>WOAB01000081.1:0-611444 GCA_027886185.1 Rheum nobile
TGATGGAGGGAAGGACCAAGGTTGATGACCAAGTTGTGGAGGAACCGAAGGGAGATGTCGAGGGACAAAACACTGTTAATGAAGGAGTTATGGAGGAATCAACGGGAGATGTTGTGGAGGGAGGGACGAAGCTTGATGAGCTAGGTGTTGAGGCGCGGACTGAAATACAAGGTGAGAAGGTATCACATGCTGATTTTGATGACGTGGGGGGTGATGAATGGGAGACCAAGGAGTCCAAAGTGCCGAGGAAGGGAAGACCAATGAAGGGTAGCCAAGTTCCGAACAAGACATATCCAACTCGCACTCGCGAAGTTTCCGCCAAGGCAAAATCACCCTACCGCAATGTGGATGAGCAGAAATTGGCAAAAAAGATTATCAAAAATAGCAAGGTGGAAGGGATGACAGAGCTGGTAAGTGGATGTAGAGTGAGAGGTTAGTGACTTATCCACTCTACTCAATAAGGAATTGATGAAATGAATGTCAAAAAATTTTCTGGCCTGACTTCTAGAATTCTGACCGGAAATTGATTCTTTGTAGACTGACTAACTTATATATAGCCTGTATATGTACTAATATATATATATATCATTGTTTAATATTCAAATGAATATGTACCATCATGCAGTATTGAACCCCGAACTGGACCGGCCGGGCAATCATTGGACAAGGAGTTCTTTGAGATATTGTTTGCCCCAAAGAACTGGTTGGGCGGTTTGGTAATATTCCAATGCATTATTTGAAAATAGTATGCATGTGTAAAATAGTTTCGAGTTGATAGATTAACATTGTTGCACCATTACAGCATATGGAGCAAATGATGTTCCTTTATCGTCAAAGGATTTCAGAGGATCCACAGCGATTTTCGAAGGTGGTTGTGCTTGACCCATATTGGCAGAACTATGTGCAACGGGAATTCGAGTGCTTCCAGATAAATTCTCCACGTAAGGGTAAGGATGAAATGTTGTCATACATGATGGGTTCATGTCCGGGAGAGTATGGGAAGAGATGGGATGATGCGGAACGCATATACGCGTACTTCAATATCGAAAGGAAGCACTGGTTTGCCTTAGAAATTGATCTATGCGACTGGTGTGTGACGGTTTATGACTGTAATGTGGATCTGTACAAAGACAAGGAAATTTTCGATATGATCCGCCCCATCGTTGAGACTGTTCCAAGATATGTCAAGATGTACGAGCCACTGGCAAAGAGATGTGAACCGTTATTGGACAATCCAATGTCGGTGTCCCGTCGTCATAACCTTAAGCAGAACAAGCGCGGGTAAGTATACATGTATTTATGCCCAAATAAATCCTTATCAAACTGCAATTGATATACATTCTAACGTGTTTTGTACATCGTGCAGAGGAGATTGTGGGGTCTACACCTTGAAGTACATTGAGTTATTGATTCTCGACATGTCAAACTTGGATTTGTCGTCAGACAAATTCATAGATGCACATAGAAGTCAAATGGCTCATAGTATTTTTAGATGTTGTTGGGATGGTCTTTAAGGACTTTTGATGTAATGTGGTGATTGCATTGTGTTGTTGGGAAACATTTGGCTAGGAACATGACTTATAATTGTATTTGAATTTCAGAGATACTGTTTTCAGCATGTTTACATGCTTGTGATGGTGTTTATGTCAGCCAAGATATTGGTTTTACATCAAAAGGCACCCAGGTGGGGTTAGATTTCGAATGTTTTCAGCATATTTTCATTTAAAATGGTGGGGTTAGATTTCGAATAAAACCAAAGAGGGGGAAAATTGTGACTTAAGTCAGGCCAGGTTACGGATTTACAGTACATATTCACATTTGTCAGGTTGTTTAAATATATCTATTTCAAATTCATCCTTTCCAGTTATTGCAAATCATCGTACAAAACTCCCACATTGAAACCTAATATTTCCTACATTTAAAGGGTTTGGAAATCGAAAAATAGCCTGTAAAAAGGGGGTGTGTGGGGGGGGGGGGGGGGGGGGGGGGTAAAGTACACATTATAAATTTACAGTACATATTTAGCTTTGTCAGGTCATTTTTAGAAATCTTATTCTAGGTCATCCCATGACTTATGGCGGAACTGGAAGAAACATCACAATGGTAAATAACCGTAGGAAAAGACAACATTTTTAAGTGGTTTTGAAACCGAAGCTTTGTTCTACATATAAATGGTTATGAAACCGAATAAAAACATGGTACAAAAACAGTTAAAAAAGGTTACAAGGTTTATTATTTGAAAATAGCCTTGAAAAAGAGGGGGGTTAAAGTACACACTAACCTAAATTTGTGCTACATGTCAACGGTTATGAAACCGGGAAAAAAAGGTACGAAACCGGATAAAAACGGTAAAAAACAGTTAAAACCGGTTTTCACCGCGGGGTTAGTTCTTGCGACCATATTAATTTTGGTTTTTTTTACTTACGTCAGTCAACAATATTGACTTACAGTACGTATTTAGCTTTGTCAGGTCATTTTGTAGACATCTTATTCGAAGTCATTTAATGGTAATTAACCGTAGGAAATCTTATTCAAAGTCACCCTTTCCAATGCATATTCTTATTTGTCAGGCGAGACTACGGATTTACGTCAGTCCACAAAAGCGAATTACAGTGCTTATTGATGTTAGTCAGGTCATCTGTAGAAATCTTCTTCAAAGTCATCCAATGGTAATTAACCGTAGGAAAATCTTATTCAAAGTCATCCAATGACATTATCGTCTTCCCACTTGACATGAAATATTAATTCCTACGACATTAACATACCATACCAAATATACTATCTCATAACCTACTGACTATATATAGTCACTATATTCCATTATCATCTTCCTACTTGACATACGTATCATAAAACAACAGAACCTCCTAAATACTACACTGTATTACATTGTCACTAAACTAGATTCCTTCATCAGATACTAATTATGTGCGGAGGAGACAGATGATTCCGGGCCGTCACGCTGCGGAAGTTCATCAACAACATCTTGGGTGATAAATATGTTGATGAGAGCAACGGTTCTACCTTGGGCGGCAAGGGCGACAGCGTCTCCGCGACGCTGTAAGGCCCTTAAGGTACGAGGCCCGCCATGGGGGGGAACTACTTCGAAGAAGTAAGAGGCGCCTAGATCGGAATCGTTAAAATAAAATAGTTGGTTCAGTAACCCATGGATTTCCCGTACCCTTTCAGCATGGGCCCTCTAGTTTTGCCTCCGTCCGCCTTGGTAGACATGGGTGGAAATCATGGCATCTTGTCCCCTTGAAGGGATGAGTCTCCCTCCGGTGTGGACAGTTGTGTAAACGAAGTGATCATTAAGGTCCCATTCATGGTTGTCAGGCTCATAAGCCATGGAAACAAAAGAAGCACGAGAACGGAAATTAGAGTTGTTAGGGTGATTCGAAGATGTTTTTGGATGAGGAAATTCGAAAAGTTTTTG
The DNA here is from genome assembly GCA_027886185.1 of Rheum nobile. Taxonomy (NCBI): domain Eukaryota; kingdom Viridiplantae; phylum Streptophyta; class Magnoliopsida; order Caryophyllales; family Polygonaceae; genus Rheum; species Rheum nobile. The sequence goes on from WOAB01000081.1 coordinate 3,437, forward strand.
TAGCGGATTGTGGATGAGGAAGAATGTGGATGAGGGGGTATATAAATAGTTGTTTGGGTTGGTGGCGGTTAGGGTTACATTCATGAGGGTGATTAAAAAATTCAAAAAATAAAACAACAGAACCTGTACAAAAACAGTTAAAAACGGTTAAAAACAGTTAAAACAGTTTATAACCGCGGGGTTAGTTCTTCAGACCAAAGCTTTATTCTAATTGTTAAATAAGTCAGTCCACAATAGATATTTACAGTACATATTGATATTTGTCAGGTCAATTTGTATAAATCTTATTCCAAGTCATCCCACGACTTATGGCGGAACTCGAAGAAACATCACAATGGTAAATAACCGTAGGAAAAGACAACGTTTTTAAATGGTTATCAAACCGAAGCTTTGGCAATAAGCTATTCTAAAGATGGGGTTAACTAGTTTTCGAATAAAACCAAAGCTTCGGCAATAAGCTTTGTCAGGTTCTTCTACTCTCTTACAGTATGTAATATCTTTTGTCAGGTCATGATGAAGAAATTTTATTCAAAGTCATCCTTTCCAATGCATACCCGATTTGACCCCTCATAATTTTTAATTAAATATCGTGTGATCCCTCAACTACCCGTCATTAACTCCGTTATCCACTCATCCTTGTGTATAAATAGCGTTCTTGCCTTGTCCCAACCCCTCACATTTCCTGTCTCAAACTCCTCGCACTCCTCTCTCATTTCAAAAAAAATCTCTTGCAACATGGCCGACTCGAACGTTTTCCTGCAAGTGTACTGGGATGGGAAACTATCGCCATCGACCGGGGTGATGGCCCTATTGACTACGCACGAGTACAGGGGAAGGAGAACCCAACTCCTCAAAGTTCCAGCCAACAAGATGGACATCTGGTACGTCCATGGTCAGATAAGCATGCTCTCTCCCGGTTCAAAATCCTTAGTTTTTGAACAGGTCCCATCAGCCGGCCAGCGGTTTCTTCAACCGCTGCAGACACAGTCCGACTATGACGACCTTGCCCGCCTCGGCGAGAGGGTCGCCGGCGTCAAGGTGTATGTGGTGCTGGACACTCCAGATCTTTCTCTGGCCCAGTGATGATGGCCGTGGTGTTGGCCGTGGGGATGTTTTGTAATTTTTTTTGCTGTTTTTTATGGTGTTTGGTATGGTTGTTTAGGGATGTAATGCTAGCATTTCAGGACAAAACGTTTATGTTTGTTATGGTTGTTTTGTAATGAAGATCCTAAACGTTTATGTTTGTTATGGTTGCCCGTAATCTCGCATTTACTACTTTTGACTATTTTCATTTCAGGACAAAACGTATCATGGTCATACTAAACGTACTATTGTTCAGGGCAAAAAGAGTAAAATTTCAGAGCAATAACATCGAATATGTGTACATGAATATTCATGACAAATGAAATATATTCAGGAGAACCCGCGTCTAATGGCAGAGTACTAACAACATGTGGTAATTGTATTTGAAATTGTGATGACAATTCAAGGATGTTTTCAAGGAAATTGGTGATTAATTCAAGAAATATTCATGTTTTACCTGCAGAAAACCCTCGTTTTATAAACAAGGAACCAAAATACATTGTCTTGGTAAACATACGGTTATGAGTAGTTATCATAATTTAACCAACAAGGTTACAAATTGGACAACGAAGACAACAAGTAACACCACACCAAGTACAACTTTCAAAACGAAATTTTACGTTTTGATATTCATAATGTCATTCATTGAAGTCGGTTGTTGGTAGATAAGATTTTGCCGAGTGGTTGCCCCGTGTTCTTCAACAACTCTTACGCTTTGAATGGACTCATTGGCGGGGTTATTATAAGCTTGACCATCCACCCATTTGAAGTATTTGCAATCGTGCCCTGCCTAAGGTTTAATACAAAATTCAACCAATCAACTAATTTAATTCTAAATGAAATCCCAATTTAAAAGCATATGTCGCACGAAATTTGACATTCAACAATACCTTCCATAATGGACACCCATAGAACTGTTTTCCCGAATTTTGAGTGTGTTTGCATGTTTGTATTGTTGCAGGGAAGCCATGGAAGCATTTTTGAGTTGATGATTCACCAGCTGCGTGCCCTCTCCTCCACGAATTTTGAGTTGATGATTCACCAGCTGCGTGCCCTCTCCTCCACGAATTTGAATTGGCAGATGATCTTCCTTGTGTCCAGCCGTTTGTCATCCTACAATGTCGGGCAACTTTTCGAAGACGATGCTCCTCTTTCGACTCTACGCTGTTCTTTGTTTTTCCTTCTATGCCAATTTTCGATGATGACGGTGTTCCTCTTTCGTGCCCTCTCCAGAAGAGGATATTCCTTGTGCCCATACTTTGTTTTTCTTGTTTTTGTTAAAGAAAGAGAAATGAAATGAAAGTTCAATGCCAGATGTGATGTGTGTCAGGTCAACATCTTTTTCTTATATGCAGAGTGCAGTCCAAAAAATTCAAGCGTTGTTGACACCGTTTACAAATACTTAAAAAACTGTGTACAAGCTTTCACCTTAAACCAAAAGAGTATGAAATGGGGTTTTAAACTGTACAAAAACTTCCACATTTATAGTTTTTCAAAATTAAAGGGACCCTAAAATGAAAATTTAATTGGGTTTTTAAACTATTTCAAGAGGGATAAGATACTCTCTATTATTTGCAACTACGGCGGCAACGATTTGACGCAGTCAGGCAGTATTAAAGTCGTACAAGACGTTTGCTGCTTTGTCAGGCCATAATAAGTACACAACATCGGCTTTTGAATAAATCTTCAGCTGACGTCATCCTTATCCTTTCCACTTAACTCTTCTAGGGTAAGTTTTCAGGTTGTCACTTAATGTTGTATTTGCAATGAGTTATTTTGAATAGGTAAAATAATATAACGGGGCCAATTTTATTTAATAGATTTTATTATCAGTAAAAATAATCAAGTTTTTTCAATGAAAATAATTAATATTATTGAATATAAATAATTAATATTAGTCAATTATTTAGTAATTATGAGGCGCATTAGAAATTTTCGATTAAGAGGAGCGATTATGAAAAAAATAAGTAGATCATATTTGCTGGAATGGATGAAACGTTGGGTTTTAAGATGGAATGAAAATGTTCCTTCAGCTTGGAATGGCCCATTACACAAGGAGTGAAATAAATTTTAAGTTTTCAGATTGACATGAAAATCGTACCAAACGAGGTCTTAATGCTTTTCCCAGGCTCTGGAGCAAGGTTCTTAAAAATACTTTGATGCTCGCACTTCCTTCTCTACATACTCAAAATTTGCCCTGACAACGTAGTTATAAGCCTTGCAAACAACCATATGTCGACTGACGATTAATGCTTGTTCTGTTTCTGAAATATATAACATCGTACATAGTTTTTACCTTTTCGGGTTTCTCAGGCATTATACAAATTGTTACAGTACGTATTCAGGTTTGTCAGGTCACTTTGAAATAAGAGGATAAGTTTGAAATTTTTCATTCCGATTTGACCCCTTAAAAATTTCACTAAAAGTACACCCTTACTTGCCCAAATCTTTTCTACCAAGTCTCTTCAAATACTCACCGGTCCATTACCAAAGTTATCTACCAAGGATCTCCAAACACTCCCACTTTCCCAAATAGTCCCACTCCCACGTTCTTCAAATAATCCTTCTCTATACTCTAAATTCATGGAGGAAGAACATCACATTGTGACTGGGACATACTTATACGTAAATGAACTGCTTCAATCTGCCCGTGAAGTGAAGGATCATGTTGGAGGCCGGAAGATGACCGAGGCCGAATTCCAGGAGTACAATCGCAACATTGTGGCCAGAGATTTGGAGTTAGTAAGTTTAATTAAGGATTTGCGCCGCCTCGGGCAGGAGCTTACTGCTGTGAGTCCGGAAGGGGCTCAGACCGAAGAAGAAAAGGCCCGAATCAAGCTAAAGCTTAGACTGGTAAGGCTTTTGTTGTATATTTTCTTCCTATGTGCAAGGGCCGTGCCTACGATGCTTAATTTGTGTTTCTGCAGACTGAATGGGACACCACCTTCACTGAGCTCAACATAAAAAGGGTGTTGGACCATGCTCAGTCGCTGGAGGGAAAGCTGAAGTCCCGATATCTATCTTGATGGGATAATGTTTTCATAACAGTGTAGTTTCTGAGTATGTGTGCATAAGTGTTTTTAATGTATGAACTTTGCAATGCTAGTTTTTTTGTTCTTTTGTGTGTGGGAATGCCATGTGAAGGGCACGTTTTGTTTAAAGTTGAACAACATAATATAATGCTTCTGTTTATAAGGTTCAGACCATGTTGGAGTTTTACAGGACGTATTGTGAATTTACAGGTCGTATTTATGTATTACGTTTGTCAGTACAACTTCGCACCTGATTCTAGGGTTCTTATGAAGGTTCATTTATAGACTTCGCAACTGAAATGGATTCGCAGATGATTGTGTTTATTCACTAGGTTTTGTAGATTCCTTTGTCAGACCATGTTAGGCGTTTACAAGACGTATTGTGGCTTTACAGGTCGTTTTGTATGTATAAGGTTTTCCTCGAGCAAATGAGTATGTGAGGACATAAGCGTTGTTTTACACGGTGTTCTACAGTCTTATGGGTTGTCATTTATAGGGTTTAACACTGACTCATGCTGAGAAGTCATCAACTCTTAACCCAAAGATGATGACAGGACAAAATGCAACGTTTGCAGAGAACCTAAGAACTTTGTCAGTACAACTTCGCACCATGATTGTGTTTATTCATTCGGTTTTTTAAATACCTTTGTCAGACCATGTTAGGGTTTTACAGGACGTATTGTGGCGTTACAGGTCGTTTTGCATGTTTTAGGTTTTCCTCGATCAAATGATTATGTCAGGACATATACGTTGTTTTACAGGGTGTTCTACAGTCTTATGGGTTCTCCTTGTGAGGAGTTTACCACTGACTCATGCTGACAAGTCATCAACTATTAAGCAAAGATGATGACAGGACAAAATGCAACGTTTGCAGAGAACCTAAGAACTTTGTCAGTACAACTTCGCACCTGATTCTAGGGTTCTTATGAAGGTTCAAGATGACAAGTAAATCTTAAGCAAAATATTTAATTTATGTACTTTGTATATCATCCAAAAGGAAGCCCCCACAAAAAAGAGGTGTGGTTTACGCTTATATAGACTTAAACCATACATCTTTTCCATGAAACACCCAACAACAACATTTACTAGCATAAACACCCAAAAACAACAACATGGTGACAATTGTAAACCCAAAAAAAACTAACCCATTCTCTTCCTATGATTGTCCATCATCAGTCCTTCTCCTCCTACAGTACTGCTTGTTGTGGCCTTGGTTGCCGCAATACGAACACCGCCTCCTCCTAGTATAGTTCCCCTCCCACGTCGCCCTGTATCGGTTAATTCGTGGCCTTTCAGGAGGACGTTTTACATTTGGTGGACAACATGGAATGGATGACACGGCTTCAGGAATTGACCATCGGCCTGTGGGAGGAACAAGATGCACAGTTTCCTTGTACACTTCTCTCACGCACTCGTTCTTGAACATGGGATGGACGAGATCAGTGAGTCGCACTCCCCTATCACTTGCAACCGCTATGGCATGAGCACAAGGAACTTTATCAATCTGTAACATGTTACAATCACATGTACGAGCATTAAGGTTCACCGAGTATCTACAAGTTCCTACCATGACCTCCGCTTCAAACTGGCTTAGTCTTCGAACACTCATCTTTGCTGCCCTTCTGTAGTTCACCTCTACCAGCGTGTACACAGAGGGTGACAAGTATTGGTCCCAGTTTGAGGCCGCTTCCCTTCTTTGACAAAACCATTTAGAAATGGTCTCAACAATCGCATCAAACAGAGCAAGAATAGGCCACTGACGCTGTGTTTTCCACAAGCCATTGAGACACTCGGCGTTGTTGCTTGTCATGATGTTAAACCTGTTCCCATGAAAATGCGCTCTCGCCCAGTTTTCAACTCCAGCTTCTTTTAGATATTGACCAATCTTTGGAGATGCAACTGTTATTTGAGCAAACTGATGATTGAACTCAGCTACTGTGTAAGCATGAGCAGCTTTTTTGAATATGCCGAAGAGGTCTTGCCTACCAAACTTCCTCTTGAAGTTTTGGTATATGTGATATATGCAATATCCATGCTTGGCGAAACGATAGCTGTTTCTCAAACCCTTCCCAATGCTAAGATGACGATCAGACACGAAATACAACTCGGGATGATCAGGAACAACAAGCCTCAATTCACTGAAGAAAAATGACCATGCATCATCGTTCTCACTATTAACAACGGCAACAGCAAGGGGATATATTTGGCCGTTTCCATCTTGTGCCGTTGCCAACAGAAGTATCCCCTTGAACTTGGCTGAGAGGTGAGTGCCATCAACTGATATTACCTACACACGCATAACTATTTTCTCAGATGTTGCCCTGACAACAGAGTTATAAGCTTTGAAACTACGGTATATAGCCTGACAAAATGACAAATTGACTATTTCTCAGATGTTTCCCTGACACACGCAGAACTATTTTCTGTTTGTCACATATTCAGTCATATAGTAGATTTACCTGACAAAGTAACTATATCTCCTGATGTAACAACATCACGACTGAATACTGACCTTTTTCAGATGTGGTGCTGCCCTTATCCATGGACCTAAAGTCCAGAAGACGTACTTGAAGCGTTGCTCAGCATCTCTGACTATTCTCGTGTATGTTCCCGGATTAGATTTCTGTAACATGTGCATGTAAGAGTACATTGCCTTGTAGCTATCCGCAGCTGTACCATGTGCCATGACCTGGGCGAAGAGCCGCGCTCGATTGGCTTTGTAGTAGCTTGTCCTTATCCCTTGCTGTAACATGAAATCCTAAATTTCTGAAGCAAGTAGGCCTTTACGGCCGTTTAAAAACCTGAGATGTAACGAAGTGAATCAATACATGCATTCATATTGGCCTTTGATCACAAAAATATATTCAAATGCAATAAACCATACTTGTGAAGTACTTTATCGGCAATCAGCCGAGAAGTTGCTCCTTTGTGGTGATTGTGGTTTACTCTCATGCCACAGGTATGATCCGCAACATATTGTCGCACCATAAACAACGACGTTTTTCGATACAATGAGCCACGACAAAAAAACTTGCATTTGTCGTCAATGCACGCAACTTCATAATTGGACTTATCGGACCTCTTCACACGCATCTCATAGAAGTTTTCCATTGCCAGGGAGAATAGTGCAGCTTTGAACTCTTCCTTACAATTGAAGAGTTGACCAACCTTCATTGTTGGATATGAGGACTTGTTTGCACTTGTTTCCTCATCTTCAACTAACATTTCCATCTTTGCTGGATAGTACCTCTTTTGAAGCACTCTAAGCATGTCTTCATCAACATCAACCTCTTCTTCTTTATCATCCTCTATTTGCTCCTCGTTCTGTGTTCCCTCAATGCCATTAATTTCTTCCCACACATCATCTAGACCAACTGTATTCACATCATCCCCTGAAGCATACCCTAACCCTTCCACACCATCAACACAATCATCATCACCTGATTCATAATAGCCCTCATAGTCAAAGCCATCTTCTATTTCATCCTCCAAAGAAACTCCACTGTTGGCATAATCAGTCATAGCCTGCTTCCCTTTGTTTCTGGATGTAGCACCTTCAATGTCCTCATCATCGCTGCTCAATGATATAATGTCTTCCACTATCAGGGGACAATTTCTCTTGTATTTCCCCCTCACTTCATCCCTTTTTAATCTCCTTAACTCTGCATCGTTGTCAGCTTCAATAATTTCATCAATCGACCTGACATTTGTGTGAGGTGCTCTGTCTTGTTTAAAAAATGACCTGAAAAAGTCTTTATTATCTTGGCTCTGGCTCTGAGTTCGTGGTGGAGCTGTTGAAGGAAGAGTACGATGTTCAGCCCTTTCACTTCGAATCTCTTCCTTCTTTAAAAGGTTGGTGTACAACGCAATATTCCACTTTGCTGAATTTTCTCCACATATGTTCAAGAACTTGAACGCAACAAGATCGTCGTCATCATTTATAAAGATGGGTATAAGTTCTGGTTTATTTTCATAAGCGTATTGCACAATCAATTTTTCTTCATCAAATGGGTTCTTCTCAGTCCATTTGTTGCGCAGTGTAGCCAAGTCCATGTCAGGGGAAAGCAACATGGCTTTCACTATTCTATCACCCTCATACAACCACCTTTTCCCTTGTTCTTTCCATTCTCCACCATTGATGAACGTCACATACACTAGTTTCGAACCTACAAATAAATAAGGTTTTTGAACTTCACGTATACAGAACAGAGGGGGAAAATTGATTGTTTTTCAGGAGAATTTACTTACCCATTCAAGCTGTATTTGCAAGCGTCAGGTGTTAAATATCAGGTGCGAAATATCTCACGTGTAATAACTGGTCAGGCTGCTTTTAAGTTCTCCAGGAATATTCAGGGATTTTTTCAGGGGAGGTTAGTTGGAGGGATTAAAGGTTGAGGGAGGCCAGATTTTTTGGAGGGAAACTTGCCCGCCAATTCGAAGTCCACTTTGCTAAAAAAATTTCACACTAATGTGATGCCTCTGTCCACCGGCGGCTTCAACCTCATTAAGAGAGATTAACCCTTTCTTTTATATTTTTTAGACATAATATTAGCCAGCTTTTACCCATTTTCTATTTAAAACAAAAGCTAAATTTCACACTCCACAATAGCAAGAATTCCAAAATCCGTACAGAATTCTGATACTTTTGCAATTCCGTTGAAAATCTTGGATTTCTGCAACTGGCAAAAGCAAATCTGGTATTTTTGCTAATACGCCTTATTATAATTGAAATGGTAAAAAGACCTCACGTGTAATTCGATTAGAACCAACCCAATAACTACACGGTCAAACTAAACGATGGTAATTCATCTTTGAATGTGCACTACTAACGCTTCGTTGGTCCAATGGATACAGACACTCAGTTTTTTAAGCGCTCTAGTTAGAGGTCCACGAATTCGAATTCTAACTGGAGGTCTGTGGGTTCAAGTCCTTTCAATGACGTTCATGGAATGCAAAAGTTGGGAGGAATCTGCTTTTTCTGTCTAGTTGTTTATGACCGGATTAAACTGATTAGTCGAAGAGGAAAAAGGACTTTGAATGTGCACTAATTGTTCAAATTTGACGGTTTATCCCACTTAATCAATTAACAAGTTACATACAAATGTACTTATTCAAGTTAACCAAGTTGAGGGAATATATACTATTTTATGGGCTCAACATTTTGGCATCAATATCAAAATTTTAGTTATGAATATTAATATGAGTCATACCCACATTTTTATTTTCGGTTTGTCTAACCTATGCCCTTAAGAATTCCTATTAAGGAAAATAAATCCTAAATAGGAAAGGGTGAACTCATTTAAAAAAAATAGAAAATTCTATAAACTTAACATATAATCAAAACTTTCTACATAAAGGATCTTAACCTATGCCCTAAGAGCATATGTTAGAAAAATCGTTTTACTATATATATATATCTTGATATTAAGTTGTTTAGATATGAGATATCAATAGTGATAATTAAGTAACAAGGAGTTATATTGCAACCCCACCAATACAGTGTTATATATATTAATTAGAAAATTGTGCACTACTACAAAAACCCCCAAATAACCTGGGCGTGTATAGGCAAATAATCCGGATATGGTCCGGGTTAAAGGTCAGTGCAACATTTGAACTGGACCTAATAACCCAGACCTAGATTTCACACGCCCGCTCGGTTTTCGGACCGCCAGGCACATCCACCAGTCCAACGCCGAGATGTGAAGGTAAAAATTAAATACTTTTATGGCTTATATGATCCTTCTGTCTTTCTTGAGTGGGTGCAGAACACAGAGCACGTCCTGCGCCATTTGACTGTCCCTGAGTATAAGAAGGTAGATCTCGTGACTCTACATTTTGAGGGAGCTGCACAGACGTGGTGGCAACGTATTACGCAGCATTACCGGATGGGTTGGGAACCCATTACTGAGTGGCATCAGCTCGTGTACATCATGACTCGGAAGTATGTGCCTTCCACTTACAAGGAGCAGATGCGGACTGAGATCGCTCGTGCGCGATAGGACATAGATTCACCTCAGGAGTTCTTTGCTCGCCTCGAGGACATGTACTTCAAGGCTGGCGTTAGTGTTACTCCAGGAACCTTGCGCACGAGGTTCATTACTGGGCTTAACTAGCCTATCCAAGATCAGGTTGACGTCCTGCCCATTCGGGACCTCAACAATGTCATGCACACTGCGCAGAAGTTCTACCTCCAGCAACAGCGCCAGAGGCAGCGACCATGGTAGTCCGCAACACCTTCCAGGTATGGTTCTAGACCATTTCCTTCTGATTTAGGCACTCATGCTACTCCTACTTCTAGTGTGCCTAGACAGGACCAAGGAAGCACAGGTACAACGTTTGCTACAGCTATGCAGCGATCAGTCTCGTATGCTCCTACTCACCGCTCGCAGCCGCCAGCTTCAGAGACCATTCATTCTGACCGAGCCCGAGATCTGGAGTGCTTCAGGTGTGGCGGAAGAGGACACTACCAGAGAGACTGTCCTAATGCCAATAAGGTCCTCTTCTCCACCCAGTCTGCAGGTTATGAGAGTTATGACGACGCCGATACCGACGTCGAGCCTATTCCTGCCGCTGTCTATACAGCAGATGCTGATGGTTGTGTGGTCGGAACTCCCGATCACCATGATGACCAGGCATATCGCCTTGCCTTGCTCTCTAGACGCGTGTTGAGCGTCAAGGAGGGCGCCCTTACTGAGCAACGAGAGAACTTGTTTCATGCTCGGTGCAGCCTTCAGGATGCATCGCTGAGTGTGATCATTGATGGGGGGTCGTGCTGCAACATCATCAATGAGAAGGTTGTGCAATATTTCAACCTTCCGACTACACCGCACCCCGCTCCATATGGCCTTCAGTGGATCTCTGACGGATCAGGTAACAAAGTATCACACCAGTGTCTTATTTCATTTTCCATTGGTCCATATAGCGACACTGTGCTTTGTGATGTTACCGCCATGGATGCTACCCATTTGCTTTTGGGACGTCCGTGGCAATATGATCGTTGCATGCTTCACGACGAGTATTTGAAGACTTACATGTTCACTTACCACGGGAAGCGCGTGACACTCTCACCTATGACTCCACATGAGATTTTGCAGGATATGGCTGACCGACAGCGCCAGAAGGCGATTGAGGCCTCGGGAAGAAAGCCACCTGACGCGCTAGACCCGACGGGCAACTCCTACACCCCCAGTTTATAATATCCCTCATTTTGTAAGGGTGATTTTGAATTTTCTAATGCCATATTACAAGTCAGATTAAATTTAGAGAAGTACGGACATTCTATGAGATGTTTGATCTCTGTAATATTTTTCTGAGTAATATAAAATATAGTTGATGTGTTTTTGGGTTAAAAGGTCATTCGTGTACGAATATATTTAACCCGTGGTCAAAAATATCTAACCACTTGGTAAAAACGACAAAACGGGCAAAAGGGGGCAAAATTGGCCTTGACCGTACCCTGCCGCACCCGCGGCGAAGGCCAATGCCAGTGGCGGTCACGAGTCGGCCACCGCAAGCCACCGTACCCCGCGGTGAGCCGCTGTCACTCGACAAGTTGCAGTACAACTTGGCTAGCTGCAGAAGGTAGGTTTCGTGAGTCGTTGGGGCTACGCCTACTGGTCGGGACACCTCATGGTAGTTGTCTCCAGCTTGTGAGCTCCTTGCTTGAGCTATAAAAAGAGGAGAATCGTGGAGGAGAAGGCCCTAACATTAGCTACAACTCCATCTTCCTCATCAGATAATCTCCATTAAAGCCCAAGCTTTTGAGCTTTGTTTGAGAGGTGATCGAACCCCTTTGAGCGTTTAGAAAGGTGTTCCTAAGTGGTATTCTAAAGTCTAAGAAGGTTAGAAGTGGAGCCATAATCGAATCGGAAGCCAACGAACCAAACCAAGTGAGTTTCGCCATTAAAGTTGTCGAAAGCTCTCACCTGCTGCCTTCACCGCACCCCGCGGCACGAGCCCAACCGCACCCGCGGCGAGCTTACCCGGGTTATGTGTTCTTGGGTGTTTGGCTTGGGGCGAGGCTTGACTCCTTTGGTTCTTTTCCTATTCTTTTAGATTCATATATGTAGATATTGAATCTAACTTAGGGTCTCGTTATGGGTCGTTCCAGATGGAATTATTGTCCAGGATCTGTCCCAGTTTCGGACTCGGAAACCGTTATCTCTAAGTTTGTTAAAGCTTCGTCTAATCTAAGGCAAGTGGCGGTTCGCTCTTGCTCATCATTCCATATTTCAATTAATTATCAATTGTTTAGTTGTTAATTAATTTGGGATGATTTACTGTTTTCGTTGGGAACAGTTTTGATAACTATTGGTGATTTTAAAAGATATTATAATAGGTTATATATCTGCTAGAACAACGCTATTATAGATATAATTGATTAAAACATGATATTATACTATGTTGTATATCTGTTAGAACAACGCTAGTATAGATATATGTTTTTGATGTTGACCATGATGGTTGTGATGTGGATTATTACTGTGTTGAACTGTTTAGTTAGCACTAGTAGTTAGGAACGTTGGACTCGTTGAGGTCCAGTCGTTTCTTGATAATTATTGGTTGAGAGGGCATCGGAGACCCTGACACCAACTGGCAGATCATGATCGTCCTCTATCCGAGTATAGAGGTGGTGCACTTAGCTAGTGTCACAAACCTTAGGAAGGATTCCCTTCGATATATGTCCCTCATGACGAAACATATATCTAAAAGCTTATAACGTGATGTGTGTTTTGGAATTAAATAAGGTAAGTGTCGTTGTCGCACATGATTAATATACCCTTGGGCGAGTAGTGCAGCTAGGCAATAGTGCAGCTAGGAAATCTCGTCGTGACTTTGATCAGAGTAAAGTTCTCTTTCCAATCTGGATTCGCCTTGGGCGGTGAGGTTGGTCGTGAGCCGAAACATCAAGTCATTTTTGAACGCTTGTATGATATTATTAATGTTCCCCAACATTTGTCATGTTCCGATAAGACTCAATTCGTTGGAGTCTTCTTTGGGATTGATTTCTGTGAGACTTGGTCTTTCAGAATCTTCTCTTGATCATGCCTCTACATATGTTTTAGTAGAGTATGGTGGTTGACTATCGTTATCGGTTTTGATTCGAGGAGCGATGAGTCTAACCTAATACGACTACTTCGAACCACTCTGCTTTGTACCCTTGCATAGTCTTTCATTAGACTAACCAACCGTAATTGTTCTCTGCATGGTTGGCTGGTGTCATCCGTTCGATTCGTCACATCAAATAAGTTGCCATCCCGTGAAGGCTAGAACGACTATAGAGGCGAACGGTGTTTTGACAAGTTTATTCAGGTTAAGATCCTTGGTGGGTGATCATTGCGATCAAGACCCTTTTGTTGATTATTTAAAGTCTTCCGCTGTGTTAAATATGTTTTGTGTAAAGACTTCCGCTTTAATGAACCTGATTTTGTATTTTGGCTGCATTTCGGATTATGGATGTAATGCCGAAATAATGATTTTAATCGAAGGTAATGATACTTTGTATCATAATTGTTGTTTGATGATTTATATCAACTGGTACAGCCTTGGGTGACAGCGGACAGAACCTCTGAGGTCACTGGCGGTAATGCCTTCAAGGTTATATATTTGGGGGTGTTACAGATTTGGTATCAGAGCCGATAATTTTTTTTTTTACGGGTGGGTTTTAAAACATTTTCTTGGAACGAAACTTTTTATAAAACCGTTTACTCGTTTGAAACTGAGAAATGTTTTCGAACGCTCTGAATTTTCAAAGAAATTTTTACCGTTCTAGTCGTGCCTTCTTCTTTGGTCTGATATGGAAACAAACTTCCATATTTAGAAAGACTAATTCTCTGTTCGTCACTCATAGATTCTGAGTGCTTTCGTTTCTCTTCAGAAGGACTCGGAAGAAGCCGAGGTGGTTTCGCCATCTCCAGTAAGGCTTGAATTCCCAGTTCCCTCGTTATGATTTGAGGTTGTAGAACCTAGTAACTCGGTTTGAAGTTCATCTAATGAAATTTACCTAGTTTGATCTCTGATAAAGTTGATTTCATTACGTTAAGTACATTGGAAGATATTAATGTATGAAATCCTTGGAATTTGATCGGTAAATAGATGGTGAACACGAGGAACACTATCCGTGCTGGTGCTGGGCCGAGTAATGTCCCCAGACCAAACGTGAGGAATGTTGCGAACCCTGTGGAGGAACACGAGTCTGTTTCTCACAATAATCCAGAGGGCAATGACCAAGCTCAGACCGACGCTCCAGTGGTGTTTGATGCAGTAGCAATTGAGGCAATACGGGGTATTGTAATGCAAGCATTTACGGAAATAATACGACCAAACGCACCTCAGGCACAAGCTATGCCAGTTCCCCCATTGGTTCCTAGAGTTGAGGAGCCAAATGTCTATGTACACTGAGAAGAGGCAGTCAGGAATAGAGGTGATTATGGCCGAGCACTAAAGGCCATTAACTCTATGAGGCCTGACAGCTATGATTGAAAAGGAGAACCAGTTGAAGTAACGCATTGGTTTTCCCACATGGAGCGGTTGTTCCACAGTGTGGAGTGCACTGAGTCTGAGAAGGTGCACATAGCTTCTCTTCAACTGAAAGGAGATGCTAGTGAGTGGTGGGAAAACACTGGTTTTGCTGATAGCCCTGATTTGAATTGGGCAATGTTCAAGACCAAGATGACTGATCGTTTCTTCTCTCGAGCTATGAGGGAAGAAAAGCATAAGGAATTCCTCTATCCAAAGACGGAGGGATCAAAAGTGACTGAGCTAGCGACCAAGTTCAATCACTTATTGCAATACGCTCGGTCGGATGTGTCCAGCGAGGAGCAGAAGATCTGATACTTCCATGAATGGATGAGCCTAGACATTAAGCCATGAATGGTGCATCACTGATGCTCTACCTTGGAGCAGTACGTGGATGCATCCTATAAGTTGGAGGTGACTCTGGAGGAGTCGACCAAGAAGCGTAATAGCCAGAGGCAGGTGCAAA
This sequence comes from Rheum nobile, assembly GCA_027886185.1. Classification (NCBI taxonomy): domain Eukaryota; kingdom Viridiplantae; phylum Streptophyta; class Magnoliopsida; order Caryophyllales; family Polygonaceae; genus Rheum; species Rheum nobile. The sequence goes on from WOAB01000081.1 coordinate 18,539, forward strand.
ACCAGCCTCAGGCGAGTGGATTTAAACGTCCTGCGCCACCATATGATTTTGCCAAATCTGGCCGAGTAAACACGAATATGAATCAAGGAGGGTCAACACAGCAGTCGGGTCAGGGCAAGAGTCCGATCCAATGTCACAATTATGGTGTAACTGGGCACAAAAGCTTTGTGTGTCAGAAGGAAAGGAAGACGTGTTTTGGTTGTGGAAAGGAAGGACATTTGTAGAGGTTCTGTTGGCAGGGAAGGCAGGAAGGAGCGGAGTCACAACAATGGTCTGTTAATCAGAACAACCGACCCAGGTTTAAACTAGCAGAGACTCCTAGTTCTTCGATGCAGACAGCTACACAGAACAAGGGGAAAGCCCCAATGGCTTCTGGTCGGGACACCTCATGGTAGTTGTCTCCAGCTCGTGAGCTCCTTGCTTGAGCTATAAAAAGAGGAGAATCGTGGAGGAGAAGGCCCTAACATCAGCTGCAACTCCATCTTCCTCCTCAGAAAATCTCCATTAAAGCCCAAGCTTTAGAGCTTTGTTTGAGAGGTGATCGAACCCCTTTGAGCGTTTAGAAAGGTGTTCCTAAGTGGTATTCTAAAGTCTAAGAAGGTTAGAAGTGGAGCCACAATCGAATCGGAAGCCAACGAACCAAACCAAGTGAGTTTCGCCATTAAAGTTGTCGAAAGCTCTCGCCTGCTGCCTTCACCGCACCCCGCGGCACGAGCCCAACCGCACCCACGGCGAGCTTACCCAGGTTGTGTGTTCTTGGGTGTTTGGCTTGGGGCGAGGCTTGACTCTTTTGGTCCTTTTCCTATTCTTTTAGATTCATATATGTAGATATTGAATCTAACTTAGGGTCTCGTTATGGGTCGTTCCAGAGGGAATTTTTGTCCAGGATCTGTCCCAGTTTCGGACTCGGAAACCGTTATCTCTAAGCTTGTTAAAGTTTCGTCTAATCTAAGGCAAGTGGCGGTTCGCTCTTGCTCATCATTCCATATTTCAATTAATTATCAATTGTTTAGTTGTTAATTAATTTGGGATGATTTACTGTTTTCGTTGGGAACAGTTTTGATAACTGTTGGTGATTTTAAAAGATATTATAATAGGTTGTATATCTGGTAGAACAACGCTATTATAGATATAAATGATTAAAACATGATATTATACTAGGTTGTATATCTGCTAGAACAACGCTAGTATAGATATATGTTTTTGATGTTGGCCATGATGGCTGTGATGTGGATTATTACTGTGTTGAACTGTTTAGTTAGCACTAGTAGTTAGGAACGTTGGACTCGTTGAGGTTTAGTCGTTTCTTGATAATTATTGGTTGAGAGGGCATCAGAGACCCTGACACCAACTGGCGGATCATGATCGTCCTCTATCCGAGTATAGAGGTGGTGTACTTAGCTAGTGTCACAAACCTTGGGAAGGATTCCCTTCGATATATGTCCCTCATGACGAAACATATATCTAAAAGCTTATAACGTGATGTGTGTTTTGGAATTAAATAAGGTAAGTGCCGTTGTCGCACATTATTAATATACCCTTGGGCGAGTAGTGCAGCTAGGAAATCTCGTTTTGAGTTTGATCAGAGTAAAGTTCTCTTTCCAATCTGGATTCGCCTTGGGCGGTAAGGTTGGTCGTGAGCCGAAACATCAAGTAGTTTTTGAACGCTTGTATGATATTATTAATGTTCCCCAACATTTGTCATGTTTCCGATAAGACTCAATTCGTTGGAGTCTTCTTTGGGATTGATTTCTGTGAGACTTGGTCTTTCAGAATCTTCTCTTGATCATGCCTCTTCATATGTTTCAGTAGAGTATGGTGGTTGACTATCGTTATCGGTTTTGATTCGAGGAGCGATGAGTCTAACCTAATACGACTACTTCGAACCACACGCTTTGTACCCTTGCATAGTATTTCATTAGACTAACCAACCGTAATTGTTCTCTGCATGGTTAGCTGGTGTCATCGATTCGATTCGACACATCAGATAAGTTGTCATCCCATGAAGGCTAGAACGACTATAGAGGCGAACGATGTTTTGACAAGTTTATTCAGGTTAAGATCTTTGGCGAGTGATCATTGCGATCAAGACCCTTTTGTTGATTATTTAAAGTCTTCCGCTGTGTTAAATATGTTTTGTGTAAAGACTTCCGATGTAATGAACCTGATTTTGTATTTTGGCTGCATTTCGGATTATGGATGTAATGCCGAAATAATGATTTTAATCGAAGGTTATGATACTTTGTATCATAATTGTTGTTTGATGATTTATATCAACTGGTAAAGCATTGGGTGACATCGGACAGAACGTCTGAGGTCACTGGCGGTAATGCCTTCAAGGTTATATATTTGGGGGTGTTACAGATTTGGTATTAGAGCCGATAATTTTTTTTACGGGTGGGTTTTAAAACATTTTCTTGGAACAATTTTTTTTATAAAACCGTTTACTCGTTTGAAACTCATAAATGTTTTCGAAGGCTCTGAATTTTCAAAGAAATTTTTACCTTTCTAGTCGTGCCTTCTTCTTTAGTCTGATATGGAAACGAACTTCCATATTTAGAAAGACTAATTCTCTGTTCGTCACTCGTAGATTCTGAGTGCTTTCGTTTCTCTTCAGAAGGACTTGGAAGAAGCCGAGGTGGTTTCGCCATCTCCAGTAAGGCTTGAATTCCCAGTTCCCTCGTTATGATTTGAGGTTGTAGAACCTAGTAACTTGGTTTGAAGTTCATCTAATGAAATTTACCTAGTTTGATCTCTGATAAAGTTGATTTCATTACGTTAAGTACATTGGAAGATATTAATGTATGAAATCCTTGGAATTTGATCGGTAAATAGATGGTGAACACGAGGAACACTATTCGTGCTGGTGCTGGGCCGAGTAATGATCCCAGACCAAACGTGAGGAATGTGCGAACCCTGTGGAGGAACACGAGTCTGTTTCTCACAATAATCCAGAGGGCAATGGCCAAGTTCAGGCCGACGCTCCAGTGGTGTTTGATGCAGTAGCAAATGAGGCAATACGGGGTATTGTAATGCAAGCATTTACGGAAATAATGCGACCAAACGCACCTCAGGCACAAGCTATGCCAGTTCCCCCATTGGTTCCTAGAGTTGAGGAGCCAGATGTCTATGTACACCGAGAAGAGGCAGTCAAGAATAGAGGTGATTATGGCCAAGCACTAAAGGCCATTAACTCTATGAGGCCTGACAGCTATGATGGAAAAGGAGAACCAGTTGAAGTAACGCATTGGTTTTCCCACATGGAGCGGTTGTTCCGCAGTGTGGAGTGCACTGAGGCTGAGAAGGTGCACATAGCTTCTCTTCAACTGAAAGGAGATGCTAGTGAGTGGTGGGAAAATACTGGTCTTGCTGATAGCCTTGATTTGAATTGGGCAATGTTCAAGACCAAGATGACTGATCGTTTCTTCTCTCGAGCTATGAGGGAAGAAAAGCATAAGGAATTTCTCTATCCAAAGACAGAGGGATTAAAAGTGACTGAGCTAGCGACCAAGTTCAATCACTTGTTGCAATACGATGGGTCGGATGTGTCCAGCGAGAAGCAGAAGGAAGTAACAAGTTCAATCACTTGTTACTTCCTTAGTACTTTCTATTTACAGTATTTCTATTTTTAGTAGCTGCTATGTCTGGGTGGTTTCCATTTATGTTAAATGGGCCGCCAGATTTAGTAACTAGAGAGTCCGGCCCCTTAGGCCCACTCTCTAGTATAAATAGGAACTATTGTATTTCATTTCAGGGCACGTTAAAATAGAGCTTTGCTTTCCAGTCGAGTAATCTCCTGAAAACCCGGGCCCTGACGTCACAAAATTAATGCGTTCCTAGTCAAACTACCCTGGCGCGTTAATTCGGTTACCGAACAATCCAGTCACTTATCCGCAATCCCACAACAAGAAGTAACCCTAGTTCTTGTCTCCCCTCCAAACCCTAGAACCGCCGCTCATCATCCTTTTCACCCTCACGGCCGCCGCCTTCACCACCACCGTTCCGCCGCTCGACCGTTCAGCCTGCCGTCGTCGATCTCCTCCATCACCGCCGCATCTCCGCCCAGTTCGCCTGGTCTCCACAGTCCACCGAACACTCATCCATTCCTTTCCGAAGAGTGGGTTCGCCCCAATACGCATTCAATCGATCCTTGACAACGATTCGTGGTCTTTCCATCGGACAAGGTCACATCATAGGGCTAAAGAGATAGCCTTCAAACGCGTCAAAGAGATGACGGAGGGATCAAAGAGATGATCTTGAAACACCGAAGAGATGATGTATGAATTGCTCAAAGCGACGAGCTACGGGATAGACGATCCGTGGGATCGAAGAGTTGACGTTAGAACTCAAGGGAAGGAGCGTACTCAAATTTACTACTAAAATTCAACGTGAAGATTACAAACTAGGGTTCCAGGGTTTATATAGCAACAAAGATAATAATAAAAATATAAGAAAACTTCAGAAATAAAGACGTCTAAATGAGCGCACAGGCTCGTTTCCGCGGTCGCAGAATTACGTCTGCGATCGCGGAAAGTCATTGGAATAAAAAGGTCGAGGCAAATCCGCGGTCGCGGAAATACTTCCGCGATCGCGGAAAATGATTGGAATTAACAAGTCGAGGCAAATCCGCGATTGCGGAAAATACCGCCGTGATCACGGAGAAGCAACACAATTTTCCGAGAAAAGCAACAACGTTCTGAACTTCCACAAGACTTCACCCTTTTCTTGAGCCTCTTCCTTGGAGGCCTTTGATTAAGTCTCACATGCATGTTGCTATCAATCTCCCCTTCTTGACTTCGAAGCGTCCTCGATTCGACGTGGATGAAGAAAGAAGCATCAAGTAGAGAGACACGAACACCCAGAAAGAGCAAAGGAGCAAGTTGTGCATCAGCCTCGAATAACATCAAAGTTGTCACCTTTGCGACTGAATCTTCTATGATTGTGGTGGGAGCGAGGTGGCTAAGAACAATAATAGAAACCTCAAGCTGACCAGATACGAGCATTGGTTGCGGAAGCGGTGATGAGTGCGGCGGAGGGGCCGGTGAAAGGCTATGTTGTGACGAACAACCATCAAGGACCGGGGCTTCGACGACCTCTTCCTCATACTCGTCCCACTTGGGATGATCGAAGGACATAGGACAGGATTCCACATCCACCAAATCAGCGCCTTTTGGAGGAGTCATCACGAACGGATACGGATCGCATTGAGAGACCAGCATAAACTCCACATCACGTTGGGCTTGCTCACGGGAAATCTCCTCGGCTATGACCTCCTCCAATTCCCTAATGCGTTGGACGATCCCCGCTTTCTCACGTATGATCTCAGCTTTATCACGTATGGTCTTAGCTCGCTCACGTTCGAGCTTCGCGATACGGGCAAGCACGTCTTGCCGCGAAGGGGAGAAGCTTGTCGTAGGAAACTCCATAGTACCCTTAGCTTGGATAGGCTCTGATGCCAGTTGATACGAACAACCCCTGAAGTGTTGTCTGCAACGCAGGATCTTTGATTCCTCAAGCGTGGATTCGATTCGATTCTCCTCTTCCGTAGCCAAAGTGATGGCTTTCCTAGGGCTAAAGAGATAGCCTTCAAACGCGTCAAAGAGATAACGGAGGGATCAAAGAGATGATCTTGAAACACCGAAGAGACTATGTATGAATTTCTCGAAGCGACGAGCTACGGGATAGACAATCCACGGGATCGAAGAGTTGACGTTAGAACTCAAGGGAAGGAGCGTACTCAACTTTACTACTCAAATTCAACGTGAAGATTACAAACTAGGGTTCCAGGGTTTATATAGCAACAAATATAATAATAAAAATATAAGAAAACTTCGAAAATAAAGACGTCTAAATGAGAGCACAGGCTCGTTTCCGCGGTCGCGAAATTACGTCCGCGATCGCGGAAAATCATTGGAATAAAAAGGTCGAGGCAAATCCGCGATCACGGAAATACTTCCGCGATCGCGGAAAATGATTGGAATTAACAGGTCGAGGCAAATCCGCAATCGCGGAAAATACCGCCGCGATCGCGGAGAAGCAACACAATTTTCCGAGAAAAGCAACAACGTTCCGCGGTCGCGGATATTATTCCGCGGTCGCGGAAGACATGCACAACTCACAGTAAAAATCAATTTTGACCATCTTCTTGTTGAAATCTTGATTCGACGTAAACTATGAAGTTGTAGATCTTTGAATCAGTTTTCCAACGCATCTTGAATCATCACCAGATCAATTTTATAGCCATAGTTATGGCCGTTTTACCGAAGACTGTCCAGAACCAAAGCGACAGTAACAATTCCAAACTTGCACAAGACTTCACCCTTTGCTTGAGCCTCTTCCTTGGAGGCCTTTGATTAAGTATCACATGCATGTTGCTATCAATTACTTTGCTACATCTGAAAGACGGAGCAAGTGATTGGTGGGAAGGACCTGGTTTGGACGACCACCCAAATCTGAGTTGGGCAATGTTCAAGGCCAAGCTCACTGATCACTTCTTCTCTCGTGCTATGAGGGAAGAGAAGTTGAAGGAGTTCCTCTACCCAGAGACTGAAGGACTGAAAGTGTCTGAGCTGGCGGCAAAGTTTAATCACTTACTGCATTATGCTGGTTCGGACGTGCATTCAGAAGAACAGAAGATCTGGTACTTCCATGGATGGATGAATCCAGAAATCAAACCTCTGATGGTGCGTCACGGTTGCTCTACCTTGGAGCAGTATATGGATGTGGCCTACAGAATAGAGGTCATGCTGGAGGAATCCGCCCGAAAGCGGGAGGAACAGAATAAGGCGAAGGGTGGGCAACAAGACCGGAAGGCTAATACCTTCAAGCGGCCGGCATCGCCCACCAAGTTTGAGAAGTCTGGTCGTGCTAAGACCGAGACGACTCAGTCTGACTCTGCCAAAGGTTCAGGTTGGAGTAGCGGTGTGATTCAATGCCATAACTGTGGTGAAACTGGGCATACAAGTTTTGTTTGCCAAAAGGAGAAGCGGGTATGTTATAATTGTGGGAAGGAAGGCCACATGAAAACATACTCTAGGCAGAAGGGTCAAGGGCCAACACAATCATATCAGGCCTCAAATGTTGGCAGTAGGCAGAACCCAAAGTCGGAAGTGTCCGCTCCTGAGCAATCTGTTGCTCGTAATAAAGGCAAGGTGCCTATGGAATCTTCGGGTCAAGGACAACGACTCTTTGTGATACGTCACCCCGATGGGAAGGAAACCCTGTACGAGTAGTGGTATTTTTTGTAAAGTTTTTTAAGAATAAGGAGCGATGACTTGTGTCAATAGTCTCCATAGTTTAGTAATTTGTCTGTTTGACATTTTGTCAATTGTTTTAGTGTAATGTTTCAAATAATAAAGAAGTGTTTCCTTGTTCTGAAAATTACTAAATTCGTTATTAATGCAAGTAGTTCGTGCATACGAGAATCCTTGAGTGCCAAAAGTAGTACATGTCATGTGTTGATAAAGACTGTCTGGACTCAAAAAGGATAGTGTGGGTTGGGACATGTGTGATTGTTCCCTACCTTGTTAGTGCTAGTTTCGAGGTCGAAACTCTTCGTAAGAACCCCTCTATTTTCTTGAAATAATGTCAAGTGGGGCATTGACATTATTTGTTCCCTTCGCTCGAATTCATGAGCATTGTCTCGAGAGGTTGATGTTGTAAGGATTCCTTGCTATAAGGATTTGGTGTATGTAGTAATGCTCTATGGAGTTTGAGTTTCTTCCTCATGTGCATACTCTGAGCATTAGTTGGGGTGAGTTGTATAAATTATATATTTAAGTGAATAAATGTATAAGAGAGATATTTCATAAGGAGTTCGTATTCTCTAAAAAGATCGTACTCTAATACGATCTTGAAAAGACTTTAGAACCCAAGGGTTATGGTTATGGAGTTTATAAGTGAGTGTGTTCATTGTGGGACCAGTGGTTAAAACTTTTGGAAAAGCTAAGTGTGTGAAATCATAAGTATTATTTTGGAAGACCTACTTGAGGTTTCGTTATGAGGTTTTCTTAAGGAAATGATATAATGATATGAGGAGTATTAAGATGATTAAGTCTTGGGTAAATATTAAATATCGGTAAAGCAAAAAGGTTGCTTAATTTGTGATGATAAATTGTGTGAGGACAATTAAGTGTTTAAGGATTTATGGGTGAATAACAAACTCAATCGGTAAAACGTTTGTTGTAACTTGGGTGGATTAATAGTATGAGATAATGTAAGTGTGTGTTTTTAACTGGACTTGGTGAAAAAGTGACCTATGTCTATTAAGGTGATCTTATGACACGTGTTGGATGAACAAGGTGATTGATGATAGTCGTGTTAAATGGATTATTAACATCATGTTTGAGGAAAACATGAATAAGATGTTGTGCGGTTAATTGTAAAAAGGATTAAGGAATCTTAAAGGTCTTATGTTAGAGCTTGATTAATGGAAAGATTTTGGGTTAAGAAATGGCATAAGGTTCAAATTTAATCAAGGTGAATAATGAAATAGATGAGATACATATGTAAGGAGTAAGACAATATGACAATTAGGGGTACTAAGTTAGGTCATAAGGAAGATAAGGTATGAACTTTGAGAGTCGCTTATAAAGAGAAAAGTTGAAAAAAGGTGTGTTCTCAAGCTTAAGGTGTATTAAGATCGTGTGATGATTTTTGAGACTATGATTTTAAGGTAATCATGATCTTGTGAGTATATTAAGAGTCGGCATATGAGATACTATATGGAAACAAGACATATGATAGATGTCATGGTCGAGGAAACAGATCAACTTCCCTAGGATTAATGTTGAGTACGAAATAATTGAGGATACTAAAACCAAGTAGAGAGGTTAATGTGGAAATCGATCCCTCTAACTTGATAGTGTTAGTTTCGGGGTCGAAGTGTTAATTTCGGGGTCGAAACTATTTTTAAGGGGGTAGTAATGTAATAACCCTCAATTTTAGTAGGGGTATTTGGTTAATTTTCAAACTTTCGTTTCGTAAGCAAGAACGTGTTAGACATGTTTTGTAACCCTGTAAGAACCATATGAATGTGTGGATACACATTTAATGAAATATATGGGTTTAATTATTGAAGAATTGCTAAAATCGGAATTTATCAAGGACCCGCGATCAAGGTCCAAGAACCCCAGGTGCGACATTGCCCGTGATCAGCGCTAAGCAGCCGCGAGCGCAGCAATGGCCGCGACCGCGGTTTTGAAACCGCGGGCGCGGTTTTGGCAAAAGGCCAAACCGCAATCGCGGTTTTCTGTTTCGTCTTCTTCCTCGTCTTCCCTGTGACACCGACGATTGGGAATCCATCGTTTCTTCTTCGAGCGACCGGTGGATGGATTCTAATCAGTTGTGCTTCCTCCCATTAAGTGGGGGAGCTCCACCCTCACCCTATAAATAGGGGCAATCCGAGCCTTCTTCTCATCACCATCTCTCCCTCTCTCAATAAAGCTTCGTCGTGGTGTTTGCCGTCGGAGTTGTCATCATCGGAAGCCGAGGTCGTCGCCGTTGTGAAGTTCTTGGAGTGGTGGAGGTGCGCAATTGTCCAGAAGCAAGGATTCGCGCCTCGTCGTCGTCGGTATGGCTCCAAAGTTCATTTTAATCTTGTGTCGGGATGGAGTCCTATGACCGCGGCTCCATCCACCGCGACCGCGGCTGGGCGGAGGCCGCGATCTCGGCTAGGCATAAAACCGTAGGCACGGTTATGAAACCGCGGGCGCGGTTTGCCCAGCAAAGCCGCGATCGCGGCTATGCTAACCGCGACCGCGACACTCCCCCTTTTCCTTCGTTTTGTTTCGTCTTTTGGTACCGTAACTAATTTGGGGTTTTGTTCTTAAAACTCATCTCGTATGCGTCGTCGGGTTGGATGTGCTCGTATCCATGGCCGGTTGTGCGGATTGGGATCCGACCCTATTGGATGATGATAAATTCCAACGGGAAGTTTAGTAGGCAGTTGTGCACAAGTTCAAGTTCCCGGTTCTCGAAACCCGACTTTTCGTTCGTCTAGACTAAGGCAAGTGGCGGTTCGCTCTTGCTCATTATTCCATATTTCCCTTGATTATCAATTATTTAATTGTTTAATTAAGTTGGAATAAAGTTGTTATTTTGGTGTTTGGGAACAGATTTGATAAAGCGATATGTTAAAATATGAATTTATAATAGGCTGTATATATTGTTAGAAACAATGCTATTATATATAATTCTATATGATATTGTCATAAAGGGATGAATGGATTTTGTTGTGGATTTATATGTGGACTTACATCCTTAGTTAGCGCGAGTATTCATAGGAATGCTATGTACCTTACGAGGTCTAGTCGTTTCTTTATAACTTTGTGTTAGGAAGATAAATGCCCTAACGCTCTTGGTCATGACCTACCCCTATCCGAATATAGGTGGTGGTGCACTTAGCTAGTGCTAAAATTCGGGATTCGTCCCATGTTCTATATCTCATTGCGAGATCTATTGTGGAAATTATAAGCCTTAACGTGAGTGTACGTTTTGAAAGTAAATAAGATAAGTGCTTTTACGCACATAATTAATATACCCTCGGGCGAGAAGTACAACGTGGAAACCCCCCCCCAGACTCTTGTTAGAGTAAGTCCTCTTTCCAATTTGGATTCGCATTGCACGGTGAGGTTAGTCGTGGACCCAAATAATCAAGGTCGTTTTTATAAACTTGTGTGAAAACTTAATGTTCCCAAACAATTACATACTTTTCCTATAAGACTCAATTCTATTGGAGTCTTCTTGTCGATGCATGTCTTCTTCTATCATTTCGTGAAAGTTCCGGGTTATGTATCGTTCCTTCGGTTATTATTCGAGGGACAATGATAGTAAACGGTTACGATCACTAGAACCATTCCATTTGTACCCTTGCATAGTCTTTCATTAGACTAACCAACCGGATTTTATTCCTTGCATGGTTAGCTGGTGTCATTCGTCCTATACGGCACATCAGAGGCTGGTCCCCGACGATTGAAGTAACCAGTCGAAGAGAAGGCTTTCAGTTGAAGTTTGCGTTTTAAGAAGTAATATTTCCAAGGCGTATATGTTTAACTTGAAATAAATGTAATACATAGTCATGTATTAGGGACTACTTTAAAAGAGTCTTCCGATGTAATTTAAAAGTCTTCCGCTGTCACTATACTTTGTTGTAAAACCGTCCTTCTCATTTTACGAGAGGAATATTAATAAAAGGTTGAGTTTTATTCACTTAAAATGTCTTCCGCTGATTATTCTGTCGTTATGTAATATTTGTGTATTTATTTAAGCTTAATTGTTCCGATTAAATCCTAGGGTGACTTTGGACATTAACGTTTGAGGTCACTGGCGTGTGGCACTACCGACATAAGTCGGGGGTGTTACAGATAGAGCCGCGCGCCTAAGCGCTTGGCAAAGGCATGAACGTCACCTTGGCATGTCTTGGCAACGAGGCGTCGGGCCTTGGTTGTCACGGCCGGGCACACGGGCTGGCATGGCCGACGCCATGAATGTCTTGGCATCGAGGCGTCGGGGCGTTGGTTGTCACGGCCAGGCACAAGGGCTGGCATGGCTGACGCTTTGAGTGTCTTGACATTTGAGGTGTCGGGGCCTTGGTTGTCACGGCCGAGCACAAGGGCTGGTGTAGCCGGGCACACGCAATGTGGTTCGGGCACACAAGTGTTGGTGAACGGTGCCGGTCTTCAAGGGTGGTCATCATGTGAAGGCGAGGTACCAATGGCTCGCCGATGTTGTTGATGGAGAAAAAGGGAGGTTGGAATCCATCCTTCTACCCTTCTTGAGGTAGAATTATCCTCAATTCGTCATCAGGAACCGGGGGGCATAAGGCCCGAAGGCCTCCACAAGGAAGCTCGAAAATGCATCCAACACAATGGTGTGCTTGCACCGAATAGGCGCCTCAAAGGCCAAGAGCATGGTAGTCGACGAGATGGACCTATAACTTGGAAACTCAACAACAAAACATGAGACCATCCTACGGCTTCGGGTGGGACTATGGCCGGTCCTAGGAACGGGTCCAAGGGAGAAATGAGGCATCAAGTGAGCAACCCTAGTGGAGCCGAGTGTGTGAGGGAGTCCATAAAGTGTCCACAAAGAGAAAGCTAGGGCGAGAGGCTCAACTGGGGCAAGGAGTGGCATGTGGCAAGCTATAAGGAAAGTGGAATCCCTCCCTTTCTTAAAGGGTTGCCTACCGGTTATGAGGGTCAAACCAAAGATCTCCCAAAATGTGGTAGAAATGAGTGAGTGCATGCTAGAATCTTTAGGAAGGGCCCTAGAAGGTGTCAACATGGCAACCACATAAAATTGGGGTTCTAAGGGAGTAAGGTGGTAGGGCCAAGGCCGCCAAGGTGGAGTCCCAAAAATGGCTTGGTGTGAGGCAATTCTTAAAGGCCCATGGTCAACATGAAAAGTCTTATCCAATGGGTGTCTATGAAGGGCTCTAGGCATAATCCTCAAGGGGCCATGATCAACATGAAAAACCTGATGGAAGGGCCGCCTAGGAAAGGTTCTAGGCATGTCTAGTGTGTGGGCTGAGATAGAATAGTCCTTATCCTCAAAAGAATTCCTAAATAGCACTTGATAGTGAAGGACCCCAAGGACATCTCTAAAGCAAGGAGCACGCATATGGAGCCAAAGAGCAAATAAACGACCCAAAATTGTAACAAGATCCGGAGGGTAAAAGGCATACCTTGTAGAGTCGGGGTCAAAATTGTGAGCAACATGGACCAAGGGAACCACAACACATGAAGAGGTGTCGACGGTAGACACAAGTGATCTAAGACACCGTGTCAGCACCAACAAAACATATGATTCTACAAGAAAATCAGAATTAGAAGGCACCCTGGCTCCACCAAGAAAAATTGGGAATGTAAGAACACAATGTCCAAATTTTATATGAATGGCAAGGATGCATGCACAAGTTATGCCACTACCCTTCTTAACACTAAGTAGATTCCTCATGATACAACAATTTAGACTATTATCATACTTAGACATGGAGATAATGACATGCATTAAGTGAAACTTCTTGGACATGAACTAAGAGATGGAACTATAATGCAAATAAGAGAACATAGTCCTAGATGCAAAATAGCTCGTCATCATGAAAAGTGCTCTACCCAAGGTTGTAACATTAAACTCATGCAATTTGTCACTTAATGACATAAAAGAGGAAAGAGAGAGTGGTTCTTCCATGAAAGTAGGAGCCTTTAGGACGCCTTCTCTTCTTGGTCAAGAGCTGGTTTCTCGGAAGGGTCATCACCCATGGCATCGACCTTCTCTCGCAGTGAAAATGACAAGCAAGAAGGACCCATACGTGTGGCATCCGTCCATGGTGTAGCCAAGGAACGTATGAAGCTACGTGTGATGTTGGGGTGAAGCTTGGTTCTTACAGAAGAAGGAGATGGCCTCACAACTTCCTCCTCATTTTCCTTTGTTGCTCGCTCCTCCTCAACAAGTATTGACATAAGAGGCTCACATGATTCGGTTGTGGGCTCCCCTTCACAAATGAATGGTTTGGCTACTAGGGGAGGTTCTTTGGCCGGCCTTGGTTCAACCATTGGATAGGGATCACAATGGCCTTGAATGGTGGACAAGGCATTGAGGGCCGGTCTTGAAGGCAACCCGGGCACCGTGTTGTGGATGGCGGAGGCCGAGCTGCCTAGGGGTGCCAGGGCGTGGGGGGCCAAGGGACCGCTCGCGGCCATGGTCGGCGGTGCCTGGCCGGGAGGCGTCAAAGCATCGGGGGCGCCGTGCTCTTCCTCTATGGCCTCGGCTGGGCCCTTGGTTGTGGACAAGATGATGAGAGCCGGTGTCAAGGACGACCCCGGTACCGCGTTGGGGGTGGCGGAGGCCGAGTCGCTAATGAGCGCGCCATAGGGAACGGTCCGCACAGGGTGCGCGCGCTCACTCTTGTCCAAGCGTTGTGGCGCCGGGGCGTGATGGGCCAAGGGACCACTCGCGGGGATGGGCGGTGGTGCCTTGCCAAGAGGCGTAGGTGTCAATGCCTCTACTCCCCATACTCGCCCGTAAAGTAATTGGTCTTGATCGGGAGTGCTCGGCGGTAGGCAAAGGGAGCCATTAGGCCTTGGTGGGGTCGGCGCCGGTCTGGATATGGGGCTCCGGAATTCAATCGGGGTTGTCATACCTCACATTGTGGTGGTATGACATGGACGGATGGGAGTGGCCATGTTGGCTTGTGCCGACATAGGAGCGGTGCCTACCATATGAGGAGGTGGTGTCTCGATCATAGTCGTGGTAGTACCAAGAGGGCGGGGGGCGGTGACCATGGCCATTGGCGCGGAGAAGTGGCAGCCAATCCAGGTCACGGTGGTCTAGCGGGCGTCGGGGCTGGTCTCGGGCGCAGTCATAACCCCGGGGGTACACATCCGTCCACTCCCCATCGTCAAAGACCTCTAGATACTCTCCATATGGACCTTCCCCTTCATAGCTTCCAAAAGACTCATCCTCCATATCAAACTCGGGGAAGCCATAACCATTGCAGTGGTGGACCTCATAGCCAACGGCGGGCCTAGGAGTGGCGCATGGGTAAGGGCCTCCATACAAGGGAATGGCATCACGGGCTTGGCCGTGTGGACGTCGGCCCGGCAGCGGCCGAGCATGATAAGTCCATTATGGCTCCTTCATGGTGACTCACCTAGCACAAGTAATAAGGCAAATCAATTCAAAAGTCCAAGGCAATCAAAGCAATCATACTAATAGAAGAGGAACACACTAGGCCTAAGACAATCGAAACCAATGCAAGACAAGAAGGCATAAGGAGGTGCACAAGAGAGTGGGAAGCATGTGACTTGCAAGACTTAGGGAGAACTTAGGCACTCTAAGGGCAATGCAAGGCAAAGAGAACAAGTCAAAGCAAACAAGTCAAGAGCATGGCAAATAATTCCAAGATCACTTATAATGATTTTAAACAAGTATGGAACATAGACATGCAACTTAGCAAAATGAGTGTAGAGTAGTGGAGCAAAGTGACAAGGAAAGATGAATGATGGGGAGCCAAGCTTAATGAACCTTGGTTTCCAAGTGAATGGAAACTTCCCTTTTGGCGTGAGGCCGTTGAGTCCGTCCAAGGAGGTGAAACTTACAACTTGGAGGCGTCAGCCATGTCAGTCCTTGTGCTCGGCCGTGACAACCAAGGTGGAACTCAATATTTGAATATATTTATTTCAATGATTATTAAAAAAGTATTTTTCATTTTAATTACTAAAAAAAGATAAAATAAAAGGCAAGCTCAATTTAAAATTCCAAGCATATATTCGCAATGGATAATATATTTGACCCTTATATTAAGTTAAAATATTTATATAACAATTTTATCGTAGAATATAAATGTGAAAATTAATATCCAAATAAAAGAAAATATTTATATTAGATCAAAGGTACTGTTCATACAAAAAAATTGAGTTATTTGATGAAATTTTGAAGATTTTTATATTATAAATTTAGTTAGTTTAAGGAAAAAAGTAAACTAAAAATAGGATTAATCGCAAATAACACGTAAGCAAAGTTGATCCATGATTGTTTTGGTTTCTCGAAGGGGGATATGAGATCAAACGAAGGGAAAAAAATAATTTTGATATTTTAACTTTTTGTTAAAATAAATATATGAAATAATTCAGCAAAATATAAAAAAATATTATAAATCAGCCAGATAAATCACATTTTTTTAGTTTTTTCTAATTACGTAATGGACCCGTCTAAAGTAATAAGATTTTGATTTTAATTTATATCCTTACTTATAGAAAACGATAACTGAAAAGTTATTTGAATAATTAATTAATCAGTAGTGGATGATTTATGTAGGTGTAAAGTTATCTCATATTCAAATACTTTTAAAATTTGTATACGTACTACATTTGATTTACTTTTGATAATGTGTATAATCATATGAAATTGAAAGTTTGATACAACAAAGATTTAGCTAGATTTTTTAGTTGAAACTTTTTGTTTGATTTAACAAAATTTTCTTGGTAATTTATAATTGATATTTCACAGTTTGTTACTGAATATTTTCTTGGTGATTAACAAACTCAATTTAATTTTTAAAAACTGAAAATTATATTTTGCAAAATGATAAGTAATAAGCCCATAGAAACATTGTAAAATCGGAAAATAGAGACCATGTATTTTTTTATAGAAAATTATAATCAAATAAAAATTGTTAAATGGGAACGTACAATATACATTCGTTAAAAATCAGATAGGATATCATTGTTGTTAAAATTGAAAGGTTTAGAAGAAAATCTCAAGATTATATAAATTAAGTTTGTTAAGATACATTAGTCTGAAATTTCACTAAATTGTTAATAAAATATGTATGTGTAATAATATAATATAGTGGGTTGAATTATAAAAGCATATGTACTGTGAGTTAAAAATTGTATATATTGTATGATTTTGGCCCATAAATTTATATGGGTCCGGTTCCGGTGAGGACGGTGCTTCATGATAGGATTGAGGATGTATGAGAGAAGAGAAAAAAAATTAGAGGGAAAAACAAAAAAAAAACGGAGTGAACAGTGGCGGAGGCGCGCGCCCTTATAGGGAAAAGCTTCAATTCGGCCTTGCAGTACAATTGCCGAATTTTTCGCGTATAATTCGCGAATAATTCGGCAAAATAATTTTCCAAGTCAAAAAATTTCCCAGAAAAAACGATTTTGTGTGCATATCATATAACGTGTGTGTGCATATCAGATGCACTGTTGTGTGCATATGTAACTATGTGTGTGTGCATATGGTTTCTAAAATTGTGAATGCCTTTAACATAGTGTTTATGCTTAGAGGACTTGTGTGCACATCAAATAACCTGTGTGTGCACATCAATTATACTGCTGTGTGCATACTCCGTGTGTTCATATGGTCTCGGGTCGTGTGCATACCCGAAAACAAGTGTTGGTATGCACACATGTGTGTGCATACCAAATAACTTGTCGTGTGCACATCCATTATACTATCGTGTGCAGACCCCGTGTGTGCATATGATCTCAAGTCATGTACATACATGGAAACAAGTGTTGATGCACACAAACCATGTGTGCATACCAAATAACCTGTCGTGTGCACATCCATTACACTATCGTGTGCATACCTCGTGTGTGCATATGGTCTCAAGTGTTGATGCACACAAACCATGTGTGCATACCTCGGGTGTGCATATGGTCTCAAGTGTTGATGCACACAAACCATGTGTGCATATCAAATACTCATTATGTGCATGTCAAATAGACTATTGTGTGCATATCATCCACCTTGTTGTGTGCATATCCACTACGTGCGTGTGCGTATCAAATATAAGCCCAGGAATCATGTGTTCATACCGCAGAAATCATGTGTTCATACCCAGGAAATCATCCACCTTGTTGGTTATATGTGCACACACAATTTTTCGCGTATGCACACAGATGTGTATTTGATATGCACACATGTCTCTAGCATTAACAATTGTTCCCAGACATGCACACATTCTGAAAACCACATGCACACACCGAGCCTAACATATGCACACATACGTTCTGACATATGCACACAACAGTGTATTTCATATGCACACAAAATCGATTTTTTTTGCAAAAATTCGAATTTTTGAAAAATATTTCCGAAAAATTCGCGAATAATTCGGCCGGGCCGAATTTTTGGACGCGCTTGGTGCATCCTGAGTCCTGACACGGGGAGATGTCCTCATTTGAACTTTTCCCAATTTATATATATATCATACTATATATGCAAAGTCATAAAAATAATATTACTAATTACATAAATGAATATAAGATGTACTTTATATATAAGTTTAGTAGGAATTCTATCATATATTAGTTTGACAAATATACGCTTATTTTTTGTAATTTGTAGAGATCAAAATTTATAAAAAAATGTATAAGCATTCAACAAAGTTGTATATAGTTTTTATATATTTGAAGTTAGGTGTGATTAAATATTGTGGTTTAAATTGAAATATAATGTTAAGAAGAAAAAAAAGTGCATTAATAACAAAATGACATGTAGGATTTGTGGGGCCAAAATCATTTTGGTGGCTCGAAATTCAATAGCTTTAATATATATAGATGGACCATAAAATTTATTCGGATCATTTTACTCTAAATGGGCCATAAATTTGTATGTGTAATAATACAATATAGTGGGTTTGATTATAAAAGCACATGTACTATGAGTTGGAAATTGTATATATTGTATGATTTTGGCCCATAAATTTTTATAGGTCAAATTATATATGCAAACGCATGAAACTAATATTACTAATTACATAAATAAATATAAGATGTATTTTATATATAAGTTTAGTAAGAAATCTATCATATATTATAAGCTTATTGTATGTGTAATTTGTAGAAATTAAATTTTATAAAAAAATTGTATATAATTTTTATATATTTGAAGTTAGTTGTGATTAGATATTGTGATTTAAAATTTTAAATATTTAAAATTAGTTGTGATTAGATATTGTAATTTAAATTAAATAAAATTATTAATATAAAAATAAATTAGATTAACCATAAATTGACACTTACAATTTGTGGGGCCATAATCAATATGGGTGACTTCAAATTCCATTGCTTTAATATATATAGATTATACAAAGAATAAATAAATTCAAGTCAACCCATGCATTTGGACCGTTTGCCGACACAGGCTATTCCTCCCCGGTCGGGAAATGCGGTTGAGCGACAACCACCTCATCCTCACCCATGTCAAAGTGCCGAACTTTAAACCGCTCCATCCTGACGCCGTCATCACGCCCCTTCACGCCCTTGTCCATCGTCAACAAGGGAGACGAAGACGCGAAATCACTAACGCCGTTAATATTGTCAGAGGAGTCACCGTCATCATCGTCGTTCAACATACTCTCAATATCCAGCTTGCCCTGCTGGCTAGCCAGGATCTGCTCGACGAGCTCCCAGATCCGGCTGACCTTGGGATCCTGAAGCCGCTTTCGGATATACCTCTCGAGCCGAGGGTCGGTCTGGACCATCGAGAAGAGCCGCTGCAGGAGATCGTGGCTTTCCATCTCAATTAGCTCGAGCCGCTGGAGGATGGACCGCAGCTCGCTCGAGCCCGCTGGGGACGGCGTCATGGGGCTAAGCGGCTTGCTAAGCGACTCCTCTATTAGCCTGCAGATGGAGGGGTTGCTCAGCCGCCTCGTCAGCAGTTGCGACGTCATCCCCTTGGCCATGGTATTGTTCTCTGCAGCCATTTGTTTTTGACCCCGAATTACAAGTGAATTGGTTTTGGAAAAGTTAATTGATAGATTTGTGTTGTGGAGGGAAGAGGGAGTTGAGAAATTGGGGGTTTTATATATATATTCAAGGAGGAATGATTGAGTTTGGATTGGTTTTATGAATAAGGTATATATAGGGTTATGGCAATGAAGTTTTATTTTCGGTGTTGGCGTGATCAAGGAGTAGGAATAGTTGTAAACGTGTATCTACATTTTTGTTGACCAAGTATTTTATTCGAAAATTCTTATTTTTGCTTGGCCAACTAGGCGGCCAGACCTCACAAGGACATGCAAGGGTAGCTAGGGTTTGCTAATTGCCTTGTAAACATTTACTTAACGAAAAATCACGTAAGTCTTTTTAATTTAGCTTGTAAAAATAACACCTCGTGATGATAAGTTCCCTCCGCTGTTATAATGAGTTAATGCCTCTTATGAAAAAAACACGAACAATATATGATTTTACGAATTGGCTTGAAATTATAGATTGGTTTAATTCCATTTTGAAAAATAAAGTTATTAATTAGATTTTCTTGAGAATGAAATTAGGAATTCCAACAACCATCAACAATTAATCCACCACCCCTTTGCTTTACTTCTTTTTTTTCGTGCTTTGTCTTCTTCATTTCTCCAATTTATTATTAATTGTATATATACATATTTATTTTTTTCATTTGCTTTCTTTAATTACCTTCCGTACTCAACATTCTTTGTTTTTTCAACTATTGACTTTGAAACCCTAACCGTAACATCATTTACCAACTAATCACGGGCGAATTTACTTGGGGTCCAGAGGGGTTGTAGCCTCTAGCCTATGGTGAAAAAAATTATGAAAATAAAATTATATTGAATTTTTTTTTTCCTCATCTGAAAATATAACTTCAGTCGGTCATAACAAAACTAATACATCTCCTCCAAATTCCAAAACTTCATCTTGACTCATCCTCTTTTTCTTGTCTTGGCTGAGTCTTGTTGCTGCTTCTTTTGACTTCACGGCGGACCGACGCCGGTGCTGCTGTTTCTTCCCGGATTTAAGCCACCGACGTCGGCAAAGGTGCTGCTTTTTCCGGAATGTATTATATTTACTATAATTAAAATTGATTTTAGCGAAACATAATTTAAACTCTATCGAATTTCAGCCACGCGGAATTTTAGCCCCCGGGATAAAATCGGGACTCTGCCCCTTCAACTAGCTAGTCTTAGTTCCTTCACCCATGCACCAACGAAGGCCAGAGATCGAACTCGAGAGGAGCAGTATACCAATTAGAGTATAGACGGACCGAGTTTAATTGGCGCCATACAAAAAGTTGGAATCTGACGTTGAAAATCTCATAAAAGTCTAATGGGATCCATGTGACATTTGATATATTAAGCTTGAACCAATTTCAGTTTCGATGTAAGATTTAAATTCGTTATTATCAATCTAGATACATAGTCTCCATTCCGCTACCTTTTTTAGAATGACAAGTTTAAATTTATTCCTTATGCTAGTTGTTTACAACTCTACAAGCTAGAGTGATGAAATACTAGACCTGGGCATCTTCGGGCTCGGGCCGGATATGGTTCGGGCCTAAGTTAAATTTTTTGTCCGATTATCCGGGTCCGGGCCGGGCTGAGTTCGGGATTAAGGCTTGAACAGTTGCCCAAGCCCGTTCGCATTTCCGGGTAGCCCGCCGGGACCCGGTTTAAGTTACATTCATGTGATATCCTGTCAATAACTAAAAGAATAAAGACCAAATAGTATTTCAATCTTACATAAAAAACATTGCATATCCAATATCAAATTCTACAAACATTTAAAAACAAGTAACAACACACTCAAAGTCTCAAAATAAACAAAATAACAACAGAAGCCTTCAATCTTTCTCTTCGTCGTCTCCGTCCTTGATATCCTCTGAGCCTTCATCACCAATCTTAAGTATCTTGGATGAACCTTAAAAATAAGAAAAACAATATTTATTCACTCAAATAAAATTATAGAAATAATTATTTAGGTTTATAGTTTGTAAGGAAAATAAATTACCTAACATAAAACCTCTCGCTCGCAACCAATCCTCGTAACATGAAAGAGCTTTGATAATTGTAGATGCAAGAGAACTTCTAGTAGCCCTTATCAGTTTTTTTCCCAAGCTAAAAGCACTTTCAGAAGGAACACTAGAGATAGGAATACACAAGATATCACGAGCCAAAGCAGCAAGGGTCGGTAAACGACGAGAGTTGTCCTTCCAAAACTCCAGAATATCAATATCATCTGTGACACTAAAACTATCATCATCAAATTCAAAATACAGCTCCAACTCAGACTTTAAATTAGACTTACCAGTCTTTTTCCTCTTGCTTAAATGATCAAACAAGGCTGCACGAGGATTCATAGTGGCATTACTGACCCTTCTAGCACTATCATTTGAAACCTTCTGCACTACTTCAATGTCATTTGTTTCACCAACATCAGTAACTCTATATTCATCCAGTAATTCACTCAATATTCCCTTAATCTTATCCATCATCTCCTTCGCATACACATCCCCAAACAAACTTGCATAACAATAACGAACTCCTTCAAACTTATGACGAGGATCTAAGGCAGCAGCACATGATAAAAGAAAATTGTAATCAGTCCAGTATTTTTCAAACTCAGCTTGCATCTCAATCACCATTGGAGACAAAACAGTAACAGGACCCTCTGCACATTTTGTCAGAAGTGTATGAATAGTCTATACAACATTAAAATAAACATTGGCAGTAGGTGTGTTCGAGGCTGAAAAATCATTAGTGGTATCATAAAATGCCTGCAGAAACTCATGAAGTTCTCTCACTTTTTCCCACTCGACTAATGACAAGCGATGTACTCTCAATTCCAAATCCTTACTAACAAAACTGTCAACTGCTTCTTGAAAATAGAGAAAACGATCAAGCATCGTGAAAGTGGAATTCCACCTAGTAAACACGTCCAAACGCAGCCTTTTGGTGGAGTTTAAACCAAAATTTATGGAAGCAATTTCATAGAACTTTTTTCTCTTCGGAATAGAATTTCTGAAATTGATGACAATCTTTCTAATTTTGACAACAACATCATCAATGACCCTCAATCCAACTTGCACCACCAAATTAATTATATGACAACAACAACGCATGTGAAAAAACTCTCCATGCAATACCAAAGAATGTTTCCTTAAGAGATGACTTCTAAGAGATGCAATCATGGTATCATTGTAGGATGCATTATCAAGTGTGAAAGTAAATACTTTTTCAAAAAAATTCCATTCACCCAAACACAACAAAATCTCATCAGCAAGAGAAGCGCCATCAAAAAGAGGATCTAAAGATGAAAATTTGATCATTCTCTTTTGCAATTTCCAATCTTTATCAATCCAATGAGTTGTCACACACATGTATTCATTCCATGTATTTTCACTTCTCCAATTATCAGTGGTGAAACTAATGTGTCCTAGAGCATTCTGCAACTCAACACAAACTGTCTTTTTCTCAACATTATATTGTTCCATTGTATCTCTCTTAAATGTATATCTACTAACAACAGTAAACTCAGGTGATGTGACTCTCATCAAATTCTTAAAACCCGGCTCCTCAACTACACTAAATGGATGACCACCAGATACAACATATTGACACAAAGTTGTACGAACGTCTTCTAAATTAAATGAAGGTTTCCTCAATGACATTTGATTCATAGGTACTGAATTATTATTAGACCCACCCGCAGAGATGCAAAAACTTTTCATATC
Source organism: Rheum nobile (assembly GCA_027886185.1). NCBI lineage: Eukaryota > Viridiplantae > Streptophyta > Magnoliopsida > Caryophyllales > Polygonaceae > Rheum > Rheum nobile. Next base: position 41,528 of record WOAB01000081.1, read on the forward strand.
ACGATAACGAATGGCACTACATGTTTTAACACATCGTAGAAGATGTGACGTACCATTAGTGGGATCAGCATTCAACCCTGTCTTACAATGGTTGCAAGTAGCTTTAACAGTATCATCATCCTTTGTAGTTCTGGTCATATTATCCCACACGCGAGAAGTCAGTTTTTTGCCTCGCGAAGTAAACTGAGAATTTGGATTTGGTGATGAGATAGACGCATCTACTTCCTCTCCAATATTGCCTGGTTCATTGGCCATACTATTGCAATCTGCAAAAAAAAAAAAGAACAAGCTCAGGTTTACAGATCAACAAGTCAGCAAGCTCTACTCATTCACTACAGCTCAGGTTGTGCTTAGTATTTACAGATGAGATTGACAAATCAAAACAATATACAAATTTAGCAATTTAGAAGGCAGTCAACGCATAAATTGCATAACCCGGTTTCCCTTGTCGTCCAACAAACTTATCTACTGGTTTCAAGACAAAATAGTTGCTGAATATTGATACAAAATATTGAAAATAGCCACATCAGAACATAGTAAATACACAATAGCCACATCATTTGATGAGCTTGAATACACAATAGCCACATCAGAACATAGTAAATACACAATAGCAAAAAACTAACATAAGAAATTGGGACATACCGACGGGAGGCCGACGAGGCGTGACTGCGTGAGGCCGACGAGGCGTGAGTTTAGGCCGACGATCTCCGACGAGGCGGGGTAAAGGAGTGGCGTGAGGTCAGGCGACGATCGACGACGAGGCGGGTGAAAGAGAGGTGTGAGATCGAGAAGGCGGTGGGGTGGATGAGAGGCTTGATAAGGAGGCGGGGTGAAGGAGAACTGAGAAGGAGAACTGGAGAGAACTGAGAAGGAGGCTGGAGATAGGCTAGAGGAGTGGAGGCGGTAGGGTAAAGAGAGATCGAAGCTGGAAGGAGGGGTATGAAACCCTAAAAAAATTGTTATAAGTAATTTTTGTAAGATGAATAATAATTTTATTAATTTAATATTATATATAAATATTTATGTATTATATACGGGCCGGGCTTACCGGCCCTACATGACTTGACCGCTTGTCCATACCCGACTCTCCCGATACTCGGGTCGGGTATTTTCGATCTTTTAAGACTTATGAACTTGTCCATACCCGTCCATTTATACGGACGGGCGGACCAGCCCAAGTTTGCCCAGATCTATGAAATACCTAAAAGGAATCTTCTACCTACCTACAAGCCCAATGCAACTTGTAAATGCTTGTAGGTAGGAACACGTGTCATTGTGTGTGAGTATGTGCCTTAATTATGTGTGTCTCAAATTTATAATACAATGTGTCTTAGTGTTTTAAAGTTTGACACATGTTAGATTTGCATGAATAAGAGTAAGTTAGTCTTTATATATACATATAATACTTAGAATAAATAAAAACCGTTCACATAATCCAAAAAAGAATCACTATTCGCATAATCCGCTAATTTTATCTTTATTTGTTAATTGGGTCGGTTTCGGGTAGTCGGGTTGGGGTAATCGGTTTCGATTCATACATTTTAAGGCCAAATTCAGATTCAACATACAAGTTTTCAAAAAAATGTATCCGGTTTGAGTCCAGTTACGAATCAGTTAGATCGTAAAATTTTAACATCTCTAATTATACTAGTGTAGTACCCGTGCCGTACACGGAATTTGTTTATTCTTTCTTATATTTAAAAAAATATAAAAATTATATATTTAATTGATATAGAAATATGTAGGTAATGACTATTATAAAAGTAGATGAATGCTAATGTAAAAAAGGACTAATTGAATACAAAATATTAAAGAGATTAACAAAATAGATTATCAAAAGAGAGACGAAACTCTCCATAACTTTATTAATAATAAAATTGGTTAAGTAGTTTTGAAATGTGGATAGTCATATCCCTAACATCTATACTACTAAAATGATAAAGCATAATCAAAATATTTATCTAATACATGAAAATGAAACCCTAAACATAAAATCTCGTAAGATATTTAAAATTATTACAAATTATGAAAAACTTCGTTGTATACTACATTGGTAGTAGTATTAGATTTTTTTTTGTTTTTGTCCCATATCAAAATCTTCAAACCTTTCTTGCTAGTAACTCTTGATGATGCAACACAAAACTGACCATGAGTGATGCAACATAAAACTGACAATGAGCAAAAACAAGGCGTGGAAGATACAAACCGATATTTGTAAGAGATTGGCCCTGGCTATTGTTTATCGTCATAGCAAAACAGACACTCAAGAGAAATTGTCTTCGTTGAAACTTGAACGGGTATGAAGTGTTTGACGGTGACATGAGCATGCGAGGATTCAAAACTATATGTCTAATATTGTAGTTAAAATAGTTCTTCCTTGTATGACATGACTGTCGAGTTGCGTGGTTATCAATCTTGTCCCATTATATAAACTTGAAGAATGGTCAATATTTCAAAGCAGCATAATAGGGACCTTAACCTTTGTTTTCAATTCATTTTCTGCAATAAAACTTGTCTTGCAAAGGCTATCCGAACTGAGATAGACTTTTTCATTACCTGGTAACAAAGACAATATATAGTTATTAACTCTATTTACCTCTTCATGTGGTGGTGCAAGAATTGCTCGTTCTTTAAAGTATTTTGGAGACAATTGATTGTCCAAAGAGAGGGATAAACTATAATACCCCTCAATTTCAGTAAGGGTATTTGGGTAATTTTCCCAACCCTCATTCTGTAAGCAAGACGTGTTTGGCGAAATCCGGAATTTCTGTAACTCGTACAACCTCTGTAATAATATTTTGAACGTTATTATATACGTTTGAGCTATTTTGGGATCTTAGAATATGTCTTATGGATACTAAAATTTAATTCTAGCTTAAGTTCGCGAGTGGAACCAAGACCAGAGGCCTTGGGGCGCGTTCGCGGCATTTCCGCGACCGCGGAATATTTTCCGCGATCGCGGAAAAAGCTGTTCAGCGCCTCCTTCGTTTCCGGCATTTTGCCGATTTGAATTCTTTCGATTTCGTAACACCGCCGGGGGGGGAGGACGAAGCGATTGGGCTGCCCAACTTTAGGGGATTCCCACTCTATAAATAGAGGGCCTCCAGCCCTAGAATTCGTCATCCACCGCTCTCGAATCGCCTCTCGTTTTCTCGTTTTCCTTCGCCGGAGTTCGTGCCTCGCCGGAAGCTCGCCGGAGTTCCTTTGGTGGTTGTCGTGGTGCCCTTGGAAGCCTGGGAGGGTGGTGAGCAGCGTTCGCAGTCGAGGAGGCTCCGTTGTCGTCGCCGGTGAGCCTCATTCGTCTCTCCGGGTTGCGTCTGGGATGGATCCGCGATCGCGGATATGAACATCGCGACCGCGGATGGTGCCCAGAAATTCGCGACCGCGGAATCCAAAACCGCGACCGCAGTTTGCCTTAGCAAGCGCGATCGTGGCTTTGGACGAGCCGGTCACGGATGGGACCTTCGTTTCTTTAGATTCGTATTATTATTCGTATCGAATCTAACCTAGGGTTCGTCGTGGGTTCGTTGTCGTCGTAGGAATCCATAACCCGATTCCGTTTCCAGTTTCCGGACCCAGAAACCCGACATCGTTCGTTCGTCTCGATTAAGACAAGTGACGGTTCGCTCTTGCTTATCATTCCATGTTCCGTTGATTATCAATTATTTCTGATTGTTAATTAAATTGGAGTGAACTGTTGTTTTCATTTGGGAACAGATTTTATAAATGATATGATTAAAATATGATATTATAATAGGTTGTATATATTGCTAGAAACAACGCTATTATACTTGTTATTACTGGAATGGATTTTGTTGTGGATTTAAATGTAAACTTTAATGCTAGATTAGCACGAGTATTCGTAGGAACGCTAACTCCTTATGAGGAGTAGTCATTTCTTTATAATTCTCTTCTAGTCATGACCCATTGCTTCTTATCCACCTGTAAGGATATGAAGTGTTAAGCACCTTGCTAGTGCCATTTGGGTGGGCGTAATGTCACCATGTGTTAAACTTTCGTAGTCACTCGAGATCACATTAAAAGCCTTAACATGAATTTGTGTTTTGTAATTAAATAAGATAAGTGCGGTTATGCACATAATTAATATACCCTCGGGCGAGGAGTACAACGTGGAAACCGCCCGGACTTCGGTTAGAGTAAGTCTTCTTTCCAATATGGATTCGCATTGTGCGGTGAGGTTGGTCGTTGACCCAAATGATCAAGTCATTTTTAAAACGCTTGTGTGAAAACTATAAATGTTCCCAAACATTTGTCATACTTTCCCATAAGACTCAATTCCTTTGGAGTCTTCTTTTCAGTGCATGTCTAACTTTAAATCATTCTGTGAAAGTTTTGGGTTATGTATCGTTCCTTCGGTTGTTATTCGAGGGACAATGATAGTAAACGGTTACGATCACTAGAACCATTCTGTTTTCACCCTTGCATAGTCTTTCATTAGACTAACCAACCGGGTTTTTATTCCTTGCATGGTTGGCTGGTGTCATCCGTCCTATACGGCACATCAGTGGTTGGTTCCCAAAGTCTTGAAGTAACTAGTTGAAGAAGAGGCTTGCAGTTGAAGATTTAAGTGTCAGTGTTTTTAAGTTGTTAAGTATTACTTTAATATATATATTTATAACCTAGTCATGTAATAGGTTTACTCTTAAAGTCTTCCGCTGTAATTTCACTCTGTTGTAAATCGTTGTTGAGAAATCTTTTAATTAAAAAAATGGTTGAGTTTCATTTAACACTGTCTTCTGCTGTTTAACCTTTCATTATTTAATATGTTTATTTAAGTTTAATTGTTCCAATTAAAGCCTAGGGTGACATCGGACAGTAACGTCTGAGGTCACTGGCGTGTGGCACTACCAACGTAAGTCGGGGGTGTTACATAAACAAACTTAATAATTGCTAGAATCAGACTTAAGTCATAATCCTTCACCAATAGTTCATCAGGAATTTGTATTTGTGCTTCTCCATCTTGTCATCGCCTACAGTACCATCTCTGATGCTTAATACCCTTTCAGAAAATTACTTTGCTTCTTAGATATCATAATCAGACGTACCTTGTTGAATCCTCATGTTTCTTGTCAAATTAAGAATTTTGCAATATTCCCACAAATAAGAGGAATTAATGGTGGCAAAAATAATATCTTGCTTGCTTCCTTTTGTGATAATGGGTAGGATTTGCCTAAAGTCTCCACCAAATACTACGACTTTCCCTCCAAAAGGTTGTACTGAACTAAGGGGATTTGTAACCCATAGAATATTGATCAGCACTATTTTGTAGTGTATTTCTAGGGGTTGTTACCAGGTTTGAGGTGCTATTTGGATGGATTTAGTGCACAATTGTGGATTATGGAGTTAGAGAGGAGAAGTGTTGATTTGGTGGTCTGGAGAAGCAAATTGAAGATATCCAGAGGAAGAGGAGTTGACCACTGAGGAGACGAAGAAGAACCAAGGAGAGAGTCCACACGAGAGTAGAAGAACAATATGCTGAATTCAATTGATTCGTTCTCTTTACTCAGACGTCCAAATGGAGTGATTTCAATTCCAGGAGTTAGCTCTTGAAATCTACTGCAAGTCCTCAAAATACGAGCGCAATGAGAGTTGGGAATCAAAAGTTATGGCGTTTTTACGGAAGTGTCGTAGGAGCTGAACCGAAGAAATCTCAACAAGTGTTCTGGTGGCGACCGCCGCCAGGCTAACGACGATCGCCGCCTCGGATGCGGAATCGAACCATTTTTCCTTATTTGCTTATTTTATTATTATTTGCTTATTTTTATTATTTCGTTTTAATTTATGTTTAGAGATCTTATTTCCTTTTAGTATTTAAGGGTAGAGGAAAGGCTTGTTTCCTCTCTTGAACCCTACTTTCATTGTTTTTCCTTTCTACGTACTTTGTTATGAAGAACTAAGCATTCCTTGCTTAGTCAGACAATTGAAGCTTTCGTCTTGATTTAGTTGTGAGATTTTCGTTTCTTATCTATCGCATGAATTTTATCTATTCTCTTGCTTGAATTGTTTATGATTAATATTGATAATCTCTAGCCTGCACAACTAGGGTTTGTCTCTATTGATTGATTGCTAGATCTAGATTGTTACTGGTTGAGCATATCTTCATCGTATTAGCAACTGCATCGTACTAGTAACTGGTTATGCCAGTCTTATGTAGAAGAAAACTGATTTATATTCTAGTATAAAAGCTGGTTGTTTTATGCTAGATTGTATCATATCTATATTCCTATCCTTAATGCTGCTGTTAAACTGAATCTTGATGGTTTCATGGTTGTTTAATTAGTTAGTGCTATAAGTATCTGGTTGTGCTTGTAGTTACTTTAGAAAAGGAATAGGAATTTCCATTGCATGAGATATTGAATGATTATCTATGATCAACTTATCATACGAATAGTAGATGTTTGTTTGGCTGAGCTATTTCCCCAATTACTGAATTCATCATCTTTTGTTTGTTTGCTTTTGCATGCTTAATGATTCTAAAACATATAAAACCCCCCTTTGGTTACTTTAAGATTGACATAGAAATTATACATAAAGATATAATTTGTCTCCCTGAGGACTCGATCCTTACTTACTTAAGACTACGTATTAGGTTTGTTTGGATTACTTGCATAGCAGTAATTAGCACAACAAATTGCTGTTATCAAACGGAAGTGAACCCGAACATTCGTAATGTCAGTGCTGTAACTCTGAGGAGTGGGAAGAGGCTCGAAGAGGACAATTCTGAGGTTAACAAGGAAGAAGATCCGGACTTGGAGCAGAGCGTCAGCGGCGACCACCGCCAGGCTCACGGCGACCGCCTCCCAGAAAACGGAGACCGCTGCCCTCCTTACGGCGACCGCCGCCCAGAAAGCAGCAACTGCCGTGACGGTGAAATTTCTGAGAATTCTGACGAGTCAGCGGCGACCGCCGCCAGCATTACGGCGACCGCCGCCTCCCTGTAGTCGATGCAGAAGCTGAGAAGGAGTCCACGACTCCGATTTTTCCTGATTGGAAGCCTGTTCCACCATTCCCATCTGCATTAAAGCATACCAAGCCACTTGCGCAGGACAAGGACATGTTTGAGATGTTCAGAAACGTTGAGGTAAACATTCCTCTCCTTAATTTGATCAAATATGTTCCTCGTTATGCTAAGTTCTTGAAGCAGATGTGCACAATAAAGAGAAATCAGGATAGGAACAACAAGAAGAAGGTGAAGGTAAGCGAACATGTTTCAACTGTGTTTCAGAAGCGCTTACCCAAGAAGTGTGGAGACCCAAGTATGTTCACCATTCCAATTACTATTGGAGGTACCAAGTTCAATAAAGCCATGTTAGATTTGGGTGCCTCCATTAATGTTCTACCTTCATCCCTTTGTGAATCCTTACGATTAGGAACCATGCTTGCGACTAATATTTCCATTCAGTTAGCTGATCGATCTAGTGTGCATCCTATAGGGATAGTGGAGGATGTATTGGTTATGGTTGGTGATCTTACTTTTCCTGCTGACTTCTTTGTGCTTAATATGGAAAATGATAAGCATGCAACCCCTATTCTGTTAGGGAGACCATTCCTGAAAACCGCCAATACAAAGATTAATGTGAGTACTGGTTCCTTGACTATGGAATTTGATGGCCAAACTATTAATTACAATATCTATGAAGCCATGAAATATCCTTCTGATGATCATTCTCTATGTGCAATTGATGTACTTGAGCCTGTGGTGCAAGATGTTTTTGATGTGGACTGCCTAGATGACACGCAATTTATTATTATTGATTCTAGTTTGGATTTTACTTTATCTACTGACATGCATGAAGTTGTCAATGAGTTGGATGCTTACTATAAGCTTCCTCTTGAGCTACCAGGTAAATCAACTATACCACTAACCTTGCCTAGTGAGAAGCTTTTGCCCTCTATTGTGCAGGCACCAGTGGTTGAGTTAAAGCAACTTCCCGATCACCTCAAGTATGTATTTCTTGGAGACAAGGAGACATTATCGGTGATCATCTCAAGCAAGCTCACCAAGGATCAAGAAGAGAGATTGGTGGAGTTTTACATGCTGGATACGGGGCAGGACAAACATGCAGCCCCTGAGATGTTGGGTAGGTCATTTCTGAAAATGACAAGTGCAATCATAGATGTAAAAAGTGGTCCAACCATCAGCAAGGGGACAAGCATGGGGGAAAGGCTCAACATGGAGCACACAAAGCGGCATCCCCCTGATATAGACCTCAGGAGTTCAAGTGATAGGAGCAACCCGAGTTGAAGAGGTTGAGCACTATGTCGAGACAAGGACAGTAAACAAGGCGCTTCTCGGGAGGCAACCCGATGCTAGGTAGTTTAATTCTATTCCCTTAGTTAATTTCAATTGATTTTATTTTAGTTTTTGCAGTTCTGTGTCGAACTAACCTGCAGGAAGTGTGAAAAGGACGAACACAGGGGTGGCGCCCGCCGCTGTTCTTACGGCGACCGCCGTTTTAGCAAGTTGGCTTCGTAGAGCCCAAAGTAAATGGCGGCGATCGCCGTTTAAATACGGCCATCGCTGCCTTTTTCAGAAGAATTTTCGGAAAACATCGTGGCGGCGACCGCCGCCACGAAACAGCGCCCGCCGTTTTGGCCCCACCAGCTTCGTAAAGTTCGCACAAATAGAAGCGACCGCCGCTTAATTCCGGCGATCGCCACCATTTCTCAGGTATAAATCGACTTCCCGAAGAAAAAAAAATCGACCAAGGCCAGTTGTCCAGAGTTCCCCACGGAGATGGTGTGCATCATGTTGTCATGGAGGAGACATTAGACCTACACTTTTAATTGACAACGATGATGGCCCTACAATTGGCAGATGAGGAGGAGGAACACTAGGGCCCACACCACGATTACATCTGGGCCCCATTTTTGTGTTCGTTGAAGGCCATGCAACCCCGCCATACTTGTTATACCAATATTCACCAGAGTGGTTCCTTTTGGTCGCATGGTAGGAGCTGATGGAGTTGAAGGCCGTGCAACCCTGATTTCCTTAATGACGAACACACCTTACAGTGGTTCCCTATGGTTGCACGGTAGAGTTGAGATGAAGACACCCGCCCAACACTAGAGACCTGGGCATATATTGTGAAGACCGCCAGTGACATCTTCAGTGTCCAAGCAGCTTGGCGACGTTTGTGAGTCCATTCTTTGTCTTCCCTGTGCTTTATTCTTTTTGTCTTTCATTACATTGAGGACAATGCAATGTTTAAGCATGAGGGAAGATTCTATAATTGATGCGTCGTTGAGGAAAATAAAAAATGAAAAAGAGCCAAAAATTTGAAAAAAAGGCAAAAATTGAAATCCTGGGATAGGTCGAAAACCTGAAAAGGCGGCCTAGGTAATAAGCAGGTGGCTTGGACCAGCATTAGGCTGGGGTAATAATTGATCAAGAGTGATGTGAGTATATTGTGATCCCATCTATTGAAAAATGAAATGAGTGGCTTGGTGAAAACCCGAAAGGGCGCCTTGGCAAAATGAGTGAAAAGAAGAAGAGTGATTTATAGGAATCATCATTTTTGTTGGCGTGGCGACATAAGAAGAGGTGATATAAGGAGGATTCGGGTAGGTCACTCTAGAGGTATAAGAAGATAGATGGGAGATAGGATTAGATTTGTATTCACTCTATGGTGTTTGGGATAAGCTTGGGGGAAGTACTCTACTTTCCTTTTAGCTTGGATGTGTGTGGTGTTGTGAGTTATTATATGTTGTGTTGTGCTTATTGTATGGGTGCCTGGAGTTTATTGTTAGGTGTGATTCTTGGAGGGGTTGAGTTTTCTATGCTTCTTGAAACCATGGGGATTGAATGGAGGAGTAGGTTTACTTTATCTTACTCGAGGACGAGCAAAGTTTAAGCATGGGGGATTTGATCGGCACTATTTTGTAGTGCATTTGTAGGGGTTGTTACCAGGTTTGAGGTGCTATTTTGATGAATTTAGTGCACAACTGTGGATTATGTAGTTAGAGAGGAGAAGTGTGGATTTGGTGATCTGGAGAAGCAAATTGAAGATATCCAGAGGAAGGGAAGTTGACCACTGAGGAGACGAAGAAGAACCAAGGAGAGAGTCTACACGAGAGTAGAAGAACAATGTGCTGAATTCAATTGATTCGTTCTCTTTACTCAGACGTCCAAATGGAGTGATTTCAATTCGAGGAATTAGCTCTTGAAGTCTACTGCAAGTCCTCAAAATATGAGCGCAATCCGAGTTGGGAATCAAAAGTTATGGCATTTTTACGGAAGTGTCGTAGGAGCTGAACCGAAGAAATCTCAACAAGTGTTCTGGCGGCGACCGCCGCCAGGCTTACGGCGCTCGCCGCCGCGTCGGATGCGGAACCGAACCATTTTTCCTTATTTGCTTATTTTATTATTATTAAGTATTTTTATTATTTCGTTTTAATTTATGTTTAGAGATCTTATTTCCTTTTAGTATTTAAGGGTAGAGGAAAGGCTTGTTTCCTCTCTCGAACCCTACTTTCATTGTTTTTCCTTTCTACGTACTTTGTTATGAAGAACTAAGCCTTCCTTGCTTAGTCAGACAATTGAAGCTTTCGTCTTGATTTAGTTGTGAGATTTTCGTTCCTTATCTATCGCATGGATTTTATCTATTCTCTTGCTTGAATTATTTATGATTAATATTGATAATCTCCAGCCTGCGCAACTAGGGTTTGTCTCTATTGATTGATTGCTAGATCTAGATTGTTACTGGTTGAGCATATCTTCATCGTATTAGCAACTGCATCGTACTAGTAGTTGGTTGTGCTAGTCTTATGTAGAAGAGAACTGATTTACATTCTAGTATAAAAGCTGGTTGTTTTATGCTAGATTGTATCCTATCTATATTCCTATCCTTAATGCTGTTGTTAAACTGAATCTTGATGGTTTCATGGTTGTTTAATTAGTTAGTGCTATAAGTATCTGGTTGTGCTTGTAGTTACTTTAGAAAAGGAATAGGAATTTTCATTGCATGAGATATTGAATTATTATCTATGATCAACTTATCATACGAATAGTGGATGTTTGTTTGGCTGAGCTATTTCCCCAATTACTGAATTCATCATCTTTTGTTTGTTTGCTTTTGCATGCTTAGTGATTCTAAAACATACAAAACCCCCCTTTGGTTACTTTAAGATTGACATAGAAATTATACATAAAGATAGAATTTGTCTCCCTGAGGACTCGACCCTTACTTACTTGCAAGCAGTAATTAGCATGACAAATTGCTGTTATCAAATATCTTTTAAAGTCATGTCTAATGCTTTAAAATAGAATCTATTCGTCATCGGAGCTCATCCCAGATAATAAGTTGGCATCACAAATCAATTCAAATAGTTTTGTACCTAAACTTAAGTTGTAGAGTTAACAAAACCATAACTTGTGAAGATGATCAAACTATATTAACTACGACCAATAAGTACTTTAAAAAAAATAAAAATAAAAAAAATAATAATGATTAGTTATATTTAACAAATACGTTGCGAAGATTAGGCCCATATGAAATTTGGTTTACAATTATGTTAAAGTGGGTCATTTATTTTATAGAGTTGTCGTTTGAAAATAAAAATACATTAGGAAAGAGCATATATATATATCATAATATAATATAATACATATATAAACAATGCACTTGATAAATACAACATACTATATGCTCTTTAGTTCGTATAAATTGGATTTAAATGACTTTCAATAGACTCTACGAAATACATTAGTTATGAAAATTGGTAAGTAAACTACTACAACATAAACACTGGATTTATTTTAATCGACTTCGAGAGAATCTTTTCAATAATATTTTATATATTCTTGATAGAAATCTACGGTTTTAAGCAATTTGTGAACTTGATCGTAAAAATATTGTATAGCTTCAATATGTACAAAAATTATAGAGAAGATTTGTAAAAACCATAAGTGTTTTAAGATGATATAGCAAGATTAGTTGATATATATTTACTTACACCATCAAATAAGATATATGAAAAATAGACTTTTCTATCTATTCAAGATTACTTAGGAAAATAAAGGGTTAAAAACTCCCTACGCATATAAATTGAGATTCTCTAATAAAAACCTATCTTATTGGTTGTGATTACTTACTATAATCAAAACTTATCTTATTCTATACATGGAAAATAATTTTTAGTTTTTTCGTATCTTTTAGGAATATTTTGCAGCTCTTTTAGTTGATAATCCTTTTTTTTTTTTTTTTCCTAATAGTTGGATGATGTAGTGGATGATGGTTAGATGAGTGATGCCATATAGGCAAATCAAACATGGTGGCGACACATAAGGTTTTGGATTAGTAGATATATAGTAGATTACACTCCGCGCTTTGAACGACTTTAAAAAAAGATTATGCATATCAATAATATGTTATATAAAATAATTGACATGAACGTAAATCATTATACTTATAGAACGTTTTCACCTTTGTTTTGTATAAAGTTTACTTTTAGCGACTCTAACTTTCGGATCCTAGTCTTATCTTTTTGTGGTCCATTTTGGAAAGGATTAATGTTAAAAATATTGCAGATTTATTTTCACATAGTGCATAAATAAATATTACATAATATTATGTGGTCAATATTGGAAAAAGATAATCAAATATTACAGAATATTGTTTTGTACATTTTGGAAAGATTTTAATGCAAATAATATTCTAATGGCAAGTATAGGATTCTATTACCGTATATTTTTTATTTTTAAAATAAATCTTAAAAAACCACAAACTGCCACATGTCCAATTCAATATCGTGACGCTATGTGGCAACTTAAAATTCGGGCTCATTCTGGGAGCGCCACGTGGCTCAGTCTATATTTGTGTTTAGTAGTTATATAGTAGATTATTAGGCTAGTCTGATCAAACTGCTAAGTCTTTCTAGTTTATCTGACAAGAATGACTTCAAAAGCACGGACGTACACATGCATTTTAATTTCAAAAACATAATAAAATATGTATTAGTAAGTGTGAGTATATGTATAAATATTTGCTCAATAACGAACCACGCTAATTGATAAATAAATTTGGAATGCCGTTGTTTATCCTCAACCACTAACTCACCATCTCATAAGTAAATTGAGTAGATAACCTAAAAGTCAAATGACATCATCACTATAGGAAAATTACCGCGCAACAATTAAAAAAAAATATTTTTCTGTGGATCTCTATTGGTAAGCTAGCTAGAACGCACGTACATATTCAAAATTCACTGGATGAATATCCCGACCGTAATCAATTCTTAATTCTGCTGTTTTAGGTAGGATATTTAAATATTTAATGACATATTAGAATAAAAAGGATCATATATCATATATATGATATTAATTATGTTGTTTTCAGGCTCATTCTAGGAGTGTCACGTACCTTAGTCAGTATTTGCGTTTAGTAGTTATATAGTAGATTACTTACTTCTAAATTAACTAATTAATTATCTAGGTATAGGCCAATTCACACTCTAACTCAATTACCTTGTTTCTTCTAGAGACATGAATTATGTACTATTTTTTTATGAATAAATTGTACAACGATTTGTATATAAATTAATAAATGAAGGATTAATAAAAATCTTATGAAATTGAACGGTGATCGAGTACTGAGTAGTCGCATGCACACATGTATAACTTGAACATAAAGAATTGCATGCACATATATTTGTACACCTTTGGAGGGACTAAATTGCATGCAGATGCACATGCACATGCACATGCACATGCACAGTGACGGAACCAGAAAAATTTAAAAGAGGGGGCACATCACAGACTAACTTTAATAGTGATCTAATAAAATACCGACAATCACTTATTTTTGTTAATTGATAAATTTTATAATTGATCTTATTGACAATTTTAATTATAATACATTGAAACTATTTTATATGTACCTATACAAAATTTATATTTTCTTTGTATTGAGTATAGTTATTCTAATATCTAAATTTTATTATAACATACTCATACTATTGTGCATATACATATACAAGATTAGACATATTATATGTGATACTCTTAAAATTTTATAATTTTCACATTGTATAAAATTTATTTATTTTGAATTCCTTATTCTAACAACCTTTTTCATTGTAATAATAAAAGACTACTTCATTAATAAATAACTAATTTATTTTTTATAGCTAATAACAAAGTAATTACATATAAGAATATCCTAGTATTATATATGTATTTATGCCTAATTAACTTAACTATAAACAAACGAGGCGACTATATGCCCGACAAAATTTTCCTATTCGCACGACATTCTGTACGCTAGAAAATGGCGTACGCCATATTCTAGCGTATAGAATAAAATGTGTATAAATTATAAGATTATATGTATTTTGAATTTTTTTTTAAACAATAAGTATAAATCTGTACGCCATATTCTAGCGTACAAAATAAAATATGTATAAATTATAAGATTATATGTATTTTGAACTTTTTTTAAAAAAATAAGTATAAATCTGTACGCCAGAATCTGGCGTACAGATTAAAAAAAAAATTAAAGTTTTTAATCATGTAGAGAATTTCAATACGAGTCCGTACATATAAAATTCGCCCAAAACGGATATCGTTTGCCCATCCAAAAGCCCAAAACACGAAGCATTCCTATCTATTTTTTTTATTTGGTGCCCGACATATAGCGCATTATAGTGAATTTTTTTGGTATTTTTTGAATTTTTCTACTATAATTTTGTATAAAATTTTAATACGAGTCCGTACATATAAAATTCATTCAAAACGGATATCGTTTTCCCTCCAAAAACGATATCCAAAACGGATATCGTTTTCCCCTCCAAAAAGCCCTCTTTTGAGTTGGGGCTTAGACGGATATCGTTTCCCCCTCCAAAAAACCCTCCATTAAACCCCTCTTTTGAGTTAGGGCTTAAAGATGGGGCTTAAATGGGGGCTTTTTGAGTTTAAGCGTCCATTTAAGCCCCAACTCAAAAGAAAGGTTTAATGGATGGGCTTTTGATCCCAAATTATATTTATATTAAATTACAATTATGTCATTATATTAAGTTATCAAAATATCATTTATATTAAATTACTAAATATACCCTTTATATTAAATTATAAAAAAATTGAATTTATATTAAATTTCAATTACATATTGCATTTTAGGTGAATTGAAAGAAAGGAAAAAAACCGCGGGCGCGGGCTTGGAAGAACTCAGCTAAGATGCCAAGAAGCAAAGCCGCGATCGTATATAAGTGTAACTATATGAAATATAATAAAATACTATAGTATATAACTGTAACTATGTGAAATATAATGAAATGATATAGTATATAAGTCTAAGTATACTAGATTTAATGAAATACTATAGTATATAAGTCTAAGTATACTAGATTAAATGAAACACTATAATATATAAGTCTAAGTATACTAGGTTTAATGAAATACTATAGTATATAAGTCTAAGTATACTAGATCTAATGAAATACTATAATACATAAGTGTAACTATATGAAATATAATGAAATACTATGGTACATAAGTGTAACTATATGAAATATAATGAAATACTATAGTATATAAGTGTAATTATATGAAATATAATGAAATACTATATTATATAAGTGTAACTATATGAAAGTTTTATGAAATACTATAGTACATAAGTGTAACTATATGAAATATAATGAAATACTATGGTACATAAGTGTAACTACATGAAATATAATGAAATACTATAGTATATAAGTGTAACTATATGAAATATAATGAAATACTATGATACATAAATGTAACTATATGAAATTAAATGAAATACTATGATACATAAGTGTAACTATATGAAATTTAATGAAATACTATGGTATATAAGTATAACTATATGAAATTTAATAAAATACTATAGTATATAAGTGTAACTATATGAAGTTTAATGAAATACTATAGTATATAAGTATAACTATATGAAATATAATGAAATACTATGGTATATAAGTGTAACTATATAAAATATAATAAAATACTAAAGTATATAAGTGTAACTACATGAAATATAATGAAATTATATAGTCTATATAAGTCTAAGTATACTAGATTTAATGAAATACTATAGTATATAAGTATAACTATATGAAATATAATGAAATACTATAGTATATAAGTCTAAGTATACTAGATCTAATGAAATACTATAATACATAAGTGTAACTATATGAAATATAATGAAATACTATGATACATAAGTGTAACTATATGAAATATAATGAAATACTATAGTATATAAATGTAACTATATGAAATATAATGAAATACTATGATACATAAGTGTAACTATATGAAATATAATGAAATACTATAGTATATAAATGTAACTATATAAAATTTAATGAAATACTATAGTATATAAGTCTAAGTATACTAGATCTAATGAAATACGATAGTACATAAGTGTACTATAGTATATGAAATATAATGAAATACTATAGTATATAATGAAATACTATAATATATAAGTGTAACTATATGAAATATAATGAAATACTATAGTATATTAGTGTAACTATATGAAATATAATGAAATACCATAGTATATAAGTATAACTATATAAAATATAATGAAATACTATAATATATAAGTCTAAGTATACTAGATGTAATGAAATACTATAGTATATAAGTCTAAGTATATTAGATCTAATGAAATACTATAGTACATAAGTGTACTATATAGTTATACTTATATACTATAGTTTTCCTTTATATTTAATGTGAATATACTAATATATTATAGTATTTCATATAGTTATACTTATATACTATAGTATTTCCTTATATACTATAGTATTTTCATTATATACTATAGTATTTCATTATATTTCATATACTTATACTTATATACTATAGTATTTCATTAAACTTCATATAGTTACACTTATATACTATAGTATTTCATTATATACTATAGTATTTCATTATATACTATAGTATTTTCATTATATACTATAGTATTTCATTATATTTCATATAGTTATACTTATATACTATAGTATTTCATTAAACTTCATATAGTTACACTTATATACTATAGTATTTCATTATATTTCATATAGTTATACTTATATACCATAGTATTTCATTAAATTTCATATAGTTACACTTATGTATCATAGTATTTCATTATATTTCATATAATTACATTTATGTATCATAGTATTTTATTATATTTCATATAGTTACACTTATATACTATAGTATTTCATTATATTTCATATAGTTACACTTATGTACCATAGTATTTCATTATATTTCATATAGTTACACTTATATACTATAGTATTTCATTAAATTTCATATAGTTACACTTATATACTATAGTATTTCATTATATTTCATATAGTTACACTTATATACTATAGTATTTCATTATATTTCATATAGTTACACTTATGTACCATAGTATTTCATTATATTTCATATAGTTACACTTATGTATTATAGTATTTCATTAGATCTAGTATACTTAGACTTATATACTATAGTATTTCATTAAATCTAGTATACTTAGACTTATATACTATATCATTTCATTATATTTCACATAATTACAGTTATATACTATAGTATTTTATTATATTTCATATAGTTACACTTATATACGATCGCGGCTTTGCTTCTTGGCATCTTAGCTGAGTTCTTCCAAGGCCGCGGCCGCGATTTTTTTTCCTTTCTTTCAATTCACCTAAAATGCAACATGTAATTGAAATTTAATATAAATTTAAATTTTTTATAATTTAATATAAAGGGTATATTTAGTAATTTAATATAAATGATATTTTGATAACTTAATATAATGACATAATTGTAATTTAATATAAATATAATTTGGGATCAAAAGCCCCTCCATTAAACCTCTCTTTTGAGTTGAGGCTTAAATAGACGCTTAAACTCAAAAAGCCTCCATTTAAGCCCCATCTTTAAGCCCTAACTCAAAAGAGGAGTTTAATGGAGGGACTTTTTGGAGGGAAAAACGATATCCGTCTAAGCCCCAACTCAAAAGAGGGTTTTTTGGAGGGGAAAACGATATCCGTTTTGAATGAATTTTATATGTACGGACTCGTATTAAAATCTTATACAAAATTATAGTAGAAAAATTCAAAAAATACCAAAAAATTTCACTATAATACGCTATATGTCGGGCACCAAATAAAAAAAATAGATAGGAAAACTTCGTGTTTTGGGCTTTTGGAGGGGCAAACGATGTCCGTTTTGGGCAAAATTTATATGTACGGACTCGTATTGAAATTCTCTACATGATTAAAAAGTTAAAAAAATACAATTTTTTTTTTTATAATCTGTACGCCAGATTCTGGCGTACAGATTTATACTTATTTTTTTTAAAGTTCAAAATACATATAATCTTATAATTTATACATATTTTATTATGTACGCCAGAATATGGCGTACGCCATATTCTGGCGTACAGATTTATACTTATTTTTTAAAAAAAAATCAAAATACATATAATCTTATAATTTATACATATTTTATTCTGTACGCTAGAATATGACGTACGCCATTTTTTAGCGTACATAATGTCGTGCGAATAGGAAAATTTTGTCGGGCATATAGCATCAGCCTAAACAAAAGAAAGTTGGAAGATGGGCTACAATGAAAGTGAAAGCAAAAATATTATATATAGGCTAGTAGCCTGCCCTTGGGAGGATCGAAAGTAGGAAGATGGACTACAGTGAAAGTGAAAGCAAAAATATATATAGACTAGCAGGCCTGCCCTTGGGAGGAATCGAACACGGGACAAGGGATAAATTCCCCAACAAGATAGAAGTACCAATTAGACTAGGTTTTACACGTGCCTATTACATTAGTATAAACTATATATAATTAGACGAAAAGGGGGGGCATAGGACCCCGCTGGCCCCTCCCTGGTTCCGCCTCTGCACATGCACATGCATCTACGAGTCTATCCAACTATTCAAAAAGAGGTACGTCTTCCTTACATTTTGATTCTTTTAAATATTATTATTGGCCTTACCCATTCGAGTCACATGACCCGATTAAATGAACGAAAAAATGGTTGATGGTTGGACCGTATGACAAGATCGATCAATGTAGGCAATGATATATATTTCTAATAGATTATTTATAGATTATCCGTTCAATCTCTTTAAACAATATATATAATCCATTTCCAAGTGATAGGAACTGTTATGAGTCAATTAAGAGTCTCATATCAGAAGGGTGAGGTATTCAACTCCAGTATATAAGTAGATGAGCTATTTTACCTATTGTTAATTGATTTTAGGCAAAATGAGGCCTATTGCCCCTTTTTCCGTCTAAATCTAACAAACGCCCCACAAGATAAACATTGTCGTAAATTGACTCCTATATAAATTATCCGCATTTTCTCATAAGTTCTCCCTCCTCCTACTTCTCTGTTACTCCCACTCCAGATCTGCGATTTCCTACCACCTCTTTTGCCACTGAGCACTCACGACGTTCGCCGTCGACCACTCTTTTGAGGGCGAGAGGCTCGCTGTCTGATCTCTGGTGACCGTGGACTTTGAGGACGCGGAGAGGCGTGTCGGGAGCCGCGCAAATGGTGGTGGCATGCTGCTGGGAATCTCCGACCACGATTTCGGTTTGTTCGCTGGATCTTGTGGTGCTGGCCGACAACTTGTTGATGGCGGAACTCCGACGTTGAGTTTCCAACTACGATTTCCGACAATGATTGATGTTCTCTTGTTAATTTCTCCAATCCTCAACAAGTTTCTCTTGTTGCACACCAGCCGTTCTACAAATTGCCATAATAAGTCATCTGTGACTTTGTCTCCAATGGCAGCTTGGCTTCCATTTCTGGTTATAGTAAGTTATCTTCATCTTTCTTCCTCTCTAATTTTACAATTTTTTACTGTACTTTCTTTAGCAATATTGTTTTCCATTTAAATTCATTATGAATATAATGTATAAATCACTATAACATACATGATAAAATCAAACTTTCGTTCCGCATATCCTTTGTGGTGGTACTCTAGTGGCAAGTTTTTTTTTTCTGTGATCACGGTCTCAATCCAACATTAAACATGTTGTCTGATGTGCCTTTGCTATTTTTCAACTAAAATTACTTTCTAGTTAACTTCATTGATGAGAAAATGTGATGCGGGGATTAGCCGCAAGTGGCCCGATCTTGACGCCAAGACAGACTCGTGGAGATGGAAGAGAAGAAATGAAACACAAGTGATTAGAAATCTGAAAAATAGCAAGAAATAACAAAGATAAATAAAGGGGATATAGAAAGAACCGAATTGAATAGAAGCAAGACCCTTGGAGCCCTAAGAACCAATACAAAATATCAACCAACCCCTCATTCTACAACCTCACACAACAATGGACGAATCCAAGGAGCACGATGAGGATTCTTGTGAATGCCTACTAACACCAATCCTATGGAGGAGATTGACACACGCAAGTCAAACCAAGCAAGATCGAATCAATACTTGAGAAGCACTCCCATGGAGCTCTCAATCTTTATTGTGCTTAAAGCAACATTCATGTCATCAAAATCTAAGTCAAAAGACAACAAAATGGCCTTAAATACTACCCTAATCCATGGCCCAAACAAGCCCCAAAAGGCCCAAGCAAAGTCATACAAAAGGGGTCTTAAAAGCACATAAAACAGCCAAGAACTCGGCCAAGAACTAGGCCGAGTTCTTGGGCCGAGTCAAGAACACACACAACAACTGCAAGGAACTCGGCCTACACTCGGCCGAGTTGTTGGGCCGAGTCAGGAACACACACCACAACTGCAAGGAACTCGGCCTCCCACTCGGCCGAGTTGCTGGCCGAGTCAGGGGCTGGAGCCTTCGTCTCTTGTGGCCTTCATTCTCCCGCACATGGCTTGGCTCGGAAGGTCACCAAGGTCCTTAGCATGGGTTCGGTGAAGTCCTCGACGAGGGTGGGCTCCCTTGAGACGTGGAGGCTTGCCAAGTTCTCTAACTCCTCTTGCATGTGCTTGGCTTGAGCTCTTGTGAGTGGGCCATCTCCGCTTGTGTGCATCTTGGGTGAAGCCTCGGATGCTCCCGCATCATTCTCCCCTTCTTGAAGAAGATTCGACCTCAAATCTAAGCTTGTATGCCTTGTACTTTGCCTTTTGGGAAAGCTTGGACTTGCGCTTGTTGGAAGGCCCATCTCCTCTCCGGGGTGAAACACCAAGCGACGGCGCTCTTTGTTGGCCTTGGCTGCATTGTGCTCCGCCTTGGCATGAAGCTTGTTCCTTGTGCGCTCATGCAATTCCCGAATTCACTCCACCAAGGAATGAACCAAATCAGCCACATTAAGGACACCATGATCTTCGGGCTCAAAGGGCACTTCTCCGGATTTCAGCTTTGAGTAGAGCACACACTTCACTTCTTGTCCTGAAATCAAAGCACTAGAGACTCCATGCAACTCCACAACTTGGTCAATACAAGGGTTAGTCACATAAGATGCATTATGAAGTTTAGGGCATGCAATGAATTATGTTTCCTTAGAGGGCTTAGGCATAATAACAATGGAAAAATAAGGCCCTCTAGCATGTTTACACAATAGTAAGAATGTAAGTACAAATCTTCCAATAACTACATGATACCCAAACATGCATGCAAATAGTATTCCACTCCTCCTAGCCCTACGTTCAAGCTTAGGAGTGCAACTAACAACATAACACACATGATTGTGAAGAATGATAATATGAAATAGATGCATCCCACATGACATGTATTGAGCAAGAGAACTTTGGTGTATGCATGAGTACCTAGTTCTACAATCAAAAATAGATTTAAGCACATGAGATTCTCTTCCCCTAGGAAAATATTCATATTCAAGCAAAGGAAAATGAATACGAAAAGTAGAGACAAGTGATACTTCCCTTTGATGTGTCTTCTCCTTTTCAAGGCAAAAGTGTGTTTCCTCAGAAGGCTTAACATCCATGGCATTGACCTCTTCTTGGAGCGAGAATGGCAAGTACGAGGGAACCATAGGTGTTGCATCCATCCAAGGAGTAGCCAAAGAGTTTGGGGAGCTACGCGCAATAGTGGGTCGATGCTTGATCCTTGTAGGTGAAGGAGATGTTTCTACAACGTCCTTTTGTTTTTCCTTTGGCTCAATCTCCTCTCCTGATAGCGTATTTTCAGTCGTTGTACACTATCAAAGAAATCCTAAAATGCAACTAGAGTATAGCATGCAAGTAAGGAGTCGTACCCAAGGGAGTAACACGTCAATTTCAATGCAATTGCTAATTTATCAACTTCAAAGGACAAATGGGGGGGGGGGGGGGGGTTTGTACTAAAACTACTCAATTGCAATAGCATAAAAATCAAGATTAAACAATGGGAGAAAGAGGTTTCACCTAGCAAGTTTCCACACATCAATTAATCAAGTTGTAATTTCGGTTCATCTCATGTTCATCATAATCCTATGGATTTGTCCCAATTCTGATTTTTTGTATATTAACAATCCAACCGGTCTTGCTAATACTTACTAATTGAAAACCTAGAAGACCTCCTAAGTTGATTCAATCAATAGCATAGGGCATAAGAAATAATGGATTGCAAGCAAAGACTCAACACCGCAAGTATGACATGTAAATCAATTTCCTTTTCACAATTGAATTCAATATACCAATTTCATGCAATTGTGGTTGCTACAAGTGATTAGGGATTCCACCGTCTATCCCTATTCTAGCAATTAGAAAACTATAGAATCGAACTAGGATGTCAATCTAGCCAACAATATAGAAATCCGAATTATGCTCAAGGAAATCAATACAAAAATCCAAAGGGACGAACAAGAGATAAAACCTTACAACTGAATTAATCGAGTGCTTCCACGCTAGGCAAAACAAGGGTCTTAGATCCGGTTCATGTTCTTCACGAAATCCAAAACCATGGAGAAAACTAGAAAAACGTTCTTGAGAAAAACAAAGAAAGAAAAGAGATGGAAAAGATAGATGATGAGAGGAGAGAGAGGGAATGGTGATGGATCGATGAATGTCTGCCAAAAAACGTGCTAATCTAACCTAAACTGACAAACAAAACGTCTGAATTGATTAAGGGAAAACAAAACGTCAAGCCAAAAAGGAAATCGGGAAAGTTCAGAAACGCCAGAGACGCGACCGGACGCGATCGCTTCCGCTCGCCGTTTCGCCTCGCCAAAGATCAGAACTTCCTGGAGCAAAAACGCGACCACCGGCGATCGCCGCCGCCCGCCGCCACTCGCGGCCAGTCGCGTCCACCCGCCGCCGCCTGCTCGCGTCAGCCAGCTCCAGCCCAGCCCGCGTCGGCCCGCGGTGGGTCGCCATGGCCCGCGTCAAGCTGCTTCTCCTAGCTTCAACGTCGTCTCTTCATGTCAGCCCGGCTCCTCGAGCGTCTTCTCGCCAAGGAAACCTCGAGCCTCTTCCTCAACATGCAAGTGCTTCCAAATAATCATAATGTAGCTCCGCACCTCAAGCATCGACTTAGCTCCAAAACCGAGCCAAAATCTCCACAAAACTATGCTAATAACTACTAGTCGCGCTATGTAAAATACCGCTTATCAAATCCCCCATACTTAAACCTTGCTCGCCCTCGAGTAAGCTAAAAGAAAACTCACTCCTCCAATCAGCACACAGGTTTCAGGAAGTAAGGAAGAACATGAAACTAGCAATTACAAGACTCAACACTTCGCCTCCAAACAATAAAAAATGAGCAATGCATAAACTCCAATCTATCTCCTTATCGCTCCATGAGTGATCCTACCCGAACTCCTTATAACACCTCTTCTTATGACACCAACGCCAAGCAAGAAAATCCTAAATCACTCACACTCATTTTGCTTAGGCTCCCTTTCGGGTTTTCACCTAACCACTCATTTCATTTTGCTAGATATCTCACATGTTGCTCACATCACTCAAGTCCATTTTTGCACCAACCTAGAGTCGGTCGGACTACCTGCTTTTTACCTGAGCTTTTCAGCTCATCCCAGGATTTTGATTGCCTTTTTCTCATATTTTTGGCTTTTTCTTTTTCAAAATTTTCAAAAATTCATACACATCAGCCATAC
Source organism: Rheum nobile (assembly GCA_027886185.1). Lineage (NCBI taxonomy): Eukaryota > Viridiplantae > Streptophyta > Magnoliopsida > Caryophyllales > Polygonaceae > Rheum > Rheum nobile. The sequence continues at coordinate 65,592 of WOAB01000081.1, forward strand.
ACAAGTGCACAACACCATAAAACATGTGAATACATTCTCTCCCCCATACTTAAACATGACATTGTCCCCAATGGAATGAAAGACAAGGTAAAAGCACGGGGATAAAGAAAACAGAAGACTCACATACGAGACCGGATGGTCTCCCTCCAATGAAGCACAAGGTGTAGTAGAAGTGGGATGAGCTCAATGATGATCCAATAATGTCCAGCTCATCCAAAACAATGGGTAACAAGGAAGAACGCCGAAATTGAAGATCCACAGAAGAAGAAAAATGAATGGCGAATTCAGCAAATCACCAACTTCCGGAAGGTTGCTAAGCACAAACCCGTGATCGTAGTTTGCAACCTACAATCACAAGCTCTTCTTCGGGGAACACCAATCTCGCATCACTCCAAGACTCATTTTTGCCTCAACCTGGGTTTGAGCGAGTCACCTTCTTATTACCTATGCGGCCCTTGCGGGTTGTCCGCACATCCAAGGATTTTTTTTTTTTTTTTTTTTTGTTTTTTTAGAAAGGAAGAAAGACTTACAGCGGTTTTGGCTACAGATTGTAGCTGAACCTGTGCCTCGGGCATCCTTCCCTAACCACAAAAACACTAAAAATGACAATTAAAAAATAAACAAAAAGAAAAAATAAAATAAAGCATCTCAAACCTCGGGTTGCCTCCCGAGAAGCGCCTTAGTTATTGTCGTGGCTCGACATACTACTCACACAACCTCAATCTATATCATCGGGTCCTTTAGGAACCCTCTCATTGAGCACCTCCTTCTTGAACCATTCATGGAAAGGTTTAAACCTTAGACCATGCTTCTTGGTAGTTGACTCCTTCGGTGGCTCCTCCATCTTTACCTTCTTAGTTGCCTTCCCCCCATACTTCGATGGATCAGGGGGGTGTTGGAACTCAACTTCCGGGGCCTGCACAAAAGAAGAAGAAAAAAGCTTCTTGCTCGGAGTTAGCACAATGGGGCCAATGCCCAAAAGAGAGTTAGGGGACTCTCCCTTCTCATCCAATAAAGCTGTCATGTTAGAATCCTCAATCATAGGTTGTAACTCATCCAAAGGGTTAGGAGTTATTACATCAACAAAGTTCAAAGAGGAATCAACAACGGGCTTCATATCATAGATGTTAAATTCAACTTCATCCCCATCAAATTCCATAGTCAATTTCCCACTATTAACATCAATTTTAGTTTGTGCTGTTTTCATGAAAGGCCTACCTAACAGCATAGGGGCCGCATCTTTGTCATGCTCCATATCCAACACAAAAAAATCAGCGGGAAATATCAAATCACCAACCATAACAAGTACATCTTCAACCACTCCCTTAGGATACACATTAGACCTATCAGCTAGTTGAATAACAATACCGGTCTCATGCAAAGGTCCTAATCCTAGGGATTCATACAAGGACAAAGGCAAAACATTGATAGATGCACCAAGATCAAGCATAGCATTTTCAATTTTAGTATCACCAATCACACATGGAATGCTAAACCTACCCGGGTCACCACACTTTTTAGGCATTTTCTTTTGAAAAACCGCGGAAACATGCTCACTAATTTTGACCTTTTGTTTTCCTTTCAATTTTTGATTCCTTTTGATAGTGCAAATTTCTTTTAAAAACTTAGCATATCTAGGAATACTTTTAACCAATTTTAGCAAAGGAATGTTTACCTGACACTTGCTAAAGGTCTCATACATCTCATTGTCACTCTCCGGTCTTCTAGTATCCTTCAACGCCTCAGGGAAAGGCGGGACCGGCTTCTGAGAGCAAAGCGGTGGAAAGCTCGGGCGAACATACTCGTCGACAAGATCTGGGCTCAAACCGCGAGCCACGGCGGGTCCACGCGATCGCCGTTCCTGAGCTGGGAGTTCTGCCGCCAAACCGCGGGTGGACGCGGGTGAGGGCGATCGCCGGGGCTCCTTGGTGGTTTCTGGCGCTGAACCGCGAGTGGACGCGGGTCCACGCGATCGCCGGCGCTCCATGGATTCCTCTTGGCTGCTCACTGGAATGAAACCGTGAGTCACGGCGGGTGACCGCGATCGCCGGCGTTGTTCCAGTGATTCTTCATCGTCGAAACCGCGATCGCGGTAGGTCGCGTGAGATCGCGTTTTCCTGATTTCACACGGCTCAGAACCATCTTGCAATTCACCCTGCTCAGCATAAGGGTTCAATAGCTTCCCACTCCTCAAAGTAATGGCACTCACATTCTCCCTCGGGTTGACTACCGTTTGTGACGGTAATTTTCCCGATACATGAGCCTCTAGATTACTCACGGATTGAGCAATTTGTGCCACTTGTCTCTCAAGATTCTGAATGGAAGACTTTGTTTCAGCATCTTTCTGCATAACCGACTGAGCCAATGACTTGATCATGTCTTCAGCTGACATGGTTTGTCTCGGGTTGTATTGTGGCCTCGGTTGTTGTTGTTGTGGTTGCAAGAGATGAGGATTTTGAACATTTTGCTGATTACTCCACCTCAGATTTGGATGATCTCTATACCCCGGGTTGTAGGTGTTAGAGAATGGATCATACTTGGGTCTTGGTTGCCATCCTCCAACACCATTCACCTCAGCACTTGACTCTTGAAGAGTAGGGCATTGATCATTTGGGTGCCCCACTTCATTGCAAACTCCACAAGGTCGGGCTTGAGACGGAGTGCCATTCAGCATGGAGCACTTCATCATTTCCTTCAGCTCATTCACATCAGACTCAATCTTTGAGGAGGAAACCACAGCCTTGAGACTCTCTCTCTTGCTAAATTGCCTTGAGCCTTCGGATAGCTCCTGAAACATCTCAAACGCTTGGGTAGGAGTTTTATTCAGAATATTACCTCCACAAGCGGCATTCACCATCCTACGCTCCTCATCCGAGAGACCGTTGAACAAGTAGAGGATGAGATCTTGCTCACTATACCCATGATATGGGCAACTTGCACATAGCCGCTTGAATCTCTCATAATATTCGTACAAGCTCTCGCCTCCTTGTTGCTCAATGGTGGCAATGGCTCTCTTCAAGCTATTCAACTTCGTGGCCGGGGAGTATTTTTCGAGAAAAGCCTTCTTCATTTCAGCCCATGTCGTAATACTTCCCGGAGCAAGGTAATATAGCCAATCATTTGCAGCATCCTTCAAGGTGAATCCAAATGCTCTCAACATGATGGCATCGGCAGTGACACCTCTTGGCTTCATGCTAGAACACACCGCATGAAATTGCGCCAAGTGCTTGTTCGGGTCTTCTCCAGCAAGACCATGAAAATGAGGCAACTCATGAATCAATCCTGCCTTCAACTCAAAATTCACTCCTTCGGCTAACTCATGAATGGTGATAGCCAAAGGTTGTTGCTCCAAGTTAGGAGCGGTAAGCAGTCTCAACGTCCGGTCACCCATCTCAGTTTGGTTCAACAAATCACGAGCTGCTCTTCGGTTCCTTAAAAATGTCCGCTCAATTTCTGGATCACAATCAACAATCAAAGAATCAGTAGCACGGGTGTGAACCATACAAATGGTTCACACCAAAGGGTTGACAAACAAACAATTACAAAGAAAAGAACAAATATTAACTCCCCGGCAACGGCGCCAAATTTGATAGCGTATTTTCAGTCGTTGTACACTATCAAAGAAATCCTAAAATGAAACTAGAGTATAGCATGCAAGTAAGGAGTCGTACCCAAGGGAGTAACACGTCAATTTCAATGCAATTGCTAATTTATCAACTTCAAAGGACAAATGGGGGGGGGGGGGGGTTTGGTTTTGTACTAAAACTACTCAATTGCAATAGCATAAAAATCAAGATTAAACAATGGGAGAAAGAGGTTTCACCTAGCAAGTTTCCACACATCAATTAATCAAGTTGTAATTTCGGTTCATCTCATGTTCATCATAATCCTATGGATTTGTCCCAATTCTGAATTTTTGTATATTAACAATCCAACCGGTCTTGCTAATACTTACTAATTGAAAACCTAGAAGACCTCCTAAGTTGATTCAATCAATAGCATAGGGCATAAGAAATAATGGATTGCAAGCAAAGACTCAACACCGCAAGTATGACATGCAAATCAATTTCCTTTTCACAATTGAATTCAATATACCAATTTCATGCAATTGTGGTTGCTACAAGTGATTAGGGATTCCACCGTCTATCCCTATTCTAGCAATTAGAAAACTATAGAATCGAACTAGGATGTCAATCTAGCCAACAATATAGAAATCCGAATTATGCTCAAGGAAATCAATACAAAAATCCAAAGGGACGAACAAGAGATAAAACCTTATAACTGAATTAATCGAGTGCTTCCACGCTAGGCAAAACAAGGGTCTTAGTTCCGGTTCATGTTCTTCACGAAATCCAAAACCATGGAGAAAACTAGAAAAACGTTCTTGAGAAAAACAAAGAAAGAAAAGAGATGGAAAAGATAGATGATGAGAGGAGAGAGAGGGAATGGTGATGGATCGATGAATGTCTGCCAAAAAACGTGCTAATCTAACCTAAACTGACAAACAAAACGTCTGAATTGATTAAGGGAAAACAAAACGTCAAGCCAAAAAGGAAATCGGGAAAGTTCAGAAACGCCAGAGACGCGACCGGACGCGATCGCTTCCGCTCGCCGTTTTGCCTCGCCAAAGATCAGAACTTCCTGGAGCAAAAACGCGACCACCGGCGATCGCCGCCGCCCGCCGCCACTCGCGGCCAGTCGCGTCCACCCGCCGCCGCCTGCTCGCGTCAGCCAGCTCCAGCCCAGCCCGCGTCGGCCCGCGGTGGGTCGCCATGGCCCACGTCAAGCTGCTTCTCCTAGCTTCAACGTCGTCTCTTCATGTCAGCCCGGCTCCTCGAGCGTCTTCTCGCCAAGGAAACCTCGAGCCTCGTCCTCAACATGCAAGTGCTTCCAAATAATCATAATGTAGCTCCGCACCTCAAGCATCGACTTAGCTCCAAAACCGAGCCAAAATCTCCACAAAACTATGCTAATAACTACTAGTCGCGCTATGTAAAATACCGCTTATCATCTCCTTTGGCCATTGGTTTAATAGCAAGAACATCCTCGTCTTTAGGCTCTTTTTGCTCCAAATGAGGACTTGAGAAAATTCCTTTGTCCTTTCCTTGTGAGGGGTCTTTGCCATATGGTTGATAGCCTCGGTTTTGGCTTCCACTTCTCCAAGAGTTTGGCTGACTACTCGAACCTCTCCCTCCTTGAATCCTAGCCTTAGTTTTTCTCTCAACTTTGAGGGATAAGGGCAGCAACGGTGTGTGGTGTTGAGGCATAAAGCGAGCTCTCATCAAGGCCTTCATTTGAGTCCATGTTGCCACGACTGAATCTAATGCTTTCCTCCTTTCTTTCACAAGGTTATCCCACCATATTAGTGCATAACCATGGAATTCAAGGGTTGCGAGTTGTACCTTTTTATGCTCGGGAAAGTTGTGGCAACTCCATATTTGCTCAATCTTAGTCTCCCATTCCATGTAGACATATGGATCATATCTTCCTTCAAAGGGTGGGATCTTCGCCTTGATCTTGTCAATGCCACTTTGCTTTTGCTCTTGGCCTCTTCTTGCTTGGTAGCCTCGATGTGGCTCATGCTCCCATTCTTCATCTTCATAGACACGCCTTGGCTCCTCATGGTAGGCACGTCTTGGAATTCCCTGAAATTCATTAGAACGGTTAGGAGCATTAGGCTTATCTCTACGCCGGGGGAAGTTGGTGGCTATGGGCACTCGACGCGTCTCTTGGGGCACGGTTGCGGGCTTGAGCATGAGCCACATATGGATCATATCTTCCTTCAAAGGGTGGGATCTTCGCCTTGATCTTGTCAATGCCACTTTGCTTTTGCTCTTGGCCTCTTCTTGCTTGGTAGCCTCGATGTGGCTCATGCTCCCATTCTTCATCTTCATAGACACGCCTTGGCTCCTCATGGTAGGCACGTCTTGGAATTCCCTGAAATTCATTAGAACGGTTAGGAGCATTAGGCTTATCTCTACGCCGGGGGAAGTTGGTGGCTATGGGCACTCGGCGCGTCTCTTGGGGCACGGTTGCGGGCTTGGGCACCCTTGTCTCCAATGCTACCATCCGATTGGACAAGATATCAATGTTGTCCGACATGGCCTTAAGCATGTTGAACAACTCGGGTGACATGGTGCCGGGCCCTCCTTCATGTGATGGACTCCATATATGAGACATGATCAACAAACTCCAAGAAACAAGTTAGAGTTAGTGAAATCAAAACATCCTCACAAGTGTTTACTCTCGTGTGTTTGATCGCTCACTCTCTTGTTGATGTCGATGCATGCTTATGGATAAAATCTAACTTGAGTTGATCAAAAAATTCACGTGGGAATGGTGCACTTAGACAACACAAGCCAATGTGGATTAGCTATTGAACTTAAGATAATGGTAATTCAATTGGGTTGAGCTAAGATATGTGTCTGGAAGCTTGGAAATGAACTCAAGAAGACACACAATTGGGGCTCCAAAACACGGCTGAACACAAGGCCTTAAACAACAATCCAACACACATCAAAAGAGGCACACGGCTGAGATCAAGCAATCAAGAAGAAAAGACTCAATGAAAAGTGTTTAGGAGACTCAACAAAGCAATGTTATATATAGCTTGCATTACCAATACTCATGAACTTGTGAACAATTGCCAATGATATGAAATGTGTTTAGGCTAGGTGAGTATGATATCAAGCTTGGGCTAGGGTGATCATGTCTTCAAGACACTTAGAGATAGTCATGGAAGAGCAATAACAACATTTACACAATGGTTGCACACTTGTCTTTCTTTTCGTTCTTTCTTTCTCCTTTTTTTTTTGAATTCTGTTTTTTTTTTTTCCAGATGCAAATTCCTTTTTCTCTTTTTTTTTGAAGGAAAAACGTGCACAACAAGGGTACAAATGAATATGGGTTGCTCTCTTTCTTTTCTTTCTTTTTGTAAGTCACATGAGCAACAAATACAATAGGTGGGTTGCTCTCTTTCTTTTTGACTTTGGCCTTGGATTTTTGGAAGAAAAGAAGGCTGACTTGTATGGGAAAAGGGGGTGGGCTGAAATGGAGAAGGTAGAAAGGGGTTTGAATGTTTGCCACAAATATCAATAGGTAGCTTTCAAACACACTACCCCAAACAAGGCTGCAAAGGGGCTGATTTGGCACTTTCCCAATCTTTCTAAGACAACCAAAATGGACTAGAAAGAAAGCAATATGTTCCTTTGCCAAAAATGTTCCAAGTCACATGCACAAGTTAAGCTTTCAAATTCAAACAAGCATGGACAATGACATATAGCTGGGCATGGCTGGCTATGGAGGAGTTGTGGTGGCTGTAGTGGTGGTGGCAGCAAAGGCGGCGGAGGGTGGTCCGGTCGCTGGATTATTATTTTTTTGGTTTTTTTGTTTAGATTTTGCAAGGCTTGTGGTAGGGCTTTCTTTTTGGGTTTTTTTTGGAGTGGTGGCTGAGATGGTGATGGAAATATCAAGCAAGCAAAGTCCACAAATACACAAGCACAAGCAAAACAAGACTAGAAACAACAAAGCAAGAAAACACAAGAAGAAACACAAGAAATGGAAAGAAGGCTCAAAGAAGCTAACCAAAAATGGTGGCTCGACTGAGATGGACTGAGGTGGGGGTGGCTTGGCGCTTCACCGGAGCTCTGATACCAATTTGATGCGGGGATTAGCCGTGAGTGGCCCGATCTTGACGCCAAGAGAGACTCGTGGAGATGGAAGATAAGAAATGAAACACAAGTGATTAGAAATCTGAAAAATAGCAAGAAATAACAAAGATAAATAAAGGGGATATAGAAAGAACCGAATTGAATAGAGGCAAGACCCTTGGAGCCCTAAGATGTCTCCCAAGAACCAATACCAAATATCAACCAACCCCTCCTTCTACAACCTCACACAACAATGGACGAATCCAAGGAGCACGAGGAGGATTCTTGTGAATGCCTACTAGCACCAATCCTATGGAGGAGATTGACACACGCAAGTCAAACCAAGCAAGATCGAATCAATACTTGAGAAGCACTCCCATGGAGCTCTCAATATTCATTGTGCTTAAAGCAACATTCATGTCATCAAAATCTAAGTCAAAAGACAACAAAATGGCCTTAAATACTACCCTAAGCCACGGCCCAAACAAGCCCCAAAATGCCCAAGCAAAGTCATACAAAAGGGGTCTTAAAAGCACATAAAACAGCCAAGAACTCGGCCAAGAACTCGGCCGAGTTCTTGGCCCGAGTCAGGAACACACACAACAACTGCAAGGAACTCGGCCTACACTCGGCCGAGTTGTTGGGCCGAGTCAGGAACACACACCACAACTGCAAGGAACTCGGCCTCCCACTCGACCGAGTTGTGGCCGAGTCAGGGGCTGGAGCCTTCGTCTCTTGTGGCCTTCATTCTCCCGCACTTGGCTTGGCTCGGAAGGTCACCAAGGTCCTTAGCATGGGTTCGGTGAAGTCCTCGACGAGGGTGGGCTCCCTTGAGACGTGGAGGCTTGCCAAGTTCTCTAGCTCCTCTTGCATGCGCTTGGCTTGAGCTCTTGTGAGTGGGCCATCTCCGCTTGTGTGCGTCTTGGGTGAAGCCTCGGATGCTCCCGCATCAAAATGTGGTCATGACAATTGCCTTTCTTTGAAAATGTCTCTTCAGTTAGTGAGTATGCCTCTTTTGGCTTCAATGATAAGGTCTAATGAATGGACAATACAATACCACTAAAGTCTCTAACTATTATGGATATACCAAATTGAAAGAACTATAATCGATCATGATTAATTTGCATACTTATGTTTGCCAATTTATGTGTATGTCCACTTACTGATTTATTTGAGAGACTTGACTAGAGAAGATGGAGAACAAAACCAAACATGGTCTTTTGTATGAAAATTTGAAAGTGGTATCTATAAGTTGCTTTTGTGTGCAGACTTCATTACAAGTTACAACGGATCTGAATGTTTTCTTTCTGGAAAAAATTATGACAATTTTTTATAAGAAATCGAGCTTTGTTGATTTAGTTTGAGATTATAACTGTAAGAAATTGACTCTCGGATGCACTTTCTACAACAATTGAGTTTAGTGGGCCTCAGATGACTAGTCTCGTTGACACTTTGAAAGTGTCACCACTTACTAGTCTCGGTGACACTTCGAACGTGCCACCGACTAGCCTTGGTGACACTTCGAACGGGCCATCGTCGACTAGCCTCGGTGACACTTCGAATGCGCCACCGAACTAGCCTCGGTGACACTTTGAACGCGCCACCAACTAGCTTTGATGAAACTTTGAACGCGCCACCGAATAGCTTTGATGAAACTTCGAACGCGCCACCGAATAGCCTCGGTGACACTTCGAATGTGTCATCGACTAGCCTCGGTGACGCTTCGAACGCGCCACCGAACTAGACTCGGTGACGCTTCGAACGCGCCACCGAACTAGCCTCGGTGACGCTTTGAATGTGCCACTGAACTAGCCTCGGTGACGCTTCGAACGCGCCACCGACTAGCCTCGGTGACCCTTCGAACGCGCCACCGAACTAGCGTCGGTGACGCTTCGAACGTGCCACCTACTAGCCTCGGTGACGCTTTGAAAGTGTCACGGACTAGTCTCGGTGACACTTTGAAAGTGTCACCACTTACTAGCCTCGGTGAAAGTTTCACCACTTACTAGTCTTGATGACACTTTGAAAATGTCACTAATTACTAGCCTTGATGTAACTTTGAAAGCGCCACTAATTACTAGTATTGATGACACTTTGAGCGTGCACTAACTAGTGAAGATGACACTTCGTAAATGCCACCAACTAGTGGATGGTGACATTTCAACGAGAATTGTCATCAAACCGATAATTGTCATCAACTAGTTGTGATGATAGTTTGTGAAATTAACTAGTTGCGATGACAGTATGTGTCATTAACTAGTTGCGATACCGTTTGTGTTTTGATGACAGTTTGTGTTTTGATGACATTATTGTCATCAAGATGATGACGTCAGCAAAAAACAGTTATTGGCCGGAAAAACGTTCACCGATCAACAACGGTCAATGGTCGATCAATTGTCAAATGTGTTAGGTTGTTTGACTTATGGTGATGTCATCATTACATAATGATGACATCACCATAGGTCATGGGTTTAGAAGAAGTTTATTGAGGGACATTTGTCTAATTTTACTTTACTTAAATGGTCATTTAACCAAAACAAGGTTGATTATAGGATGGAACCCGTGTTGGGCTTGACAGTTGAGCTCAAAAATAATTTCACCGCAACAAATGATATCAGATCGAGTCGAACCAACTCTATTGGGTTTGACAGTTGGACTCAAAAGTACCTCTCCTCGCAACAAGAATGATTGCATGAAAAATCCTTATAAACTCAATCACTAAGCTTAATAGATTATAAGTGTGATATGATTCTAGCCTAAAACCAATTCGTAATAGATTGATCAATTAAATTTTCTATCTTGTATAATAGGCTAGGTTTCATGTGGAATTTTACTGATTAAGTTGTCTGGTTTCTTGATATAATCCAGATCAGTGCAATTTTTCTTAGTTTTCAACTAGCATAGTGTCCGTGGATTGGTTAAATATAAATAATATATTATTTAATTATAATTGTATAAAAATAAAAATTTATTAATTAGTACCTATATCATTATAAAAAACTATCTATACATTAGAAAAAATAAAGTTACAAAATTAAATCTAACATGTATGCAGAAGTGGTAGATCGAAGATTCAAAATATATAAGTACGCTCAATTTAAAGATGAATTACAATGTTCCATTATCGTCTTATCAAACCATACGCGTAGAACTGAAAAATAATTGTATTCAAATTTTTACCAAAATTTATCACATTAAGATTTTATGCTTGTTTTTAAAATAAACTTATTCAAATAAAAAATTAATATATGATTAAACTGGAGTCACTGGACCGATATATTGTTATAATATTTTTTTAAACGCTAGATGATGTGATAGGTGATGGTTGTACGATGGTCGTATATGAATTAAACGTGGTGTTGATACGTATGATTTAATGAAATCACAACATAATAATTAATTTTATTATAAATAAGTTAAGTTTTTCCCCCACAAAAATACATGTTTAAAAAATAAATAAAATTACAATTGATTTTGCAAATTAAAGAAAAAATTAAAAGATTTTTTTTTTTTACTTAACCATCTATTCTCGCCTTATTTATAAAGAAAATTATAAATTTAGTTTGTCAAGAATAATTACAGTTTTTATCTGTAATATTTTATTTTCTATATGTTTTGATATTTTTTTATTGAATAATATATGATGAGGTTAAAGAATCAAAACAAACTCAACCATCTATTCTCGCTAGTTACACAAAAATTATAATTTAATTTATTAAAAGTAATTACATAATTAGTTATATAATCTTTTACAAACCGAGATAACTTACATAATTAATGACAAATTATATTTGTTAATTGAATAATTATGTAAGGATATACGTAAGATTTAGGCTTTACCTATATATATAGGTAGATATGTCCAATGTACATTATGTGCGTATAACCCATGACATGCATATTTATACATATTTAAGTTTTTTAATAAAAATAGAGGACGCATCAAATCAGAGTGCATGCTTATAATATGCGAAATGTGAGAACGGACGTTTTTATGAACACACAATACTGAATTTATGAACACAGAGAAAATAATTCATGATCATATTATATGAAAAGCGCGTATTTTACATGTTTATAAAACTTGTATTGTGTGTTCAGAAAACATGTACTACATGTTCATCAACCATTTAAAAATGTGTGTTCATAACTTTTGTACGTGTGTATAAATTTTGTGTCCATCAACTGATTGAAAAACGCATGTATATAAATTTTATACTATGTGTTTATAAATGTTATACTACGTAATCATTGTAAGTGTAAAAAAAAAAAAATTCTGCTAGATTAAGTATATTCATATTTACACAATTCCTTTAGTATATATATAGATAGTAAATTTAAAAATATTTTTGCTATATTAAGTATATTCATATTTTTTCTAGATTTCATGCAAAATTATTTTTGCTAGATTAAGTATATTCATATAAATATCATTTATATGTCATTTAGATAAGTACGTAGAGTGTATTGTTTAAAATTAACCAAACATATATCTAAAGAAATCATACGGTATAATCTATCATAATATGATAAGTAAAATATATTTATAATCTTAACCCTTTTTACTAACATAATTTGCTAGATTAAGTATTATATTTTTTGATAAATAGATTAAATATAAAATATATATGAGACATGTAAAACGTTGTTTATAATAAGTAAAATATTTCCATATTCCATATAATTTCAATAGATAATATATAAGATTTGGTAAAATAAAATTGATAAAGTTAGCGTAAGAATTTGTGTAAAAGTAAATCCTTTCTAAAGCATAACATTTCTTTGCTAACTAAAAAATTATATTTCTTAATAAATTGAAAAAGATTGAGATATATCTCTTTGCAGTTAAAATATCTTAACAAATTTAATCCAATTACTTTTACTAAATAATATCTAACCTAGTCTCTAACTAACATACTATTTTTTTTTGTTTTTTGGGTGGAGCGTATCATATTGTTAAGAAACAAATAAGAATGTTTGTAATCGAAAATTTTATTTTAAAATAATTCATATGCTAATATAGAATTTGCAACATAAAGAAGGTAATTATAATATTATAATCCATCAATCTTCTCATTGCATCTAATATAACTAAATCAAACAAATCTACATATATATATATATATCCGATTTGTTGATATTAAACTAATAAAATCACATTTGCAGATTGTATATGGTTTTCATTACTAATAATTATAAAACAATTAAATTAAACTTAATAAATTTTGATTACAAAATAGATTTTATGCTTAAAGATATAGTATTTTTAATCAAATCTATTTAACTAAACAAAATTTAATATATAATTTAATCGGATCTATTGTTATAATTTTTTTAAAAGGCTAAATGATGTGGTGAATAATGATTGGATGAGTAATGACACGTAGACGAATTGAACGTGGTTACGACACGTAAAATTTATGTCTCTTTTAGTGTATATATATATAGATTTGATTTCAAATCGACATACGTAGAGGAACGGGATGAAAATCCACACACAAACGCTAATAGTTATTTATTATTTCCTTTGCTACTCCGTGCATATGAATAAATGAAAAATGAAAAATGAAAGTATATATATGTATTTTCTTTCTTGTTTCTACTTCTTGCCCTGATCCGCTAACACATCGAGAGTCTTGACCTTAAACCGCTCAAGCTTGGTGGCCAACTCCATTTCCGATGCCTCCCTGGAAGTACAGTCCACGGTTTCCTCCTCCGGCGCCGAACGTATTCGGAGAAGTCTTGCCACCTCATCAAACCACTCCAAGACTACGTCAGAGTTATCTCCCTCCTTCACCTTCTTCGCAAGCTTCGTCACCAGCTTCTTGATCAGCTTCTGGCTTCCGAATTCGAGCTCTTCCATTATTTCTCTCAACACGTCGAATCTCGATGCTTCCAACTCGTCTTCTGATCCTCCTCCCACGACGACGGGCGTTGGATCTTGTTCATAGGAAGAGTTGTACAAGTCCATGAGAAGAGTTTTGGCCGCTGGGGGAGTTAATTATGATATAAATTGGGGTGGTTAATTATTCTGGGATGGAATTTAATTTCGCTTGAATCAACGTTTGGCTATTTATATGTGCATTAAATGAGGTATGTTGAAGGCCAAACACTTAGAATAATCAGCATATCAGTAGCAGCCTTGAGAAGGCGGCTAATTTGACCAAACATATGTCAAATTGAGGTCAAGGAGCAAAGTTGAATGGAATATACTAGTTGAATTTGGGATTTATTGACCAGGTCGACAGTGGAGTTGGGCCGTAACCCAAGCCCAAACGGCCAAACATATAGTGGATCAGATCATAAAAGTCAGAGGGAGTGTGGCCCATTGGCCCTTTAAGAATTTTTTATTAATAAAATAATTCCCTGTTAGTTTTTATGTGTTTTTTTACCCCCAATATAAACCCTATTTTTGTATTTCCTTCCCTCTCTCCTCTTAATTTTTGAGGCCAATAAGCGCCGCCCCTTCATCGCCTCCGAGTGTCGGGACCTCGCCGAGGCGGACAGGTGGGGCAGCAGATCATGCGGGAGATCAGTCGGAAGGTTGCCAAGATCCAGAACGAAGGACTCGGCGAGCACCGCCTTCGCGACCTCAATGACGAGATTAACAAGCTTATTCGTGAGAAGGTACACTGGGAACGCCGATTGTTGATCTTGGTGGTCCTAAATACACCAAAAGCTCCGCAAAGATGACCGATCTTGATGGCAATATCGTTGATGTTCCGAACCCTAGCGGTCGTGGTCCTGGTTACAGGTAACTTGTTCAATTGGATTTGTTTTCTTATTCCATAAATGTAATCCGCGAAGTGTAGCATGTGATTTATAGTTGAAGTAACTAGGATTGTTGCGTCGAGCCCTATCATGTCATTGTTGTTCGAGAAGCTGGTAGATTTAGTTTGAATGAGAAGGTGAAGCTGCAATCTCAGTGGAGGGAATATGGTATTCGTGTCTCTGCACTCACATTTGGAGGTAGAAGTTGGTTGTTCATGTGTTGCTTTATGCAGTTTGTGTGTGTTAGGGAATTTAGTGGTGAGTGTATTAGGATATATATGTGCTGTAGATTCTGTTTTGGGCAATCAGAGGATGCCATAGTGAGCTTAATTTTGGATCAAGGATTGTGTCCAAAGGGAAGGTGAAGTTGGACATTCAGGTGAGGAACAATGGATTTCTTGTCTCTGCAATCACATGTGTATGGAGTTTAGGAGGCAGAAGTTGGTTATTCATGTGTTGTTGTATGCAGTTTTTGTGTTCGGTCATTTAGTGGTGAGTGATTAGATTATCTGTGCTGTGGATTCTGTTTTGGGCAATCAGAGGATGCCATTGTGAGGTAATCTGAATCAGGGATTGTGTGGTTTGGGGTAAGATCAACTTGTGGGGATATCTGCTGAATTTTAGTTGTTCATCTTTGATGTATGCTGTAGAGCATACATCAAAGATGAACCAAGTTGACAGGTACCTGTCATCAAGCCATTATTTTTTCACACTGAATCATCTGATGAGTTTTCTCTAGCAATGACAGAAGAAGCACTAATCAAACACATCATCTGACTGACCTGATTGCTATCTTCTTGGGATTGTCCACCAGTAGATAAGAGCGCTTGTTGACATACGCTACAAAGAAAGTCATGATGATATCAACTGAAAAGAAGCCATTCACAATGTGGTCCAGGATGAAGAGAAATCCCTCCTGTGTGTATGGGAGGAAGGCAAACTCAAATGGGATTTGATCAACTTACACCCATGAAAAGCAGCAGAAGTTGGAA
This sequence comes from Rheum nobile, assembly GCA_027886185.1. Classification (NCBI taxonomy): domain Eukaryota; kingdom Viridiplantae; phylum Streptophyta; class Magnoliopsida; order Caryophyllales; family Polygonaceae; genus Rheum; species Rheum nobile. The sequence goes on from WOAB01000081.1 coordinate 81,004, forward strand.
AAAAAAGGCCTTGAGCAACAACAATCTATTAGCAAGAAGAAGACGAAGACTCCAAAAAAAATCAAACGAATAGTGTATAGCGAATGAAAGTGGTGGTAGTGATGCAAGACATATTTATAAAGAGAATGAAGAGGCTAATTAAGTCTCCTTCCAAGGCCACCAATTGATTAATTTTGTTCTTAGTTCCCAGATTGTTCAAATTAATTTTATGATGGAATATATAATGTTTCTTTGCTGGTGTATTGATGAGTTGATAATTTAATGTTTCTTTGCTGGTATATTGATAAGCATAATTGTTGAAGATGAGACCAAAGTGTCATTATAATTACTTTTCACATCTAAAGTGTCATTAGGACAAAGTGTCATTAAGATTATTTTTCACCTCTAAAGTGTTATTAAGATTATTTTTTACCTCTAAAGTGTCATTCTGATAAAGTGTCATTAGAATTACTTTTCACATCTAAAGTGACATTAGGACAGAATGCCATTAGATTTTTTTTCACCTCTAAAGTGTCATTAAGATTATTTTTTCACATCTAAAGTGTCATTCTGACAAAGTGTCATTAGAATTACTTTTCACATCTAAAGTGTCATTAGGACAAAATGTCATTAGATTTTTTTTTCACCTCTAAAGTGTCATTCGGACAAAGTGTCATTAAAATTACTTTTCACATCTAAGTGTCATTCGGACAAAGTGTCATTAAAATTACTTTTCACATCTAAAGTGTCATTAGGACAAAATGTCATTAGATTTTTTTTTCACCTCTAAAGTGTCATTCGGAAAAAGTGTCATTATGATTATTTTTCACATCTAAAGTGTCATTAGGATGATTTTTCATCTCTAAAGTGTCATTCAGACAAAGCGTCATTAAAATTACTTTTCACCTCTAAAGTGTCATTAGGACAGAATGTCATTACATTTTTTTCACTTCTAAAGTGACATTCGAACAAAGTGTCATTATGATTATTTTCACATCTAAAGTGTCATTAGGATGATTTTTCACCTCTAAAGTGTCATTCGGACAAAGTGTCATTAAAATTACTTTTCACATCTAAAGTGTCATTAGGATTATTTTTCACCTCTAAAGTGTCATTAGGATTACTTTTCACATCTAAAGTGTCATTAGGACAGAGTGTCATTAGGATTATTTTTCACATTTAAAGTGTTCAAGTGACACTCTAAAGTGTCATTAGAACAGAGTGTCATTAGGATTATTTTTCATCTCTAAAGTGTCATTAGGACAGAGTGTCATTAGGATTACTTTTCACCTCTAAAGAGTTCTAGTGACACTCTAAGTGTCATTAGAACAGAGTGTTATTAGGATTATTTTTCACCTCTAAATTGTCATTAGGACAAAGTGTCATTAGGATTACCTTTCTCTTGACTCGACACTTTTTTACGTGTGTAATGACACTTTTTAGATGGGTTTATGGATGTAATGATATTATTATAAAAGTGTCATTGTAATGATAAAAAGTGTTATTGTGATGAAAAAAAAATGCAATTTCCTACGCTGGAGTTCTCGCAGACTGGCATTCTTTCCGAGTACACCTGCATGACCATTCTTGAGACGGATACCTCAAAGGACCCGGCTGCAGAATCCGGACAGCAAAAGGTATTCATTTTCTTCCTACACCACTTCTTTCGCATACATGTAGAGCAGGTTGCCATTTCTCAAGATATTGAAATTGATCTTGTACGTACTTCCACTGACTTATGATTAATCATATGATACGTTATCCAGAAAAATAAGTCAGCCAAACAGAAGGAACACTCTCGAGCAAGAGAGATAAGAAGCCTCGGTCTCGGTTTTGGCAACTTGAAGGCGACGACAGATAAGCTTCCTCCAGGATTCGAAGAGGCTAAGCCTCTCAGAAGCAGCTGAGATATTTATCAAGGGCACCTCCAACTGCTGCGCCAAACTCGTTGGGTGTTGCTGCTGCATGTGCTGCATAGAGTGCTGCAACAAAGTCAACAATCAATGCGCAATTGCTCTCGCACAGCTCTGCACTGCGTTTGCTTGCTTCAGATGCCTCGAGTGCTGTGCAGAAGTTTGCTGTTCCGGAGGAGACTAGATCAACATCCGAGCCTCACCATAGCCAATTTGAGATCGAAGCTGCTAAATCCGGCTTCATTGAAGACCCGGCTAACAATCGGATCATCGAGAATCGCAACAATCAGGTTCTGAATCTCAACCTTAATCCCCGAAGCGCCGAGCTGCTCCTTCGCCTGTTCTCGGTGGCGAGCGGGAGAAGAAAGCTGCTCGTCGATCGGTGGTGTGGAGAAGAAGAGCTTCGATCGATCGGTGGCGTGGAGAATAAAGTACTGTTTTATTGAAGATTTTATATTTTAATTATTATAAAAACTTGGGGGAGGGGGTTAGTTTTTAAAGGGGCTAGTTTCTTAATAAAAACCTTGTAGATAGGTCATTTAGTTTTTTCATCCTAAAAGTCACAAGCCCACTATATACCTAAAACAACTTTGATCTTTAATTGTATTAACGGTATAGGTTTTTCTAACCTTTTATGAGAGGAAAACCATGCCACATTTTATTAAACCAAGTCCAGTTCTGCCATCTCAATAATCATCAACAAAAATAAGCTCATCACCCCATTCCGGGAATAGACAATGGAAAAAGAGTATGAGCAACAACATAAGGAAATCATTCATTCACGCACACCCTAAGCCTCTATTAATGACCCATATATATTGGTACCCTCTCACACCGTACCCCATTAGCAAGAGAACAACAAAACAAAACTTGCGAAATAGATTCAAACAAATTATCTTTCACACTCAAAGCATTCAAGCAAAGAAATAAACCTTTGGTGGTAGATTAGCCGCCTACAACCCCCGCCAAGCATACTTGACCGAGAACAAATCGTCCTTTGCAAGCCACCAAAACCTGAATCACTTCCTCAGAAACACCCACCCTTTAATTCAACCACCTCTCTATTCCATTTCCTCTCATGCTCGATCACTAAGCAATACAGCCACTTTCGTAGCAGGATTCACATTAGGATTGAGTCCAAGAAACCTAGATAAGCCAGCACCCCATAGCCAAGCATCGGTCCCCACACAAATATCATGGCTCTCCCCAACTCTCCAAGACAATCCTTCAATCAAGAGTGACTTTGCTCCCCATATACTCCTCCACGTATATCTTGAATTACTACCCCTATATGAAGAAAGAAAACTAGAAGACCAAAAATATTTTCATTTCAATACCCGATGATGTGATCGACACCTGTTGATGCAATCACAATGGACCCTAGGACCTTCGTGTCAAACCAAGTACTCTCATTGTGCTCGCAAATCCTCTTTCACACTTGTACCAACGTGATGGCACAAGGAATCACTTGTAGTTTTGTTGATGAACACACGTTAGTGCTCAATCGAATTGTAGGATAAAGGTTGAGTCTTCGACTCGTTGGGGATGCCCAATTGGTTTAACAAGGAGAATAACGACTTTGTACTTTAAACGAAAAACTGAGTATAACTTTATTAATAAATGAATAAAAAGTATTTATACAGAAAGAAACACTAATAGGCTTGGACTACTAGCTCACAACATGTGGCGCGACGCACACATGCCCAAAGTATCTACCAAAATAACCTCAAATGCTAATTATGGAAATAATGTCAAGATAACGTAAAACAACATAAAAATAATAAACTATGAGAGGCTGTGTGAACTAGACAACGCGTGCGAAAGAGATTATCGCGTTGGTCCAATAATTACCTTCCTTGGCCGCATGGGTGGACCCACGTTGGGCCCAGGGGGCTGTAGCCCCCACTGAAATCTGAAAAAAAAAATAGTATATATATTATTACAGCCGTGTAGAGACATAGATATTGTTTAGTCCATGTGGTTTTGTCCGTGTGCAAGACATGACTGGTTCAAAGTTCGAATCTCACCTACAACAAGCTTTCACCAATTCCAAATTAACCAAACTTCATGGACCCCACATCATACATTCTATTTTTTCAAGAGGGTTTAATATTTCATTTTCTATTTCTTTTTTTTCTTCTTAATGAATTGGAGCACATACAAACACTAAAATACTTAATTTAAATATTTGGTTGGATAAATATGGTGATACTATTATTTGCAATATCTTTTATTAATTAATTAAATTAACTATTTTTCTTTTGATTCAAAAATTTCTTATATGCAAATTAGCTTAAGGAATAGTATAATGAATTTTCTTTATAGATCAAACTTATATTTGACTCTTTATATTATCGAATTTAAGGAATACCAAAATTGTTATCTCTATAAGTTTTTCAATTTAGGACTTCTTGCACCAATTATGAATTATGAATTTAGATTATGAAATCTATTTAAGATTTTTGGATTAGGATTGAACAAACATAGGGATTTGATTGAAAATTAGGATTTATGGTCCAAAATCAGGAAATTGAACACTAGAATTTAGAGATTTACATAAACAACAAGATTTAGATATTTGACCTTATTGAATCATGCAAATTGTTGCCCTTTTGTACTTTCTTTTTGCGATTAACTTGCAATTCAATATAATCAGCACATTACAATAGTATTTTTGTCTTGTATTTGAGTCTAGACAAAACAATAAAGTAAAAATAAAGCATTCCGACAGGTTCATTTTACTACTTTTGTACATTGCTTATTAAGAATACTACTTTTATATACTCCGATAATTTAGCCCCCACTCAATGAAAATCCTGCCTCCGCCACTTCTTGGTCGTGAGCACTCGTAGGGTAATAAGGCTCAAGGGAGTGCCTTTATTCTCATCGTTGGCGCCGCAGTGGTATTCGTCGGCGTATTCGTCATCGGAAGCAACCTCTAGGGGCTCTTTTTGTGCGGCCTAAAGTTCATCATCATAGGACTTATAGCCACTTTGTTTGATAAAGAGTACCCTTTTATTGTTGGGGGCAGTCTCTTTGTATGCATCCACTCCCTTGACAATTGAAACACATGCGGTCTCTAGTGTGGTCGTCCTAGGGCACATTGTTGTGCGCACAGTTGGGCTCATTGTAAGACCCGAAGGCCTTAGAGCGCCAACCAATGCCAACATGATGACTTCCTAGGAGTTCACCCATCTTGGTACTACTCTCGCCCTAGGACGCCTAACTTCAGAGTTCTTTGTCCTCACTTGAACTTTGAAAATGAAAAGCTCTTGTTGACATCGGTAGCACTTTAATCCTTATAAATCAATATCGGCTACGGGCAATGCTCTAAAAGTCGTTAGGCGGGAGCTGGGTGGTGAAGGGGGCCTAGGCGGTGCCTAGGCAAATTAAAAATTAATGCGTGATCCATGTGATTATTTGACTATGTTTTCCCAAATCCATTAATGTTTATAAAACTATGTTAGGATGAGGTTTGATTTATAATAACGAGCCTTATTTTACAAAGCCTCACCCAAAACTATATTATATGCATTCGTCATCTCCTAAGATGTTGTTGCTTCCACAACATTTGAGACTTCTTCTCGCCTAGGCGGCCCTAGTCGGGGCCTAGGTGGCCATAAGCGGGGATTTTTAGAACACTGACTACGGGTTGTTATAAACTTCCCCATTTAAACCCTTGTCGTTCCTGTCAAGGCCCAAAGACTGCCCTCTAGGTCGAGTGACCGCCATCTAGGCCAAGTTCACTCGTAACATGGAGTCGGTTCTGATGCCATTTATAAGACACGAAGGCCTTATAAGAGCCAACCCATGCCAACACGAGGACTTTCTAAGGGGTCACCCATCCTGGTACTACTCTCGCCTTAGAACGCTTAACTTCGGAGTTTTTTGTTCTCACTTGAACCCTAAAAAGAAATAGCTCTTGTTGACATGTGTAGCACATTAGTCCTTATTAACCAATATCAAGTGCGGGGTGTTACATTCGATGGATCACGCGGGTTCAGAGTGAACATGGAGCGCAAATTAGTGGAAGAACTTGGAGTAGGGTTATGATTATACCTTGAATTATTGTGTCGCGTACAAGCAACATTATTTTTGTGCTGTTGTTGGGTGTAAATCTCCATCCCCGTGTGAGTTAATGTGTCGAGGTCCTTATTGTTAAGGTCGTCAATGGCTCACAGATGTCGATGTCCAACCCTCTCATGAACTTGGTGTGCAAGGCCGATGGGGCGGGGTAAACGTCGGCCTTGTGACGTAGTGCCTCTAATTTGGAAAAGAGCTGAAGAGGAGTAAATGTTCCCTGGCACGCTAAGGCAATCTTGAGGCACATTTTCTCCATATAGTCATCGGGACATAACGCTTTGTCATCACATAGATGAGTTGGTCCCAAGGGAGATGGGGCGCAACCCTCGCCTGGCTCCTTCATGCTTGAGGTGAAACCACCATGCACATGCACCATTCGTGAAGTAAAGTGTGACGATTTCAACCTTCTCTTGCTCCTCATAGTGAAAATGTTCCAAGACATATTTCATGGATTGCTTGCTTCCATTCAATAAACTTAGAAGCATCATATTCTCCAGTAACATTTTCACTTTTTACCTTTATGTCTCGACACTAGTTGTGGGCAAGTGCTGGTTGAAGACGATTGGGGTGACGACCTTGATTGCATTGGCTAAGGTTGCATCGTGGTGATGGGATCCAATCAATGCGATGAGAGCGGTCACAACACGCGGACGGTACCCAATCCTCGTCATGGTCCTCATCGGCAATGGGGTCTTCGACCGGTGGATGGTAAGGGCTCTTCATGGAGGTGGCATGGTGGTCCTCGTCATCGCCATCCAAATCATGGTAATTGCAATTGTTTTTCGGAAGCTCATGGTCGTTGCTCAAAGGATATATCCAAGCATCGCGTTGGGTGTCACAATGACGATCGACCGTGTTGACATATAGCATTAGGTCAGCTGGTTGTCAACCCTCTAATTGTGCCATCCAAGTCAAGATCGGTGGAGTGAGACAATCTTGGGGTTTCTTGGGCTCAGAGAGATCGGCAACAGCGCGTCCTTGGCGGCTCGCGATCACTGACTTCAAAGGTTGTGGGGCGACTTGATGGTAGAAGGTGGATGGAGAGAACGACATCTATCCTTGCCCTTGAGTAAGGTCTCCGTCTCACGAGCCTGAGCTGCGATGCTAGGGTCCATAAAGACTTGAGGTGTTGGCGCTTGGTTGGCCAAGACTTGGGCCAATTGTCGCTGAACTTCTTCGATGGTTGCATCTTGTTGCACAAACTTTGCTTGTGCAGCCGCAAGAAGATCTTCAGAATCGCCAGATACGTTGGTAGGGGTCGTCCAATGACATGGTACCTATAGTGATCATGCAACAAACGAGGATCAAATGCACCAAGGGATAAAAGAACCAATGCTCAAGCCAAGATTTTGACTTAAAAGCAACCACAAAATTTTAGCATTCGGGTAGGCTTTCTATGTGGCCGTTCGTGTAGTGGCGATAACATCATGTCACAAAGATATGAGAAATAGAAAAACAAACCAAGCAAACAAGTGTCCTTTGCACAAAGAGTTGAAGTAGAGAATAATAATTCTAACTTAGAAAATTAATCTCAAGAATCCTAGATGCAATAAAAATTCGAACATTTGATTATTGTTACGTCAAGAGAGATGGAGGGATCGCTTAGTGGACTTGTTGCAAAAGTGAGGACTTCGTCCTTGACTTGATCTTTTTGTAATGAAATAAGAAAGAACTTTAAAAAAAACATAAGATAAGATTTCGAGTGTATGGAGGGAGATAGAGGTTAGGGGGATGGAGGGAGAGAGACGTGCAACTAGGAGAAGATGTGTCAAAAATCTTTTTTTTTCAATTAATAAACTATGAAATAAAAATTAACTCAAACAAGAAAACAAATTAAACAAAGTTATCTACTTGTATGCCAAGGAAAGATAAAGCTATTTATAGTAATGGATAATATAAAACATTAAAAAGATATGGATATATAATATTCTTATGAGAGAATAATATCTAAACCTAAGGGGGTTAGGGTTTAGTGTCAACCGAAACGACGAGGGTGGTGGCAGAAGCGGTTTATGGTGGTGCGAAGGGGCTGGTGCGCAATGGTGGAAGCGTTAGCGGCAGGTAGTGGTGTGCGATCGTGACTTTGTCACAAACTCATTGTCGTTTGATGATGGGGAAATATAGGGGATAGTGTTGAGTGAAAAAGTTGAAATTGCGAATGAAGCAAATAATGAAACTTAGCTAGATGTTGAGTTCTGATACCAATTGATGTGATCGACACCCATTGATTCCCTCACAATGAACCTAGGGACCTTCGTGTCAATCCAAGCTCCCTACTTGCGCTCGCAAAGCCTCTTTCACACTTGTTCCAACGTGATGGCATAAGGAATCACTCGTAGTTTCCATGGAACATTAGAACTCCTTTTGAGGTTTCTTGCACGAAGACGCAATGTGATGAATCTTCCTTGATGAACACACGTAAGTTATCAGTCAAATCGTAGGATAAAGGTTGAGTCTTCTACTTATTGGGGATTGATAACATGTGTTTATTACACCTTTTGACCATATTAACCGCCACTTTTGTGCATAAATCATACACTTACATAATCATTTTAAGATATTTAGGCTTGTTTGCACGGATATCTACTCTCTTGTTGCTTTTGGTTTTGTAGGTGCAATTTTGGAGCTCTTACAAAGACGAATGGATTCAAAACGACTATGGTTGGAGCTAAGAAGAGCCAAAGGGATGCCAAATTGAAGATTCAATGGAGAACGACGGTGTTTCACAAGCCATACAAGCAAGTGGAGCACTCATTTCCATCCAAAAATGTCAAGAAAGCCTTCATATAGGACATGACATGGGGTGCCAGTGCCACTCAACATGGCCACACCAAAAGCCTAGACCAAAACTTTGTATTATGATTTTGGCATAGCCACCCCATGCCGAATGGCATGCCCAAGCAACTCTCAAGATTTCATTGCTTTTAATTTTGGGAAACCTACACCTTTTGGACACCTATAAATACCCAAAAGCAAGAGACTTTCTCTCTCTCTCTCTCTCTCTCTCTCTCTCTCTCTCTCTCTCTCTCTCTCTCTCTCTCTCTCTCTCTCTCTCTCCCCCACAATACCCTCCATTTTTAGGGTTAGCTTAGATTGCATTTCTCTCTTAGATTTAACTCTAGATTCTCATAGATTCCACTAAAACTAGTAATTGGGTTTATTTCGTTAGTAGATTTTAGATCTATTTTGGGTTGTTGAGCTCCTTTGTGGTTCAAAACTTGGAAAGTGAGCAAAGTTCCATCTTTTCTCTCATGGTTCAATGAAAATGCAAGGATTTGGTTGAATGTTAAGTATTTCTTACCCATTCTCTCTATTTGGTTGAATTCTAATTATATCTTGTTCATTCTCTTTATTTCTTGTTTTGTTTATCATTGTATCCATGTTTATGATGGTTGGATTGATGCTTTATGCCATGTTCTTGCAAATCATGAGTGAGTAATTTGTTATGTTAGGATTGGGAGTAGCCCAATTATAATTATGTGATGATTTGGTGAAGTTTTCTTTTTGGTTTGATGAGTTTTGTTCTACTACTCAAATCTTGCACACCAAGTATTTTTGAAAATGCTTAGCTAGTATTTTTACATGAATTAAATTTGGATATGCATGAAATGTGATATTTGACATTGGAACCTCAAGATTTGAACTAGGAATTTTAGGATCACAAAAGTAGACCTATTTTTCTAGTGGTTGTGTGAAATGTCATTATGCTTAATGAATCTAATCTTGCATTAATTACCACAAAAGTAGGAATTAAGTAGGATTAGACTAGTTTCTTATGCCTTGAAAGAGGATAAGAGACATATTAGGACATTTGACCATTGTAGACCACTACTTGCAACCTTAGAGATTTCTTTGCTTGTCATGACATGATCTCATTTGTGGTGAACCGCAATCCTAGCTTTTCATCATTCAAGTAGCCCAAATCTACCTTTTATCGCTTTAGTTATCTCTAGACTTAGCATTTCTTGTTAGTTCTGTAAAATCAAAACCAAAAACTCCACATCTTTTGTTTGATCTAGATTATTAGTTTGTGTAAAATTGGTGATCAACGAGTGCTCACTTGGATTCGATATCTTTTATACTACTCGATAGTACCGTGCACTTGCGGGCCTATGAAGTTTTTGGCGCCGTTGTCGGGGAGCACGGTTGACATTGATTAAGCATTGACTATTAAGATTATATCTTTTCTTTTTATCATTATATTCTTAAAAAACTTCTAATCACTCTCTTGTTCTTGTTCTTCTTGTAGTGATTTCTTCATTGCATGCCCGTTACTCGAAGTCTTAGGGTGCATCTTGAAGAAGGAGACCCCGAGATTGAGAAATTGTTTCGTGCAAGAAAGAAGCTACAAAAGAGTAAAGTAGCACAAAAGGAATCTCACTCATCTTCAAACATGGAAGAAGATCGAAGAACCGTTGAGGACTACATTGCGCCGAACAACTATGGTATTCATTCCGGAATCACAAGGCCAAATGTGGAAGCCAACAACTTTGAGTTGAAACCGGCTCTTCTCTCCATGGTGCAACAACACCAATTCTCGGGGTTGCCGTTGGAAGATCCAAATCTTCACCTCTCGGTATTCTTGGAGATTTGTGATACCGTCAAATACAATGGGGTGACTCAAGATGCCATTCGACTAAGGCTTTTCCCATTCTCACTAAGGGATCTTGCAAGGTCTTGACTCTATACTATTCTGGAAAATTCAATCACTACTTGGGAGCAACATTCTGCCGCTTTCATGACTGAATACTTTCCACCAAACAAGAGTACCGCTCTAAGGAATGAGATCTCCTCTTTCTTCCAAAAGGAAGAAGAATCTTTCTATGAAGCTTGGAAAAGATTCAAGGAGCTTTTGAGGAAGTGCCCACATCATGGATATGGATGGCAACGAGGCGGGTTCAGGGCGGGGAGTACTCTCCCCGTCCCCGTTTTTTGCCCTAGTCCCCGTCTCCGAACGGGGGATCAAAAACTTCCCCCGTCCCCGCCGGGGCCCCGCTCCCCGTCGGGGATCCCCGTCCCCGCCGGGGTCCCGCTCCCTGTCGGGGATCCCCGTCCCCGTTTTACTACATATTAATTTTATAAATTTTATTTTAATTTATATATTATTAAGATTTAGGGTATAAATGATTTGAGATTTATGATTTAACGTCTAAAGGGTACAAGGTTTAGGGACTAAACAATATAAAATTTAGGATTTAAGGTTAAGAAAATCACAAAAATAATGTATTCGGCTGAGATCCCCGCCAGGGATGGGGTGGGGACCTCTATCCCCGCCCCGCTCCCCGTCCCCGCTCGGGGTTTAAAATTTTCCCCCGTCTTGCCCCCATCTCTGTTTAAACGCCCCGCCCCGTTGCCATCCCTAACCATGGATTCGAGAAGTGGTTCCTAGTTCAAGGGTTCTACAATGGGCTAACCAACGCTTCAAAGATGGGAATTGATAGTGTTGCCGGAGGAGCTCTCATGAGAAAAAGAATAACCGAGGCTTGGACGTTGATTGTAGAAATGGCAATGAACCACCAAAAGTGGTCAAACTCAAAGTCTGAGCCCAAGAAATCACCCGAGAGAGCAATGTGCCCAACGCGTACTTTTGGAGCAAATGAATACCACCCTTCAAGCCCTTCACAACATGCATCTCACCCATGGTTATCCACCTCCACCACCACAATGATTCGATAATTTCCCCTATCCATCTACTTTTGATTTTCCTTGAGGACAATGCATATTTTAAGCTTGGGGGAGGGAGTGAAAATTACCATGCATTGCATTTTCTATCTATTTAGCATTAGTTGCATTGGTCCATAACATGACATTTGCAATAGTTAGATTTGCATTAACTTAGACTATCATAATAATCGCATATAGCTTTAGGTATTTTGATGGACTCCTCATGTTATTCCATTTGAAATGTCTTGGTTGTCAAAATTGCAATTGATCATGAAACAAAAACTTTGAATTATGAATATGTGTGAATGATTGAATTAGGAAATTGCATGTGATTATCTCTTGCGATTGGCTAGGATTAAAATTCATGACAAAAGCCATGAGTTATTTTTGTACCTTAGGACTTACACTTCATTAGTCCTCTCTTTTCATGTGTGAATTCTCCCTTGAATTTCTATCTCTAGAACTTGCATTTATAACTATTTTCCGAGACCACATTACCATTGCACATGCATAAAAATGATCGAGGCAATTTCTTCTTTTTATAACCTATTTTACCCATGACTACCCTTTGTACTTCACCCCCTTTGTTTAGCCCCTTTGAGCCTATATTAACCAATCATTTTCTTAAGCACCACAAAAGAAAACCGATCCTTAATTATTAGCTTTTTTATCCCTCCGATGAATAAGGAAAATTCTATTGTGACTTAGTTGTGTGCTTGGAAGCTAAGCTTGAGGGAGTTTGATGAACATGTTGTTATTGTAAAGTTCTTGGGTATATATAAAAAAAAACTATTTCCGCATTACCTAGCAATCGAGTTCATTCACAAATGTTTGTATCTCGATAAAACATTGGTGTGGAATTTGAAAGAAAAAAAAGAGAAGAAAAAAAAAAGAAAAAAGAAAGAAAGAATAAGTGCAAGTACGAAGAAGAACGAAATGTTTCATATTCTTTGTAGTAATTGGGAAAATTTTCAAGATCTAGTGGATTCTTTTTGTCTAGTCAAGATATAATTTTTTCCAATATTCCTCAGACTAGTACCACATGGCCAAATATAACTCCTACCCTTTTGGCATCACAACGACCCTATTACAACCAAATAAAAGACCTCTTGATTTATGTTATGTGCATGGTTCCTAGTGGTGGAAAATTAAGACACTGATGCAATCTTATGGTAGATGATTTTCTAGGGATGAAAATGAGTGAAACACGTCCCTTTTAACACATGAGAGTAAGTTGATCACATTTTCCTCCCAAGAGGTATATGAATTTGGATGTTAGCCTAATCTCTTGAATGAACACTTGTTGTTTCCTATGATTTCACTCATTACATAGTCAATATTTCAAAAGCTTTGTTTGAGTTTCTTTTGCATGGAGACAACCTTTATATTTCTCTTGAAATATCAATCTTTGTGTAGACATCCTTGCTTGAGGACAAACAAGATTCAAGCTTGGGGGAATTTGATAACATGTGTTTATAACACCTTTTGACCATATTAACCGCCACTTTTGTGCATAAATCATACACTTACATGATCATTTTTGGATATTTATGCTTGTTTGTGCGGATATCTACTCTCTTGTTTCTTTTGGTTTTGTAGGTGCAATTTTGGAGCTCTTACAAGGACAAATGGATTCAAAACGACTATGGTTGGAGCTAAGAAGAGCCAAAGGGATGCCAAATTGAAGATTCAATTGAGAACGACGGTGTTTCACAAGCCATACAAGCAAGTGGAGCACTCATTTCCATCCAAAAATGTCAAGAAAGCCTTCATATAGGACATGACATGGGGTGCCAGTGCCACTCAACATGGCCACGCCAAAAGTCTAGACCAAATCTTTGTATTCCGATTTTGGCATGGCAACCCCATGCCCATGCAACTCTCAGGATTTCATTGCTTTTAATTTTAGAAAACTGACAGGCCTAAAGTCGTCGTACCTAATCAAAGAAATCCTAATGTACTTACTAAACAGAGTATAGCAAGCAAGTCAAGGTCGAACCCAAGGGAATCAGTTTATCAGTTCTTGTAATTCGCAAGTCACCAACTAGGAACTAGGGGGGGGGGGGTTGTAGTATTTCAAACCAAGTAAATAAAGCAAGAAAAGCAAAGCAAATGATGTGAATATGATATGAGGAAGGTGCCACACCTGACAAAGATCCACACAACAAGAGATATGGTTGATCACTGAATTCTATTATTCTCAAGTTCTTATCTTTCCTTTGATTGTTCTTATCCCGATCATATATAACTATTAGTTCTACCAGCCCTAATAATACTTATTACTGAATCAAATCCGAAAACCTTCAAGACTCAACAAAGCAATAGCATTCAAACAAGGATTCAACAAGATACATGCAATAGAAACAACCCGTTACTATAAGCATGCAATTAACTCTCTCTCTCACGAAGAAAACTCGCAACCCGCTTATATAAATCGTGTTTGCTACTAGATATGCAACTCGAGCCCGGAATTGACAAGTCCTAGCTATATGGATAATATCAATAAACCTAGGTGATCAGTCTAGATAAATCAATAAGATTCAATAAACATTCAAGCGCAAGAGAATTAATACAACTAGATAGGAAATCGAACAAGAGTAGAAAACTCACAACCAATCAATTGAAGGCTTCAAACGTCAAGTGCAACAACGAAAGTTTAGTTCTCCATAAGGTTTTGAGAGAAAAAACTATGAAAGATGGAACGAGGTTAAAGTACGTGGTTCGATGAGATACAGGCTTCTCTCTAACCTAAATATAAAGAAATAGTTCAGGAATAAAGAAAAAGAAAATAAAACATAAAATAAGATCTCGGACTAAAAGATAAGGAAATAAAAGATCACGGAATAAAATCCGAGAAAAAGCTCCAGCTCGGCACCACCGCGGGTGCGGTCATCCCACCGTGGGTGCGGTGGATCTTCAGTCTGCTCCAGCTGTCTTCGCTTCAGCTCCTCTTCACTTGTCTTTAGCAAGTTCACCGCGGGTGCGGTGAAGATGGGCGCGGGTGCGGTGAAGACACCAGAGACTCTTCTTCTTCAACTTCTTCTTCTTGCTTCTTTTGTGCAGCTCTTCAACTCTTCACTTCAATGTACTTCAAATCTCTGTAAATCTCATGATTTTTTCACTTCTCGTCTTCTCTTCCAGATTACAGAATTACAATCAAAACATCTCTAAACATCATCTAAATCATGCTAATAACCACTATATGTGCTATATAATATATCGCATATAAAAAACCTACACTTTTTGGGCACCTATAAATACCCAAAAGCAAGAGACTTTTGATCTCTCTCCCACTTAAGCCTCAATTTCTAGGGTTAGCTTAGATTGCATTTTTCTCTTAGATTTAACTCTAGATTCTCATAGATTCTACTAAAACTAGTAATTGGGTTTGTGTTTGTTAGTAGATTTTAGATCTATTTTGAGTTGTTGAGCTCCTTTGTGGTTCAAGACTTGGAAAGGGAGCAAAGTTCCATCTTTTCTCTCATGGTTCAATGAAAATGCAAGGATTTGGTTGAATGTTAAGTATTTCTTACCCATTCTCTCTATTTGGTTGAATGCTAAGTATATCTTGTTCATTCTCTTTATTTCTTGTTTTGTTTATCATTGTACCCATGTTTATGATGGTTGGATTGATGCTTTATGCTATGTTCTTGCAAATCATGAGTGAGTAATCTGTTATGTTAGGATTGGGAGTAGCCCAATGATGATTATGTGATGATTTGGTGAAGTTCTCTTTGGTTTGATGAGTTTTGTTCTATTACTCAAATCTTGCACACCAAGTGTTTGTGAAAATGCACATCTAGTATTTTTACATGTATGAATGTTGGATATGCATTGAAATGTGATATTTGACATTGGAACCTCAAGATTTGAGCTAGGACTTATAGGATCACGAAAGTAGACCTATTTTCCTAGTGGTTGTGTGAATTGTCATTATGCTTAATGAATCTAATCTTGCATTAATTACCACGAAAATATGAATTAAGTAGGATTATACTAGTTTCTTATACCGTGAAAGATGATAAGAGATATATTAGGACATTTGACTATTGTAGACCACTACTTGCAACCTTAGATATTTCTTTGCTTGTCATGACATGATCTCATTTGTGGTGAACCCCAATCCTAGCTTTTCATCATTCAAGTAACCCAAATCTACCTTTTAACGATTTAGTTAGCTCTAGACTTAGCATTTCTTGTTAATTCTATAAAATCAAAACCAAAAATGCCACATCTTTTGTTGGATCTAGATTATTCGTTTGTGTAAAATTGGTGATAAAAGAGTGCTCCCTTGGATTCGATATCTTTTATACTACTCGATAGTACCATGCACTTGCGGGCCTATCACGGATGCCCAATTACTTTAACAAGGAGACTCTCAATTTTGTAAATTAACCAAAAACTGAACATAGCTTTATTAATGAATGAATAACAAGTATTTATAGAGAAAGAAACACTAATGGTCTTGGATTAGAGGCCCAAAACATGTGGTACACACACGCCCAAGCTATCTACCAAAATAACCTCAAATGCTAAATATGGAAATAATGTCAAGATAACCTAAAATAATCTCAAAATAACATAAAGTCATAAACTAAGATAAGTGACATCGGGATGTGCGGCGCATGGAGATTAGTGCGACACTAGGAGCCATGGGACGCGTCGCTGTGCGCGACACTGAATCACTAGAGACAGTTTGCTAAAGCGTGTCGATGGAGCACGCCCAAGCGTTGGCGCGCGTTGTGGCAGGCGCGCTGGCTAGTGCCTATGCAACCTCAACTCTGTCGGTGGTCAAGACAGTGATTAGGGGAGAAAGGCTAGTGGTGGCTCCAAAGTTGGCTAGTATCCTTGTGACTAGGGATTGAGTGGCTTGCGAGATGCTTCGAGCGGGGGCCCTAGTCACGGGTCCATTGGAGCGTATACTCATCCTCTCTTCTTCGTTCTTTGCTGTCAAACGGGTAGGTAGGTAGGTAGAGATGTTCAACGATTTTTTGAACCGAGAAATATTGCTTATTTTTTTTCTTAAGCAAGTCCAAAACCGCCCAAAACCGGATAAGACCGGTTCCAGTTTCAGTTCATGATTTCATCGAACCGTGAAACCAAAAATTTTACTAGATAAAACCGCCGGTTCCAACCCTTTATTTTTTATATATCCCGTTTATGGATATAACCGTTATATTTTTCATTATGTATTTATCAATAATAAAACGTACGGAACCGATGAAACCGACCTAGTCCGATTCCGGTTCATGGTTTCTTGGAACTAGAAGCGGCGGTTTTGAAACCAGAAATGACAGTTTTGAAACCGTGAACATCTCTATTGGTAGGGAGCTATCACTTGAGCCAAAAGACCATTCTCACCCTGCACCAATCTCTACCCTTGCTTAGCCAGAAGAGCAAGATTAAAAGCAAACAAATCACTAAACCCCATTCCACCCATATCCTTGGGCAAACATAATCTCTCTCATCTCTTAAAATGAATTTTCTTGCAATTGTCACGAGACCCCCCACCATAACTTTTCCAACATATTGTGTAATTCATCAACAAAAGCATCCGACAATTGAAAAACACTAATCACATACATTGGAATGGATTGTAACACAGATTTGTTCAACACTTCTCTCCCAACTTGAGATAAAAGTCCCCCCTTTCATCCATGTAATTTTTTCCACATTCGATCATTAATCCCAACAAACATTGTTTTCTTGGATCTACCAATGACTGTTGGAAGGCCCAAATACTTTGAATAGTGATCAACCATAACTTTCCCAAAATATTGTGTAACTCATCAACAAAAGCATCCGCCAACAGAAAAACACTCATCACATACATTGGAATGGATTGTAGCACAGATTTGTTCAACACTTATCTCCCAACTTGAGATAAAAGTTCCCCTTTCATCCATATATTTTTTCCACATTCGATCATTAATCCCCACAAACACTATTTTCTTGGACCTACCAATGGTTGTTGGAAGGCCCAAATACTTTAAATAGTGATCAACTTCCCTAACCTGTAAAAACTTAGTAATGTAACATCACTCACATTCTTGCTACAGCAAACTTCCGACTTTTGCATATTAAGATTCTGCCTAGATGCACTTTCATAGATACTGAAAATATCAGTCAACTTCGAGCATTCAATCAAATTTGCTCTAGCATAAAGTTAACAATCATCAGCAAACAAGAAGTGAGAGATCTGAGGTCATCCCCTATAAACCCGAATCCCATGAATCAGTCCCATCCGAGTTGCCTTATGAGGAAGAGTAGACAATGTTCGCACACAATATGAAAAGATAAGCCGACAAACAATCACCATACCTCAATGCACAAAACAATTACACAAAGCCTTTCACACTTCCAACTTAAATGAAAATCTTACCGAACTCAAACACCCCACGTTTGATCCATCCATATGAAAATCCCATTTCTCCATCAATGTTTTCAAAAACAACCATTAAACCCTATCATAGGCCTTCATCATATCAAGTTGAAGTCCACAATACCCTCTTTCACCCATCCTTTTATTTTTCATATAATGAAAAGTTTCAAACGCATTAAGAGCATTATTTGTAATGTACTTGCGTGGGCCAAATGCACTTTGTCCATCACCAAAAATGGAACCCAATAACGGACGAAGACAATTAGCCAATGTATTTGATAATATATTGTACAAAACCGAACAAAGACTAATCGACCTATAGTCAAAAACAAATTTAGGATCCTTCACTTTTAGTAACAAAGTAGCCATAGTTCTATTCACCTCATGCAACTTAATATCGCCTACCACCAATCTTGAATAAACTCCACAATGTTGTCTGAGCCCACGATAACCACAAATGCTTGGAAAAATATGGCATGCATTCCATCAAACCCCAGGGCCTTAGTTAGATATATTTGGAATAGATCATACCTAATCTCGCCAGCAATTGGAAGCTCATCAAGCACCACATGCATTCATCTCCACAATGATCTTCTCCTCAGCACCCACCAACGCCTCATCCATCCAACAAACCTCTCAGAATGAAACAAACAGTAATAGAACTGGACCACCATTCTCTCAATATTATCCTCATTATCTTTCCATTCTCCATCAACAACCTACAACCCCTTAATTTGACTGAAAGAACTTCTATAATTCGCTTTATGATGGAAATATGCCATATTTTTATCGCCTTCTCGCAACTCATTAGACCGAGCCATGATATGTCACTCTGCCTCCTCATCTCTACACAAGTTGTCTAATTCCAATTACTAATCAGCGCATTTTTGAAGAACTCTACCATCTAGTGATTTCAATCTTAGAGATCCTCTTCTTGTGATCCTTAAACTCAATATATTACTACTGACTTAGCCTATCAGCACACACCTTGATCTATTCCATAAGAGACCCCACGGTTAACTCCCTTGACTCATGAACATACGTAGTACACTACTCATACACCAGCCACACTTGCTCAAATCAGAATTGCCTTGCTCCAGAAATTGAATTCCATGCCTCCCCACTCGAATCAAAACAAAGCAATGTATGATCTGAGTAGGTACATGGAAAAACGTCTAATGGAAGATTGAGGATACAAGTCATACCAACTCTAATAGCACAATTCCCTATCCAAATGCTCCCTCAAGACATGGCTTTTACCCTTCCCTCTCTATCACATAAAAACCCCACCTAAACATCCCGTATCAACCATGTTCAAATCATCAATGACACCCCTAAATGATGCCACCTCAGGTTGGCTTGATAAAGCACCTCCATGTTTTAAAGATTGTGAAACAATTTGGTTGAAATCATCCATGACTAAAACCAACACATTGCACCCTCCCAACACTAAACATAAAAGCGTCCACCTCTTATGTTTATTTTGACGCTCAAGGTGCCCATAAATGCCGAAAATCATCCATTCCTCCAAAGTACCCTCATCTCGAACCCTAGCCATGCTACAATTATTAGAAAAGGAAAACCATGCCACCTTAACATCCCTCCACTAAAGGCCTAAACCTCAAGAACGAAAAATACTATTAATACAAAACCCATTCTCGAACCCTCACCTCCTTAATACCCCTTCCTGATCACGTTTTGAAATCATTGCATCCATAATGAAGACAATGGATGGGCAATCTCTCCAAGCCCAGCTCCGGAGAGAACTAACTGTGCGGGAATTGCCCAATCCACATCAATTCCAGCTAAATATCTTCATGGCCCTTCGTTAGTATGGACATCCCCCCATGCCCGCTACTTGAGAGTATTGAGCGTGAAAGGCCCCTGAAATATCACCTTTGAACCTTTTTGCAATGTGTGCCTCACTTCCAACATATTCTCCCCCTTTTGTCCATTCCTTGACCACTTTTCTTCTAGTTATTACCCCCTCCTTACCAACCTCACTAAGCCTTCCCCTCCTTACAACCTCTTAAAATTCCTGGTCTTGGGTAAAACACCCCCACCAACACAAAAACCATCCACATGCATCATCATGTCATACTCCTTCGCTACAACACCATCATCCTCACCTTGCACACCAATGGAAGAAGAGATCATAATAACCCCTCCTTTTCGTGCACCTCCCGCGAGCCCATCTTCTTTGTCAAAACCACAACATCAGGCTCCTGATACAAGATGGGACACACAAGTCACGTGCACAACATCACTCCTTAGACATAGATGGTCCCCCACCTTTAGCATCAACCACTAGCAATCCTTCTCTAATCATTAATGCATGTATGCATGTTTTAAGGGCATAAATTAAGAATGTCAGTTTTAGAAATTAAACTAGAAAAAAGAAAATAATAAATCATCTCAAATTTTTTAAATAACATTCAATAAATAAAATCAACATAATCTTTCTAGATATGGCTTCTTGAATAATTGATATGCTAATTATTAGTTTCTTTGTTTGAGTCCAAGTCCTTTTTGCATGTTAGGAGAGCGGCCAACAATGTAGCTCGTGTAATTTTCCTCCAGATTGTTTCCTTTCAATATTTTGTGTGTGCATAGAGGCACTTAGGCCTTTACGCCACGAGAAAAAATGAACTTGTGACCTATTGATCACACGATATCATCCTTACCAGCTAAGCTAGGAAGTTGATCTTAACATTTCCTATTGATAGTTGTGAACATGTTTGTGTACTTTGTAGGTAATTTTCCTCAATGTTCTTGACACTTAATGTAATATAATTGGGTTTTCTATTTAAAAAAATTAAAGTAATTCCTTGTTTGGTTCGTGCTACAGTTCACGACATCAAAAGAATATAAATTTTCTAGGAAGTAGTTTACATGTGTTTGGTTTAGAGAAAAATCGTGAGTATAAATCTTCAGGAAGTTGCAATTAATTCAAATTACATGAATTACACTTATTTAGAAGTGGTATATAAGATCTACTTTATGTAAGGGTTAGCAAAAGTCAATCGGACCGAAATTTTGGATCGGATCGGGCCAATGAATTTTCAGTCTGGTCCTTGGTCCAAATTTTGTTACATTTCGGTTTCGGTCCAGTCAAAAAGTCAGGCAGGTTCAGAAAAGAAATCATTTTTTTTAATTTTGAAACTTAGAAGATAGAATTTCGTCTCAAGTATTAATATATATCACTATATTATTGGTGTATATCATTAGGTATATTTCAATATAATACTATTTTTAACAATATTATTAGATTTTTTAAGTTTTTTCACGTAAAAGTAAAATCGGTCCAAAGTTATACCTTTCAGTGATGAACCAAAATCGGAACCGGATCGAAAATTTCGGTCCGCTTTTCGATCCGTGTTTTTTCAAAATTCAGTCATCGGTCCAGTCTGATTTTGGAACGATGCTCACCCCTAAATTTATGCATTTTTAAATTGTAAGATTGCCAATTCCTATATTAATATACAACAACAATTTTTTTTGTATCAAATATGTGATTCCCTACTTTTCAGCAATTTACAATTACCAAGAAGTAACACATTTCTCAGGTTTAACCAAATGAGGCCAAGCAATATGCCTTGCACCCTAGCTTGTTTGATTATCTTAAAGACCATATGAACAAATACCAGCTACATTTACTTTTTGTTTTACGGACTTTATGATTAAAGAAGAGTCATTAACGATCGATATACTGTCGAACCATGCGTGTATATATATATATGTGCGCGAAAGTATTCAGGTCGACTGGATCAATGGTCTCAATGCAGCTGTTCTTGCTTATGGAAGGCCAGCATGCTATAGAGCGTCTGCAAAATGCTAAGGAAGAGCAAGATTAACGCAGCCACAGCGGAAATGAAGGACCAAGGAGTCCTGAAGTAGGTGTACTTGAAGCTGGCCAGGTGGACGTTCCAATTGCTCTGGTGGTAGTGATTCACCTGCTCGAACACGTCTTGCAAGTAGCAGTTCTCGTAGTCGAACGGTGAGTCCTTTCCGATGTTGTTGATGAACCCCGCCACCTCCTCTTCCGTCCCCAGATAGTTGTCGATCACGTTCTGATCGCTCAAGTACTCAACGTCTTTGCAATCGTTCACCAGGTAGTTCAAGAAGGCTGTGTAGGTGGTGAAATACCTTGAACACCTTTCACCACATAGAATTGAAGCATATATTACTTAATTAGAGCACTAAAACGAGTACATTACATCTATAAACCTCAATTCTAATTTTATTTTTACACATCAGTTTGTCTTTTGAAATCGTTTAACTTATTTCATATAGGATAAGTTTGTTTCAAAAATATAATATATATATATATATAGGATAAGTATAATAAAGGTATGGACTAAATTGTCAGTTATGAGTTTGTTACGTTATTCAATTAGTTGTTAGCTGACTAGGCAGTTAGTTAGAGTGAGTTGTTAGTTAGCATTAATTGTAGCTTTTTATAGCCTGTGTATATATAGTCAGTAGCATTAGCGTGTGTACATAGTCTTTCCATATGAAATTACAGAGAGAGAATTATCTTCTTTCAATTCTCATCTATAAACATTAGGGTTCTTATTCTCAAATGGTATCAGAGCTAGTTTCATAGTGAGATCCAATTCAATTCTGATCGTGTTCGATCGATTGAATTCTGAGAGGTGTAGTTTGGATCGAGTTCGATCCAGAGGAATTTCTTAGTTCGTTCTTCCTGAAGTGATTGCTTGGAATTAGTTGATCGAAGTAGTTTGCAAAGATGGAGGATGATCAACTTTCTGGAATCAGAGGCAACGAAGAAGAACTTAATGAAGATCAAAGGAAGTGAATCGAAGAAACAACAATGGAGGACACGGACTCAGAGGGATAAGAGACGAATTGCCTAGAGATCGAAGGGAATTCAGAGAAGAGATTCTTGGAGACCGAAGGGAGTATAATCAAGGTAACAACTATAGCGATCCACTTTTCCTATCAAACTTCGATGCTCTTGGATCGCATTTGATTTTGATTCACTTCAATAGATCGAATTTCTCTACGTGGAGCAAAGGCATACGTATGGCACTTGGATCCAAGATGAAGCTTGGATTCATTTATGGTACATGTCCTATTCCTGTTGGAAATGATGAAAACTATGCTAGATGGATACATGCAGATTATATGGTTCGGTGTTGGATTATTAACTCAATGACTACTGAAATCTCTAAAGGATTTATGTGTGTGGAATCAGCAAAAGAACTATGGACATAAATTCTTAAACGATTCTCTAAATCTAATGCTCCTCTTGTTTATCAGTTACAAAAGGAATTGAGTAACATTAAACAAGAGAATTTGAGCGTAGCTGCTTATTATGGAAAGCTTAAAAAGATTTGGGATGAATTGCAGTCGTTGGAAGGAATTCCTACTTGTGATTGTGGAGCACTTGCTAGATGCAATTGTTTGCTGTTGAAAAGATTACTGGATAAGGAACAGAAGAATCGTGTGATGCAATTCCTAATAGGATTAAATGAGAGTTATGAACATGTTCGCAGTAATGTGTTATCTACTAATCCTTTACCTGGTGTTAACAAGGTATTTCATAGAGTAATGAGGATAGAAAGATAGAAAGACATAACTGGGGATACTAGCATGTTTCAAGATTCTAATGCTATGAATGCCAATCGACATTCACAATACAGGGGAACATGTGCTAATTCAAGGCAAGGTGATTCAAGGCAGAATGATAATGGTGCAAGAGATTATCAAAGGGATAGGCCTGATAAGAGGGATATGAAATGTTATCATTGTGGTGCCAAATGGCATACTAAGGACACTTGCTTCAAGCTTGTTGGGTACCCTGAGTGGTACAAAGGGCCAAGAGAAGATTCAGGACATAAATTTGCTGCTAATGTCCAGGATTACATGGATGAAAGTCCTCTTGATGGAGGAGAAGGTTCCAGTAACCAAGGTCATAGAGGACCTGATCCAACCATGTTGAATGTTGTTTTTCAAGAGATTGTTAAGATGATGAAAGGCAGAGAAATGGGAGATGGTACTGATATCAATCAGGCTTAGGTCAACTTTGTAGGTAATATGAAAAGTTCTATTATGCCTAACTTACATGAAAATGATAAGTTTACATGGATAATTGATTCTGGAGCATCTGATCATATTGCATATGATGCATCTATCTTTACTGATATCAAGAAACTAGATAGAGTCATTTTTGTTGCATTGCCTGATGGTTCCACTAAGTCAATTCAACATGTTGGGATAGTGAGATTGTCAAATTCATTGATACTGCAAAAGGTTCTATATGTGCCAGAGTTTAGGCACAACCTGCTTTCTGTGTACAGATTGGTTAGTGACAGATCAGTCTATGTGTTCTTTGATGAGCTATCTTGCACACTGCAGGGCCGTATTGATGGTAGCACTTTGGTGTCTGGAAAGCTAGATGGAGGCTTGTATAAGTTGACTGCTCAGGATATTAAAGTCATCAGTTCTACTGCAGCAAATAAGATGTGTTTGTATGAGAGTTGTGCTCACAGTTGTAATAGCAAGGATGATTTGCTTTTACAACATGCCAGATTTGGTCACACTTCTCTTTCTAAGATGAAGCATTTGTCAATTTGTGATTGTAAGGATGTTCAAGAATTGATTCTGGAGCATCTGATCATATTGCATATGATGCATCTATCTTTACTGATATCAAGAAACTAGATAGAGTCATTTTTGTTGCATTGCCTGATGGTTCCACTAAGTCAATTCAACATGTTGGGATAGTGAGATTGTCAAATTCATTGATACTGCAAAAGGTTCTATATGTGCCAGAGTTTAGGCACAACCTGCTTACTCTGCAGAAGATATGTCCAAGTTTTGTGACAGTTGTTCATTGGCTAAGATTCACAAACTGCCTTTTGACAGAAGTGATTCTATTGCAGCATCTTTGTTTCAACTTGTCCACATGGATTTGTGGGAAACCTATAAGGTTTCATCTATTGATGGAGTTAAGTATTTTCTTACTATTCTAGATGATTGTTCTAGGACAACTTGGACATATCTTCTGCAGAGTAAATTGCAGGTTTTCAGAATTATTGAAGGTTTTTTAGCCTATGTTGAGAATCAATTTCAAGCAATTGTGAAAATTGTCAGAAGTGACAATGGCACTGAGTTTACTCAGCAATCTTGTCAAGAATTATTTCGAAGGAAGGGCATTGTTCATCAAAGGTCTGCTCCAGGGGTGCCTGGACAAAATGCAAGGGTTGAGAGGAAGCATCAGCATCTAGTTGAGACAACTCGAGCTATTAGACTTCATGTAGGTCTACCAATTAAATTCTGGGGCTACTGCTTACTTGGTGCTACATACATCATCAACAAGTTACCTTCATCAGTGCTGAATTGGAAGACACCTTATGAAATTATTCATCATACTCCTCCTTCCTATTCAGATTTTAAGGTAATTGGTTGTATTTGTTATTCCTTCTCACCACATTTACCTAGAGACTAATTTGCCTCTAAAGCTAGGAAATGCATATTCCTTGGCTATCCTCCTGGCCAAAAGGTTTTTAAGCTGTATGATCTAGCTACACATTCTGTATTTGTTAGCAGACATGTTGTGTTCCATGAACACATTCTTCTTTTAAGACCATTGCTATTGTTGCTCCAGCACCTTCTCATTCTTTTCCCTTGGTGAATCTAGCCTTAGACATTTCCCCTTCTTCCATACCACACATTCCATCAACCATATCTCAACCAACTATATCTCCTCTTGTTCTTCATTCCTCACCCTTCCCCTCTCCCTCTCCTCCTTCTTCTTCTGCCATCCCTTCTCTTCCTCCATCCTCTTCTCCTGCTCATATTTTGCACGATGAACCTATTATACGTCGATCTACTAGGCCTTCTATGCCTCCTAGTAGATTGCAGGATTATATATGCCCCACTATTCCCTCATCCTCATCTTTTTTATCCCGTTCATTTTTACAACTGCTAGCATGCTTGATTGCAAAAGTGCAGAATTTTCTATGCAGAGATGCACTAAATTCTCCATTGATGGAGAGCTATTACCTAATCCTAAATTTTTCAGACGACTCGTTGGCCGATTGCTTTATCTCACTTTAACCAGGCCTGATATTGCATACACAGTCCAACAACTCAGTGAATTCATCTCATGTCCTCGACAACCTCATCTCAATGTTGCAATGTATCTTCTCGAATATCTTAAAGGTACTTTCAACATTTATTTCTCCTATCCTGTAAAGTCAGATCTTCAGGTTGTTGCTTATAGTGATGCTGACTGGGGCTCTTGTGCTTTCACTTGTCGCTCCTTAAAGGGTTATGGAGTATTCCTGGGTCCTTCTTTAATCTCTTGGAAGACAAAGAAACAAAAAACTGTTTCCAAGTCTTCTACTGAGAGTGAGTATCGCAGTATGTCTATGGCGGCCAGTGAGTTAGTTTGGATACATAGTGTTCTCTTTGATCTACATGTTTCTGTTGTTCTTCCCATTGCTCTTCACTGCGATAACAAGGTTGCGCAACATCTTGCTGCTAATCCTGTTTTCCATGAACGCACAAAGCATCTTCGTATTGATTGCCATTTTGTTCGTGACAAAGTTCAAGAAGGCTTCATCAAGACAATACATGTTCCTTCTGCTTTACAACTCGCTGACTTGTTTACAAAACCTTTGGATGCTTGTCAGCATAGGATTTTGTCTTCCAAGCTGGGCCTTGTGTTTCCCATTACACGTCCAACTAGTTTGTTATGTGATTCAATTAGTTGTTAGCTGAGCTGACTAGGCAGTTAGTTAGAGTGAGCTGTTAGTTAGCATTAGTTGTAGCTTTTTATAGCCCGTGTATATATAGTAGTTGTAGCTTTTTATAGCCCGTGTATATATAGTAGTTGTAGCTTTTTATAGCCCGTGTATATAGTCAGTAGCATTAGCGTGTGTACATAGTCTTTTCATATGAAATTAGAGAGAGAATTCTATTTTTTCAATTCTCATCTAAACACATTAGGGTTCTTATTCTCAAAAAGGACTGAAATAATATGGAGTATTTGTTTTCACAAAATCTAAGGATGTTTCAGTTTGAGGGTTCGAATTTAATTCTCTAGTTAAGAAATGTGTGAATACTAGGTAAGTACGACCGGTAGTACTTTTCAATTAAATGCCGGAAAAAAAACTTTATTTTAAAATATAAGGGGTAGTACTTTTTTAATGTACAGCAACACTAGGGCTGTTCAAAAATGGATGGGACCGGAAAATCGGACTGGATCGGAAATGATCGGACCGGACCGGTGAAAATACGGTCCGGTCTAGATAATTTTCTTAATCCGGTCCGGTCCAAATCCGGAAAAAAACGGGTCCGGATCGGTGGATCAGATTTTTTTTTTTTAAATATTTTTTTTAATTTATATGTTTTTTGGGAGATTTATATGTATTTTTTTATAGATATTTTTTTAAATTTAATAAGTTAGGAGTATATATCTTTTTTAGATATATTTTTTATAGATTTTAAATAAAAATTTAATTTCTTATTTTTTTTAAATAAAATCCGGTCTAACCGGTCCGATCTCCGATCCAGATTTCTGAAAAAATCCGATCCATCGGACCGAAAATTCCGGTCCGGACCGGATGAACACCCCTAAGCAACACCTATTGAGACATTGAGTATATATATTGTTGAATACCGATTTGATGGGTTGGTACTTGGTAACTTGATTTTATTAGGGCATTTGTAAAGGGAGAAATCTCTCTTTTAAAATAAAATAAAATAAAATAAAAAGGAAGGAATATGTCATAAAATCATATAGTGGTTCTTGTACTAGTTTCTTGAATTAATGTAGTTTTTTCTTCTTAGTGATGACACATCTATAAAGAGGGAGAAACCGTCCTTTTAAAGTTTTTTCCTTGTAAATGTGAAATTGGTTATAATGTAAGGTGTATTTAGATTTTATAGAATGTGCAAGTGGTATAAATAGATGTGCATTTGTATATAACAATATGTATAATTAGATTCAACTGGATGTGTATTTAGATATAATTTGATGTGTTTTTATGAACTATATGTGTATTTGAATTATATTAGATATGCATTTGAACTATATGTGCATTTCGACATAGTTATATGTGCATTAGGAAATGACGGATGCACTTTTCTGCATTTTGGATGTGCATTTCCCATTAAATTGCACTCTTTGTGCATTTTAGGATGTAATGTACGTGCATTTCAAATATATAATATAAACTACAGTCAGCGGAAAGAAACCGCCAAGAAAAAAAAAAGTGTCACGTTTCAGCGCGCGAATGATTCTCACCATTCTCGCACAGGGGAGCGTCTCACCCAAACGCTCCTTTATATATATATATATATATATATATATCTCCTTATTTATTTCGTATGTGTACAAATTTATATAGCCATTTATTCGTTCATTTTTTTTATTTTTTTATATTTACTTACAACTTTCCAAATTTTATAATTATATAACTTATCTTTGTTATATATATCTATATGTATATATTATATCCTAAAAGATTCATTAAAAATATCAAATTAGATGTAATTATAAATAATAATATATATTCTATTACATATATCTTAAACAAATATTATAAAAATATGTATCTTAGAAAGATACATTTTTTATTATATATTGTTAATTTTGTAATTCCTATTTCGAATAAAAATATATATAAAATTAACTTTAATTGTATGAAATTCGTAAGACATGAGCGTAAATTTTTTGTTTTGGTTTAAATTTGTAAATTGTACACTTTTCTCTTTATCGCAATATTAATTGTAAAATTTATATATTAGATTAATCTCAGAGCTCCTCTTTCTATTATATATATTTTAAATTTGTCTATAAATAATACTAAGCCGAACTAATTTGAGTTATGTGTAGTCCATTTAGCTATATCAAGTACAATTTTTTTTTATAAAATAGTTTTTTACCCTTCACTTTTATTGTATATTAGTTGACTTTTTTCACATTATTCATCCAAATCATATTTATCATATGTATAAATGCATAATACATTTTCAAAGATTTGATTTTAGATGATATAACAAGAAACATATTTTCTTATTAATAGTACCAATATTTACATGCCACCAAAACTTTATCTCATATAAAATACATTATTTTCATATGTATAAAAGAAACTTTATCGATCTTTTAACAATCTATTTCTTACTTTAATAAGATATTTAATTTTTATTTTTAATCAACACAATCCTTCACTTCTTTTAGTATACTAAAACAAACTAATTCTTATAATATTGTATTGATGTTAATCAATTACATATTATATAGTAAAGTTGATTTACATTTAATATATATTTTGTATTTTTCCAAAATTGTTTAGGGTATGTACACATATGATAGCTTCTAGCTAGACACTAATTAAAGCTTTTTTTAGACCTTGTTTGACCATGTACTTATATAATTTTTATTTGTAAAAAGTACTTTTTCCTCTCCTTGTAAATTTAAAAAGTCTTAGTGAAATCAATATTTTCTAAGCACAGGCTAATTAACGTTTATTTTTTTAGTCAAATCGGTCAGGATATGGAGTATATAGTTTGCTAAATTATTAATTGACCTATTTGATAAAAGTTCATTATAATAAATGACAATTTTCCTCTGACTTCTATCTTTTTTTCTCAAATATGTAGAAAACATAAAACCATTATAATAACAGAGAAACTTGTGACCTCTTACAGCTGGAAACTTGTGACTCGGCAATTATTATGTTTTGTTCAAACGGCATGGCAATAATTGTTGAAGTGCTACCAAGCCTACCAGTACTTAGAGATGTTTACGATTCCGGTTCCAAAAAATCATGAACCGAAACCGATTAAGTCCAATTCCATCCGGTTTTGTCGGTTTTGGTTTCGGTTGCGATTCTGGATCCGGTTTCGGCCGATTTTGAGCCGGTTTCGGTTTCAAATCAGATTAAAAATAATATTTTTTATAAAAAAATTCCAAAAAAAGTTGAATATAAAAAAATAAGAAAATATTAACATTAATCAATTAATCTTTATATTTTAATTATAAAATATATTCTTAAACTAAAAAATATAAAAAGCATTTGTCTTTATATAAAATTATAAGGGAAAAAATAAAGGATTTGAACATAATTAAATTGCTTATGTGTTCTATCCGGATTAGAGAAATCAAAACTCACGTAGTCCTCTTACTTTATTATGGAAATTCACTTAACTAATAGGTTTGAAATTGACGGTTCTGAAACGGTTTGGAACCGTCGGTTCCGAACCGCTTCGAACCGTCGGTTTCGAACCGCTTTGAACCGTCGGTTCCACGGTTCTATAAAATCATGAACCGAAACCGATCTCGAACGATTTTAGTTGATTCCGGTTTCGGTTCGATTACGGTTACGGTTTTGGACGATTTCAGAACCGTCGGTTGAACGGTTTAAAGTAAGTGCTGAACACTTAAATATAATCCAAAACAAAGACAGTGCATCCTCAGAGAGACAGTGCATCCTCAGAAATGAAATTTGTCCCATTCATCACTTAAAATGTCACAACGAAACAAAATGTCATTATTTTAATCACGAACCAACCAGCCAATCTCAACTTTTCCAATTAAATAGATAAATATACTCTACCATGATGTAACGACCTTGTTTCTACCGTAGTCATTTTATTTAAAATAGTTAATTAATTAGTAACCAAATTTTATTTTCTTTATAAACACATTATATATTTCAACTACTAGTTACCTTAAATACTTAATTTAATGACCATACAAACAACTACTCATTTAAACAAAATAACAAGTATGTTATTGTTGAGAAAGGTGATTAAAATAATATAATTCGAAAATTTTAGTGTAATTATTGAGGCAATTTCTTGTATTGAGTTTTTTTTTTTGTAATGGATTTTCAATGTTTGAGTAGAATTGACAATTAGAGATGGCTCGCGGTTCGACAGAACTGGAGAACCTCCGATTTCAGAACCGGAAAAAACCGAAACCGAAACCGGCTCGAACCGAAACCGGATAAACCTCCTATATCCGGTTTCGGTTTGGCAAAACCCAAAACCGGAGAACCAGAGGTTTATCCGGTTCGGAACCGGAGGTTCGAAACTGGAGGTTCGAATTGGGTAAACCTCTGGTTCCGAACATGGTAAACCTCCAGTTCTCAAGTTATATATATATATTTATTTATTTATATTTTTTTGTCAATTTATTTTATAAGTCAAATTAAGTTAAATTTTAAATTTAAGTCTTAAAGTATAAATATTTTAAGTTTAAAGAAACGTTTACTTTATCAATATTTAAAAAAAGTATGTCTTTTATATTTTTTTACAAAATTTTATTATTATTATTTTTTCTTATATATAAAAAATGTATTTTTTTTCGGTTCTAAAACCGAAATCAAAATCGGATAAAATCGAAATCGAACGAAACCGAAACCTCCGATTTCAGATTAATTCGATTCCGATTTTCATTTTTCCGGTTTTGGAACTGGAAACATCCGGTTCTGGAACCGTGTATCTCTATTGACAATCCACTCAGAATTGCATACTTGTAAAGTCACACTCACAGAGTGACAGAAACGTTGGCCAAGTTTCGACCAAAGGACAAAAGGGAAGCCCGTGCCGTCAATATACAATTTCTATCGATGAGCTACACTTTTCCCATTTCCGTTCAGCGTGGTTCAGAAAAATTTCGCTCCTTGCCCTTAAATTTTTTAAAAGAAAACTCTATTAAATTTAACAAAAAAATATAAAGGAAAATCTATTAAAAATAAATTTCACAAAAATAATATGAAAATGATTTTTTAATCGTGTTACTTTTCTTCCTTGTGACATTTTATCCTATAGAATCTTTCTCTTCTCCCATGCGATTCTCTGGTCTCATCCACAATATTAACGATCAAATATTCTGTGACTAAATAATTGAGTTTCCTAAATGCCCCTCTTGTAGTGAGGATACGTGTTCAAAATCAATTTAGAGTCTGAATCCAGGCGCAAATGAACTTTAAAATGGGGTTCCAGGGGCAAACAAACCTGAAACGGGGTTTAGGGGCACCTTTTTCTATTTAGGTTTCCCTCACACAACGCCTGCCCTCATCGTCACCGCTTATCCCTCACACGGTAGTCCTCGGTCTTCCCTTTTTCGTCGCCGGTCAATGCAAACGTCGACTCACTGTCTCGCTCCCGTTTGCAGAAGCATTTTCCCTTATTTAAAAGAAATCCAAATCTAACAGTTAATTGATTTTCTTTTTTCTAAAATTGAAATCTGACGGACTTTAATTTTTCCTAGTGTTAGCCGTTAGGTGCACGGAGTGAGAAATGTCAAGGGCACGATCGGAAATTTCAAAAAAAATATCAACCGGAAATGAATAAACTAAAGCACGAGCACTAGTCGGAATTTAAAAAGAAAATGTCGGCGAAGAAGAGATGCATACTTGTACTGAGAGATCTCGTAGGCGACACAGTTGGCGAAGAAGGAACACATGAAGTCGTCGATGCTGACCGTCGGCATTTCGATGACGCCGTGCCGGAGAAATCTCACACTCAGAAACGTCGACACTCCGTCGTTATCCCTCGGTGGCCGGATCTTAATCCCAGCCTTCCGGAGCTTCGTGACGCAGTGGATGACGTGCGATGGCAAGTGTCCCGTCCTTGAAGTCCTCCCCGCCGGGAGGTCTCTGCTCTTCGTCTCCAGATCCATCGGAATGAAGCTCGTCCGGTAGAGATCCAGCAGGTGCTTCGCTTCGAATCGCCGGAGAATATCGAACACCTCCGGCGGCCGATCGATTGCGTAGCTGAAGAATCTGAAGCAGATATCGGCCAGCGAAGCGTTTTCGCTCTTCTCCTGATCCGTCGTCCCCCTCGTGCGGTGGAATAGTCTCTGGAGAACGAAGAATGGGATCTGGTTCTCCAGCAGGAGCAGATCTCGCATCAGGAAAGAGAAGATCCAGGACACCGAGAGGACGGGATCGTCTTGCTCAATTGGAACCAGCTTTGATACCTTGCGAAACAGCTCGATGAGGAAACAGCCATCAACGACCAGCAATTCCAGAAAATCGTGGCTGTCCAAGGAAATTTCCTCTGAATAGGACTCTCTGGATTGGTTCTCGAGCGGTTCTAGGGTTTTGAAGAGGTCTTCTAGCGCTAAATTGGTTCTGGTGAGGAGTAGAGAGAGGTACTGATACTTGTGTTCTTGAATCATCTGGAGATGCTGCTCTCCATGGTGGAAGGCCCCGACTGAGATGATTTTGGGCCGGTAGTGCCTTCCATTTAATTCGAGAAAGCTCTGGGGAACCTTGAAGATGGAGCAGGTGGGACGGCCGGCGGAGCGGCTCAGGATTCGCGGCGGAGTGACCAGCTTCTGCCGCAGCACCGCTAGTCGCCGGCGTCGGCTTTCTGAGTCCAGTTCGTCATCGCGAACGTGGATGGCTTGGTGGTTACTCTGCTGCCGTTGAAGATAATCGGTAGCTGTTGCTTCTGCTGAATCACTACAGTCGTTTTCCATTGGGTAATTCATTTCACGAATAATTCCTTCCTTCTCATGGCTCGGTTTATGTCAGTATTGCAGAATATCAGTAAAATTGGATACTTCTCTTATCGCTGAAGAACAGCTTTTATAAGGCAATCAAGGTGATTTTGTGGGAACATAAACAAAAGACATGGAAAGAATGTAACACTCTCTCTTGGGAATGTGTCCGGTGTAATGCATAAATACAAAATTATAATCACTTGCTATTCCAATGTATTCATGCACTAAAAATCATAGAAAAAATAAACAACCACACATGAAATTTTTAGAACCCTAAATATAGGTAACAGAAAAGCCTCTGAAGTAATTGAGAAAATTCCACAGAAAATTGATAGAGTACAATTTGCAGAATTGGCAGTCTCTTGGTGGAAAATCTGATTCTATAGAAACCAACAAAGTTTTGGGAGACCAATTATTGATGCTGAACTGATAAAAGATGTACCAATTTATATTAAAAATCAAATCCATAACTGGAGACAAACGAAGAACTGGAACCCAGATTGTCTGGCAGAACCTAAACAAAAAACGAACAATACCAACAAAAATAGCTATGGATTCATATTATGACTCTAGCTATGGATTCATATTCTGAAATAATAATACAGATGGATCTACTAAGACTAATGGTGACTCTAGCTATGGATTCATATTCTGAAATAATAAAGGCGAACCAACTCACATTTTTTGAGAAAAGTGTGGAACATTAACCCCGTTAAAAACAGAAACACTTGTAGTCAGGAATGCTTTGGTTAAGGCTTATGCATTAGGCCTTAACAACATTCACCTTGAATGCTACAACCTAACTATTGTAAACGTCCTGAATAAGATCTGACACTGTCCTTGGGATATTGAAATTTTAATTTCTGATATCCTTTGTGTATTACAACTGTTTTCTTCAGTACATATCTTTCATATCTTCCGAGAAACAAATGTTGTGGCTGACTGTATTGTGAAGCTGGGACATCAGAGTTCTTTGGAAGATATTCAAGCCAATTTAGAGCTTTTAGTTCCCATCCGCAAGGATGCTATCTGAGAAATCGTTTCATCTGTGGTTTCCTGTCTAATTTTCACCTTATAAAAAAAAATGTGATTTTGTGGGTTTCTTAAAAAAAATATACAAGAATTATGTGTTAGAATTTTTATTTGAGAGTTTCTTATCTTTGGAGAAAAGTTTCTACTGCAATAAACTTTACTCTTAAAATAAGAAACTCTCATCTAAAAAACCTGACACATTAATTATTTATCTTTTTTTTAATTTTTTTCTAAGAAACCCACAAGACCTCCTTTGTGGATGGCCTAAGCTTCAAAATGATGCAAAACAATACCTAAGAGATAGGAAATGTGGCTGGAAAACTTAATTTAACGTTAGCAGCCTTTTATAGGCAAATACATAACAAAATTGACACCTAATTAGCGCCCATAACAACCACTAACAATACTGTTGCAATATTCTCTAAACAAACCGCCCAAGAATTCCTAAAATTTAGGAACAACTTTAACAAACATTAACAAGAAAAATATCTAACAATCCCTCTCTTAAGTTGGTGTTGCTAACATTCAGTTTAAAGCTTTGATAGCGAAGAGACCAAGTAATTTTCTAAGCTTTATGAACGACTCCTTCTTGAGAGGTTTGGTGAATATATCAGCCACTTATTCTTCAATTCGACAGTAGATCAGATCAATAATTCCATCTTTGCTAAGATATCTCAAGAAGTAAACTTTCACATCAATATGATTGCTTCTTCCATGCAACACTGGATTTTTTGACAACTTGATTGATGAACTGTTGTCACAAAAGAAAATTCAGTAGGTACTAGTTGCTTGAACTTCGGCTCCTCAAGAATTCTCCTTAGCCAGATGGCTTGACAGGCACCAACTGTTACTGTAACAATTTTTGCTTCCGTACTTGACAGAGTGACAATTGATTGCTTCTTTGACATCCACGAAATAGCACATGTCCCAAGCATAAACACATATCCAAAAGTGCTTTTTCTATCATCTTGATCACCTATATAATCGCTATCAGCAAATCCCAATAAATTAGACTTGTCACCTTTCTTGTAATATAGCCCAAAATCTCTGGTTCCTTGCAAGTACCAGAGTATTCTCTTGGCAGCAAGCAAATGCATTTCAGTAGGATTCTCCATGTACCTACTTATCAAACAAACAACATACATAATGTCGGGTCTTGTGGCAATTAAATACTCAATTTGCCCACAATTTGCTTGTAAAGTGTGTTGTCAGCCTTCTTCCCTTCACGATCCTTGTGTAGCTTGAAGCCACATTCAACCGGAGTATTTACAAGATTGCAATCATTCTTCTGAAACCTGTACATTATATCCCTAACATATTTTTTGTGTGAAATAAAGATCCCATCACCTGATTGTGCTACTTCTAGGTCATGAAAGTAATGCATCATGCCAAGGTCAAACATTTCAAACTCATTCATCATAGACTTCTTGAACTCCTTAAACATGACAACACACTTACCAGTAAATAGCAAGTCATCTACATACAAGTAGACAATGAGCATTTTCCCATTATCTCAAATCTTATAAAAGAGTGTATGCTTATAAGGACACTTCATGAAACCAACTTTAAGAAAATAAGCCTCAATTTGACTATACCAAGCCCTAGGGGCTTGTTTTTGCCCATAAAGGGTTGTCTTTAACCTATAAACTTTATGCTCATTTCCAGCCTTAACATAACCACGAGGTTGATCAACAAATACATGTTCCTTCAAGTACCCTTGCAAGAAAGCCGACTTGACATCAAGCTGGAAAATAGGCCAAGTATTATATGTTGCCAATACAATCACCAATTTGATTGTGTTATGTCATGCAACCAGGGAAAAAACTTCTATATAATCGACCCCATACTCTTGCTTGTATCCTTTAGCTACCAAGCGTGCTTTGTACTTGTCCACCTCACCATTTTCTTTCAGCTTTGTCTTGAATACCCACTTCACACCAATGGTTTTGTGACTTTCTGGCAGATTGCATAGCTCCCAAGTATCATTTCTTTCAATCTCATCATTCATTGCCTTTTGCCATTTTTCTTCTTTGGCAGCACTCTCAAAATTTGTAGGTTCACAATGTGTGAACAAAGCAAAGTAAGTAATCTGATCATTAATTCCAGTTACTTCATAATCTCCCATCCAATTTGGCCTTCTTCTAACACGTCGAATAAATTGAGTTTCTGTATCATTAGCTTCAGCGGTTGTTGGTGAAGTGACATTGATGGATGTAGAAGCATAACCCGCTGAGATTTCAGGCGTAGAAATGATTGTAACTCGCAGCTCGTCAACATCACTTTCATAAACTACTTGGGTAGGATGATGCCTATTCCAATCCCAAGTGTTTTCTTCATCAAAAGTAACATCTTTGTTGGTCAGATGCTTCTTTCTGAGTGGATTGTATAATTTGTATGCCTTGGATGTTTCACTTATGCCAAGAAAGACACATTTCTCAGCCTTGTCGTCAAGTTTCTTGTTTTTCACATCCGGGACATGAGCATACGCGATGCATGCAAAGATTCGGAAGTGATCTACAATTGGTTTTCTACCACTCTAGGCTTCTTCTGGTGTCATGTTTTGAACAACAAAGGTTGGGCTTCTGTTTATAACATAAACACACCAGCATAATGCTTTCGGCCAGAATTTCTTTGGGACTCTTCCTCTTGTTAACAAGCTTCTGACAATTTGAGAATTTTTTTGTTTTTACTCTTTGATACACCGTTTTGCTGCAGTGTATATGCAACTGTAAGCTCTCTTCGAATGCCACGCTCTTCACAAAATGCTTCAAAGTCTTTTGAGTAGTATTCACCACCTCGATATGTTCAAAGAGTCTTAATCGTTCTTTCTGCTTTATTTTCTACCCGAGCTTTGAAGCTTTTAAATGCAGAAAATTCATATGATTTTTCCTGTAAAAAAATTCACATTTTTTCTGGAAAAATCATCAGTGAAGGTAATTAGGTATCTCTTACCTATTTGAAGATGGGTTTATAGGGCCACAAATGTCATAATGCACTAGCTCCAAAACATTAGTTGCTTTCCATGATTTCCCTTTTGGAAACTTAGACCAATGTTGTTTGCTAACAACACAATCTTCAAAAACTTTGGAAGGAGTAGTAATTGGGGGAAGACTTGTTACCATGTTCTTCTATTGAAGTGTCTTCAGCCCACCAAAATCCAGATGCCCATAACGAAAGTGCCACATCCATGATGGATCTTTAACTTCAGCCATTAGAATAGATTGAATGCTTTCAATCTTTAATAGTTTAATGGAAACAACCTATTTGAACTTATTGGAATCCTTACAATAGCACCTTTGACAGGATCGTAAATTTCACAAACACTTGATTTAATAATGATAATATATCCCTTTTCTTACAACTTGCCAACACTTAGTAAATTGCTTTTCACATTAGGAACATACAACACTTTTGAATTTTTTTCCACAAACCCATTCTTGGTTTTTATCCTAATATATCATTTTCCCATCACTTTCACAGTAGATTCATCCCCAAAACTCACAGTAGAATGCAAATCTTCTCTTAAATAAGAGAAATAAGACTTACTTCCACTCATGTGGTTACTGCAACATGTATCCACATACCAAAAAATTTTCTCGGTCTTTTTTCCATCTTGGATTGTCATCAACAATGTTTCTGATTCCTTCGTTTTAACAAAGTTTGAGTTATCTTCATTCTCTTTAGACAGCCTAGTATAACACTTTGATTCATAATGGCCAAGTTTATGACATCTATAGTCCTCTACCTTAGACTTGTCAAACTCTCGTCCTCTGCCTTTGCCTTGATTATTATCGTTGGTGGCTCTGAAATTCCTAATGGAATCTCTATCTTTGTTTGCACGATCACCCCTTCCTCTACCACGACCTCTTCCTCTACCCCTTCCTCGAAATTTGTTGGAATGGGTATTGGCAGATGCCTTCAGTGCATTCTCCTCAGTTGTAGAGTTTTTGTTCACCTTTTGTCCATGCACCAACAGAGTGCTTTGCAACTCATCAAGAGAAAGTGCATCGATATTTTTTTACTCTTAAATTGAGCAAACAATATAGTTGAAGTCATGCGTCACGCCACGCGGAATATTCTTCACTATGACGACATCGGTCATCTTTTTCGTCATAATTTCGCATCTTGTTGCCGATCTCCATCGTTCACCCGAAGTAACTGGTGACAAAGTCTTTATCCATTATTTTCAGCAACTCAAATATCCTTGGAAGTATCTTTGCAAAGAATAGTTTCCAGGATGGGACGATCAATGTCTTGGAAGAGATAAGTTTCGCCTTGAGGTCCTCCAACCTTCTGGTTTCCAATTCAGCTTTTTGTGCATCTGTCAATATCGTGGTTGATGATGGTTCTTGGACTCCACCCTCAACAACGCCCCAATACTCCTTAGACCATGAAAAATTTTCCATCAGCATGCTCCAATGATCATAGTGACCATCAAAGCGTGGGATGGATGCTTGCACAAAGTTTGTTTCTGCAGCCATTAGAAGTGGAGAGGAAGGCAAAAAAGAGGCATGGCTCTAATACCACTGATACGAAACATTACGTATAAGATAAGAAATGTGGCTGAAAAACTTAATTCAATATTCCTTTTATAGGCAAATACATTACAAATTTGACACCTAATTAGGGCCCATAACAGCCACTAACAACACAAACAATATTGCTATAATTAATATTCTCTAAACAAACAACCCATGAATCCCTAAAATGTAGGAACAACTTTAACAAATAGGAACAATTAAAAAAAGTCTAAAAAATATCGAACACATAATAGAAATAATGATTAGAGATATTCTAGGAATGCAATTTGTGAATAAATAAGAGAAATACATTAAATATTTATTCCTTAACATTCCCTTCAAGCTGGACAAGAGGTGCGAAAGTCCGAGCTTGCAAAGTAGCTCCTGAAACCGAGGTTTAATAGTGGCTTCATTAACAAATCAGCGAGCTAATCTTGAGTGGAGACGTGACGCACACAGAGCCATCCCTTTTGAACCAACTCACATACAAAATGATATGCCAAGACGATGTGTTTCATCCGTGAGTGAAAAATAGGATTTGTGCTGAAGTTGGCTGCACCGAGATTATCAGAGTAGATAATCGGCCGTTGTGAAGGTTGAACACCAAGTTTGGATAACATTGAGACAACCCACAATGATTCTGCAGAAGTGTCAGTTAAGGCCTTGTACTCCGCTTCAGTGGAGGATCGAGCCACCAATTTCTGTTTTCTTGAATTTTATGAAACCGTATTTCTTCCAAAGTACACCAAATAGCTTGTGGTGGAGACGTAATCGTCCTTGTCACCAACCCAATCGACATCCGAGAAGCTATGTAGAGCATCCAAAGTGAGTTGTGCCGGAAAGGTACCGACGCAATCTCTTGAGAGCAACCCAATGATCGATGGTAGACTCTTGCATATATTAGGAGAGCTTATGCATTGCAAAGGCTACATCAGGTCTAGTGAGACCTAAGTACCGCAAACTACCTATAAATGTCCTATAGTAAGTAGGTGTTGGTAGAACATCTCCACAACGTCTAAGTGGTGCTGTTGAAATAGGCGTGGTTACTGCCTTTGGATCTTCCATACCAACCTTGTGCAAAACATTCTGAATGTATTTTTTCTATTAAAGAAAGATAACATCAGCAGTAGGAAAAACTTCAACTCCCAAGAAATATGACAAGGATCCAAGGTCATTCAATGAGAATTTGGTAGCCAACTGAGTCACTAGATCATCAACCAAAGTCCCTTGAGCCCCTATTATAATTATATCATCTACATAGACTAACAAATAGACTAATTGATGTCCATGTTGATAAATAAACAATGAGGTATCTGCAACGGAGTTTACAAAACCATGGTGAAGAAGATAAGCCTTTAGCTCATTGTACCATTCCTGAGGCGCATGTTTCAAGCCATAGATGGCTTTATTGAGCTTACAGACAAATGTGGGATTCTCCTTGTTTATAAATCCGAGAGGATGAATCATGTAAACATCGTCATATAGGGTTCCTTGAAGAAATACATTGTTGATGCTGAGTTGTCGCAGCGACCAACCATTGGAAACAACAATTGCGAGAACCATACGGATCGTTCTTGGTTTCACAACCGGACTAAATGTCTCATTGTAATCCCAACTTGACCTTTGATGAAATCCCTTTGCAAAAAGGTGCGCCTTATACTTATCAACTGAACCATTGAGCATATATTTGATGCGGTACACCCATTTACATCCAACGAGATTTTGCTATGTAGAAGAAGGAACCAATGTCCATGTTTGATTAGAGCAAAGAGACTTCAAACTCATCTTGCATCACAGCCCTCCAATCTGGGTCTTTTAGGGCATTTGTGATGGTTTTTTGGCTCTTGAGGAGGTTAGACATGGGCATGCAGATTGAGCTTGTGGATGGGCATATCAATATTATTCCTTGAACGAGTAATAATATCATGGATTGGTTGAGTATGAGGCTTTGTTTGGGGAGCATAATTGTTGTGATGTGTTTGGACTAGGTTAGTGGGTGGCGGCTAATTAGGGTTAGAGGTTAGAGAGCAAGTATTGTATCTTGCTATTGGGTAGTTTGCGGAAATGGGTGGGATTGATATAATGTGATATGATTTGTGGGTAGGTGTGAGTCCCCATGGATATGATCGGATTGCCTTTGAATTTGTGAGATTGAGGTTGTTGGTAGGCGTGGAAAGTGAGGTTGATTTAGTGGAGGTGGGGCCATAGAAATTGGGTGTGGCTAGTAACTTGTTTCCATATGTCGGTGGGATTGATTAGTTGGAATGGAAGAGTATTTTGTGGAGGTGGGGTGAAGGTATATTGTGGAGAAATATTTTGTGGAGGAAACTTTTGTGGGTTTATAGGATTTTGAGGCGAAGAGATGAGCGCCAACTGAAACGCAACCCATTCATCACCATTGATCAGAGGCTTTTTCGGGCATTTGGCCAGTTTATCGAATGGAAATTCTTTCTCAACAAACTTAACATGCCGAGACGTATAGATGCAGTTGGTTTTGGTTCAATTTATTGATATGTAGTTTGGGATGATGAGTAACCTACAAAAACACATTCAATAGACCGAGGTTCGAGTTTGTGGGTGTTGTAAGGGCGTAACCATAAAAAACATAAACATCCAAAACTTTTTAATTTTTGGTAATTTGGAAGGTGTTTTGTTGATCTGAAATATGGAGACTCTAAATTCAAAAATGGAGTTGGGAGGCGATTTATGAGATAAACCGTTGTTATCAAGACGAGAGGCCAATGAGATAGCGAAATACTAGAGTGACTAAACATGGAACGGCCTGTTTCAAATACATGGCGGTGCTTTCGTTCAGAGAGACCATTGTGCTCTAGGTGTATGAGGTGGGGAAATAAGATGAGTTATGCCATTTGTACTAAGGAAAGATTTTAGAGCCACATATTCACCTCCACTGCCTGAATATAGAATTTTGATATATTGCTTAAAGAAGGCTTCAACTAAGGCAAAAATTTAACAAATAATCATGTGTGTTTGAATTCTTTTTGAGAGGATATAACCAGGAATATTTTGTATGGTCAATGAATATTATATAATAGCGGAAGTCATCATATGACATGACTGGAGAAGTGCAAACATCAGAATATATTATTTCAAGAGTATGAGTAGAGACGAGTTCCTGAAAAGGAAGTTTGTGGCTTTTATTTAATTGGCACGTGGTACAATTAGATTGTTGAAATGATGAAAATCCTAATTGAAAATTCTTGCAAAGAAATTGAAAAATTGCTGAAGAAGGGTGGCCTAATTTGTGATGCCATGACACAGAATTGGACAAAGACGCGGTGTTGACAGTCGATGAAGATTGGGGTCATATGTAGACACCGTCAATGCATGGACACCTAAGGAGTGTCGTTTCAGAGTTGATGGTCTTCACAAGAAAGCAATCAGGTAAGAAAACAATGGCATGTTGAGTATCTGATACGCTCTACTTTATAGTGCGTAACTAGGAGCTGTTACTAGGTTATTAGGTACCATTTGTATGGGTTTAGGAGCTAATTTAGGACATTGGAGCGGTGGAGAAGTAGCGGAGTTAGTGATGATTTTAGGGAGTTCTGAAGCTGAGGAAGAGTAAGCAGCAACCGCGGCCTAGGAGCAGCAGGCGCGATCTTGTAGGAGCTCGTCAGGAAGCAGCGAAGAGAAAGCGGTTTCATGGCAGCGGTCGCGGCCAAGGCTATTTTGGGCGAATTCCATATGCGTCGCCAAATCTTCACTTTCCTTTTATTTTATTTTCTTTTATTCGGTTGTTATATTTTCAGTTAGAAAAGATTACTATTATTATCTTTTGGA
Organism: Rheum nobile; assembly: GCA_027886185.1. NCBI lineage: Eukaryota > Viridiplantae > Streptophyta > Magnoliopsida > Caryophyllales > Polygonaceae > Rheum > Rheum nobile. The sequence continues at coordinate 123,877 of WOAB01000081.1, forward strand.
GATTTGGTTTTCTAGGTCTATTTAGTTACCTTTTGGAATAGCATCCTTTCATCATCGTTCATTATTCCTAGAGTTTATCGTTTTTAGTAGAGACATGAAGAACTAAATTTCTTTGCTTAGTTAGACAATTGAAGCCTTCGTTTGATTTGGTTGTGAGATTATAATTCTTGTTCTATTCCTTTGAATGTTATTGATTCTCTTGTGCTTAATTCCTTTGAGTTTTGCTAATTGGCCATTAGTATTATTCTTATGCTACAGTCAGACTGTTTCTGGTTGAAATACCTAATTCAGAGCAGCAACTACGATATTCTAGAACTGGTTGTGATAGTTTATTGTAGAAGAGAATTGATTGCATGCTAAGTAAAACTGGTTGTTTTGTGTTGCATGTATCTGCTGAAATTCCTGGACTTACTGTTGTTGTTGAATTAAATCTGGATAGTTTCCTGGTTGTTTGATAGTTAGTATTATCAGGGTCTGGTTGTCCTGTTAATAACTTAAGAAAAGGAATAGGAACATTCACTGGTCTAAAGAACTAGTGATAATCAAGGATCAACCAATCAAACTGAAGTGTGGATATATGTCTGACTGAGTACTTTTATCAATATCTGTTTACATCATCATTAATTCTGCTAGCTTATTTCACAGTTTAAAACAAAACAATCAAATCCCCCTTTGTTACTGTTGTGAACGATTTCTGCAAACACGATAGATAACTTGATTCTCTGTGGGTTCGACCCTTACTTGCCAGACTACATTAGTTGGGTTTTTAAGGTTTATTTGTTAGGTATAAACGACTAATTGCCTATCAAATTTGGCATCGTTGCCGGGGAATCTAAGTTTTATTCTTTTCGTGTTTGTGTGTGATTGTTTACCAAATGTTGTGTGGACCTGTCTTATGGTCCACACCCGTGCTACTAATTCGCCAATCTTAGATCTTGATACAGAAGTTGAGCGAACACTTTCCAGGAACCGTAGAACCGTTCGTGAACAACTTGAGATGGCTGAACATCAGACTTTGAGGCAGTTAACTGCACCGAATCTGGAGCAGCAATCGCTTGATGTGCAATTTCCTGAGTTGGCTGATGGTGTCAATTTTGAGTTGAAGTCTGGATTGATTCACTTGCTACCCCACTTCCATGGGATGAATGGCGAAGACCCAAACAAGCACTTATCTGAGTTTCACACTGTCTGCACCAGTATGAAGCCAAGGGGCGTGACAGAGGACCAAATCAAGCTGATGGCCTTTCCTTTTTCTCTGAAGGATTCGGCCAATGACTGGTTCTACTATCTAGCTCCAAGAAGCATTGATACATAGGCAAAGATGAAGAAAACCTTTTGGAGAAGTACTTTCCTGCAACAAAGCTCAATAGCATGAAGAAGAATATCAGCAACATTGAACAACATGCTAGAGAGACTTTGTATGAGTACTATGAGAGATTCAAGAGGTTAATATCAAGTTGTCCAAACCATGGTTATTCTGACCAAGACCTCGTTCTATATCTGTATGGCGAGCTTCTTGACGATGAGCATAGAATGGTGAACGCAGCCTATGGTGGTAACATTCTGAATAAAATTGCAGATGCAGCATTTGAGATGTTTTCTGAGCTATCTAAAGGTTCAAGGCAGTTCAGCAAGAGAGCAAGCTCCCATGCAGCAAAGGCCGTAGACTCTCATCCATCATCTTTACTGCAATCTGATATGAACGAGTTGAAGGAGATGATGAAGCATTTTATGGTGAAAGGAAGTCCACAACAAGTCAAGGTCTGTGGCATCTGTTATGACACATTACACCCTACTGATGCGTGTCCAACACTGTAAGAACCTACCGCTGAAGTGAATGTTGTGGGAGGTTTCGAACCTCCTAGACCAAGATATGACCCATACTCCATAGACCAAGATATGACCCATACTCCAACACTTACAATCCTGGGTGGAGAGATCACCCTAATTTGAGATATAGGACCTAGCAGAACCAGCAGTTCAATCAGCGGCATCAGCAATTTTAGCAACCTGAAGGTCAACAGCAACAACCATTCAGACCACTGATACGCTCTACTTTGTAGTGCGTAGGTAGGAAATGTTACTACATTTTAGGTACCATTTGTAGGGGCTTAGAAGTTAACTTAGGACATTGGAGCAGTGGCGAAGTAGCAGAGTTAGTAGTGTTTTTAAGGAGTTTTGGAGCCAAGGAAGAGTAAGCAGCCACCGCGGTTTAGAAGTAGCTACCGCGGCCGTGTAGAAGCCTGTCAGAGTGCAGCGAAGAGAAGGACGCAGGCACGGTATATGGCAGCGATCGCGGCTAGTCATCAGGAGGCCGCGATAGAAGCAGTGAGAGCGAGATTGTGGAGCACGGGCAGCGAGCGCGGTTTCTTGGCAGCGATCGCGGCCAGTGCTATCTTGGGCGAATTCCTTATGTGGCGCCAGATTGTTATTTTCCTATTTTATTTTATTTCCTTATTTCGGTTATTTTATTTAAAGAAACAGAAGATTATGTTTATGATCTTTTGGGGTTTTTAGGTTTTCTAAGTCTATTTAGTCTTCTATTAGGAACAACAGCCAATGATCTTTTCATTATTACTGAAGTTTAGAGTTTTTAGAGTTATGAAGAACTAAGTCTCTTTGCTTAGTCCGACGATTGAAGCCTTCATTTGATATATGATTGTGAGATTATAATTCTATTCCTATTCCTTTGATTATATCTTTTCTCTTGAGCTTATTCCTATTGATTCTTGCTAATTTGACTGGATTGATCACCTAGTTGATATTAGTAATTATCTATTGTTAGGGTTTCGATATTTCGGGTTGAAATCCCTTATCTTGTGTAGCAAACATGATATTCTAGGACTGGTTGGACAAGTTTATTATGAAAGAGAATTGATTATGTGTTGAATGCTGCGAGTTGTGGTGTTGCATGTATCCTGGTTAATTCCTATGCTTCTTGCTGCTATTGTTCTAAATCTTGATAGTTTATTGTGCATTCGATAGTTAGGGTTATCATTACTAGTTGGACTGGTAACTATTTCAGAATAGGGACAAGAATAATTATAGGAATGAATAGAGATAATCCAGGATCAATCAATCAAATGAATGGTGGATATTTGTCTGGCTAAGTACTTTTTTCCAATTGATTACAACCTTTGCTTTTATTTACTTTGTTTATTTGCAAACAACCAACAAAACCCCCTTGTTACTTTTGGCATACACTTTTGCACTTAGAAAGATTACCTCCTCCCTGTGGGATTCGACCCTTGCTTGCCTATTCTACTTAGTTAGGTTTTTAAGGATTTACTTTGTTTAGGTGTCACGACAACGCCTATCAAATTGGCGCCGTTGCCGGGGAGGCAAGTTTTGATTTTTCTTTGTGTGTGTTTGTGTGTCAACTTTCGTGTGGACCTATCTTATGGTCCACACCCGTGCTACTGACTCCCCATTGTTAGATTTTGATACAGAGATTGAAAGAACACTTTCTAGAAACCGTGTAGCAGCCCGTACGCAACTAGAGATGGCTGAGGAACAACCGACGTTGAGGCAGTTGACTGCCCCGAATCTGCAGCAGCAACCGCTTGCTGTGCACTTTCATGGGCTGGCGGATGGCGTAAACTTTGAGCTGAAATCCGAGCTGATTCACTTACTACCCCACTTCCATGGGATGAGTGGAGAAGACCCCAACAAACATCTATCTGAGTTTCACGCTGTCTGCACCAGCATGAAGCCAAGAGGCGTTACTGAGGACCATATCAAGCTGAGGGCCTTTTCTTTCCCTCTAAAGGATGCGGCCAATGATTGGTTCTACTATTTGGCACCATGGAGCATTGATACATGGGCTAAGATGAACAAAGCCTTCCTGAAGAAGTACTTTCCTACGACCAAGCTCAATAGCCTGAAGAGGAGCATCAGCAACATTGAACATCAGACTGCTGAGACGTTGTACGAGTACTACGAGAGGTTCAAGAGGCTAATTTCTAGCTGTCCCTACCATGGGTATTCAGACCAAGACCTCGTACTTTATTTGTACGGTGGTCTCCTTGATGACGAGCGTAGGATGGTGAACGCAACATGTGGAGGAAACATCTTGAACAAGACGCCAACTGAAGCGTATGAGGTCTTCTTTGATCTATCTGAGGGCTCAAGACAGTTCAGTAAGAGGGCGGGTACCCAATCAGTCAAAGCTGCAGACTCTCAGCCTAATTCTTCAATACTTGCTGAAATGGCTGAGATGAAGGAGATGATGAGGAGATACCAGATGAAGGGTGGCCAGCAGCAAGTCAAGTCTTGTGGGATATGCTATGACACGATGCATCCTACTGATGCATGTCCCACGCTGCAGGAACCCACTGTTGAGGTGAATGGTATTGGAGGTTACGGCCCTTCAAGGCCAAGATATGACCCGTACTCCAACACGTACAATCCAGGGTGGAGAGATCACCCCAATCCGAGATACGGGAATCAACAGAGTACTCCTCAAGGCCAGGAAAATCCAAAGTATCACCAGAAGCCACCACAGTTCCTACCACGCCCACAACAATATCAGCAGCCTGGGGGTCACCAACAATAATTTCGAGCTCCATATGACCAAAGACCTCAAGGCCAAAGCTCAAGTTCATCTATGTCCAGTGATGACATGATCAAATCTCTCACCCAGAGCGTATCGACATTGGCTAGTACTATGGTCAAATCAAATCAAGAGATGGGACAACGTATTCAAGATGTGGTCAAGCAACAAGAGTCTATAGCTCAAAATATGACAACGTTGGCCAACACTATGTTCCAACAAACTCAAGAGATGCGGTCAAGTATTCAGAACTTGGAGACGCAAGTAGGACAAATCTCCATCGCAGTGAGCATACTGGAAGCCCGAGACTCGGGAAAACTACCTTCTCAAACGGTAGTAAACCCGAGGGAGAGCGTATGTGGCATGACGCTAAGGAGCGGTATACATGTGGAGTTGAACCCGAGGCAGAATGTCAATGCAATTATGTTGAGGAGTGGAAAGAAGTTAGACGAACCAGCTGCAAATTCAGAGGCTGCAGAGAAGTTCATCGCAGCAGAAGAAGAAATCCAGGCAAAGCAGAGATCGCGACCTGAAAGCAGCGATCGCGGTCTTGCCCCTTACACTGATAACTTTGCGAATAATGAAGTCTTGGCGAAGCAGCGATCGCGGCCAGAAAGCAGCGACCGTGGCTTTGCCTCAGCAGAAGAGAATGCGGCCGGATCCTCAATTCAAGCACAGCAGCGGTCGCTGCCCAGCAACCGCGACCGCGGCCTTCCCTCTGATACTGCATATGCTTACAAAAGGCCGGATTTCCCTCGTTTAGGTTCTCAAAAGCCAGTTCTGCCTTTCCCTGAGGCATTGAAAGACACCAGAAGACTGGACACTGATAAGGAGGTATTTGAAACGTTCAGCAAATGTGAGGTAAACATTCCCTTGCTTAACTTGATTAAAAGCATCCCTCGCTATGCAAAATTCTTGAAGGAGTTGTGCAAAATAAAGAGGAAGAAAGCGGTGAAGGAGAAAAAGAAGGTCAAAGTCAGTGAGAATGTATCCGCTATACTGCAAAAGCGATTACCAAAGAAATGCAGTGACCCAGACATGTTCACTATTCCCTGCAAGATAGGCGGCACCGTGTTTGAAAAAGCTATGCTGGATTTGGGTGCCTCTATCAACGTTTTGCCTCTCTTACTGTACGAGTCTTTAGAGGTTGGACCATTAGAGAAGACAGGGATTGTGATCCAACTGGCAGACAATTCTTATGTGTATCCCAAGGGAGTGGTGCAGGATGTTCTAGTTGAAGTTGATAAATTACTTTTCCCTGCGGACTTCTTTGTGATGGATACGGGGCAAGATAAAAACGCAACCCCTGTGATGCTGGGAAGGCCGTTCATGAACACGACGGGTACAAAGATTGATGTGAGTAGTGGTTCGCTCACAATGGAATTTGATGGGGTGAGGGTCGGATTCAACATAGATGATGCAAAGAGACACCCTCCTGATGGAACCCTCGAGTGTTCGGTTGATGTGAGCAACCCGAGTTGAGTGGGAGAGCACCAAGTCGAGCCACGATAATAACTAAGGCGCTGCTCGGGAGGCAATCCGAGGTATGTATTTCTTTTCATGTCTTTTCATTTTCATGTTATTTTTGTTATTGTTTTGTTTCGTTTCGTTTTTGTTCTGTTTTTAGACTAACCTGTAGGAAGGAGACCCGAAGCCAAATTGAAGACGGTGTAAACCTCACACCAGAAACATTTCCGCGGGCGCGGAAAATTCTTCCACGGTCGCGGAAATATCACTGTAAGTCTCCCTTACCTGGAAAAAAAAAGTTTGACGTTTTTCGGCGATCGCGACCCAACAGTCTGCGTTTTATTTTGAGAGACGGTGCATATCATGCTGCCAAGGAGGAGACATTCGCCCCACATTTTTATTTGGCACCGATGATGGTCCGACATTCGACAGCTGACGAGGAGGACCATCAGAGCCCACACCACGATTACATCTGGGCTCCATTATGTGTTCGTTGAAGGCCGTGCAACTCCGAGTTCTTGATGCACCACTACACCCTATAGTGGATCTATTTGGTTGCACGGTGGAGTTTCGATTGAGTTTGAAGACCCGCGCAACACCAGAGACACGTGCTTTCATTGTTTTACCACCAGCAACAACTTCCAAGTCCAAGCCAACTCGGCGACGGTTGTGAGTACTTATCTGCCCTTCCCTGTGCTTCATCTCTTTTGTCTTTCATTACATTGAGGACAATGCAATGTTTAAGCATGGGGGAGTGATCTATACTTGCTAGTCATTTGAGGAGAAAAAGAAAAAAAAGAAAAAGTCAAAAATATTGAAAAAAGACAAAAATAGAAATCCTGGGATAAGTCGAAAACCCGAGAGGGCGGCTTAGGCAATAAGCAGGTGGTTCGGACCAACATTAGGCTGGGGTAACAATTGGGCTGGAGTGATGTGAGTTTTTATGAGCCCATCTATTAAAAAAAATGAAATGAGTGGCTTGGTGAAAACCCGAAAGGGCGCCTTGACAAAATGAGTGAAAAGAATAAGAGTGATTTTTAGGATTCCTTATTTTTCCTGGCGTTGTGACATAAGAAGAGGTGATATAAGGAGGATTTGGATAGGTCACTTTGGGAGTTATAAGGAGATAGATGGAGGCTAGGATTAGATGATCACATTACTCTATATGGTGTTCGGGTCAAGCTTGGGGGAGGTTCTCTACCTTCCTTAAAGCCCGGTTGTGAGTTGTGTTAATTGTGTTGGTACTGTGGGGATTTATGTATAGGTGTAGTTCTTAGTAGAGATTGGTTTTATATGCTTCCTGAGACCTTGGGTATTTCATTGGAGGAGTAGCTTTTTATTAGCTTACTCGAGGGCGAGCAAGGTCTAAGCATGTGGGAATTTGATACGCTCTACTTTGTAGTGCGTAAGTAGGAACTGTTACTACATTTTAGGTACCATTTATAGGGGCTTAGGAGTTAACTTAGGACATTGGAACAGTGGCGAAGTAGCAGAGTTAGTAGTGTTTTTAAGGAGTTTTGGAGCCAAGGAAGAATAAGCAGCCACCGCGGTTTAGAAGCAGCTACCGCGGCCGTGTGGAAGCCTGTCAGAGTACAGCGAAGAGAAGGCCACGGGCGCGGTATATGGCAGCGATCGCGGCTAGTCAGTAAGAGGCCGTGATAGAAGCAGCGAGAGCGAGATTGTGGAGCACGGGCAGCGGGCGCAGTTTCTTGGCAGCGGTCGCGGCCAGTGCTATCTTGGGCGAATTCCTTATGTGGCGCCAGATTGTTATTTTCCTATTTTATTTTATTTCCTTATTTCGGTTATTTTATTTTCAAAAATAGAAGATTACGTTTATGATCTTTTGGGGTTTTTAGGTTTTCTAAGTCTATTTAGTCTTCTATTAGGAACAACAGCCGATGATCTTTTCATTATTACTGAAGTTTAGAGTTTTTAGAGTTATGAAGAACTAAGTCTCTTTGCTTAGTCCGACGATTGAAGCCTTCATTTGATATATGATTGTGAGATTATAATTCTATTCCTATTCCTTTGATTATATCTTTTCTCTTGAGCTTATTCCTATTGATTCTTGCTGATTTGACTGGATTGATCACCTAGTTGATATTAGTAATAATCTATTGCTAGGGTTTGGATATTTCGGGTTGAAATCCCTTATCTTGTGTATCAAACATGATATTCTAGGACTGGTTGGACTAGTTTATTATGAAAGAGAATTGATTATGTGTTGAATGCTGCGAGTTGTGGTGTTGCATGTATCCTGGTTAATTCATATCCTTCTTGCTGCTATTGTTCTAAATCTTGATAGTTTCTTGTGCGTTCGATAGTTAGGGTTATCATTACTAGTTGGACTGGTAACTATTTCAGAATAGGGGCAGGAATAATCATAGGAAGGAATAAAGATAATCCAGGATCAATCAATCAAATGAATGGTGGATATTTGTTTGGCTAAGTACTTTTCCCCAATTGATTACAACCTTTGCTTTTATTTACTTTGTTTATTTGCAAACAACCAACAAAACCCCCCTTGTTACTTTTGGCATACACTTTTGCACTTAGAAAGATTACCTCCTCCCTGTGGGATTCGACCATTGCTTGCCTATTCTACTTAGTTAGGTTTTTAAGGATTTACTTTGTTTAGGTGTCATGATAACGCCTATCAACCACCATATGACCCCAGACCTCAGGGGCAGAGTTCGAGCTCATCTATGTCTATAGAAGACATGATTAAGGCCCTTGCGCAGAATATGACCACCATGTAGAGCAATCTGGTTCAATTTTAGCATGAGACCAAGTCAAGCATTCAGAACTTGGAGAATCAAGTTGGACAGATCTCTCAGGCAGTAAGCAAAGTTCCCTTAGCTGAAAAGCACGAACCAGCTGCAGAAGAAGAAACCACGGACGCAGAAAGCGATATCCAGGCAAAGCCGCGGGCGCGGCCAGAAAACCGCGGTCGCGGCCTTGCCTTAGAAGCTAGAGATGCTTACAAAAGGCCAGATTTCCCTCCGCTCGGTTCGTACAAGTCAGCTCCGCCATTTCCTGAGGCGTTGAAAGACACAAGAAGGCTGGAGAACGAAAAGGAGATCTTCAAGACCTTTAGTAAGTGTGAGGTAAACATTCCCTTGCTTAAATGGATTAAAAGTGTTCCTCTCTATGCAAAGTTTCTTAAGGAATTGTGTACAATTAAAAGGAACCAAAAATTGAAAGGGAAGCAAAAGGTTAAAGTGAGTGAACATGTGTCTGCTGTGCTTCAAAGGCGAATGCTTAAGAAGTGTGATGATCCTAGCATGTTTAGCATTCCTTGTACAATAGGTGACACCAAGTTTGAAAAAGCCATGTTAGATTTAGGTGCATCTATTAACGTGTTACCTTACTCCTTATATGAATCTTTGGGGATTGGACCATTGCATGAAACTTGGACAGTGATTCAATTAGCTAATTTGTCTAATGTTTATCCGAAAGGAGTAGTAGAGGGCGTCCTTGTGAAGGTTGACAATTTGATTTTTCATGCTGATTTCTTTGTGATGGATATGGGACATGATAAGCATGCATGCCCTGTTATGTTAGGTAGGCCGTTTCTTAAGACCGCCAATACAAAAATTGATGTAAGTAATGGTTCACTTGCTATGGAATTTGAGGGGGAAAGGGTAGAGTATAACATTTATGATGCAAAGAAACACCCTCCTGCTAATGATTCTATGTGTTCTGTTGATGTGATAACTTAATTTGATCTGAAAGGCACTATGTCGAGCCACGACATTAACCAAGGCGCTTCTCGAAAGGCAACCCGAGGTATGAAATTTTTCTTGTCATTTTTCGTTCTCTTTCTGTCGTTGTTTTTCCCTTGTTTTGCTTTCTAGACTAACTTGCAGGTAAGGAGGCTTCGAAGTGAAAGCCGCGACCGCTGCCTAAAAACCGCGATCGCGGCCTTGCCCTATCCATGAAGAATGCAAGAGTAAGCCCTCTCTACCTTGGAAAAAAAAGTTGAAAAAAAAGTTGAAAAAAAACAACAACAAATCTGGCTCTTTGAAAGGCGCGGGCATGGGTGAAAACCGCGATCGCGGCCCCACTGCCTGCTTTAAACCGCTACTGAGGATGAAGGAACAAGATGTTGTCGTTGTTGAGGAGGAGATGTAGCTTGGGATTTTTATTTGGAAACTGATGATGTCACGACATGATACAACTGATGAGGAGGAGATTCAAGAGGCACCGACTGATATATGTTCGCGATGGAGAGACAATATGAGGCTGCTGACACAGTGAGGCAGGCACTTCGAGTGGTCCTGCAGACCCAGGTAGACAGTATGGGGAGTGAATAGCTGAGCTTGATGAGGACGTCCGGATGCTCCGAGATCAGTCGCTGGTACAGTGCTCTTACATCAAGCATTGGGACACCTTCGCTTCACACAAGTGGGAGGCATATAGGGGACCGACAACCATTGCCTCCCTCCATGGCACCAGAGACTCTTGTTTTCATAATTTTCCACCTTCATGCTTGCCACGACATCCGAGACACAGACCACCTCGGCATCGCTAGTGGGTATATTTCTTTCCCCCCAGAGTTTCATTTTTCGTCTTTCATTACATTAAGGACAATGCAATATTTAAGCATGGGGGAGGGAGTTATACTTGCTAGTCGTCTATACTACTGTTTTTTTTGTAAAACAGAAAATCTTGGCTAAGCTGAAAACCCGAAAGGGCGGCTTAGGCAAAATTTAGGGGCTCAGACCAGCATTAGACTGAGTTAATAAAAGGCTGAAGAGCGATGTGAGGATTGGTGAGCTCATCTGTGAAAAATGAAATGAGTGGCTAGGTGAAGACCCGAAAGGGCGCCTAGGCAAAATGAGTGAAAAAAAGAGGAGTGATTAATAGGATTCATTCATTATGGTGTGGCGACATAAGTGGTGGAGTTATAAGGAGGTTTCAGGTAGGTCACTCTGGAGTTATAAGGAGATAGACTGGAGCTAGGATTAGATATTTTCATTCACATACTAGAGTTCGGGTTAAGCTTGGGGGAAGTACTCTGCTTTCCCTTAAGGCTGGTGTGCTGTGTTTTTGTGTTGGTGCTATGGAGATTTATGAGTAGGTACATTATTTAGTGGAGAGTTTTGTCGTGCTTCCTGAGACCTTGGGTATTTCATTGAAGGAGTAGGTTTCTATTAGTTTACTCGAGAACGAGCAAGGTCTAAGCATTGGGGAATTTGATACGCTCTACTTTGTAGTCCGTAACTAGGAGCTGTTACTAGGTTATTAGGTACCATTTGTATGGGTTTAGGAGCTAATTTAGGACATTGGAGCGGTGGAGAAGTAGCGGAGTTAGTGATGATTTTAGGGAGTTCTAGAGCTGAGAAAGAGTAAGTAGCAACCGAAGCCTAGGAGTAGTAGGCAAGGTCTTGTAGGAGCTCATCAGGAAGCAGGAAAGAGAAAGCCACGGTCGCGGTTTCATGGCAGCGGTCGCGGCGAAGGCTATTTTGGGCGAATTCCATACGCGTCGCCATATCTTCACTTCACTTTCCTTTTATTTTATTTTCTTTTATTCGGTTGTTATATTTTCAGTTAGAAAAGATTACTATTATTATCTTTTGGAGATTCGGTTTTCTAGGTCTCTTTAGTTACCTTTTGGAACAACAACCTTTCATCATCGTTCCTTATTCCTAGAGTTTATCGTTTTTAGTAGGGACATGAAGAACTAAGTTCCTTTGCTTAGTCAGACAATTGAAGCATTCGTTTGATTTGGTTGTGAGATTATAATTCTTGTTCTATTCCTTTGAATGTTATTGATTCTCTTGTGCTTAATCCCTTTGAGTTTTGCTAATTGGCCATTAGTATTATTCTTATGCTAGAGTTAGACTGTTTCTGGTTGAAATACATAATTCAGAGTAGCAACTACGATATTCTAGAACTGGTTGTGATAGTTTATTGTAGAAGAGAATTGATTGCATGCTAAGTAAAACTAGTTGTTTTGTGTTGCATGTATCTGCTGAAATTCTTAAACTTATTGTTGCTGTTGAATTAAATCTGGATAGTTTCTTGGTTGTTTGATAGTTAGTATTATCAAGGTCTGGTTGTCCTGTTAATAACTTAAGAAAAGGAATAGGAACATTCACTTGTCTAAATACTAGAGATAATCAAGGATCAACCAATCAAACTAAAGTGTGGATATCTGTCTGGCTGAGTACTTTTATCAATATATGTTTACATCATCATTAATTCTGCTAGTTTATTTCATAGTTTATAACAAAACAATCAAATCCCCCTTTGTTACTGTTGGTGAACGAATTCTGCAAACAGGATAGATAACTTGATTCTCTGTGGGTTCGACCCTTACTTGCCAGACTACGTTAGTTGGGTTTTTAAGGTTTCTTTGTTAGGTACAAACGACTAATTGCCTATCAAATTTGGCACCGTTGCCGGGGAATATAAGTTTTATTCTTTTCGTGTTTGTCTATGATTGTTTACTGATAAGGCTAAAGTCGTTATGCCTATCAAAGTAAACCTCAAAAACCTAACTAACGTAGTAGGGTAAATAAGGATCGATCCCATAGGGAGGTAAGCAATCTTCCTAAATGCAAAGGTTGTATGCCAATAGTAACAAAAGGGGGGATTTTGGTTTGTATCAGGTAACAATGTAAATTAATGCAAAAGATGTAATCAATGGGTGAGAAGTAACTTAGCCAGACAAATATCCACACTTCAGTTTGATTGGTTGATCCTAGATTATCTCCAATTCCTACCAATGAATATTCCTATTCCGATCTTATGTATATAGACAGGTCAACTAGCCCTGAAAATACTTACCATTAAACAATCAAGAAACTATCAAGATTCAATCTAACGACATCAGTAAGCATAGGAATTAAGCAGGATACATGCAATACTTAACAACTAGTCAGTACTTGACATGTAATCAATTCTCTTCACAATAAACATTCACAACTAGTTTCTGTAAATCGTGGTTGCTACACAAGATAAGGGATTTCAACTAGAAATATCCAAACCCTAGCAATAGAAAATCACTAATATCAACTAGATGATCAGACTAGTCAAATCAACAATAATCAATGGGATGAAGCACAAAGAGAATCAATATAATCAAAGGAAAGGAAATAGAGTTATTATCTCACAACCAAATACAAACGAAGGCTTCACGTCGGACTAAGCAAATGTTGCTTAGTTCTTCATAGTCTTCAAAGCATAAAACTCTAAGGGAAAATTGAACGATAATGTGATGAATGAATAATGAAAAGGCTGCTAACAAAGAGAGGTAAAATAACCTAGCAAAACCTAATTCCTAAGATAAGAAATAATATCTTCCTAAAAGGAAATTAAACGAAATAAAAGAAAATAAAGATAAAAGAAATAAAGTAAAACAAAACTCGGACGAAATAAAATCTTGGCTCCGCGTATGAACAATGATGGAGACCGTGGAAGTATTTCCGCGCCCGCGGTTTGGTCTCTGATGCTCTCGCTGTTCATGTCATCAATCCGCGATAGCGGCAATCCTTTTGCGCCCGCGGTTCTGTGCTTTGTTGAACCCTTGCATCTGTTGTCAATCCGCGACCGCGGCTCGTCCTTCCGCGCCCACGGAAAAGCTTCTGCTGCGATCTTCTGCCTCTCGCATGCGGTCTTCTCTTGTGGTGGCTTCGTCTTATCTTCAATGTCTTCACAATATGCACTAAAATCCACCATATCAGTACTTCTTCTCTCAAACTCCATTCTCCTAAATTGTGTTCTAAACCCATACAATTGGTACCTAATATTCAGTAACAACTCTAAGTTACGTACTACAAAGTAGAGCGTATCAAATTCCCCCATGCTTAAACCTTGCTCGTCCTCGAGTAAGCTAATAGAAACCTACTCCTCCAATGAAATATCCAAGGTCTCAAGAAGCACAGCAAAACTATATCCACTAAGAACTGCACCTAATCATGAATCTACACAGTACCAACACAATCAACACAACACACAAGCTTTAAAGGAAAGCAGAGTACTTCCCCCAAGCTTAACCCAAACACCATAGAGTGAATAAAAATATATAATCCTAGCTCCAGTCTATCTTCTTATAACTTCCAAAGTGACCTACCCGAATCCTTCTTATGACTCCACCACTTATGTCGCCACGCCAGGAAAAATGAGGAATCCTAATAATCACTCTTCTTCTTTTCACTCATTTTGTCCAGGCGCCCTTTCGGGTTTTCACCTAGCCACTGATTTCATTTTTCAATAGATGGGCTCACAAAACTCACATCACTCTTGACCTCTTATTACCCCAGCCTAATACTGGTCTGGGCCACCTGCTTATTGCCTAAGCCGCCCTTTCGGGTTTTCGACTTAGCCTAGGATTTCTTCTTTTGTTTTGTTTTTTCATATTTTTGACTTTTTCAATTTTTTTTATTCAAACGACTAGCAAGTATAGATCACTCCCCCATGCTTAAATATTGTATTGTCCTCAATGTAAGGAAAGACTAAAAGATGAAGCACTGGGAAGGTAGAAAAGTACTCACGACCGTTGTCGAGGTGGCCTGGACTTTGACGTTGGTGTTGGCGGTAAATCATTGAAAATACAAGTCTCTGGTGTTGTGGCGGTCCTACTCAAGAAAACTCCTTGTGCAAACAAATAGATCCACTGTAAGGTGAAGTGGTACATCAAAGAAACGGGGTTGCACGGGCCTTCTATGAACACAAATTTGGATCCCTAGTGTAATCGTGTAGTGGGCTTTGTCGCTCCATATCAATCATCGTATCTGCAGTTGGCTCTGGAGCTCCTCCTCATCAGTTGTCTAATGTCGGGCCATCATTGGTGCCAAATAAAAATTGTCGGGCTAATGTCTCCTCCTTGGCAGCATGATGCGCGTCGTCTCTCATAGTAAAAATCAGACAGCTGGGCCGCGATCGCGGTTTTAAGGCCGCGGTATCTTCAGATTTTATTTTATTTTTGGGTCAGATGAGGAGACTTACAGTGGTCAAACCGCGGCCGCGGAAATATTTATGCGGTTTCGCGTCTGTTGCGAGACGAACACCGTCTTCGAATTTTGTCTTCGAGTTTCCTACCTGCAGGTTAGTCTAAACACGAAACAACACAAATGATAACTTGAAAAGAAAAGAATGAAAGGAATTACATACCTCGGGTTGCCTCCCGAGCAGTGCCTTGGTTACAGTCGTGGCTCGACATAGTGCCCTTCAGATCAACTTGGGTTTCTCACATCAACCGAACACTTGGGATCACAATCAGGCGGGTGTCTCTTTGCATCATCAATGTTGTATTCGACCCTCACCCCATCAAACTCCATGGTGAGTGAACCACTACTCACATCAATCTTTGTATTCGCCATTTTCATAAATGGCCTATCCAACATCACAGGGCCTGCGTGCTTGTCCTGTCTTGTATCCATCACAAAGAAATCAGTGGGGAAAATAAGCTTATCAACCTTCACTAGAACATCCTGCACGACTCCTTTGGGTTACACAGTAGACATATCCGCCAATTGAATCACCGTCCCGGTCTCATACAATGGTCCAAGTCCCAAAGATTCATACAGCAAGAGAGGCAATACATTGATAGATGCACCCAAATCCAGCATGGCTTTATCGAACGTGGTGTCACCTATCTTGCATGGAATACTGAACATGCTTGGGTCACTGTGTGATACCCCGTATTTTTGTCAGGTTATTTTGGGAATTTTAGAATTTTCCCGAGTACCCGTTTAGTACGTCGGAATTAATTCAGGTAGCTTGAGACATTCTGTAATGTGCTCTGTATCTGTAATATTTTTCTCAGTGAAATAAAATACAGACGACGTGCTTCGAATGTTTATACGCGTTCGCGTACGATAATTTTTATCCCGGGTTAATGTCTTGCTCATCTAAAAGCTGAATGGGCCGGAAAAGGCAAAACGGCGACCGCTGTACAGTCACGGCGCCCGCCGTCGCTGGGCCCGATGTGTCAGGCCGTCGTCTCCTACGCTGGGCTCGCCAGAGCTAGGAACGACGACCGCCGTAATTACGGCGCCCGCCGTAGGCAAAGTTGCGGCGCCTGCCGTGATTACCCAGAGGTCTTTAACCGATGGTCGCCGGCGTGGTTCTGGCAAGCGCCGAACTAGCTTTCGTAGGCCCATCTTCGTGCTCCCGATGCTTTGGCTATAAAAGGAGGTGTTGGGGAAGGGATTTGAGCCATTCCAAACACCGAACCTCTGCCAAATTTTCGTGTCGTCGGAGTTGTGTTTCGTCGGAGTTCGGAAGCTCTCATCGGTGTCGTTTGGTGGTGTTTCCAGAAGCCCTTTAGAAGCCTTTTGGTTGCCTTTGGAGGTCAGAACCCAGGCATGTAACACCCCCAAAACTTAACCCTTTTGGAAATGTATTACCGCCAGTGACCCCAGTGTTCCTTACCGAGATCACCCAAGGCTTTACCATTTAAACACAATTTATGAAATACAAATGATACATAATGATCAAAGCATTCAATTCCAAAACATAACATTGACAAGGAAACAAGAGTTATGGGATTACAACCCAATCCCGAATAGGCTAACACAGAGTTTAAACCAAAAACAACGGAAGTCTTATAAAGTAGGGTACAGCGGAAGTCTTATAAAATACATTACAACCAAAGTCATTGTCCAAAAGATCTCAACCTGATTAAAGAAATAATTAAAATGTTCAAAAACCACCGTCGACTCCATAGTCCTTCTATTCTTCTGAGCTACTTTCGATCTGATGTGCCGAATCGAACGGATGACACCAGCCCACATGCAGAGAACAAAGTTCGTGGGTTAGTCTACTTGAATAGAATAGCAAGGGTACAAAGCAGAATGGTTCGAAGCAGTCGTATTAGGTTAGACTCATCGCTTCTCGAATAATAATCGATGACGATAGTCAACCATCATACTCCTACTGGAATAGACAAGAGGTATGCACAAGAGAAGATTCTGGAAGACTGAATCTTCACATAAATCGACTCGAAAAAGAGACTCTAAGAGATTGAGTCTTTAAGGAAGTATGACAAATCTGGAATGTTTACAGCATCATACAACAATGATTTAAAAGTTGACTGAGATGCTTCGGTTCACGACCAACCTCACCGCATACAGCGAGTCCAGATTGGATAGAGAACGTACTATGATCAAAGTCGAGACGAGTTTTCCTAGATGCACTATAACTTAGTTGCACTACTCGCCGAAGGTTTATTAATTATGTGCGTCAGAGTAGCACTTATCTGATTTATATTACAAATCACACATCACATTATTAGACTTTTACATGTGTACCCCACCAATGGGACGACACATCTTAGTATACGTTTCATCGAGAGTGACGTACATCGGAAGGTTTGTGACACCAGCTAAGTGTCATGTCTCTACACACTTGTGAAAGAGACCGATCATGATCTTAGAATAGTACCAGATGGAGACAAGCCACCCCGATACCAGATTATAAAGAAACGACTGGACAGAGTCCGAGTAACGTTCCTATCTAACAGTGCTAACTAAACAGTTATAACACAATAATAGTTACAGGATAAATCCATATAAAGGCCCGAAAGGCGATCACAGATAATAGCGTTGTTCTAACAGATATACAACCTGTTATATGATTTTCAAAACAGTTTATCAAAACCGTTTCCAGAAAAATAGAGTATTCATTCCAAATTAATTACTCAGATAAACTATTGATAATTAATGTAAATATGGAACGAATGAGCAAGAACGAACCGCCACTTGCCTTAATCCGCAGAATAGAAACAAGCCTTACGACAACAACGGGATTCCGGGCTCGACACGGGTATAGCTCCGCTATTACAAACACCTTCGAGTCGACCCATAAAAGGAACCCTAAGTTAGATCCGACATAACCATAGTACGAATCTAAAAACGACGAAAGAGAACGAAAGGAAAGACGCCACGATCACAACCAACCAAGCCAAAGCCACGAAGGCATTCTGGACACCGGCGGCGGTCGCTGTTCTTGGAGGCGGTCGCCGTTCTTGGCGGCGGTCGCCGCAGTTCATCACGGCGGTCGCCGTGAAGAATGCGGCGGTCGCCGTGAAGAACTCAGGAAACAGAAGCGACGAGAAAACTCACCCAAATGATGCGCGTTTCGACCCCTTTATGCCTTGCTTGGGTTCTTACCTCCAATGGCAACCAAAAGGCTTCTAAAGGGCTTCTGGAAACACCACCAAATGACACCGACGAGAGCTTCCGAACTCCGGCGAAACACAACTCCGACGACACGAAAATTTGGCAGAGGTTCGGTGTTTGGGATGGCTCAAATCCCTTCCCCAACACCTCCTTTTATAGCCAAAGCATCTGGAGCACGAAGATGGCCTACGAAAGCTAGTTCGGCGCTTGCCAGATCCACGCCGGCGACCATCGGTTAAAGACCTCTGGGTAATCACGGCGGGCGCCGCAACATTGCCTACGGCGGGCATACGGCGGGCGCCGTAATTACGGCGGTCGCTGTTCCTAGCTCTAGCAAGCCCAGTGTAGGAGACGACGTCCTGACACATCGGGCCCAGCGACGGAGGGCGCCGTGACTGTACGGCGGTCGCCGTTTTGCCTTTTCCCGCCCATTCAGCTTTTGGATGAGCAAGACCTTAACCCGGGATAAAAATTATCGTATGCGAATGCGTAAAATCATTCGAAGCACGTCGTATGTATTTTATTTCACTGAGAAAAATATTACAGATAGAGAGCACATTACAGAATGTCTCAAGCTACCTGAATTAAATCTGACGTACTAAACGGGTACTCGGGAAAATTCCAAAATTCCCAAAATAACCTTACAAAAATACGGGGTATCACATCTCCTCCCCCTTAAAAGAAGTTTCGACCCCGAAACTTAGGTCGAAAATAACTCGGGAAAACGCCTGAGCATATCTGACTCGGTTTCCCACGTCTCCCAAGTAACTTCTTCGGTCCCTGACTTGGACCACAGCACTCGTACCAACGGCACGATCTTGTTGCGCAAACGCTTCTCCCGATGCTCCAAAATGCGCACGGGCAACTCTTCATAAGTACCATTAGCTTGAATCTCGATGTCCTCATAACTAAGCACATGAGACTCATCTGGCACATACTTTCTGAGCAAAGATACGTGGAACACGTTATGCACCGGGTGAGCTGATGGCAGCAATGCCAAGCGGTATGCTAGAGATCCTATTCTATCCAGAATCTCGAATGGTCCCACGTAGCGAGGGTTAAGCTTCCCACGCTTACCAAATCTGAAAACTCCTTTGGATGGCGATACCTTGACAAAAACCTTGTCACCGACCTCAAACTCGACAGTCCTGCGCTTCCGATCTGCGTAGGACTTCTGTCGACTCTGAGCGGTCAACATCCTTTGTCTGATCAAAGCAATGTCTGAGGCCGTCCTTTCGACCAACTCTGGTCCAAGCAGAATTTTGTCGGCATTATCATCCCAACAAATCGGAGATCTGCATCTGCGACCATACAAAGCTTCAAACGTAGCCATCTTGATTGTAGCATGCCAGCTATTGTTGTACGTGAACTCAATCAGACTCAAGCTGTCCTCCCAGCTAGTCGGACGATCGAGTACACAAGCTCTAAGCATATCCTCCAAGGTCTGGATGGTCCTTTCAGACTGGCCATCTGTTTGAGGATGAAACGCGGTGCTGAACCTCAACTCGGTTCCCATAGCCTTATGAAGTTCCTGCCAGAACCTTGACATGAAACGACCATCTCGATCCGATACAATGGTCTTAGGAATGCCATGTAAGCGGACAATCTCCTTCTGGTAGACTTCTGCTAACTTCTGGGTTTCCCATGTGGTCTTGATGGCTATGAAATGAGCACTCTTCGTAAGCCTATCCACAATTACCCAGATAGCATCCCTCTGACTTCAAGTCTTTGGTAGCCCAGTGACGAAGTCCATGGCGATGTCCTCCCATTTCCATTCTGGCACTGGAAGAGGTAGCAACTCACCACCTGGCCTGCGGTGTTCGATCTTGACCTTCTGGCAAGTTAAGCACTTTGCCACAAAGTCTGCTACATCCCACTTCATGTTTGGCCACCAAAACTTCTTCCTGAGATCCTTGTACATCTTGCTAGAGCCAGGATGCACAGAATAAGCAGATGAATGAGCTTCTCTCATCACCAACTGACGAAGACCTTCTGTGTCAGGCACACAGATCCGATCCTGAAACCAAAGTGATCCATCATCCTGAACCACAAAACTGGGAGCTTTCCCATCCATCACTTCACTGCTTAACTTCACCAAGATGATGTCATCGACTTGCTTTTCTTTGATCTGATCCAGCAGTGTAGCCTGAATTTCCATCATACTCAAGTACCCTCTACGCTGGTCATACAAGACTTCAATGTCGCATGACTCTTGGTTTAGCTTGGTCTGAGCAGTAAGTAGAGCAACTACAGTCTCGTGCATTGTCTTCCGGCTTAGTGCATCAGCTACTACATTAGCCTTGCCCGGATGATACAACAACTCCATGTCGTAGTCTTTGAGCAACTCTAGCCAGCGGCGTTGTCTCATATTTAGCTCCTTTTGAGTAAATATATACTTGAGACTTTTGTGGTCAGTGAAGACTTGGCATCTTATACCGTAGAGGTAATGCCTCCAAATCTTTAGCACAAAGACAACCGCTGCTAACTCAAAATCATGGGTCGGATAGTTTTCTTCGTAAGTCTTGAGTTGTCTAGATGCGTAAGCAATAACTATGCCTCTCTGCATCAGTACACAACCCAAACCACACTTTGAAGCATCACTATAAACCACATAATCGTCATTCCCTTCTGGGAGTGCTAACACGGGTGCCGAGGTCAGCCGTCGTTTTAACTCCTGGAAACTGGCCTCGCACTTGTCATTCCAGAAAAACTTCTTGTGAACCTTGCGGAGTAGATTGGTCATAGGTAGAGCGATCTTTGAAAATCCTTCTACGAACCTTCTATAATACCCGACAAGTCCAAGAAAACACGCACCTCCTTCATGTTCTGGGGCTGTGTCCAATTAGCCACCGCTTCAATCTTTTGGGGATCAACCATAACCCCATTTTTATTGATTACGTGGCCTAAGAAAGCCACTTCCTTTATCCAAAATTCACATTTAGACAATTTAGCAAAAAGCTGATGTTGTCTAAGGATTGACAAGGCAATCCGCAGATGTTCCTCGTGGACTTCTTCATTCGGAGAATAGATCAGAATGTCGTCGATGAAGACCACCACGAACTTATCCAAGTACTGGTGAAAACATCGGTTCATCAAATCCATAAAGACAGTTGGAGCATTTGTAATCCCAAAAGGCATCACTACGAACTCGTAATGACCATATCTGGTCCTGAACGCAGTTCTAGGAATGTCCTGCTCACGAATTCTGAGCTGGTGATATCCAGATCTCAAGTCGATCTTGGAGAAAACCCTTGCTCCCTGCAACTGGTCCAACAAGTCATCAATCCTAGGCAAAGGATACTTGTTCTTGATCGTCACCTTGTTCAACTCTCGGTAGTCGATACAAAGTCAGAACGATCCGTCTTTCTTTTTGACGAACAATACCGGAGCACCCCACAGCGATGCACTCGACCTGACATAACCTTTGTCAAGAAGATCTTCAAGTTGATTCTTCAATTCTTGCATCTCAGCTGGATCGATCCGATACGGTGATTTGGAAATCGGCGCCGTACCAGGCTCAAGATCAATTGAAAACTCTACGTCACGGTTCAGGGGTAATCCAGGAATTTCTTCCGGAAAGACATCCAAAAACTCCCTAACTACAGGAATATCAAGAACCTCAGGTCCATCCTTCGCAGGCGAATCCAAGTAGCAAAGGTACCCGATACATCCTTGTCGTAGTAGCTTAAACGCAGCCATCGCATTGATCAGCTTGCCGTTATCAGCGTCATTTCGACCTTTGAACTTGCACACGAACTGGCCCCCAGATGACACCGTCACCGTTCTTGAACTGAAGTCGATCACCGCCTTGTGACGCATCAGCCAATCCATACCGAGGATAATGTCGTATGGTGCCATGGCTTTACATATTAAATCTGCCTCGAATTCCTTGCCCTGAATGGTAATCGGAAAGTCGGACAGATGCTTGGTTCCCACCAAACGTTCTCCATTAGGAAGATTAACGATGAAAGGGTCGCACGAATCGTTGCACACTAAATCTAACTTGCTAACACAGCTATCCGAAATAAAAGAATGCGTAGCACCAGAATCAAACAGAATGCACACTGAAGTAGAGTGAAGGTATAGAGTACCTTGAGCAATCGGAGCGTTGGGTCCATCTGCTTCACGCATTTCGTACAAGCATTGGCACTGACTTCCAGAAACAGTTGGGGCCTTTCCCCTGTTCTGCGCAGTTGTCTGCACTGATGGGCTAGGAGTCTCGGCAGGCTTAAACCTAGGTCGGTTGCTCTGATGAACTGACCCTTGATGCGACTCTACTCCCTTCTGCTTCCCCTGCTTGCAGAACTTCTGCAGATGACCATCACGTCCACACCCAAAGCACGACCTCTTGTCCTTCTGACACTCATTGCTCTTGTGCCCAGCAGTACCACAATTATAGCACTGTACTGAACTCTTGGTCTGCCCTGACTGTTGAGTCGATCCTCCATGCGTCATCTCCGTCTTAGCTCGGCCAGACTTGGCAAAGTTAGACGGTGGCGCAGGGCGCTTAAAACTACCTCCTTGGTTCTGGTTCTGCATTGACTTCTGTCGGTTGTGCCTTTTGGTCGACTCCTCTAGAGTTATCTCCAGCTTATAGGCACAATCCACATATTGCTCCAAGGTAGAGCATGTGTGGTGCACCATTAACGGCTTGATATCCGGGCTCATCCACTCGTGGAAGTACCAGATCTTTTGGGCCTCGCTGGTGATCTCGGCAGGGGCGTACTGCAAAAGATGATTGAACTTAGATGCCAACTCGGTCACTTTCAGACCATCTATCTTTGGGTACAAGAACTCTTTATGCTTCTCCTCTCTCATAGCACGAGAGAAAAAGCGATCAACCATCTTGGTCTTGAACATCGACCAAGTCAACACTGGGCTCTCAGCCAAACCTGTGTTCTCCCACCACTCGCTAGCCTCCTCCTTCAGCTGAAGAGAAGCGATATGGACCTTCTCGGCCTCAGTACACTCCACGTTCCGAAACAACCTCTCCATATGAGAGAACCAATGAGTCACTGCTACTGGCTCCCCTTTCCCGTTATAGCAATCAGGCCTCATGGAAGTGATGGTATTAAGAGCGCGACCATAGCTGTCTCTAGCCCTGACGGCATTCTCCTGAACCACAGGGTTTTTTGGCTCTACAACATCAGGAACCGCTGGGTGAGTAGGCACTTCTTGCGCTTGAGGCGCACTGGGTCTCAATACGTCTGCAATTGCCTGCATCACAATCCCGCAAATCGCCTCAATAGCTGCGGCATCAAACAGTGTCGGTGCTTGGGTCTGATCTTGACCTTCATGCCTATGCTGGACGCGAGACTCTGACTCGTGCTCATCCTGAACACCTCTTCCTGCTGGCCTGGGATCTTGGCTAGTCCCATCATCGGCTCAAATCGAGTTCCTCGTGCTTCTTGGGTTCACCATCTGTTTACCGATCCAATTCCAAGCATTCAATACATTAATATTATGCAATATACTTATGCAATATACCAAGGTAAAGAAATTATTCAGAATAGATCAACTTGGCATTTTATAGATGAACCTTCGAACTGTTACACAAGCTACACATAAGTCTATCATCCGAGCGCTAGGACAACATTGCTCGAAGATAAAAGTGTTTCCCAGAGTACTTGCCGCAATACTGAAATATTACACATAGTACAAACTTGGAATGCTAAGAAACGAAACTACTGCAATAGGCAACGCCAACTCTCATCAAGGCGTTCCAAAATGTCTCCTATAAGACTGGCTACTCGTATAAGGTCTCTTCGGACTAGGCTCACCATCGAGCTCTGGCGATGGGTTTCGCACCCTGCTTGACCCTGAAGCACATGGTCCTATCTATGTCATGGTAAGGTATGGATCGTCCATGACTGGTCCTTCAATCCCAGCCCTCCTCTGAGTACTGGCGATCAACTCATCCCTCCGACGCTGCTGTTCTGCAGAGATTACCTCACTCTGGCGGAGGATCTCCTGCAGCTCGAATTCTGACCTCCTTCTTCTTGGAGTAGGGATAGGCTGAGATTCCCTATCACTTCTCCTAATACCGTACTCGGTATATAGTGCCTCTCAATCAACTTCTGACATGGGTGCGTACTCTGGCACCGGTGGCAACTCCTGCATAGGTGGTAACTCTGTACTGGGGTGAATAAATTACATCCCCGTTTCCTGACTATCCACCAGCAAGTGCCTCAAGTCATCGGACTTCTGGTTTTGTCCGCTGAGGTCCATCTCGGTATCCTCCTCGGGATCATCCTCGATAGGGTCCTCTTCCTCTTCGGGGTCATCCTCTATGGGGTCCTCTTCTTCATCTTCCTCCTCGCTCCCTTCAATAATCACATCCATCAGGTAATCGTCATTGTAGTACCCACTCGCGTACCTAGACGATTCATCATCTTGCAGTGCTTCCTCCCTTGGTGGCTCCATTGGCGCTGTCACAGGAACTATAACATTCCTTGACACCAGAACTACCGACTCAGGAAGCACATGCTTGATCTCCTCAGATGGGCTGCTCGGGCCTCCAACCTCGAAGCACCTCTGGGATATAGGGAAGTCTAGCCTCTCGGTAGACGGTGAATCCATCTCGGCATCTTCCGACCCCTTCCTCTGAGAGAGACATGCACCCATCTCCTATAGGATAACGATGAAGGAATTAGTATTTCTAGACATAGAAGCAAGCTTACTATATCAGACTATCCAGAAGACATGACTATGAACGGTGTTTTTAAATTCCTTTTACTTTGAAAATTCAGAGCCCTTTTTAAAGCATTTTCGAAAACGGATAAATGGTTTATAAAAATCCTAAACCCGTTTTAAAACCTTTGGCTCTGATACCACAACTGTAACACCCCCAAAACTTAACCCTTTTGGAAAGGTATTACCGCCAGTGACCCCAGTGTTCCTTACCGAGATCACCCAAGGCTTTACCATTTAAACACAATTTATGAAATACAAATGATACATAATGATCAAAGCATTCAATTCCAAAACATAACATTGATAAGGAAACAAGAGTTACGGGATTACAACCCAATCCTGAATAGGCTAACACAGAGTTTAAACCAAAACAACGGAAGTCTTATAAAGTAGGGTACATCGGAAGTCTTATAAAATACATTACAACCAAAGTCATTGTCCAAAAGATCTCAACCTGATTAAAGAAATAATTAAAACATTCAAAAACCACCGTCGACTCCATAGTCCTTCTATTCTTCTGAGCTACTTTCGATCTGATGTGCCGAATCGAACGGATGACACCGGCCCACATGCAGAGAACAAAGTTCGTGGGTTAGTCTACTTGAATAGACTAGCAAGGGTACAAAGCAGAATGGTTCGAAGCAGTCGTATTAGGTTAGACTCATCGCTTCTCGAATAATAATCGATGACGATAGTCAACCATCATACTCCTACTGGAATAGACAAGAGGTATGCACAAGAGAAGATTCTGGAAGACTGAATCTTCACAGAAATCGACTCGAAAAAGAGACTCCAAGAGATTGAGTCTTTAAGGAAGTATGACAAATCTGGAATGTTTACAGCATCATACAACAATGATTTAAAAGTTGACTGAGATGCTTCGGTTCACGACCAACCTCACCGCATACATCGAGTCTAGATTGGAAAGAGAACGTACTATGATCAAAGTCGAGATGAGTTTTCCTAGTTGCACTATAACTTAGCTGTACTACTCGCCGAAAGTTTATTAATTATGTGCGTCAGAGTAGCACTTATCTGATTTATATTACAAATCACACATCACATTATTAGACTTTTACATGTGTACCCCAACAATGGGACAACACATCTTAATATACGTTTCGTCGAGAGTGACGTACACCGGAAGGTTTGTGACACCAGCTAAGTGTCCTGTCTCTACACACTTGTGAAAGAGACCGATCATGATCTTAGAATAGTACCAGATGGAGACGAGTCACCCCGATACCAGATTATAAAGAAACGACTGGACAGAGTCCGAGTCACGTTCCTATCTAACAGTTCTAACTAAACAGTTACAGCACAATAACAGTTACAGGATAAATCCACATAAAGGCCCGAAAGGCGATCACAGATAATAGCGTTGTTCTAACAAATATACAACCTATTATATGATTTTCAAAACATTTTATCAAAACCGTTTCCAGACAAACAGAGTATTCATTCCAAATTAATTACCCAGATAAACTACTGATAATTAATGTAAATATGGAACGAATGAGCAAGAGTGAACCGCCACTTGCCTTAATTCACAGAATATAAACAAGCCTTACGACAACAACGGGATTCTGGGCTCGACACGGGTATAGCTCCACTAGCACAAACACCTTCGAGTCGACCCATAAAAGGAACCCTAAGTTAGATCCGACATAACCACAGTACGAATCTAAAAACGACGAAAGAGAACGAAAGGAAAGACGCCACGATCACAACCAACCAAGCCAAAGCCACGAAGGCATTCTAGACACTGGCGGCGGTCGCGGTTCTTGGCGGCGGTCGCCGTTCTTGGCGGCGGTCGCCGTGAAGAACGCGGCGGTCGCCGTGAAGAACTCAGGCAACAGAAGCGGCGAGAAAACTCACCCAAATGATGTGTGTTTCGACTCCTTTATGCCTTGCTTGGGTTATGAATTCCAAAGGCAACCAAAAGGCTTCTAAAGGGCTTCTGGAAACACCACCAAACGACACCGACGAGAGCTTCCGAACTCCGGCGAAACACAACTCCGACGACACGAAAATTTGGCTGAGGTTCGGTATTTGGGATGGCTTAAATCCCTTCCCCAACACCTCCTTTTATAGCCAAAGCATCGGTTAAAGACCTCTGGGTAATCACGGCGGGCGCCGCAACATTGCCTACGGCGGGCATACGGCGGGCGCCGTAATTACGGCGGTCACCGTTTCTAGCTCTGGCGAGCCCAGCGTAGGAGACGACGGCCTGACACATCGGGCCCAGCGACGGAGGGCGCCGTGACTGTACGGCGGTCGCCGTTTTGCCTTGTCCCGCCCATTCAGCTTTTGGATGAGCAAGACCTTAACCCGGGATAAAAATTATCGTACGCGAACGCGTAAAAACATTCGAAGCACATCATCTGTATTTTATTTCACTGAGAAAAATATTACAGATACAGAGCACATTACAGAATGTCTCAAGCTACCTGAATTAAATCCGACGTACTAAACGGGTACTCGGGAAAATTCCAAAATTCCCAAAATAACCTTACAAAAATACGGGGTATCACATTACAGATACAGAGCACATTACAAAAATATTACAGATACAGAGCACATTACAGAATGTCTCACGAAAATTTGGGTGAGTTTTCTCGCCGCTTCTATCGTCTAAGTTCTTCACGGCGACCGCCGCCAAGAACTACGACCGCCGCCAAGAACAGCGACCGCCGCCAGTGCCCAGAATGCCTTCGTGGCTTTGGCTTGGTTGGTTGTGGTCGTGGCGTCTTTCCTTTCGTTCTCTTTCGTCATTTTTAGATTCGTACTGTGGTTATGTCGGATCTAACTTAGGGTTCCTTTTATGGGTCGACTCGAAGGTGTTTGTGCTAGCGGAGCTATACCCGTGTCGAGCCCGGAATCCCGTCGTTGTCGTAAGGCTTGTTTCTATTATGCGGATTAAGGCAAGTGGCGGTTCGCTCTTGCTCATTCGTTCCATATTTACATTAATTATCAGTAGTTTATCTAAGTAATTAATTTGGAATGAATACTCTGTTTGTCTGGAAACGGTTTTGATAAACTATTTTGAAAATCATATAATAGGTTGTATATCTGTTAGAACAACGCTATTATCTGTGATCGCCTTTCGGGCCTTTATGTGGATTTATCCTGTAACTGTTATTGTGCTGTAACTGTTTAGTTAGCACTGTTAGATAGGAACGTTACTCGGACTCTGTCCAGTCGTTTCTTTATAATCTGGTATCGGGGTGGCTCGTCTCCATCTGGTACTATTCTAAGATCATGATCGGTCTCTTTCACAAGTGTGTAGAGACAGGACACTTAGCTGGTGTCACAAACCTTCCGGTGTACGTCACTCTCGACGAAACGTATACTAAGATGTGTCGTCCCATTGGTGGGGTACACATGTAAAAGTCTAATAATGTGATGTGTGATTTGTAATATAAATCAGATAAGTGCTACTCTGACGCACATAATTAATAAACCTTCGGCGAGTAGTGCAGCTAAGTTATAGTGCAGCTAGGAAAACTCGTCTCGACTTTGATCATAGTACATTCTCTTTCCAATCTAGACTCGCTGTATGCGGTGAGGTTGGTCGTGAACCGAAGCATCTCAGTCAACTTTTAAATCATTGTTGTATGATGCTGTAAACATTCCAGATTTGTCATATTTCCTTAAGGACTCAATCTCTTGGAGTCTCTTTTCGAGTCAATTTCTGTGAAGATTCAGTCTTCCAGAATCTTCTCTTGTGCATACCTCTTGTCTATTCCAGTAGGAGTATGATGGTTGACTATCGTCATCGATTATTATTCGAGAAGCGATGAGTCTAACCTAATACGACTGCTTTGAACCATTCTGCTTTTTACCCTTGCTAGTCTATTCAAGTAGACTAACCCACGAACTTTGTTCTCCGCATGTGGGCTGGTGTCATCCGTTCGATTCGGCACATCAGATCGAAAGTAGCTCAGAAGAATAGAAGGACTATGGAGTCGACGGTGGTTTTTGAACGTTTTAATTATTTCTTTAATCAGGTTGAGATCTTTTGGACAATGACTTTGGTTGTAATGTGCTTTATAAGACTTCCGCTGTATTTGGTTTAAACTCTGTGTTGGCCTATTTGGGATTGGGTTGTAATCCCGTAACTCATGTTTCTTTAACAATGTTATGTTTTGGGATTGAATGCTTTGACCATTATGTATCATTTGTATTTCATAAATTGTATTTAAACGGTAAAGCCTTGGGTGATCTCGGTAAGGAACACTGGGGTCACTGGCGGTAATACCTTTCCACAAGGGTTAAGTTTTGGGGGTGTTACAGTTGTGGTATCAGAGCCAAAGGTTTTAAAACGGGTTTAGGATTTTTATAAACCATTTATCCGTTTTCGAAAATGCTTTAAAAAGGGCTCTAAATTTTCAAAGTAAAAAGAATTTAAAAACACTGTTCATAGTCATGTCTTCTAGATAGTCTGATATAGTAAGCTTGCTTCTATGTCTAGAAAGACTAATTCCTTCATCGTTATCCTATAGGAGATAGGTGCATGTCTCTCTCAGAAGAAGGGGTCGGAAGATGCCGAGATAGATTCACCGTCTACCGAGAGGCTAGACTTCCCAATACCCCAGAGGTGCTTCGAGGTTGGAGGCCCGAGCAGCCCATCTGAGGAGATCAAGCATGTGCTTCCTGAGTCGGTAGTTCTGGTGTCAAGGAATGCTATAGTTCCTATGACAGCGCCAGTGGAGCCACCAAGGGAGGAAGCAATGCAAGAAGATGAATCGTCTAGGTATGCGAGAGGGTACTACAATGACGATTACCAGATGGATGTGATTATTGAAGGGAGCGAGGAGGAAGATGAAGAAGAGGACCCCATAGAGGATGACCCCGAAGAGGAAGAGGACCCCATCGAGGATGATCCTGAGGAGGATACCGAGATGGACCTCAGCGGACAAAACCAGGAGTCCGATGACTTGAGGCACTTGCTAGTGGATAGTCAGGGAACGGGGATTGATAGGTGCAATTTAGTGCACCTTAACTAGTGACTATTGACACATATTGGATGGAGTTTTGGTGAAGAATTAGGCTAAGTCTGTGATTTAGGAGAAGAGTTGAAGTAGTACAGATTTGAAGGTTTCTGCAGCCTAATGAAGATGAAGAAGAAGATCTGCTCAGAGCTAAGGGAGAAAGCTGCCTCACATAGCAGTACTTTGGAGCAGATGAAGGATGAAGAAGCTGCCAGCACCGCCCCGCGTCGCTGTCACCGCGACCCGGCGAAGATCCTCAGAGAAGAGCCGCGCGCCAGATGAAGTCACCGCCTCGCGGTGGGAGTGAAAACCGCGTAGCTGACATGTGCTGTTATTTCCTATTTTGATACTTTATACTTTATGCCTTAGTATTATTTTATTTCCTTAATTTGATTATTAGGTTAACTTTCTGGAACCTATTTAAGATTTTTTTGTTAGTTTTGAGAGGACGTTCCTCTTCCTTTTGATAATACAATTTCTAGGTTTTCAAGCAATGGATAGCTAAACACTTTTGTTTCGCTAGATGATTGAAGCACTACAATGAATTGGTTGTGAGATTCCTATTCCTTGTTCTTTATCTTATTAAGCTGGATTGACTCTCTTGATTGAATTGTATCTTGATTTATGTTGGTTTACCTAGAGTTGCTAACTAGGTCTTTCGACACTTATCATATTGCTAGGATTGCATATAGGGGTTCCGAGTGCATATCTAGTGGCAAACACAATTGTGCGTATAGGGGTTCCGAGCGTACAATTGTGTGTGAGAGTCAATTGCATGTTAAGTAGGGGAGTGAGTACTTGTACGTCTTTCTGCTTACATGTATCCTATATCCTTGTGTGTTTTGCTATTGTTGTGTTGGTGCTAAAGTATGTTGACAACTGTGAGAATCAGTTGTGCTTTATCATTGGCATAGTAATAAGTCTATCGACAATTGTGAGAATTGGTAGTATTCACGATCAGGGTAGGAACAATAATAAGATAGTGAAAGAACTTGGAAAGATAGTTTTTAGTGATCAACCGATTGCATTGTGGTGTGGATATTTGTCTGGTGGAATACTTTCTCTCATTATATTTCGTCTCTTGTCATTAATTGCATCTTTGGTTACGTTACGATTATTCCAGACAAAACCCCTCTGTTACTTGTTGATCACACGTTATTGCATACAGATAACCGACTCCATGTGGGATCGACCTTGACTTACTTGCTATACTCTTTAGTAGGTGAATTGAGATTATTTTGACAGGAAAACGATACCGGTTTCTGGCCTTGTCAAATTTGGCGCCGT
The DNA here is from genome assembly GCA_027886185.1 of Rheum nobile. Lineage (NCBI taxonomy): Eukaryota > Viridiplantae > Streptophyta > Magnoliopsida > Caryophyllales > Polygonaceae > Rheum > Rheum nobile. Next base: position 155,001 of record WOAB01000081.1, read on the forward strand.
TGCCGGGGAGGTCAAATTTTCTGTTGTGATTATTTGTGATTGACTGCCGTGTGGATCTATCTTACGATCCATACTTTTACTACTGATTCGCTACTTGTTGAAGTTTTTACAGGGATAGGTACGAATGGCGCAAACACTCCGCCAATTGACTGAACAGAATCTGGTACAGCAACCCTTGGCTGTGATCATTCCACCCCTTGCTGACGGGGTCAAGTTTGAGCTTAGACCAGGAGCGATACGGTTGCTGCCGAAATATTATGGAAGAAGTGGAGAGGATCCCATTCTTCATCTGAATAAGTTCCACACCATCCTGATGAGCATTAAACCAGCCGATGTCACTGAGGAACAACTTAAAATGAGAGCCTTCGGGTTCACTCTAAAGGACGAGGCTGAAGACTGGTATTATCATCTACATGGAGGGAGCATAGACTCCTGGACTAAGATGCACAAGGTTTTCCTTGCACGCTATTTTCCAGCTCAGATGGCAAACGCCTTAAAAAGGGAAATCACAAGCATTGAACAAGGTGAAGATGAGACCCTCTACGACTATTGTGAGCGGTTTGATCGACTCTGCACAAGTTGCCCATTCCACGGTTTTGATAATAAGTCTCTGGTGCTCTATGTTTACAACGGGTTAAATGATGATGAACGAAGAATGATTGATGCCTCTTGTGGTGGTAGCATCCTAAATATGACTCCGGATGTCGCCATGACCACACTCAAAGATATGGCTGAAGGTACTAGGGATTTTACTGAACCCCCGAAGACCAGGTTAGTTGGTGCTATCAGCGCCCACGATTCACATGTATCGCAAGAAATTGCTTCTTTGAAGGAGGTCATTGTGGGGATAGGAAAGCAACTACAGGATACCACTACTGCTGAAGTTTATGCTGCTGAAGTCTACGAGCCTATTAAAACACAACAACCTTGCATTGTTGAATCACCAGCTGCTAGCAGCCCCTCTTCGACCGAAGCAATGCTCAATGTCCTAACAAGACACTTTACAATGCATGTGCAAAAGACTGAGGCTAACATACAGAGCATAAAGGAGGCCGTGATCGACCTAAAGGAGGAGGTTATCGAGCTGAGAAAAGAGAAAAGGCAAGGAGCTGCAAATGCAGTAACCCTGCAAAATGGCAAGGAATTGCATGTCGCTCCTACTACTGGAAAGGACGACAGTGCTGAGTTCGAGATTGCTGATGAGCCAACATCACCGCCCCGCGGCAATTCTCACCGCGACCTAGCGACAGCTCCCAGTAACCCTACACCATTACCACTGCCTCGCGGTGATCCACACCGCCCCGCGGTGAAAGCCCAGAACTCATAGGTCTTCCTGATGAGGAGGAGGATACCTATATACGCCTTAACTTTCCTCCCCTTGGATCTGAGAAACCACCTGCCCCCTTTCCAGAGGCACTCAAGAAAAGGAGAGTCATTGATGACAAGGATCTCTTCGACACTTTCAGTAAGTGTGAGGTGAATATCCCACTCCTCAAGCTTGTCAAGAGTATACCAAGGTACGCTAAGTTCCTCAAGGAGTTGTGCACTGTGAAAAGAAACCAGAAGCCGAAGGGAAAGGAAAAAGTCAAGGTCAGCGAACGCGTATCTGCTGTATTCCAGCGCTTGCCAAAGAAATGCAGAGACCCAGGTATGTGGAGCATTCCCTGTATCATCGGGAACACTAAGTTTGAGAAAGCTATGCTCGATCTCGGTGCCTCCATCAATGTGTTGCCCTATTCTCTCTATGAATCCCTTGCACTTGGACCCCTGCAGGAAACAGGTATTGTGATTCAATTAGCTGACAGGTCTAGTGTCTATCCTAGGGGCGTAATAGAGGATGTCCTTGTGATGATCGATAAGTTGATATTCCCTGCAGATTTTTATGTCTTAGATATGGAAACAGATGCAAAGGCAACTCCTATACTGTTAGGTAGGCCATTTTTGAAAACTGCTAAGACTAAACTTGATTTACAAAGTGGGACACTTTCTATGGAATCTGACGAGGAGAGGGTGGAATACAACATTTATGAAGCCATGAAACACCCCGATAAAGACCATTCTCTGTGTTCCATTGATGTGATCGATTCCATTGCACAGGATGTCTTTGATATTTCTGGTTCTGACGAGTTGATGTCTATTGTTGAAAATAATTTGGATTCTTCCTATGAGGAATATTATTTACCCTCTAATATGCAAGAAGCCATCGCTCATCTGGACACTCATGGTAAGTATTCTACATATCCTTTGGGCATTGGCCCCATTTTACTAAGCTCGAGCAAAAGGCTCGTTCCCTCTGTTGAACAGGCCCCAAAGATCGAATTGAAGCCGCTGCCAGACCATCTCAAGTACGCCTTTCTTGGAGCCGAAGACACTTTGCCAGTCATTGTGTCCAGCAAGCTCTCTGCGGATCAGGAGATGAAACTTTTAGACGTGCTCAGGGAGCACAAAACCGCTATTGGATGGACCATTGCAGACATAAAAGGGATAAGTCCCTCGACCTGTGTGCACCGGATTTTACTCGAGGACGGAGCTAAACCATCTAGGCAGCCACAGAGAAGGCTAAATCCTCCAATGATGGAAGTGGTGAAGAAAGAAGTGCTTAAACTCCTCAAGGCTGATATGATCTTCCCTATTTCGGATAGCCAATGGGTAAGTCCAACCCAGGTTGTCCCTAAAAAAGGAGGAATTACTATAGTGGAGAATCAAGATGGAGATTTAGTTCCCACCAGGACCACCACAGGATGGAGGGTATGCATTGATTACCGTAAGCTGAATGCGGTAACTCGGAAAGATCATTTTCCCTTGCCCTTTATTGATCAAATGCTAGAACGCCTTGTTGGGCGGCCCTACTATTGTTTTCTCGACGGATACTCAGGGTACTTCCAGGTAGCCATTGCACCAGAGGACCAGGAGAAAACCACTTTTACATGTCCCTTTGGCACTTTTGCATACCGCAGAATGCCATTCGGATTGTGTAACGCACCCGGTACATTTCAACGATGTATGGTTAGTATCTTCTCTGACTATGTTGAGAAATTCATTGAGGTATTTATGGATGATTTTACGGTGCATGGAACTAGCTTTGATTCATGTTTGGACCATTTGACACTTGTGCTTAAAAGATGTGTTGAAACCAATTTGGTTTTAAATTATGAAAAGTGTCATTTCATGGTAGAACAAGGGATAGTCTTGGGTCATATTGTCTCTGCTAGGGGTATTGAGGTCGATAAGGCGAAGATTGATGTAATTCAGTCTTTGCCTTATCCTACTAATGTGCGTGAAGTGCGTTCCTTTTTAGGCCATGCAGGTTTCTACCGAAGATTTATCAAGGATTTCTCAAAAATCTCTTCACCCCTATGCGAGCTTTTAAAGAAGGAAGTGACCTACGCATTCACGGATGAGTGCAAGAAAGCGTTTGATTGCCTGAGAGAACGCCTGACAAGTGCACCCATCATTCAGGCACCTGACTGGTCTCGCCCATTTGAGATCATGTGTGACGCCAGCGACTATGCTGTCGGAGCAGTTCTAGGACAGAAAGTGGGACGAGCATCCCACGTGATTCATTACGCCTCCATGACTCTGAATGGAGCCCAGAGGAACTACTCCACCACCGAGAAAGAAATGATGGCTGTTGTTTTTGCCTTGGAAAAGTTTAGGCAATACCTCTTGGGAGTCAAGGTGATTATCTACACAGATCACGTTGCTCTTCGTTACTTGATGACGAAGAAAGAAGCAAAGCCAAGATTAATCCGATGGGTTCTCCTTCTCACTGAATTTGATGTGGAAATCTGTGACAAGAAGGGAGTAGAGAATCTCGTAGCGGATCACCTGAGTAGGCTCGTCCATAAGGAAGATAAACCTGGAGAACAGAGCCCCATACATGGCACCTTTCCAGATGACGCACTGTTCATACTTGAAGACAGTTCAGAGAACACGCACCGCCCCACGGTTCCCACCACCGTGACCCGGCGAGTTGTAGCCAGTATGCAGTTGGAGATAATAACGCCCCACGGCGATGACTACCGCGACCCGGCGATTGGATTACTTGAGATCCAGGAAAGCTCACCGCAACCCTCAGAGACATCACCGCCCCGCGGTCACATCTCTGGAGTCACACTTTGCCCTGGCGATATTGCTGACATTCCTTTTCAGATAGCCATGGACATCTTCGGAATCCAATCTTACAGACCATGGTATGCATATATAGTCAATTATCTGGTTCGAGAAGAATTTCCCCCAGACTACACCAGAGCCCAAAAGGCAAAGATACGGAGAGAGGCTCGCCACTATGTCTGGGATGATCCCTACCTGTGGAAGCATTGCGTCGATCAGTTAGTGTGCCGATGTCTCCCAGACAATGAGGTACAATCTGTCCTTAACTTCTGTCATTCTGAGGCATGTGGAGGTCATTTTGGAGCAAACAGGACTGCTAGGAAAGTATTGGAAGCAGGATTTTATTGGCCACGCCTCTTTAGGGATGCTTATGTCTTTTGTAAAGGCTGCGACCGATGCCAACGGGTTGGCAACATCACCAGAAGGAATGAATTGCCACAATCATCACTGATTTTCTGCGAGGTCTTTGACGTATGGGGCATGGATTTTATGGGACCATTTCCTAACTCTCATGGGAATCTATATATATTGCTTGTGGTGGACTACGTTTCCAAGTGGGTGGAAGCAAAAGCCACCAGGACTGACGATTCTAAAGTTATGGCAGGTTTCCTCAAGGAGAACATTTTCTCAAGATTTGGAATACCCAAAGCTTTAATTAGCGACAGGAGAACCCATTTCTGCAACAAGACAGTGACTGCCCTGCTGAAGAAATATCACGTCACCCAAAGAATCTCCATGGCCTACCATCCTCAAACTAATGGGCAGGCCGAGAATTCCAACAGAGTGATTAAATCCATACTGGAAAAGACGGTAGCAGCCAACCGGAGAGACTGGAGCACCAAGCTCAATGACGCGCTGTGGGCATACCGTACAGCCTTCAAGACCCCGATAGGGATGTCCCCATTCCGGCTGGTATATGGAAAAGCTTGTCACCTACCCGTCGAACTTGAACATAAGGCGTGGTGGGCAATAAAGAAATGCAACTTGCAACTGGACGAAGCGGGAGAATTCCGCAAGCTACAAATGCAAGAACTCGAGGAATTGTGCCTTGACGCCTATGAGAATTCAGTCAACTACAAGGCAAAGACCAAACAGTGGCACGACAAGCACATTCTGCGAAAATATTTCAAGCCAGGAGATAAAGTTCTTCTATTCCAATCTCGGCTTAAGCTCTTTGCTGGAAAGCTAAAATCAAAGTGGTCAGGCCCGTATGAAATCGCTGAGGTACATCCCCATGGAGCCATAGACCTGATCAACCCCAAGACCGGCACCACCTTCAAGGTGAACGGCCACATATGCAAGCCTTACTACGAGGGGTTTGATCCAATCCAGGACGAGACACTACTCGAAAGCCCCGACACTGAAGCAGGATGAGCCATAACCCACGTCGAGCCAACGACGTTAACCAAGGCGATGTCCGAGAGGCAACCCGGGTTAGTTCCTTTCTTTTCTTTTTCATAGATTATTTTCATAGTTTATTTTGCTTTGTTTCGTTCGCATGTTACTCACATTTCAGGTACGAAAGTAAATCCGAGAAGAGACTTGGTACCCAGCGTAACCCACCGCCCCGTGGCGACTCTCACCGCCTAGCGGTGGAATTCACCGCCCCGCAGTGGACCTCTGGTATAATTTCTCAACTCTTAAAAAAAACAAGAAATAAAGGGCCCCGAAAAAACCTTAAACGGGTGAGTAATATTTTTATTTCTTGAGTTGGATACGAAGGATTTGACGGTGTCAGTTTGAAAACCGCGGCTCGGTCCCACTTTCCCCACTTATCACCTCATTAGTTCTCCCGCCAAACCCTAATCCCACCTTCTTCCCTGTCTCTCTCTCAGTCGTGCCCTAATCCCACGATCTCCATATCCTCGCCTTCACCCTTTCCTCCATTTCCACCCTTGCCCTAGCTTTGATTTTGGAAGCCCTAAACCCAACCTTATTTTCCCTCTACCCAAACCTTCCTTTGTGCTGATTTCCAGCCCCCCTGTGGTGGTTCGTAGTTGAAGGAGGGTAACCCTTTTGATTGTTGGTGTGTTCGGTGCAATTTGGGCGCTTTTCCGGTGGTTTGGAGGTGTTTGAGGAGGAATCGTACAGTGACTGCCTCGCGTCATAGTCTCGCCGTCTCGCGCAAATCAGAAATTTGAATTTGGAGAAGAAGGTGAATAGTCTCGCCGCCCCGCGTCAACCCCGCCGCAACCCGGCGACTTCGCTCAGAAATCACCACCGCCCAGCGGTGCCCTCGCGGTCTGCTTTCGGCCGGTTGTAAGTGCCCTTCTCCTAGCCTTTTGTCTCTAGTACTCACTTTCTCACACCATGGAGAGGGCTAGGAAGGTTGGAATGACTGAGGAAGAGTTGAGATTATATGATGTGGTGTCGGCTAGGAATGTGCAACCGACCCGTTTCTTTGATAGGGGAGCATTGGCCGAATTGGGTTTGCTAGATTTAACTCAACAATGTCTCGCACGGCTGGGCTTGGGGAACTTCCTAGACAAATCTGCCCCCACCTTCCCTGAACTTTGTTACCAATTTCTCGCCACCGTGACTAAGAGCTACAAGCGTCGTGTCATCGACGGCAAAGAGCAGAGATTTATTGCGGGGATCACTTTCAAGTACGAGGGTCGGAGCTATGGTTTCCCCATGGAGGAACTTCGGGAGTTGCTGGGTGTGTCGAGGTTTCTGCAGCCTAATAAAGATGAAGAAGAAGATCTGCTCAGAGCTAAGGGAGAAAGCTGCCTCACATAGCAGTACTTTGGAGCAGATGAAGGATGAAAAAGCTGCCAGCACTGCCCCGCGTCGCTGTCACCGCGACCCGGCGAAGATCCTCAGAGAAGAGCCGCGCGCCAGCTGAAGTCACCGCCTCGCGGTGGGAGTGAAAACCGCGTAGCTGACGTGTGCTGTTATTTCCTATTTTGATACTTTATACTTTATGCTTTAGTATTATTTTATTTCCTTAATTTGATTATTAGGTTAACTTTCTGGAACCTATTTAAGATTTTTTTGTTAGTTTTGAGAGGACGTTCCTCTTCCTTTTGATAATACAATTTCTAGGTTTTCAAGCAATGGATAGCTAAACACTTTTGTTTCGCTAGATGATTGAAGCACTACAATGAATTGATTGTGAGATTCATATTCCTTGTTCTTTATCTTATTAAGCTGGATTGACTCTCTTGATTGAATTGTATCTTGATTTATGTTGGTTTACCTAGAGTTGCTAACTAGATCTTTCGGCACTTATCATATTGCTAGGATTGCATATAGGGGTTCCGAGTGCATATCTAGTGGCAAACACAATTGTGTGTATAGGGGTTCCGAGCGTACAATTGTGTGTGAGAGTCAATTGCATGTTAAGTAGGGGAGTGAGTACTTGTATGTCTTTCTGCTTGCATGTATCCTATATCCTTGTGTGTTTTGCTATTGCTGTGTTGGTGCTAAAGTACGCTGACAACTGTGAGAATCAGTTGTGCTTTATCATTGGCATAGTAATAAGTCTATCGACAACTGTGAGAATTGATAGTATTCACGATCAGGGTGGGAACAATAATAAGATAGTGAAAGAACTTGGAAATATAGTTTTCAGTGATCAACCGATTGCATTGTGGTGTGGATATTTGTCTGGTGGAATACTTTCTCTCATTATATTTCGTCTCTTGTCATTAATTGCATCTTTGGTTATGTTACGATTATTCCAGCAAAACCCCCCTGTTACTTGTTGATCACACATTATTGCATACAGATAACCGACTCCCTATGGGATCGACCTTGACTTACTTTCTATACTATTTAGTAGGTGAATTGAGATTATTTTGACAGGAAAATGACACCGGTTTCCGGCCTTGTCAGGGATGCAATTTATTCATCCCAGTACAGAGTTACCACCTATGCAAGAGTTGCCACCTGTGCCAGAGTACGCACCCATGTCAGAAGGTGATTGGGAGGAACTGTATATCGAGTACGGTATTAGGAGAAGTGACAGGGAATCTCAGCCTATCCCTACTCCAAGAAGAAGGAGGTCAGAATCCGAGTTGCATGAGATCCTCCGCCAGAGTGAGGTAATCTCTGCAGAACAGCAACGTCGGAGGGATGAGCTGATTGCCAGTACTCAGAGGAGGGCTGGGATGGAGGGCCAGTCATGGACGACCCATACCTTACCATGACTGAGATAGGACCATGTGCTTCAGGGTCAAGCCGGGTGCGAAACCCATCGCCAGAGCTCGATGGTGAGCCTAGTCCGAAGAGACCTTGAACGAGTAGCCAGTCTTATGGGAGACATTTTGGAACACCTTGATGAGAATTGGCGTTGCCTATCGCAGTAGTTTCATTTCTTAGTATTCCAAGTTTGTACTGTGTGTAATATTTCAGTATTACGGCAAGTACTCTGGGAAACACTTTTATCTTCGAGCAATGTTGTCCTAGCGCTCGGATGATAGACTTATGTGTAGCTTGTGTAACAGTTCGAAGGTTCATCTATAAAATGCCAAGTTGATCTATTCTGAGTAATTTCTTTATGTTGGTATATTGCATAATATTAATGTATTGAATGCTTGGAATTGGATCGGTAAACAGATGGTGAACCCAAGAAGCACGAGGAACTCGATTCGAGCCGGTGCTAGGACTAGCCAAGATCCCAGGCCAGCAGGAAGAGGTGTTCAGGATGAGCACGAGTCAGAGTCTCACGTCCAGCATAGGCGTGAAGGTCAAGATCAGACCCAAGCGCCGGCGCTGTTTGATGTCGCAGCTGTTGAGGCGATTCGCGGGATTGTGATGCAGGCAATTGCAGACGTATTGAGACCCAGTGCGCCTCAAGCGCAAGAAGTGCCTACTCACCCAGCGGTTCCTGATGTTGTGGAGCCCAGAAACCCTGTGGTTCAGGAGAATGCCGTCAGGGCTAGAGACAGCTATGGTCGCGCTCTTAAGACCATCACTTCCATGAGGCCCGATTGCTATAACGGGAAAGGAGAGCCAGTAGCAGTGACTCATTGGTTCTCCCATATGCAGAGGCTATTTCGGAACGTGGAGTGTACTGAGGCCGAGAAGGTCCATATCGCTTCTCTTCAGCTGAAGGAGGAGGCTAGCGAGTGGTGGGAGTGCACAGGTTTGGCAGAGAGCCCAGTGTTGACTTGGTCGATGTTCAAGACCAAGATGGTTGATCGCTTTTTCTCTCATGCTATGAGAGAGGAGAAGCATAAAGAGTTCTTGTACCCAAAGACGGATGGTCTGAAAGTGACCGAGTTGGCGTCTAAGTTCAATTATCTTTTACAGTACGCCCCTGTCGAGATCACCAGCGAGGCCCAAAAGATCTGGTACTTCCACGAGTGGATGAGCCCGGATATCAAGCCGTTAATGGTGCACCACACATGCTCTACCTTGGAGCAGTATGTGGATTGTGCCTATAAGCTGGAGGTAACTCTAGAGGAGTCGACCAAAAGGCGCAACTGACAGAAGTCGATGCAGAACCAGAACCAGGAAGGTGGTTTTAAGCGCCCTGCGCCACCGTCTAACTTTGCCAAGTCCGGCCGAGCTAAGACGGAGATGACGCAAGGAGGATCGGCTCAGCAGTCAGGGCAGACCAGGAGTTCAGTTCAGTGTTATAACTGTGGTACGGCTGGGCACAAGAGCAATGAGTGTCAGAAGGACAAGAGGTCGTGCTTTGGGTGTGGACGTGATGGTCATCTGCAAAAGTTCTACAAGCAGGGGAAACAGAAGGGAGTAGAGTCGCAGCAAGGGTCAGTTCATCAGAGCAACCGACCTAGGTTCAAGCCTGCCGAGACTCCTAGCCCGTCAGTGCAGACGACTGCTCAGAACAGGGGAAAGGCCCCAGCTATTTCTGGAAGTCAGGGCCAACGCTTGTACGAGATGCGTGAAGCAAATGGACCCAATGCTCCAATTTCTCAAGGTACTTTATTCCTTCACTCTACTTCAGTGTGCATTCTGTTTGATTCTGGTGCTACGCATTCCTTTATTTCGGATAGCTGTGTTAAGAAGTTAGATTTAGTGTGCAACGATTCGTGCGACCCTTTCGTCGTTAATCTTCTTAATGGAGAACGTTTGGTGGGAACCAAGCATCTGTCCGACTTTCCGATTACCATTCAGGGTAAGGAATTCGAGGCAGATTTAATCTGCATAGCCATGGCTCCATACGACATTATTCTCGGTATGGATTGGCTGACGCGTCACAAGGCGGTGATCGACTTCAGTTCAAGAACGGTGACGGTGCCATCTGGGGGCCAGTTCGTGTGCAAGTTCAAAGGTCGAAATGACGCTGATAACGGCAAGCTGATCAATGCGATGGCTGCGTTTAAGCTACTACGACAAGGATGTGTCGGGTACCTTTGCTACTTGGATTCGCTTGCGAAGGATGGACCTGAGGTTCTTGATATTCCTGTAGTTAGGGAGTTTTTGGATGTCTTTCCGGAAGAAATTCCTGGATTACCCCGAACCGTGACGTAGAGTTTTCAATTGATCTTGAGCCTGATACGGCGCCGATTTCCAAATCACCATATCGGATGGCTCCAACTGAGATGCAAGAATTGAAGAATCAACTTGAAGATCTTCTTGACAAAGGTTATGTCAGGCCGAGTGCATCGTCGTGGGGTGCTCCGATATTGTTCGTCAAAAAGAAGGACGGATCGTTCCGACTTTGTATCTACTACCGAGAGTTGAACAAGGTGACGATCAAGAACAAGTATCCTTTGCCTAGGATTGATGACTTGTTGGACCAGTTGCAGGGAGCAAAGGTTTTCTCCAAGATCGACCTGAGATCTGGATATCATCAACTCAGGATTCGTGAGCAGGACATTCCTAGAACTGCATTTAGGACCAGATATGGTCATTACGAGTTCGTAGTGATGCCTTTTGGGCTTACAAATGCTCCAGCTGTCTTTATGGATTTGATGAACCGATGTTTTCACCAGTACTTGGATAAGTTCGTGGTGGTCTTCATCGACGACATTCTGATCTATTCTCCGAATGAAGAAGTCCACGAGGAACATCTGCGGATTGCCTTGTCAATCCTTAGACAACATCAGTTTTTTGCTAAATTGTCTAAATGTGAATTCTGGATAAAGGAAGTGGCTTTCTTAGGCCACGTGATCAATAAAAATGGGGTTATGGTTGATCCCCAAAAGATTGAAGCGGTGGCTAATTGGACACAGCCCCAGAACGTGACGGAGGTGCGCAGTTTTCTTGGACTTATCGGGTATTACAGAAGGTTCGTAGAAGGATTTTCAAAGATCGCTCTACCTATGACCAATCTACTCTGCAAGGTTCACAAGAAGTTTGTCTGGAATGACAAGTGCGATGCCATTTTCCAGGAGTTGAAACGACGGCTGACCTCGGCACCCGTGTTAGCACTCCCAGAGGGGAATGACGATTATGTGGTCTATAGTGATGCTTCAAAGTGTGGTCTTGGTTGTGTTTTGATGCAGAGGGGCAAAGTCATTGCTTATGCATCCAGGCAACTCAAGACGTACGAAAAAAACTATCCGACCCATGATCTTGAGATAGCAGCGGTTGTCTTTGCGCTGAAGATTTGGAGGCATTACCTCTACGGTATAAGATGCCAAGTTTTTACTGACCACAAAAGTCTCAAGTATATATTTACTCAAAAGGAGCTAAATATGAGACAACGCCGTTGGCTAGAGTTTCTCAAGGACTACGACATGGAGTTGCTGTATCATCCGGGCAAGGCTAATGTAGTAGCTGATGCACTAAGCCGGAAGACAATGCACGAGACTGTAGTTGCTCTACTTACTGCTCAGACCAAGCTAAACCAAGAGTCATGCGACATTGAAGTCTTGTATGACCAGCGTAGAGGGTACCTGAGTATGATGGAAATTCAGGCTACACTGCTGGATCAGATCAAAGAAAAGCAAGTCGATGACATCATCTTGGTGAAGTTAAGTAGTGAAGTGATGGATGGAAAAGCTCCCAGTTTTGTGGTTCAGGATGATGGATCACTTTGGTTTCAGGATCGGATCTGTGTGCCTGACACAGAAGGTCTTCGTCAGTTGGTGATGAGAGAAGCTCATTCATCTGCTTATTCTGTGCATCCTGGCTCTAGCAAGATGTACAAGGACCTCAGGAAGAAGTTTTGGTGGCCAAACATGAAGTGGGACGTAGCAGACTTTGTGGCAAAGTGCTTAACTTGCCAGAAGGTCAAGATCGAACACCCCAGGCCAGGTGGTGAGTTGCTACCTCTCCCAGTGCCAGAATGGAAATGGGAGGACATCGCCATGGACTTCGTCACTGGGCTACCTAAGACTCGAAGTCAGAGGGATGCTATCTGGGTAATTGTGGATAGGCTTACGAAGAGTGTTCATTTCATAGCCATCAAGACCACATGGGAAACCCAGAAGTTAGCAGAAGTCTACCAGAAGAAGATTGTCCGCTTACATGGCATTCCTAAGACCATTGTATCGGACCAAGATGGCCGTTTCATGTCAAGGTTCTGGCAGGAACTTCATAAGGCTATGGGAACCGAGTTGAGGTTCAGCACCGCGTTTCATCCTCAGACAGATGGCCAGTCTGAAAGGACCATCCAGACCCTGGAGGATATGCTTAGAGCTTGTGTACTCGATCGTCCGACTAGTTGGGAGGACAGCTTGAGTCTGATTGAGTTCACGTACAATAATAGTTGGCATGCTACAATCAAGATGGCTCCGTTTGAAGCTTTGTATGGTCACAGATGCAGATCTCCGATTTGTTGGGATGATAATGCCGACAAAATTATGCTTGGACCAGAGTTGGTCGAAAGGACAGCCTCAGACATTGCTTTGATCAGACAAAGGATGTTGACCACTCAGAGTCGACAGAAGTCCTACGCAGATCGGAAGCGCAGGACTGTCGAGTTCGAGGTCGGTGACAAGGTTTTTGTCAAGGTATCGCCATCCAAAGGAGTTTTCAGATTTGGTAAGTGTGGGAAGCTTAACCCTCGCTACGTGGGACCATTCGAGATTCTGGATAGAGTAGGATCTCTAGCGTACCGCTTGACGTTGCCGCCATCGGCTCACCCGATGCATAACGTGTTCCACGTATCTTTGCTCAGAAAGTATGTGTCAGATGAGTCTCATGTGCTTAGTTATGAGGACATCGAGATTCAAGCTAATGATACTTATGAAGAGTTGTCCGTGCGCATTTTGGAGCATCGGGAGAAGCGTTTGCACAACAAGATCGTGCCGTTGGTACGAGTGTTGTGGTCCAAGTCAGGGACCGAAGAAGTTAGTTGGGAGACGTGGGAAACCGAGTCAGATATGCTCAGGCGTTTTCCCGAATTATTTTTGACCTAAGTTTCGGGATCGAAACTTCTTTTAAGGGGGAGGAGATGTGATACCCCGTATTTTTGTAAGGTTATTTTGGGAATTTTGGAATTTTCCCGAGTACCCGTTTAGTACGTCGGATTTAATTCAGGTAGCTTGAGACATTCTGTAATGTGCTCTGTATCTGTAATATTTTTCTCAGTGAAATAAAATACAGACGACGTGCTTTGAATGTTTATACGCGTTCGCATACGATAATTTTTATCCCGGGTTAATGTCTTGCTCATCCAAAAGCTGAATGGGCGGGAAAAGGCAAAATGGCGACCGCCGTACAGTCACGGTGCCCTCCGTCGCTGGGCCCGATGTGTCAGGCCGTCGTCTCCTAAGCTGGGCTCGCCAGAGCTAGGAACGGCGACCGCCGTAATTACGGCGCCCGCCGTATGCCCGCCGTAGGCCAAGTTGCGGCGCCCGTCGTGATTACCCAGAGGTCTTTAACCGATGGTCGCCGGCGTGGTTCTGGCAAGCGCTGAACTAGCTTTCGTAGGCCCATCTTCGTGCTCCCGATGCTTTGGCTATAAAAGGAGGTGTTGGGGATGGGATTTGAGCCATCCCAAACACCGAACCTCTGCCAAATTTTCGTGTCGTCGGAGTTGTGTTTCGCCGGAGTTTGGAAGCTCTCGTCGGTGTCGTTTGGTGGTGTTTCCAGAAGCCCTTTAGAAGCCTTTTTGTTGCCTTTGGACGTCAGAACCCAGGCAAGGCATAAAGGGGTCGAAACGCACATCATTTGGGTGAGTTTTCTCGCCGCTTCTGTCGTCTAAGTTCTTCACGGTGACCGCCGCGTTCTTCACGGCGACCGCCGTGATGAACTGCGGCGACCTCCGCCAAGAAAAGCGACCGCCGCCAGTGCCCAGAATGCCTTCGTGGCTTTGGCCTGGTTGGTTGTGGTCGTGGCGTCTTTCCTTTCGTTCTCTTTCGTCGTTTTTACATTCGTACTATGGTTATGTCGGATCTAACTTATGGTTCCTTTTATGGGTCGACTCGAAGGTGTTTGTGCTAGCGGAGCTATACCCGTGTCGAGCCCGGAATCCCGTCGTTGTCGTAAGGCTTGTTTCTATTCTGCGGATTAAGGCAAGTGGCGGTTCGCTCTTGCTCATTCGTTCCATATTTACATTAATTATCAGTAGTTTATCTGAGTAATTAATTTGGAATGAATACTTTGTTTGTCTGGAAACGGTTTTGATAAACTGTTTTGAAAATCATATAATAGGTTGTATATCTGTTAGAACAACGCTATTATCTGTGATCGCCTTTCGGGCCTTTATGTGGATTTATCTTGTAACTGTTATTGTGATGTAACTGTTAGTTAGCACTGTTAGATAGGAACGTTACTCGGACTCGGTCTAGTCGTTTCTTTATAATCTGGTATCGGGGGGCTCGTCTCCATCTGGTACTATTCTAAGATCATGATCGGTCTCTTTCACAAGTGTGTAGAGGCAGGACACTTAGCTGGTGTCACCAACCTTCCGGTGTACGTCACTCTCGACGAAACGTATACTAAGATGTGTCGTCCTATTGGTGGGGTACACATGTAAAAGTCTAATAACGTGATGTGTGTTTTTGAAACATAAATCAGATAAGTGCTACTCGACGCACATAACTAATAAACCTTCAGCGAGTAGTGCAGCTAGGAAAACTCATCTCGACTTTGATCATAGTACGTTCTCTTTCCAATCTGGATTCGCTGTATGCGATGAGGTTGGTTGTGAACCGAAGCATCTCAGTCAACTTTTAAATCATTGTTGTATGATGCTGTAAACATTCCAGATTTGTCATATTTCCTTAAGGACTCAATCTCTTGGAGTCTCTTTTCGAGTCGATTTCTGTGAAGATTCAGTCTTCCAGAATCTTCTCTTGTGCATACCTCTTGTCTATTCCAGTAGGAGTATGATGGTTGACTATCGTCATCGATTATTATTCGAGAAGCGATGAGTCTAACCTAATACGTCTGCTTCAAACCATTTTGCTTTTTACCCTTGCTAGTCTATTCAAGTAGACTAACCCACGAACTTTGTTCTCTGCATGTAGGCTGGTGTCATCCGTTCGATTCGGCACATCAGATCGAAAGTAGCTCAGAAGAATAGAAGGACTATGGAGTCGACGGTGGTTTTTGAACGTTTTAATTATTTCTTTAATCAGGTTGAGATCTTTTGGACAATGACTTTGGTTGTAATGTGCTTTATAAGACTTCCGCTGTATTTGGTTTAAACTCTGTGTTGGCCTATTCGGGATTGTGTTGTAATCCCGTAACTCTTGTTTCTTTAACAATGTTATGTTTTGGGATTGAATGCTTTGATCATTATGTATCATTTGTATTTCATAAATTGTATTTAAACGGTAAAGCCTTGTGTGATCTCGGTAAGGAACACTGGGGTCACTGGCGGTAATACATTTCCAAATGGGTTAAGTTTTGGGGGTGTTTGTTAAAGCGTGAGGTCTCGGGTTCGAGACTCACGAACAACCTCCCAGCCATGGGGATTTGGTTGGGGTACATGGGCTGTGGCCCATGGATAGAGAAATGGCTGGCCCTATAAGGTCGGAGCCCCTCTCATTCAAAGTGTACTTTTTTGTAACATCCCAGGCCAAGCTACCCCAGCCACCAAGCCGCCCAGCCACCCAACGGTGTCGGCGCCAGTACTGGTGCCGCCTGGTTGTCCAAGGGCATGCAGCCCACACACCCAACCCTTCCCCCATTTAAATGGGTAGGTTGTTGCCCACGGGGATCGAACCCGGGACCTTTAGATACAAGGGCAATGCCTTACCACTTGTATCACCAATTGTGCTGCAGCGCAATTGGTGATACAAGTGGTAAGGCATTGCCCTTGTATCTAAAGGTCCCGGGTTCGATCCCCGTGGGCAACAACCTACCCATTTAAATGGGGGAAGGGTTGGGTGTGTGGGCTACATGCCCTTGGACAACCAGGCGGCACCAGTACCAGCACCGGCACCGTTGGGTGGCAGGACGGCTTGGTGGCTAGGGGTAGCTTGGCCTGGGATGTTACACACTGCACTTCTTGGGCATCCGCTTTTGTAGCATAGCGGAGACATTCTCATTCACCTGGACCTTCTTCTTAGTTTTCTCTGTTTTCTTCCTCTTAATCTTGCACAATTCTTCAAAAAAATTACATAGCGAGGGATGCTCTTAATCATTGTGATCAACGGAATATTTACCTCGCAATTACTGAAGGTTTCAAAGATCTCCTTGTCGTTCTCCGGCCTTCTAGTGTCCTTCAATGCCTCATGGAATGGCACGGGTGGCTTCAGCGAACCAAGCGGAGGAAAATATGGACAAACGTAATCGTCTTCGACGTCTAGGGCACAACCGTGGCCGCGGTTTGGGACCTACAGTCGCGGATCAACATCTGTGAAATATGGGCCGCCATTGGAGAATCCGCGGTCGCGGATTTTCTTCTGAAGTGTCTGGCATCTCTGGAGGGAATCCGCGGTCGCGGAAAATTTGCCGCGTTCGCGGATCTTGACGCTGATTCTCCGAAATTTCGTCTGTTTGCAGAGAGTGGTCTGGCACTAAACCGCGGTCGCGGTTTCTCCTCTGCAGCCTCCATTACTTCCTTCGTGCGGTCCACTCCTTAGCGTCATCGCACAGACATTGTCTCTCGGGTTTGCTACTATTTGAGATGGTAGTTTCCCCGAATCCCGGGCCTCCAGTTTGCTCACTGCTAGAGAAATATGCCCCACCTGCTTCTCCAGGTTCTGAATACCAGACTTCATCTCTTGATTCTGTTGGACCATAGTGTTTTCCAACGTCGATAAACTCTGAGCGAGAGACTTGATCATTTCATCACCGGACATAGACGAACTTGTGCTCTGGCCTTGATGTCTAGGGTCATATTGTTCTCTAAATTGTTGTTGACTTCCAGGCTGCTGAAATTGTTGTTGCTGCTGTAGGAACTGTGGCGGCCTCTGGTGGAACTCCTGGTCATCCCGGCCTTGTGGAGGGTTCTGCTGGTTCCCGTATCTCAAATTGGGGTAATCTCTCCACCCTGGATTGTAGGTGTTGGAGTACGGGTCATATCTTGGTCTCTGCGGACCAAAACCTCCTATAGCGTTCACTTCAGCAGTGGGTTCTTGCAGCGTTGGACACGCATTTATGGGGTGCATTGTGTCATAGCATATTCCGCAGGACATAACCTACTGCGGTCCACCTTTCATCATGAAGCACCTCATCATCTCCTTCAATTCAGCCATCTCAGAAAGTAGTGAGGACGATGGCTGAGAATCTGCGGCCTTAACTGCTTGAGAGCTAGCTCTCTTGCTGAATTGTCTTGAGCCCTCAGATAGCTCAATGAATATCTCGAATGCTGCAGTTGGCGTCTTGTTTAGAATGTTACCGCCACAGGCTACGTTCACCATTCTACGCTCATCATCAAGGAGTCCACCATACAGATATAGCACGAGGTCTTGGTCAGAATAACCATGATATGGACAGCTTGATATCAACCTCTTGAACCTCTCATAATACTCATACAATGTCTTAGTAGCATGATGCTCGATGTTGCTAATGTTCCTCTTCAAGCTATTGAGCTTCGTTGTAGGGAAATATTTCTCTAGGAAGGCTTTCTTCATCTTCGCCCATGTATCTATGCTTCCTGGGGCCAAATAATAGAACCAATCATTGGTCGCATCCTTCATAGAGAAAGGAAAGGCCCTCAGCTTGATCTGGTCCTCAATGATGTTCATTGGCTTCATGCTGCTGTAGACAACGTGAAATTCAGAGAGATGCTTGTTGGGGTATTCTCTACTCATCCTATGGAAGTGGGGTAGTAAATGAATCAACCCAGATTTAAGCTCAAAATTCACACCATGAGCAAGCTCCGGAAACTGCACAGCAAGCGGCTGCTGCTCTAGATTCGCCGCAGTCAACTGCCTCAAAGTCTGTTCCTCAACCATCTCGAGTTGCGTGTGGGCTGCTCTACAGTTCCTAGAAAGTGTCCTCTCAATTTCTGTGTCAAGTTCTAAGATGGGAGAGTTAGTAGCACGGGTGTGGACCATAAGATAGGTCCACACAATAGTTGGCACACAAACAAACAAAAAGAAAAAAATGAAACTTTTGCCTCCCCGACAACGGCGCCAAATTTGATGAGGCTAAAGTCGTTATGCCTATCAAAGTAAACCTCAAAAACCTAACTAATATAGTAGGGTAAATAAGGATCGATCCCACAGGGAGGTAAGCAATCTTCCTAAATGCAAAGGTTGTATGCCAATAGTAACAAAAGGGGGGATTTTGGTTTGTATCAAGTAACAATGTAAATTAATGCAAAAGATGTAATCAATGGGTGAGAAGTAACTTAGCCAGACAAATATCCACACTTCAATTTGATTGGTTGATCCTAGATTATCTCCAATTCCTACCAATGAATATTTCTATTCCGATCTTATGTATATAGACAGGTCAACTAGCCCTGAAAATACTTACCATTAAACAATCAATAAACTATCAAGATTCAATCTAACGGCATCAGTAAGCATAGGAATTAAGCAGGATACATGCAATACTTAACAACTAGTTAGTACTCGACATGTAATCAATTCTCTTCACAATAAACATTCATAACTAGTTCCTGTAAATCGTGGTTGCTACACAAGATAAGGGATTTCAACTAGAAATATCCAAACCCTAGCAATAGAAAATCACTAATATCAACTAGATGATCAGACTAGTCAAATCAGCAATAATCAATGGGATGAAGCACAAAGAGAATCAATATAATCAAAGGAAAGGAAATAGAGTTATAATCTCACAACCAAATACAAACGAAGGCTTCAATCGTCGGACTAAGCAAAGGTTGCTTAGTTTTTCATAGTCTTCAAAGCATAAAACTCTAAGGGAAAATTGAACGATAATGTGATGAATGAATAATGAAAAGGCTGCTAACAAGGAAATTAAACGAAATAAAAGAAAATAAAGATAAAAGAAATAAATTAAAACAAAACTCGGACGAAATAAAATCTTGGCTCCGCGTATGAACAGTGACCGCGACCGCGGAAGTATTTACGCGCCCGCGGTTTGGTCTTTGATGCTCTCGCTATTTCTGTCGTCAATCCGCGACAGCGGCAATCCTTCTGTGCCCGCGGTTCTGTGCTTTGTCAAACCCTTGCCTCTGTTGTCAATCCGCGACCACGGCTCATCCTTCCGCGGCCGCGGAAAAGCTTCTATTGTGATCTTCTGCCTCTCGCACGCAGTCTTCTCTTGTGGTGGCTTCGTCTTATTTTCAATGACTTCACAATATGCACTAAAATCCACCATATCACTACTTCTTCTCTCAAACTCTATTCTCCTAAATTGTGTTCTAAACCCATACAATGCGTATCATTTACCAATTGTTATGTGGACCTGTCTTATGGTTCACACTCGTGCTACTAATTCTCCAATCTTAGATCTTGATACAGAAATTGAGCGAACACTTTCCAGGAACCGTAGAATCGTTCGTGAGTAACTCGAGATGGCTGAACAACAGACTTTGAGGCAGTTAACAACACCGAATCTGGAGCAGCAATCGCTTGCTGTGTAATTTCCTGAGTTGACTGATGGTGTCAATTTTGAGTTGAAGTCTGGATTGATTCACTTGCTACCCCACTTCCATGGGATGAATGATGAAGACCCCAACAAGCACTTATCTGATTCACGCTGTCTGCACCAGTATGAAGCCAAGGGGCGTAACAGAGGACCAAATCAAGCTGAGGGCCTTTCCTTTCTCTCTGAAGGATTCGGCCAATGACTGGTTCTACTATCTAGCTCCATGAAGCATTGATACATGGGCAAAGATGAAGAAAGCATTTCTGGAGAAGTACTTTCCCGTAACAAAGCTCAATAGCATGAAGAAGAATATCAGCAACATTGAACAACATGCTACAGAGACTTTGTATGAGTACTATGAGAGATTCAAGAGGTTAATATCGAGCTGTCCATACCATGGTTATTCTGACCAAGACCTCGTTCTATATCTATATGACGGGCTTCTTGACGATGAGCGTAGATAGTGAACGCATCCTATGGATGTACCATTCTGAATAAAACTGCAGCTGTAGCATTTGAGAGGTTTTCTGAGCTATCTGAAGGCTCAAGGCAGTTCAGCAAGAGAGCAAGCTCCCACGCAGCAAAGGCCGCAGACTCTCATCCATCATCTTCACTGCAATCTGATATGAACGAGTTGAAGGAGATGGTGAAGCATTTTATGGTGAAAGGAAGTCCACAACAAGACAAGGCCTGTGGCATCTGTTATGACACGTTACACCCTACTGATGCGTGTCCAACACTGTAAGAACCTACCGTTGAAGTGAATGTTGTGGGAGGTTTCGAACCTCCTAGACCAAGATATGACCCATACTTCGACACTTACAATCCTGGGTGGAGAGATCACCCTAATTTGATGTATGGGAACCAACAGAACCAGCATTTCAATCAGTGGCAGCAGCAATTTCAGCAACCTGAAGGTCAACAACAACCATTCATACCACCATATGACCCTAGACCTCAGGGGCAGAGTTCGAGCTCATCTATGTCTACAGAAGACATGATCAAGGCCCTTGCGCAGAATAAGACCACCATGCAGAGCAATCTGGTTCAATTTCAGCATGAGACCAAGTCAAGCATTCAGAACTTGGAGAATCAAGTTGGACAGATCTCTCAGGCAGTAAGCAAACTGAAGGCTAGGGAGGCGAGTAAGCTGCCATCTCAGACGGAGGTGAACCCGCGACAGAATGTGAGTGCCATTATGCTGAGGAGTGGGAAGGAGTTGGATGACAGAAGCAAAGTTCCCTTAGCTGAAAAGGATGAACCAGCTACAGAAGAAGAAACCGCGAACGCAGAAGGCGATATCCAGGAAAAGCCGCAGGCACGGCCAGAAAACCACGGTCGCGGCCTTGCCTCAGAAGCTGGAGATGCTTACAAAAGGCCAGACTTCCCTCCGCTCGATTCGTTTAAGCCAGCTTCGCCTTTTCCTGAGGCGTTGAAAGACACAAGAAGGCTGGAGAACGAATAGGAGATCTTTGAGACCTTCAGTAAGTGTGAGGTAAACATACCCTTGCTTAAATTGATTAAAAGTGTTCCTCGATATGCAAAGTTGCTTAGGGAATTGTGTACAATTAAAAGGAACCAAAAATTGAAAGGGAAGCAAAAGGTTAAAGTAAGTGAACATGTGTCTGTTGTGCTTCAAAGGCGAATGCCTAAGAAGTGTGACGATCCTGGCATGTTTCGAATTCCTTGTACAATAGGTGACACCAAGTTTGAAAAAGCCATGTTAGATTTAGGTGCATCTATTAATGTGTTACCTTACTCCTTATACGAATCTTTGGGGATTGGACCATTGCATGAAACTGGGACAGTGATTCAATTAGCTTATTTGTCTAATGTTTATCCGAAAGGAGTAGTAGAGGACGTCCTTGTGAAGGGTGACAATTTGATTTTTCTCGCTGATTTCTTTGTGATGGATATGTGACATGATAAGCATGCAGGCCCTACTATGTTAGGTAGGCCGTTTCTTAAGACCGCCAATACAAAAATTGATGTAAGTAGTGGTTCACTTACTATGGAATTTGAGGGGGAAAGGGTAGAGTATAACATTTATGATGCAAAGAAACACCCTCTTGCTAATGATTCTATGTGTAACGTTGATTGATAACTTAATTTGATCTGAAAGGCACTATACCGAGCCACGACATTAACCAAGGCGCTTCTCGGGAGGCAACCCGAGGTATGAAATTTTTCTTGTCATTTTCGTTCTCTTTTTGTCGTTGTTTTTCCCTTGTTTTGTTTTCTAGACTAACTTGTAGGTAAAGAGGCTTCGAAGTAAAAGTCGCGACCGTGGCCTAAAAACCGTGATCGCGGCCTTGCCCTATCCATGAAGAATGCAAGAGTAAGCTCTCTCTACCTTGGAAAAAAAGTTGAAAAAAAACAAATCCAACTCTTTGAAAGCTGCGGGCGCGGGTGAAAACCGCGCCCGCAGTTTCTCGGGAGGCAACCCGAGGTATGATATATTGTTAGGAAACGAAACTCTGGAATTTAGGTTCTCCTGAGAGTTCCTTTCCTCAGTTTCTCTACTTTTGACGATGACAAATATTATGATACTAATGTTTTATCTCAAAGATGTGTTTTAAGGAACCACAGGAACATACCGAAGGCAAAAAAGCCAAACAGGATAACAGAACCAGGACAACAGATGAAGGAAACCAGAGGAACTCAGGTGTGCCCAGAACGCAGCATGTGACATTGCGATTCCCGAGAAATCTGGGGACACACAACCTCGGACAAAATTTGTTGAAAATGACTTGTCCGAAGCTTCCAAAAGCCTGCCATTGTCCAAGAGCAAAACAACAAGAATCCTAGAGACGTTGAACCTCGGACAGAAAAGGTGAAAGCGACAGGACATGGAACCTATCGCTGTCCAGAAGACAGTTCCCAAGTGCCCAGATTATTGAACCTCGAAAGAAGGAAGCTGGAGAACGACTTGGCTGAAGAGGTTGACTAACCTAGAAGGATTCTAAGCTGCCTAGGTTGTTTGCACATGCCAAGAACAATGTGGACCAAGGAGAACCACTCATCCTAGGGCAAGCTCAATCTGTGGGAACCCAGAGAGGATCGAGCTGCGAAGAATCCTCTATAAAAGGAAGACTAACCCAAGGGTTATCTTCAAGCACTTAGACACGACTCACACTAATTAACAAATATCTAGTGTGACCCTCCAAACAAGAACATCAAAGCAAACAGAGATCAAGAGGAACCAGTCAAGGAAGAAGAGTTGAGTGCTAAGTTCCTGTGACTGTAAGTGATAGTTCCTAAATGCAAAAGTCTGTTTCTTGGATTGATTATTGATTGTGTTAAGTTATCTAGGATTGTCTAACTGTGTATAAGACAAAGGAACTGTGTGTTCGTTCCTAGGATAAGCTGTAACCAAAAGAGATAAGAAATCAAGAAGTAGACTTTGAAATCCTTTCGAAAGAAAGGTAGTGGTTTTTATCTTGGATTGCTAGTTGGCAGTCAAAGGTTTCCACTATAAGGAACTTGTCAGTTGTTTGATTGTTTATTTCTGTTGTGAAAGGAACTGAGAATTGATATTCTGAGTTCCTTAAGTTTTTATCTAACAATCACGATCCTACAATTGGTATCAGAGCAGGAAATGCTCTAGATCTTTGTTAAGTTTGCAGATCATGTCTCAACCAAGTAAGTTTGAGCTCGGAATCTCTACCAACAAGCCACATCTCCGAAAGAAAGGAGAAGAAACATGGTGGGAAAAGTGCATGGAAAGCCACATCAAGACCAACGACTATCAATGCTGGAGGATAGTCGAAAATGGAGATGGCCACGTCGATCTTACCATGAAGGAAGAAGATTGGAAACCAGAACACTATGTCATCATGGAGAAGAATGCCAAGGACAGGCAGTTCATCCTCAATGGATTGGACAGAGAAGACATGGACAAGGTCATAGGCATCAAGACGGCGAAGGAAATATGGAAAGCTCTCAAGGAGATGCATGAAGGAAGTAAGGAACTAAAGCAAAGCAGAAAGTTTGCTTTGGAAGGAGAATACCACACCTTCAAAATGATGGAAACTGAGACCATCTCAGAGTACTACTCCCGCTTCAACATATTGATTGGAAAGTTGACAGCGGCGGGAGTCGATCTTGATGAAGTCTCCAAGTCCCTAGTGGTCATCAATGGACTCAACTCCAAATTCACCCTTCTGAAGGGATTCATGAAGAACACTCTAGGCATCCAATCCCTTCCCTTGACACAAATCATAGGGAAACTGGAGGTTGAAGAAGGAGAGCACACCAAAGCCAATACCGACAAGAAACTGAAGAAAGGAATTGCCCTCAAGATCTCCAAAGCCTTCTCTAGGCTCGAGATGGAGGAAAAGAACTCAGATCTTGAGAAAGAGGAGGACGAACTAACAGCCCTCTTCACAAAGAACATCAAAAAATTCTTGGTGAAGGAAAGGTTCCAAAAGGGCAGTTCCTCTCACAATGGACCAAGAAGAGATCTCAAGGAAGTTTCTTGTTACGAGTGCAAGGAGAAGGGACACTACGCTAAGAACTGTCCCAACAAAGAAGAGTCCAAGGAAGAGGAAAAACCTCAAAGAAAGAAGGCTCTCGTAGCCTCATGGGGAGAAGACTCAGATGAGAAACTGGATCTCAGTGGCTTCTCTGGAGGAAGATGTCTCATGGCAAAAGGAGACTCAAGCGACTCAGAAGGCCTTGAGGTAACTTCTGACGATCTCTTAAAATCCCTAGTTGATTGTGATAAGAAACAACTTCTTAAGATCATAAAGAAACTAGGAAAGGAAACCAGTTCCCTTCAACAGAAACTAGATGATTGTGAAGATGAAATTGCTTGCTTGACTGTTGAGAATTCTGTTTGGAATAAGAAACTTGATGAAACTGAGAAAGACCTAGCTGAAACTCACTCCAAACTCATTGATATTAGGAATGTACATGCTAGTCACCTTAAAACTTGCAAATCTTGTGATGAAACTAGCATAGATTCTATCAAAGTTTCCTTGCATGCTAATCCACCTGGAAATGACATGCTTCAATCCATAATGGATAGGTTAGACATTCTCACTAATTCCATTAATGAAAAAACGATAAATCAAACTGTTTTTGTGAGACAACGACATGGAATAGGATATGTCAATAAAGGGAACAATGATGCTGAAGAGGAAAAGGCTAGGCGAGAACTTGTTGAGATGAATGAGAACCTCAGTATTGCTTTGGCCACTTCTCGTGATAGGAATCAATTCCTATCAGAGAAGATCATGGTCCTTGAGAACAAGGCTGAGGTTGCCAAACGTCTCAATGAAGGTTCTCAAAGTCCTAAGAAGGAACCAAAGGGAAAATAAAAGATGGTTCCTGAAAACCAATGGTTCAACAATTCCTTTGCTCACAAAAATATATTGACATGGCCCATAGCAAGGTTAGAAACAATGTTGATTTTAACAAAAGGAAAACTGAAAAACCTTTTAGGCCAGGAAAAGGAAAATATGGACATGTTGTTTACAATCGTTTGTGTACCTACTGTGGTAAGAATGGTCATTACAACACTGATTGTGCTAAGAAAAGGAACTTTGAAAAGGATAAAAGTACTCATTACCATGAAAGGAACCAGTTCCCTGGTTATTCACAGACTTAGAATGCTAATCCCCCCAGTAAAGTCAAGCTTCGCTGGGTTCAGAAATCTTAGTTCCCTTGTGTGCAGAAAGAAGAGAGACAACCCCAACTATGGTACATTGACAGTGGTTGCTCATGCCATATGACCAGAAGAAGAAATCAAATGACCTCTCTTTAACTTCTCCAAGGAGGGAACATATCCTTTGGAGACAAAAGCAAAGGGAAAATCTGTGGAATAGGAACTGTGAAACTCAACGATCACATTCAGGTAAACAAAGTTCACCTTGTTGATAATCTTGGTTTTGACCTAATAAGTGTGTCACAGCTGTGTGATCAAGGAAACAATGAAGTTAGATTCAGATCAAATGAATGTTCAGTCCTTGACTCCTCGGGACAAATCATCCTAAAAGGGAAAAGATTCAACAATGTCTACATAATTGATCCATCCTTTGTTCCCAAGGAGAAACTTTGTCTCTCAACTGTGAATGACCAAGCTGATTTGTGGCATCAACGCCTCGGTCATGCTAGCACCAAGCTGATTCAAAAGCTACACTCAAAGGAGCTAGTCAGAGGATTGCCAAAGCTAAGTGGCATATCTAAGGAACTGTGCTCTGACTGTGTAAAAGGGAAACAGGCTCGTAGTTCCTTCAAGTCCAAAAACATGGTAAGCACCTCAAGGCCTCTTGAACTCATCCACATGGATCTGTGTGGACCCATGAGAGTTCAGAGCCTAGGAGGGAATAGGTATATCTTTGTTCTTGTCGATGACTTCTCTCGCTTTACTTGGACCATCTTTATTAAATCTAAGAGTGAAGTTATTGACCGCTTTAAAGATCTGGTTCCCTTGTTAGAAAAATCTCTTGATTGTTCACTCAATGCTATTCGGTCTGACCATGGTACCGAATTCGAAAATGGAGAATTTCTAACCTTTTGCAGTGAGCATGGCATCGATCACAACTTCTCTGCACCATACACTCCTCAACAGAATGGAGTAGTAGAAAGGAAGAATAGGACCTTAGAGGACATGGCTCGAACTATGCTGATCTCAAGTGGGCTCTCCCAATCATTTTGGACTGAGGCGATCAACACAGCGTGCTACATCATCAATAGAGCCATGCTTCGCCCAATCACAGAGAAGACACCCTATGAACTCCTAAGAGGAAGAGTTCCCAACATTTCATATCTGAGAGTGTTCGGATGCAAATGCTTTGTGCACAACAATGGGAAGGACAATCTTGGCAAGTTCGACCCAAGAAGTGATGAAGGAATCTTCATTGGTTATGCCTCAGGCAGTAAGACATACAAGGTCTTCAACAAAAGGACTAAAAAGGTAGAAGAAAGTATTCATGTTATTTTTAATGAAAAATCACTTGGAAAGATTGTGCAGAACATCACCAGTTCCTTTGAAGACCCATTTCCCAAGTCATCTCAAGAAGATCCAGATGAAGATGTCACTCCTCCCAGTTCCTGTCCTGCTGATCGGAACCCTCCAATGGCTCCCCCACCGATTCCCATGGATAATGAACAACAATCCATTTCTGGGAACCATGAGCATGACGACAACATCTGTGGAGACTTCAATGATTCATCTTCCCACATGATCTTCAATGGAGAAGGTGATCCTAACAAGGAAGCTGAATGCTCAACTCAGAATATCTCCACATCAAATGCTCTGGCTCCCAACAGAGAAAGAAGAGTCGTCAAGCCTCCAGTCAGGTATGAACATCTAACCTTCTTTGCTTTTAATGCCTTTCTGTCTATTGTGGAACCAAAGAACATAGGTGAAGCACTGAAGGATGCGGACTGGATACAAGCTATGCAAGAAGAGCTTCATCAGTTTGAAAGGAACAAAGTATGGCATCTAGTTCCCCGTCCCAAGGATAAACACATCATAGGAACTAGATGGGTCTTCAGAAACAAGCTGGATGATACAGGAGCTGTGATAAGGAACAAAGCAAGACTTGTTGCTCAAGGATACAATCAACAAGAAGGCATCGACTATGATGAAACCTATGCTCCAGTGGCAAGGATTGAGGCAATAAGATTGTTGATTGCCTTCGCATCACACAAAGGGTTCAAGTTGTTCCAAATGGATGTTAAGACGGCCTTCCTCAATGGAATTCTTCAAGAAGAAGTCTATGTGAAGCAACCTCCAGGTTTTGAAGATGATGATCATCCAGATCATGTCTACTTTCTAGACAAGGCACTCTATGGCCTCAAGCAAGCTCCCAGAGTTTGGTATGATCGTCTTGCCCAGTTCCTACTCTCAAATGGCTACAGGTGTGGAATTATTGATAAGACTCTCTTCATCCTAGAAGAAGAAGGTAACATCTTAGTGGTTCAAATCTATGTTGATGATATCATTTTTGGTTCCACTAACCTGTCCCTTGTAGACAAGTTCAAAGACTTGATGAGCAGTGAATTTGAAATGAGTTTAATTGGGGAACTCACATTCTTCCTCGGATTACAAATCACTCAAAAGGAAGATGGCATTCAAATCCATCAACAGAAGTATGTCAGGGAACTACTGAAGAAGTTCAAAATGGATTCATGCAAGCCTCTCTCCACTCCCATATCCACCATTGCCCATCTGGATAAGGACCACTCGAGTCCTCTAGTGGAGGAGAAGCTCTATAGAGGTATGATAGGCTCACTCATGTACCTAACCGCTAGTCGACCAGACATTGTCTTTGTTGTTGGCTTGTGTGCTAGGTTCCAATCTTGTCCGAGAGAAACCCACTTGGCTGCTGTGAAGAGAATACTTCGATATCTCAAGGGAACGGACGATCTCTGCATTTGGTACCCCAAAGAATGTCCCTTTGAGCTCATGGGTTTCACTGATGCTGATTATGCTGGATTTTTGGTGGATAGAAAGAGCACTTCTGGAATGGCACAGTTCCTAGGCCCTTGCCTTGTGTCATGGGGATCAAAGAAACAAGTTTCAGTCTCCCTCTTCACCACAGAATCCGAGTACATTGCGACTGCCTCCTGTTGTTCCCAACTTCTCTGGCTAAAGCAACAACTCGCGGACTTTGGTATGTCTTATGGCCCTCTCACTATTCTTTGTGATAACACTAGTGCCATAAACATCTCTAAGAATCCTGTGCATCATACTAGGACCAAGCATATTGACATAAGACATCATTTTCTTAGAGATCATGTTGAGAAGGTAAACATCATTATGAAATTTTGTAGAATTGAAGATCAGGTTGCAGATATATTCACCAAGGCATTGAATAGAGTTCCTTTCGAGAACCTTAGATTGGAACTAGGAATGATTCCTATTACTCAGTAGTGACCTCAGTTCAAAGAATTATTTCCAGTTCCCCTGATTGACTAGTTTAAGATATTTAACTTGTTGAGTCTTGATGTCCTTGTGTTATATCTTTTGCTACAAACCCCTCTTGTCATAATTGTTTCTTAAAAAGGCTTAGATTAAATTTTTCTGGATCGTCTCCTTTTGGTCCTCATTATTCTTTCAATTCCTCATTGCTCAAATTTTCTTATTGGCCCAAAAGTCACAATCTGATCATATTTCTTTCCCAACAATACAAGCCGAAATGATGATTGTGTACTAAGACCCACCCTTGCCTCATTGCTCAAGTTAATTCTCTATGATCCATCTCTAAAACCCTCTCTAAGAATTATTGTGCAATGCGATAAAGAGCCTACCCTGATTCCTTTTATGGGAACATACTTTTTGCTTCCATTATGTTAACCCACATCAAAGGTTCCCATATGTTCCTCTAGCACGCTGAACACTTCGCCAGAAAGGAACCAGGATTAAACGTCTCTCCAACGGCTAGATTGGCACTTCCTAGAAATTATTTATGGCAATCTGCAGAGGCTCAGAACGGTCTTATCAGATGGCAGACATCCCTCTTCTCTAAATGGATAAGTTTTTGAAAATGGGTTAGCCGTTCCGAAAAGCTGCAAGAGTATTCAATGCCCCAGATTTACCTTGATCTTCTCAACGGCTGGATTTGGTTCTACGGTCATCTCAGCCTTCATCACCTTTAAAGATTTGCACATTTGCTCCAAGCTGATCCCACAACTCACCATCTCTCTGATCCTCTGCCTCTCATTTCTCTCAAACACAGAAATCCTTAAGCTCATCAAAAATGGCCGATCCAAACCCTAACCTTGTTCAAGATGAAGAGGAGGCTGCCCTTCTCAAAGCCTTCAGAGAAAAGAAGGCAACTTCATCCTCTAAACCCGTTTCTGCCATCTCTTCTCATAAATCCCAACCGGAAGAGAAACCTATGGAGAAAATAGTGGAGGAACCTGAAGAGAAAGCCGAAAAGGAACCCAAGGAGCCAACAAAGCCTAAGGGTGAGGAGAAAGCCATGGCCATCTCTCTGGCTTCAGAATCGGCTACCAAAACCGTCTCCGAATGGGGCTCTCATGACTCCTCGCCTGACAAGTCTCTCCAAGATCTCCTCAGCACTGAGCCCTCACCAGTAAGCCTCAAATCCAAAACCCCTTCTAACCCTGGTCCCTCTATCGCTACTAGAATGCAACAAAGAAAGAGGAGTTCCCAAGCCATAGTTCCCTATGAAACCAAATCCACAAAAAGAGCCAAAATTACCTCCCTCTCTGCCTCCTCCTCCCTGGGTCAGGTCTCCTCTTTCTTCTCTAAGAGGAAGATCCTTTAGCCTCTCATAATCGGCAAGGAGTTCTGGACCCAAGAACTGGAAGAAGAAGATGAGGAAATGTTTGGAGAAGCCCTGAATGAGTTCCATTCTCTGCTGCAGTTTCAAGGATGGGAGGAGATGCTGTTTGAACCCTTCTCTGCTTCTGATCAGATTGTCCGCTTGTTTTATCAGTCTATGGAGTTTGTGCCTGTGAATGAGAACTCTCCCTGTAACGACGCCATTCTTATATGGAAGGGAACCAGCTATCCTCTGTCCGCCAACCTAATTGCGCCTGCTCTAGGGATCGAGTCAAGGTCTGGGTTTGGCATTCTGCCTCAAAAGAAGGGATGGCCCAAAGGAAAAGGCTATAAATCCAAGGGAGCAGTGGTCAAGAAAATCTATGATGGCGCCTCCCCCTCATCTTTGGAGACAAAGGATCTCTCCATCGCAAACAAGTTGTTACACTTCTGGATCACCCGCAATCTGGTTCCCAGACAGGAGCACCGGAACAATGTTCTCATCACAGATGCCATCTACATGGACAAGGTGCTCTTTGGTGTTCAATTGGATCTCCCTTGCATTGTCTTAGCCCATATGCAGTTCTGCTCATCCCATGACTCCCATGCTTTACCCTTCCCTCACATCATCAAAAACATTCTCTCCAACCTTCACCAGTACCCAGTTGATCTGCCTGAGACAGTCTACAGCAAGTGTCTTACCATGGCCACAGTTCGGAAGTTGAAGACAAAGGAACAACAAGACCCCCCTTCTGAAGCTCAAGCTAAACTGCCTAAGGAAAAGGCCAGTTCCAAGTCCCCTTCTAGTTCCCAGCCCCATCTCAACCCCTCTCAAGACTCCTCTGTGATCCTTACTGCTCTGGATCGTATTGAAAAGGCTATCATGGTGGGCTCAACTGCTATCCCGGTCGCCCTCCATGATCAAGTAAGAGAGTTGGGGCGTATAAGTTCTGCTGTTGCGGCTCTGGTAGAAGTTCTTCAGAAGGATTGGCAAGATGCAATCAGTGCTCATCAGGCCACGGGCCAAAATGTAGGAACTGTCGACAAAGATGCTGAAGAGGAGGCCGCTGCTCTGCCATAGGACCACTTGTTCTAGTTCCCAGTGCTAAAACACCACAGCGTGCTAGTAGTTTCCCTTAGGATCCTACTCCCCTCTTTTATCCATTTGTCGTCTTTCCTAATGATTGCTTTTGTTGTTGTCTTTGCAGTTTGTTGTTTTTGTTATTGGCTTATGTTGGTTGTATTGTGTCGTACCCGTCCTTGAACAATGATCAGTTTAAGCTTTATTGATTATCTTTTGGCTTCGTTTCTATGACTAATTTGCCTTTGCCTTAAGTTTCCATTATGCTTCTGTTATGGGTTTGATGTAATTGTATATTCTCTTGGATATCATGTTCTTAACTCGTACTTAATCTTTTCGATGATGTCAAAAGGGGGAAGAAAAGGATAGGAACCTTGAACTTTGAAGACTACTGAACTAATAGGAACTCTGAACTAGTTCTACTTCTAAGGGGGAATTTGAAATAAACTCGTTCACTTGCTTAGGGGGAATTTGCAACCATTGAATGCTCTATCATTAATCCATAATGTTGTAATTCCTTAAAATCAATATGGTCTCATGAAATTCAAAGTCTTATTATGTTGTCAGGTTCCTTGTATTTGTCATCATCAAAAAGGAGGAAATTGTTAGGAAACGGAACTCTGGAATTTAGGTTCTCCTAAGAGTTCCTTTCCTCAGTTTCTCTACTTTTGACGATGACAAATATTATGATACTAATGTTTTATCTCAAAGATGTGTTTTAAGGAACCACATGAACATACCGAAGGCAAGAAAGCCAAACAGGACAAGGGAACCAAAGGAACAAGACAGATGAAGGAAACTAGAGGAACTCAGGTGTGCCCAGAACGCAGCATGCGACATTGCGATTCCCGAGAAATCTGGGGACACACAACCTCGGACAAAAGTTGTTGAAAACGACTTGTCCGAAGCTTCCAAAAGCCTGCCATTGTCCAAGAGCAAAACAACAAGAAACCTAGAGACGCTGAACCTCGGACATAAAAGGTGAAAGCGATAGGACATGGAACCTGTCGCTGTCCAGAAGACAGTTCCCAAGTGCCCAGATTATTGAACCTCGGAAGAAGGAAGCTGGAGAACGACTTGGCTGAAGAGGTTGACTAACCTAGAAGGATTCTGAGCTGCCTAGGTTGTTTGCACATGCCAAGAACAATGTGGACCAAGGAGAACCACTCATCCTAGGGCAAGCTCAATCTGTGGGAACCCATAGAGGATCGAGCTGCGAAGAATCCTCTATAAAAGGAAGACTAACCCAAGGGTTATCTTCAAGCACTTAGACATGACTCACACTCATTAGCAAATATCTAGTGTGAACCTCCAAACAAGAACATCAAAGCAAACAGAGATCAAGAGGAACCAGTCAAGGAAGAAGAGCTGAGTGCTAAGTTCCTGTAACTGTAAGTGATAGTTCCTAGATGCAAAAGTCTGTTTCTTGGATTGATTATTGATTGTGTTAAGTTATCTAGGATTGTCTAACTGTGTGTAAGACAAAGGAACTGTGTGTTCGTTCCTAGGATAAGCTGTAACCAAAAGAGATAAGAAATCAAGAAGTAGACTTTGAAATCCTTTCGAAAGAAAAGGTAGTGGTTTTTATCCTGGATTGCTAGTTGGCAGTCAAAGGTTTCCACTATAAGGAACTTATCAGTTGTTTGATTGTTTATTTCCGCTGCGAAAGGAACTGAGAATTGATATTCTGAGTTCCTTAAGTTTTTATCTAACAATCACGATCCTACATATATGTTCACGATGGAGAGACAGTATAAGGCCGCTGACACAGTGAGGCAGGCACTTCGAGTGGTCCTGCAGACCTAGGTAGACAGTATGGGGAATGGATAGATGAGCTTGATGAGGACGTCCGGATGATCCGAGATTAGTCGCTGGTACAGTGCTCTTACATCAAGCATTGGGACACCTTTGCTTCACACAGGTGGGAGGCATATAGGGGACCGACAACCGATGGGCTTAATTTCATTGCCTCCCTCCATGGCACTAGAGACTCTTGTTTCCCTGATTTTCCACCTTCACGCCTGCCACGACATCCGAGACACAGACCACCTCGGCATCGCTAGTGCGTATCTTTCTTTCCCCCAGAGTTTCGTTTTTCGTCTTTCATTACATTAAGGACAATGCAATATTTAAGCATGGGGGAGGGAGTTATACTTGTTGGTCGTCTGTACTACTGTTTAAAAAAAAAATCCTGGCTAAGCTGAAAACCCGAAAGGGCGGCTTAGGCAAAATTCAGGGGCTCGGACCAGCATTAGGCTGGGGTAATAAGAGGCTGAAGAGCGATGTGAGGATTGGTGATCTCATCTGTGAAAAATAAAATGAGTGGCTAGGTGAAAACCTGAAAGGACGCCTAGGCAAAATGAGTGAAAAAAAGATGAGTGATTAATATGATTCATTCATTCTGGCGTGGCGACATAAGTGGTGGAGTTATAAGGAGGTTTTGGGTAGGTCACTCTGGAGCTACAAGGAGATAGACTGGAGCTAGGATTAGATATTTTCATTCACATACTAGAGTTCGGGTTAAGCTTGGGGGAAGTACACTGCTTTCCCTTAAGGCTGGTGTGTTGTGTTTCTGTGGTGGTGCTATGAAGATTCATGAGTAGGTACAGTTCTTAGTGGAGAGTTTTGTTGTGCTTCCTGAGACCTTAGGTATTTCATTGGTGGAGTAGGTTTCTTTTAGCTTACTCGAGGATGAGCAAGGTCTAAGCATTGGGGAATTTGATACGCTCTACTTTGTAGTGCGTAACTAGGAGCTGTTACTAGGTTATTAGGTACCATTTGTATGGGTTTAGGAGCTAATTTAGGACATTGGAGCGGTGGCGAAGTAGCGGAGTTAGTGATGATTTTAGGGAGTTCTGGAGCTGAGAAAGAGTAAGCAGGAACCGCGGCCTAGGAGCAGCAGGCGCAATCTTATAGGAGCTCGTCAGGAAGCAGCGCAGAGAAAGTCGCGGTCACGGTTTCATGGCAGCGGTCGCGGCCAAGGCTATTTTGGGTGAATTCCATACGCGTCGCCAGATCTTCACTTTCCTTTTATTTTATTTTCTTTTCTTCGGTTGTTATATTTTCAGTTAGAAAATATTACTATTATTATCTTTTGGAGATTTGGTTTTCTAGGTCTATTTAGTTACCTTTTGGAACAACAGCCTTTCATCATCGTTCATTATTCCTAGAGTTTATCGTTTTTAGTAGAGACATGAAGAACTAAGTTCCTTTGCTTAGTCAGACAATTAAACCATTCGTTTGATTTGGTTGTGAGATTATAAATTTTGTTCTATTCCTTTGAATGTTATTGATTCTCTTGTGTTTAATCCCTTTGAGTTTTGATAATTGGCCATTAGTATTATTCTTATGCTAGAGTTAGACTGTTTCTGGTTGAAATACCTAATTCAGAGTAGCAACTACGATATTCTAGAACTGGTTGTGATAGTTTATTGTAGAAGAGAATTGATTGCATGCTAAGTAAAACTGGTTGTTTTGTGTTGCATGTATCTGCTGAAATTCCTAAACTTACTACTGTTGTTGAATTAAATCTGGATAGTTTCCTGGTTGTTTGATAGTTAGTATCATTAGGGTCTGGTTGTCCTGTTAATAACTTAAGAAAAGGAATAGGAACATTCACTGGTCTAAAGAACTAGAGATAATCAAGGATCAGCCAATCAAACTAAAGTGTGGATATCTGTCTAGTTGAGTACTTTTATCAATATATGTTTACATCATCATTAATTCTGCTAGTTTATTTCATAGTTTAAAACAAAACAATCAAATCCCCCTTTGTTACTATTGGTGAACGATTTCTGCAAACAGGATAGATAACTTGATTCTCTGTGGGTTCGACACTTACTTGCCAGACTACGTTAGTTGGGTTCTTAAGGTTTCTTTGTTAGGTACACACGACTAATTGCCTATCAATATCTTTTGTGAATTTTGAAACATAAACATTTGGACATGGAAGGCACACAATAGACATTAGAAAATTTGAAATCGAAATGGAAAATTTGAGAGATAGAAAACCAAAATGTGATAGTTAAAACTGTTCCATCACCCACAAACATATTATCTAGACCATTATATGGGTAGTGCATGGCTAGGTTACTAATATCATTAGTGACATGATGAGATGTGCCACTATCAACGAGCCAATTGGGTTAGGTAGATGACGAGGCCATGTTGGTCTGCAGTGGAGTAGCCGAGGCTGGAAACCGAGCTGAGGAAGGCAGTTGGAGGGTGGGATGTTGTTAGCGGATTACAGGACACTGTGTGAGAACGTGTCCAACTATCTTGCACCATTGGCACCGACCTCGGAATGGTTTGGCAGGGTTTGGAGTGGCGGGCTATTGGTTTTGTTGTGGGCGGTATTGGGTATTTAGGGTAGGCCAATTTTGTGGGCTTTGTGGATTTGGGAGATGATTGTTGTTCTGCCAAGCATTCTGCGGGATGAATCTTTTGCTCATTTTTTTTGGTGGTCGGGACTAAGCATTAAGGGTTGTTGTTGGGCCATTGATTCCTTAGATTCAAGCTTGAGTGAGAACTCATGGTTAATCAATCTCTCTCGCAATTCTTCGAAAGAGATCAAAGTTTCACGAGCATTGACACCATGAACCATCGGTTTGTAGGCATCATCGAGACCTCGGAGGACATAGTCCGTAAGATCTTCTTGATTGACAACAACACTGAGGGAAGCCAGGAGATGTGCAGACGCCTTGATGGATTGCATATAATCAGATATGCTTTGTGTGCCTTTGGAGGAGGTATGAAGTTTTTCCTTGATCTGCTTGATGTGACCACGGGACGCCTTCCTATAGGTCCGTTGAAGAAGTTCCCATACTTGTCTAAAAGTGGTAGCCTGTATGACTAGAGTAGCCACTGGAGAGGACAATGTTCCAATTAATGCACCATAGAGGATGCGATCTTGACGTTTCCATTTCAAGTAGGCATGATTTGGGGATGTTTGTGTTTCAGTGGTGATAGTCTCCGTTGGCGGGGTTGGATCCATTAAGGAAGGTGAACAAATCATAGCCTTCAAGTGTGGCTTGGATCTGAACCTTCCATGTCATATAGTTTGTGGAGGTAAGTTTGAGGACATTAATTAGAAAGGAACACAATAATGAAAGGATGGTTAGGTTCATGAGGATTTGTAAGTTGGGTTGCAAATTCAGCAGTCATGGATGTGTGTTTGTTGGAAACGGTGTCGTAAGGAAGAAGGAAAATTTTGTGGCCGATGATCTTTAGGTAACTGATACCATATAGAATCTCAGTAAGAGTGGATATACTTCTCTTATTGTTGAAGAAGAGCTTCATAATACAAATAACAACTAGAGATATTCTAGGATTACAACTTGTGAATAAAAGAGAGGAGATCAGCCGCAATGTAGAAAGAGGTTAGAGTTTCTCTCTCCTTCTCCCTTCGTTCCTTTGCAATTTCTTCTTTGTTCAATTGCATGTTGTATATTCTTTGTTCTTCCCTTCTCTTGTTTAGTTTTTTCATCCTTTTCAAATATGAACCTACCTATGACATGAACCATGAAAACAATTATGAACACACGGATGATGACCCTTTTAGTACACAATTTTTTATTTACTACATGGGTTGTTTTCAAGCTATTAATGGTGATATATGTGAGTATCTTTGTTCTCTTTACTTACTGCATATATCAACTCGCGTTACAGAACCCTGTAGTTCCTTTGTTGATCTCTACAAGTTATACAGTAACAACTATAATCTCCTTTCCCATATTAAATCCCCTCACAACTTTTCTTTCTCTACCTCCCCCAGCTCGTTTTTTCCTTTTAATGTTTTTTTTTTTGAAAACTCCTCCTACCTAAAAAATAAGTACTACGTGTCTTACTTTGACAACCCCACTCACCATTTCCCTTACCTATAAGATGGACACCTGTCCAAATTCTCCTGCTGCATCGTATCTACGTGATCTCTACATTAATTCTCCTCATTGCTTCTTCATACGCCATCTCCCATTAACCCCCTTCAACAATCCCTCCCTACTCTTTCACAATACTTGGAAAATGAAATCACCTCACCAATATACTCATCTGACTCTGCAAATTCCATTTGTCTTCCCTGATACATATCACAACCTTTCTCTACTAACCTCTCTCCCCTTTGCCTCTGATTCTTATTTTCCCTCTAAGGATATTATCTTGCAGATTCTGTTTTACTCCCACCTTATTCATATCACTCAGTATCTCTCTGCTACTTTCCCCCTGTTGTTAGTGGATACTCCAAATATCAGCTTTCTAAAAAACCTACTCACTTATTTTCCTTCTCTTTTTTCTCCTATTATTAAATCTATATCTGCATGTAAACCCATTCTGACCTTCACCTTGACCCCTACTTATAATGACTTCGCTCGCAGTTCCCTTCCTCACATCCTCATCTTACATCAATCTTTATCTTCCATTCTCTCACTACATTACTCCATGGAGAATCAACCCCCATCTTACTCGCATGCTCTTGTTAACTTTCCTCGTGATCCTCCTCTAGAGGGCACTCCTAATGTGCCTGAGCCTTCCCTCAATCAGGTGGACACTGCCTCTACAACAAATCTCCTGGTGACCTCATCTTTTGTGTTGGTTACTACTGAGGAGTTAACCTTCGCCGAAATCATGCATGATCAACATCAGCAACATTTGGGATCCCCGGATGCTCATCTGCATGACCCCCTTTCACCAAAGACTAAGTGTTCTACACAACCTACGTCACTCTTGCGGACCAGGTTCCCGCCCTGCCTACCACTTTGCCGAACCCTCTCCAACTCCCCTCGGTCCAGAATGAACTTGCTCATCTTACTTATTTTTCTATGCTTTTTTGCATGGCTAACACCTTCATTGAAACATCCACCATAACTGGACGTCTCAAAGAAGCTTGGAAGGGTATCAAAGGTGATATTGATGTTCATGAAATGGGGAATCAGTGGCTTCTCTTCGTTTTTGCCAACCAGGAGGCTCGCGACTGGGTTTGGCACAACCGGCCTTACCATGTCCATGGCCAACTTGTGGTGGTACTTCCCTACTACCCAACTTTCCAACCCCTTAATGAGCATGTGCTTAGAATTGATATTTGGATCTTAATCCCGCTACTTCCTTTTTATCTTTTCAATGCTCCTGCCTTGAAGTACATTCTGAGGGACAACAATATCGGCGTCTTCCTCAAACTGGATGAGGCGTCCAACATTAAAAACAAAATGAAGTTTGCACGTGTATGTGTGTAAACATGCAAGCCTTCGACTTTAAACGCTTCCTCTGTATCCAACACACAGATGGCTCCACTCTCACTATGATGATCTGGTATGAGGGCTTCTCTACAAGTTGTGGTTGTTGCGCCGACCCTAACCATTCCTTTGATGAGTGCCACATGAACAAACTTCAACTGTAGATGGCTGAGGTCAACTTTATTGGCACCCCTAAAGAGGAAGAGCAAGCACAACTGATGCGTCTTCGCCTTCTAGGTAACTAGCATGTTGTTGCAACCTCTATTGTTCAGCCTTCTTCTCGTCCATATTTTATCACTCGACCTTTTCACACTATGTATAGCCTTCAGTCTTTCGACAGGGGCAAGGGCATCCTGCAGAGTCCCCCTCCTATTGGCCCCATCCAATCTTCCTAAGGTGCCTTCTCCTCCTCCTTTGTTAACGCACCCCCTGACCTATTTTCCATACTCGCCAACCCTCACCTGTTATCTTCCCTTGCACAACCTTACCTTAACCATTCGGTCCGTGATCAGCTCATCTCAGCTATTGCCAACATTCCCCTTAGCACTCCTATCTCCAGCTACCATGCATCCCCTTCTTTCCCGCCTTCCACAAACTACCTTTACCAAGGACACTCTCCACTGTATCCTTATGGTTTTCCCACCCCTCAAACTCCTGACTCCCCTTACCACTCTGCGCGCTCCAATAATACCATCAACCGGCACATGGGCGACATTGAGATCCACTCTCACGAAGGTAGCTCAAACTCAGGCCCAAGTTCATCTCCTAGTGAGCATTTGGTCACTATTGCAGTTGTTACTATCCATGTCTCCAATGAACCTTCTGCACCGACTTCTACCAGGAAGCGCAAGACTCGTGGGAAAGGCAAGGTCACCATTACTTGATGTGTGATTCACCCCTGTTTTTGCTACTTGTTGTTTATGAACCCCAACCCCTTATTGCTTCCCTGTTTTCAGTTCAGCATTGACCTTATCCGACCTTAGTATTCCACCGTCACTTTTGGCTTACTGATAAAGGGGACATTTTGTTTATCTGTGATACTAAGCCCCGTTCTATGTATTATTTCCATGCCTTTATGATGCTTAGGCTTTATGAAGACAAACTAGTTGTCGCTTGTTTGTATGGACCAAGTAACCGCATGTGGTTTGGCTCATTCACAGTCTTTGTATATGTTGTTGTTCCCAACCCATTGGACTATACTATGATCTCTAGTTTTAAGCTTGCTTGTACTATAGCTGTGCTCCTTCTGCATTTTATCTTCTATCTTTTTACCTGTAGTGCTTTATCCACAACGTACATTTTCCTTTCTGTTGACGACCTTGTTTTTCTTGTCAACTCTGCACATTTGTTTCAATTGCATGCTTCGTTATTTCATACTCTTTTCTATGTAATTTGGACTTCAATTTTTATCACTTGACCTTTTTGCTGTCTCTTTTCACTGATATTCTTCTATTTCATTGTAAGCCTGGGCCTTTAGGCCTTTGGGACGGTTTTGCTCTGCTTTACCCCAATTTATGGAAACATTGGTTTTGGGCCTGTTGCACTGGGCCACTGAATTGTGTTTTCTCTTCAACATCTCTCCTTCCTTATTCTCTTTATGTCTGTTTTACAACTTCTGGGCTTCGGCCCATAAAATGTTTCCTGACCCATATCAATGACACTTGCTATGACAAGTATTATGACATATTCATGACCCATACCAGTATACATATTGGAACTACCAACATGTTCACTAAGTTCCTTTCTTATTTTTTTATGACAATGCTCGACACCATAAAGAACTATATCATTCCATTCTATCACGAACTCCATAGATTAATTCATAACTTTGTCATGTTACCATGCAAAACAACAAAGGCAACAAATGTAAATGAAGAGCATCAAGTACCACTACTTTCACATGAAGATAATATCATGTACACCAACCTATAAATATTGTCAATGCAACCTATAATCAATAAATGAAAATTGGATATTGGAATTCACGTGGCGTTCGTCGCCCACACTTTTGGACTAAAATTGCATTCTTAAAAAGACATAATCAATTAGATATGTTATGCATGTTAGAAACTAAAACTAACGTCACTCATAGCCTCACCTTTCTTAATAAATTAGGCTTCAATTCAGTTTTACTTTGCCCCGCTTTGGGTGCAAGAGGAGGCCTCTGGCTCTTACTAAAGGATTCTCCGATAACCAAAACCATGTCGGTTATATTTAATGACTTTAACATCCTAGTAATACATTGTCTCCAGAACAATTTTGAATTCCTTCTTCTATTTTTATACGCCCCTAGTCGAGAGGATACAAAAATCAGACTATTGGAACAAAGTTGGGACTATAATCATTACTCATAACATTCTTGTAATGATCATTGGTGATTTAAATGATATTCTAAGCCCCGAGGATAAGTTAGGCGGGATTGAACTTGCCTACAGTCGCTTCCACAAATTTAACAACTTCCTTTTTGAATTTGGGTTAGTTACAACTCCTTTCTTTGTATTTCCTTTCACCTGGAGGAAGTCTACTACCCAGTCTGACACTACCTATGAGCGATTGGATCGTGTTCTTGCGCAGCCATCTATTATCACAACTTTCTAATCCATTAATGTTCATCATCACCCCTTCACTAAATCTGATCATTTCTTGCTTATTGTCACCTTAGGAAATAATGAATCTGCCAGGAAACACCCTTTTCGTTTTGAACTGGCTTGGACCAATGACCCCTCCTACAAGGCACTCGCCCACAAAGTTTGGAAATACAAACATTTGAGTTCCTTCATGTTCGAATTTTACAGAAAACAAAAACTTCTAAAAACTTATTCCAAATCTCGATACAAATCCAAAAACCAAAATAATTATGAGCACTAAAAAATTCAAAAAATACTATTCTACAACTTCAGACATCTCTTATCCAGTCAAATAATTCCTCGCATATCTTCCTTAAATACAAAAGACACCTCCTCAAATATCATAAAGTCCTTGCATATCAACATTTATTCTGGAAACACCATGCAAAATCAATTCATATTAA
Organism: Rheum nobile; assembly: GCA_027886185.1. Classification (NCBI taxonomy): domain Eukaryota; kingdom Viridiplantae; phylum Streptophyta; class Magnoliopsida; order Caryophyllales; family Polygonaceae; genus Rheum; species Rheum nobile. The sequence continues at coordinate 196,535 of WOAB01000081.1, forward strand.
TAACATGGACAAAAATACCACCTACTTTCAGTCTATAGCAAAAATTTGTACATATAAACAACAAATTAAATCGTTTCAAACAAGATATGGTTGTACCTTCCACGAGCATTCTGACATCTAGCGTATGATCACCTCGGAACTTCAATCCCGCTTTCTGCCTCTTGCAGCTCAACCGTTATCTACGGATGACCTCAAATTATTCCCTCTCTAGTCACTCCCGATGACAATTCCTTCCTAATAGCCATTCCCACTGCCTCAGAAATCCGACCTACTGTCTTTAATCTACCTGGTCGTAAAACTCTGAGACCCGACAGTTTTCCGACAGAATTCTACCAATCCTATTGGCAATATGTCGATAAATCTCTAATCTCCGCAATTCAAGCCTTCTTTCACTCCGGCAACTACTCAAGGAATGTGCACACTGCTTTATTACACTCATTCCCAAACAAGATAGTCCTTTAACTATTAACCACTTCTGGTCCATCAGTCTTTACAATACTATTTACAAAAATCATGGCAAACAGATTAAAGATTATCCTTCCAAAACTTATTAGTCCTCAACAAGGTGCTTTCGTTGCCAATCGATGTATTCAAGACAACATTTTAATTGCGCATGAAATCTTCCATTCCTTTTATTCCAAAAAGAAAGGAAAAAAAGATGGGTGACTATTAAACTTGATATGGAAAAGGCATACGACAAACTCGATTGGAATTTTTTACAGCAAATCTTTATTAAATTTGGCTTCTCAGAAACCTGGGTTCACCTCCTAATGACGTGTATAAAATATACTTCCTTCTCACTCATTGTCAATAACGAGCCTGGGCCACTTTTTAACCCTTCATGTGGTCTACGACAGGGTCATCCAATAGCCCCCTTCATCTTTGTCCTTGCAACTGAATTCCTTTCCAGATCACTCACAAGAGAATCGCAGAACCGCCAGCGAAAAGTGGGGATACAACTAACCCGGAATGGTACTTGTATTCCATTTCTTACTTTTGCTGATGACACACTCATTTTTGCCAATGCCACTACCTCTAACATGCTCTTCATCAAGGACTTACTTCACAAATTTAGCCTCACTTCAGGCCTTTATGTTAACTTCCACAAAAGCTCCTTCCAAACTTCTTCCAACATCTTCTCTCCTCAAACTGCAGCGCTTGCCTCTTTACTCAACATACCCATAACTACTTCCTTAGAACGATACCTCGACATTCCGATTGTTCGGGGTCGAGTTAAAAAAGAAATTTTTGATACATATATTCAAAAAATGAAAAAGCAACAATCCAAGTGGAAGGCTAACTCTTTGTCTCAAGTTGGTCATTTAGTTCTAATTCAATCTAATCTATTTTCTATGATTAATTATTTATTGCAAAGCTTTCTTCTTCCGGTTGGAATATGCAATGAGATTGATAAAATTCTTAAGGTTTTTTTTTTGGAACAAAAACAACCCAACCTATCGCCCCTTAATTAGTTGGGTTTCAATCTGCAAACCTAAAGTTGTAGGTGGCCTTGGGCTTCATAAGGCAGATGATCTAAATAAATCATTACAAATGAAACTTTTATGGAAATTACTCATAAAACCTGATAACTTATGGTGCAAAATCATTCATGAAAAATACATCCGCTCATCTATCTCTTCTCATACCGGAAAAAAGCTAAACAATCTTGGAAATTTTCAAAATACTGCATCTTCGTTCAGAATTCCGCACCGGTCTTGGCTGAGAAATAGGAAATGGACATATGGCTAAGTTCTGGTCTGATTCATGGATCCCAGGTTGTGTACTTTTCCCTTATTACAATAACACTACAGACCCACTAATTACGGTTTCCTCTTTCATTACTCCAAATTCTCAATGGGATATCCACAAATTGCAATCCCTTCTACCCCCGCATATTGGCACAAAATTTTGGCCATTCATATTCCTCTATTAGACACTATTGACAGATTGGTATGGACCCCAAGCTCTGACGAATCTTTCTCGGTTAAATCATCCCATAAGATCACCCAGGCCATTACAACAACTCCCCAATCAGATTCCCTACTCTGGCTTTGGAAATTAAAACTACCACCCAAAATCCAAAACCTCATCTGGAAATGTCTGGTGGATGCCCTGTCTACTTCTGAACGCCTTCACCGCTATTATTCAACGGTTCATTCGACCTATCTATTCTTACAATGAGGACCGTAACCATCTATTCTTCACATGTCCCTTTACTAAGTCACTGATCCATAATTTAGAATCAAAATTGCATTGCTCATTCTCACTCCCGATCTCTGATAATTTCATTCAAAATTTTGACTTTTATCGCCACTCTAATTCGCAGCCTGTTCCACTTCTTTTCTTATGGTGGTCTATCTGGACGTACCGGAATTCCCGTATCTTTCAACCTCAAAATAATCACTCTCAGCTTTGTCCAGTAAGCCAAGCTTTTTACTATCATCAAGACTGGCTAACACTTACCTCTCCTCCCACACCAGCTCCAATGTGTCATAACCACTTGCGACCTTCTAATCGCACTTGGAAGAAACCGCCACCTCATTGGCACAAATTGAACTTCGACGGCTCAAGGAGACACGACGCCAGCTCCCATATCGGACATTTGATACACGACTCTCGTGGTAAACTAGTTTCTTTCCACAGAGAAACCATCCCATCTACCTCTGTCCTTCGAACTGAGGCCTATGTAGCTCTTTTTGGGATTCAACAAGTGACTCATATGCATGTAACTCACTTAATTGTTGAGGGTGATAATTTTAGTTATCATTAACTCCATTAGAGGAATTTGGAAAATTCCATGGGAAATCCATACCATTATTAAGGATATTATTTCGCTTTTGTCGTCTTTTGTGTCTTTCCATGTACATCATTGCTTCCGCGAAGCAAACCATGTCGCGGACAGCCTCGCCGGTCATAGTCTTCCTCCTTCAGTACTCCACAGCTTTCAACGAATAATTCTATCCAATTCTAGTCCTCTGATCTCGTCTTTACTACACGACACCCGATACAAGTTCAAAAATTTGAACTCTGACTTTGATTTGTTTGGTACAAAGTTTGTAAAGATCATCCATTTGGATGATTTAGGATTGTCATCTGATTAGATGAGTCCTAAAGTTTGCTGTAATAAATAAAACTTGTGAATAAATACAAGAAATACATTAAATATTTATTCCTTAACAAGTACTACATTTGTAATCTTTATTTGTCCTTTTAGCATTTTTCGCACATATTATTTTGTCCAAAATACCCTTATTTAATGGTGGAAAATCAATGTTTAGAATTAATGGGTGTGAAGCTTGTAAAGAAAAGTGCACAGAAAATTGGAGTAAGAGAACAAAAAGTCTAATTTTATCATAAATGATTAAAGGGTAAATTTGGTATAACTTGACCAAAATTGATTAAAAAAACAAATAGATTTTAACAAAACTAAGAGACTAGAAAAGGAGAAATAAAGATGGACGAAGTGACTATATGATATGGGCTACGAATTTGTAGTGAATGGGTTCAATTTAATTGGAGTGATGTTTGAAGAGTAGTTGTCATAAATTAAAGTTCAGTTCTACAACCTTATATCATGTTACGGAGTATGTAATAAATAATCACAGGAGCAGATACTGACAACACAAACATGCACGTTACTCCGTATTAATAAACGGGCCGCAGCAAAAGTCAATCCCACGCGGCATTTCTTTCCGCCAAACCGTGTCCGTGTTTCACCGGAGAGTTGAGCTTTCTTCCACTTTCCAGTTTGAACAATCAGATCTCTGCCTCTCTGCATATCCCAACAATGCAACAAGACGAGTTGACTCATACACCCTTCTACCCATATCCCCAATCTCCCCCCTTATGCCCTACTCCCAATCCTAGGGATGGCAACGGGGCGGGGAGAGTACTCCCCGTCCCCGTTTTTTGCCCCAGTCTCTGTCCCTGAACGGGGATCAAAATCTTCCCCCATTCCCGTCCCCGCCGGGGCCCCGCTCTCCGTCGGAGATCCCCGTTCCCGTTTCACTATACATAATTTTTTTTAATTTTGTCTAAATTTATATATTTGTACGATTTAGGGTATAAATAATTTGAGATTTATGGTTTAACGTCTAAAGGGTACAAGATTTAGGGACTAAACAATATAAAATTTAGGATTTAAGGTTAATAAAATCACACAAATACTGTATACGGCGGGGATCCCCGCAGATTTCCCCGCCGGGGACGGGGTGGGGACCTCTATCCCCGCCCCGCTCCCCGTCCCCGCTCGTTTTTTAAGTTTTCCCCCGTCCCCATCCCTATTTATCCCCGTTTAAATTCCCCGTAGCGGGGATTCCCCACGGGGAATGGGGAATCCCCGCCCCGTTACCATCCCTACCCAATTCGCTCAACCACCTATGCCTCTGCGCCGCCCTTCTCCGCCACGACGTAATTACAATACGTGCCTCCTATTATTAAATCTTTATCAATAGGACACGGAAAACGGCAAACCAAAAAAATAGAGAAAACGGACACTGCAAGACACGGCGATATGAATTATATATTATTTTAAAGCACTTGTAAAGAAGTATACATTGACATTAATAAAAAAAACACATAATTATAAAAGGTATAAAAATGGTTAACTATAAAAGATTCGAAATATAAGCAAGCGCTAGTAGTACGAGTGACATGTATATCGTCACTCATATGACTCGTATACTTAGATAGTAATATCATATATATAATATATTATATATGTACATCATGTAATCACTAAAATCACTTAATCGGTAATTAACTAAGTATATTATATACATTGGCAATGGTTAATTGACTACTACTCGGCTTGGAAAGAAAGGAAGAAGCGAAGAACAGTAGAGTGATGAGGAGCGACGGCGGGTGAGGGAGGAAGGCTTAAGAAGAGCGATTGAAGAAGACTCATGGGTGCAACTAGTTAGATTTTAAATTAAAAATAAATAAATTTTTATTTATAACTTAGCAACTAAAACGCAGTGTTTTGTGTCCAGACGTGTTTTGACTGTATTCGAGACGTGTCCAAATTGTTGATTGTGTCTTGACTGTGTCCAGCCGTGTCCTGACCGTTTCCCCGCGTCCGAAACAGGAACCTCACCTTCCTAGCCGTGTCCGTGCTTCACATCTAATTAGGTAACAATCTTTTTTTAATCAATTAAATTATAAAGTTAAACAAAACATACTGAGTAATAGAGATTTTCATGCTAACACTCAACAGTCAACATCCCATAGATTATCTTAGGATTTTTAATTTCAATCTTTCCAGTTCCAAAAATGACAACGAATTGGGGTTAGCAAATGGTAACCACAAAAATGAAATGAAAATATCTGCTGTGAGTAGTTGTTTCAAGATGCTTAATCATTTCTCTGAGGGGGATAAGTTGTCAATAAATCAAAACTTCCTAGCTAGAGTGTTAGACCAAACTTTATTAGGCAGTAGTACTAGTGGCTATTCTCGTGCATAGCATGGGCGAGGTTGATTTTTATACTTATGTATTATTCTATGGATTTTTATCGGCTAAGCTATTTACCCCTTGACACCATTCTATTTGCACCAGTTGCAGGCGTGCGCCTGTGAGTGTCGCGCGGAAGCCACTGTCGCGGAACTGGGTAGATCGTCCGTGAACGCTGGTCAGTCCGTGAAGCTGAGTCAATTCGTTGCAGGCGTAGAATGGCCGACACCGATGGGATTTTGAACAGCATAGGGTATAGGCATATAGCAATCCGTGAAATAATAGCAGTGGATTCGTTCAATCGCCAGACGCTTTCAGTGTATATATATAGCATTGAGCAGCTGCGGAGAATTCATGTCCTTTATATATCCTGCAAGAGGTGAACGTCATTTATTCTACTACGAAATGTCGTGGCATAACGACGATCACGAAAATTATGAAGAATCGCCTAAACTAGAATGTATTTTACAATTATTAAAACTATGAATAAAATTAGTATAAGATTTGTAATCTATATATTAAGATTTTTGTGTTGTATTAACGCATATTATGAGTAAATTAATTGTATCCAAATTCTCTTGAAAATCATGTCATGCAAATTAAAATGTGTAATTTTCCATCTCTAGTCATTTACTACACAATTAATTTGGTGGGATACAAAACGTACAAAAAATCTTAATTGTGTGAATTAATCATATACCGCATTAAATATGTGTGAATTAATTTGTGGCGTAGTGGAGAGAATTATTGTTTTTAACTACTTGTTGGATAACATTTTAATTTGCATGACATGATTTTCAATAGAATTTTTTTTAACTACTTGTTCGATGACATTTTAATCATATACTGCATTAAATATGTGTGAATTACACATTTTAATTTATTTTAACTACTTGTTCGATGACATTAACGCATATTATGAGTAGATTGAAAATGTCATCGAACAAGTAGTTAAAAACAAATTAAAATGTGTAATTCATTGATTTACACATTTTAATATGTGTGAATTACACATTTTAATTTGTTTTTAACTATTTGTTTTTAACTACTTGTTCGATGACATTTTAATTTGTTTTTAACTACTCATAATATGCGGTATATGATTAAAATGTCATCGAACAAGTAATTAAAATGTGTAAAAATTGAAAATGTTGAAACATATTAATATGTGTGAATTAATCATATACTCCATTGATTTTGATAGAAAAAAAATTGAAAATGTTGAAACGTACAAAAAAGATAGAATTAATTCCAACTGGCTTTATGACAGCACGAGTGAAGTTAGAAGAGTGTTAAACTATCTCCTTAATGTGTGTGCAATAGGTTCAAACGTCATTTAATAAACTCGGAGGGAGTAGTAACATATTGAATTATAATGTTTACGAATTTTGGCAGGATTTTACGACATACTTTCAAACAGATTATATGTGGGAAGATCGAAAAACCATGTTAGACTGGGCACGTCAACAAGGACGATGTCTAAATATGGTTCTAACCATAAAAAAATCTTGAAAACGGAAGGTTATATTAGCATGCGAAAAATCAGGTAGTTATAGGCCATACTCAGATAATTTGACACGGAAAACACGTACAAAGAAGAGCGAGTGTCCATTTGAGCTGAATGGGCTTATGCAAAAGGACGACACTTGGATACTAAAGGTGATATGTGGTAGACACGATCATGACCTTCCACAAAATCTAGAGGGTCATGCCTATGCTGGACGATTGACTGAGGAACAACGCGGGGATGTATTAGCATTGACAGAAGCTCAAGTAAAGCCCAAGAATATTTTCATATTCTTACGTCAGAAGTACAAATCCATTGTTACATCGCGAAAGCAAATTAACAATGTACGACAAGCATACCATGAACAAGAAATGGGGGACATGTCGGTAACTCAATTCACAAAGCATTTTTTATCGGATAAGGGTTATTATGTTAGTGACTGATCGGTGCCTGGAACGAACGATGTGGTTCAAGACTTGTTTTGGGCCCACCCCGAATCACAACACCTGTTGAACTTGTTTCCTTATGTCGTAATAATGGATTCGACATACAAGACAAACAAGTAAGTTTAAGCCGGTGTAATATCTTTTATATAGTAATTTTAGCTAATCAATAGAGTGTGGTAATAACGGTATTTATTATCTGCATTGAATTTATTTGTAGGTACAATATGGCACCTCTACCCGATAATGGAGCTACCCAGATGTCGTAATGCATGGGATGTGACATCTGACTATATGGACTGGTTTACGGAGCATTCTCACCCCTTCCTTGATTACAGATCCCCTGCACTACTGGCAGAAGGTGTCGCACGGCCCATACCTCTTGCCCTCGATGCAGTGAGAGTACGTAACCATATTGTTTTATAATTATTTTATTAAATAATATATCATCTAATATTTTATTGTATTGATTTTGCGATGACAGCGTATGAACCAAGTGGAAGGTATCATACGGGATGAAATTGACATGATTAACAGGTACGAGGACTCGCATCCATTGAAGCGGACGCTTATGAAGATTTATGAAATGGTGACAAATGAGGTCGTCCCAGCTTTTCCGACGCGAGCTTCTCAAAACCAAGGCTATGCTCCAGCTCGCCATAGTGATTTCGGGACACAACGCCAATCACCACCAGGTCCAAGCTCAAGGGGTGGATACCAAGCTCACTCATTTCAAGGTCATGACTTAGGGCCACAGTTTCAGGCTGCTTCTTTCGAGACAGAATCTCAAGTTCCATACTTTCACTATGGACAACAAGATCCTAATTTCGGGTTTTCCTCGTTCGGGGTCGGATCCCAACCTCCCGCATTCAGGTCAGGATCCCTACCCCTAGCATTTGGGTCAGGATCCCCCCCCCCCTCCCCCGCATTCAGGTCAAGTTCTCAACCCCCTACTTTCGGGGTCGGATCCCAAGCTCCAGGCTATGACACATTGAATCAAGACCACATGGGGGGTTTTACATCATTACTTGGATCATCATCATATCCACATGACTACCCTTTTTCGTATGGGGAAGGGTTCGAAAAAGGGTACGGAGGAGGTTATAATAGAGACAATTAAATAAGTTTATATTAAGTCTTTTATTAAGAAGTTATTTATGCTAATTGTCTTTTCGGAGAAGGACAATATGAAGTTATTAATGCTGAATAATAATGATTTCAATTTTACTTTTAAATTCTTGCAAGTTACATATTTTTCATATAACTTTAACAATATTTATTAATATTCAATATTTTTAAATATCGAAGAAGAACCCGACTCGACCTAAAAATCCGACCGTTACATATTTTTCATATAACTATAACAATATTTATTAATATTCAATATTTTTTAAATATCGAAGAAGAACCCGACTCGACCTAAAAATCCGACCCGAATTCAACCCAAAAATTTGTATGACTCGATTGATCCAAACTCGATCCGCCCGATCCAATTTACGTATAATTTTACGGGCTACCACATCTACCGCCATCCAGCGCCGGCATCACCGCCATCGCCGGCATCCACCCACCGCCGCGCGGCATCCACCTCCGCGCGGCAGCCGTTGTCGCCCGGACTGCAGGTGCAATTTGCACTCTGCAACCCGGTGCAAATAGGATCGACCATTTTTATAATGTGTGTATGTGGGTGCATAATAAAAAATTCATATTTATCATTAATCATTTTTAGCCACTAATTCATGCGTTTTTAAAATTATTATTTTTTTAGGGCTTTTTATACTTATTATATTAAAATACTACAATATTTTTCTAAAAATATAATTTAATAACTACTCACATCATTTTTAACTATTGAATAAAGAAAATTTGCATAAATTATATTAATATATGCAACTTCTAATAACATACCTCGTAATTTACCAATATATCATTACCTAAAACTCTAAAATGACAAATATTTCTTAAAAAGTTAAAGGCAAAAATGACACTTATTTCTTAATGGAGGGAGTATAATTTTTCTTACAAGCTAAACACTAGGCTAGTTTTTAGGTAGATGACATGTCTAAATTATCATTACGGATTATTTTCACAAGATCTTTACAAAGAAGATCATATCTTGAATTTTGTTTTAGAAGCTCTAGTCTAGTAGAATACATACAAGATGAGGAAGCAAAAGTTTTCATATATTACATAAAAAAGGTCCTAATTCTTGTGGAACTAACATCATGTGTGACAAGAAAGTCAACAACCAGGTTAGATTCCTTATAACAATCTACTATATATAATATATATACTAAAGCAAAATAACCTAAGGCCACATGGCACCTCCGCAATTAATTTGCCACATGTCATTTAATTTTCTCCTTCTTTATTTTTTTCAAATGAATTTAATTATATATTAAAGATTTTTATGCTAAACCTATTACTAATCTTTCCTTATTTAAATACAAATCAATTAGGAAGATTACAAATCAATTAGTTAAGAAGATTACAAATCAATTATAAATATTACAAATAAATTACAAAAGATTGCAAATAAAAAATGGACTTAACATCATGTGTTGTCTTCAACAAAATATAATCGGCAGAACTCCATTTGAGTTTTCTTCCTATGGAGACACTATGGGTTCTAGATCTTTATCTACAGAAATTGAGAATCAGGGTTAACTTTTATTAGGTATACAATATATGATGATGCAAAGAAGCCAAATCTACCAAACTATAGACTGCACATTCCCTTGGATGAATAAAAAAATTCAATAGTATTTTGTTCTGATTAACAACATATCAAGCACAACACCAAAACGGATGAAATACACATTCAACAATAGAGCAAGTAGCACATTGTTCTGCTAAATTTCAAAATTTATGATTGAAAAACTATTTTTTCTCAAAATTAAAAAGTCTTTTGTTTAGACCATTCTCAATTTATAATCTAATAGTAGGTACATAAAAATTATTGAATTGAAATAAGAAAATAAAACTGTCATATTCCTACAATGAGAATTAAGTTTAAACGAATAATTGAAGAGAACTCAAGACGTAAATGCAAATCTCTACTAATGAGTCTTTGTTGTAGTTTCTCATAATCTGAATTTGTTATGATAATATTCCTATAATGAGAATTGATTTTGAAGCAGAACACTCTGCACCAGAATTCAATGGTCAGTAGAGCTATATTCACAAAACATTATGCAACACAGTTGGATATCTCATTAGGAAAGAAAAGATTATGAGAATATTATAGGAAAAATGACTCTAAATAATACCAACTATCAGTCTTGAACAAAAAATAATACGAACTTTAAAAATTGTAAAAGCATACCCAAACTATGTCAATATTAACCAAAAATGGAATGGACATATTTTTCGGTGAATTTTCTGACGGGTTTGCTGATTTGGAGCCGGAAAAATGAGTTGTCATATTTCCGTTTAATACATCAAATTACACCTCATTTATATAATAAAAAAGTAAAAGAAAATACACAAACCAATATCAGTAATTCACATCTTTTTTTTGAATGAAAAGGTTATAAGTTTTCCATTCAAGGTAAGCCAAAACACTTACAAAATCCTAGTAATTCGCATCTTACAACAACACGAACAAAAGAAAACCGGTCATATTTTTTGACAGATCACTTTTTAAACAAACCAGTCATTATTATACAAATGAAGTGTAATTTAATGAGTAATTTTTTTTTTTGACAAATTACATTTTCGGCTCCATCTCAGCATTTTACGTTAGAAAATTAACTGGAAAAATATGCTCATACCATTTTTGGTTTATATTGTCATAGTTTAGGTATGTTTTTATAATTTTTAAAGTTCATATTATTTTTTGTTCAAAGGTAATAGTTGGTATTATTTAGAGTCATTTTTTCAATATTATATATAATAAATAAGATTACTCTTATATTCTTAGATAGTTTTTTTATTCGGTATTCTTTTCATTATAATGTTAGGTTTGTCATTATTATATTCTGATTATAAATGTTTTCTTCAACGTGTCAGGCTACCCAAAATCATGGACCATAGAGAGTTTACTACAACATTATTTCAATCATGAGCATGTATCTGTCTCTTTGATGTCATTTAGTTTTGTCTCTTTGTACATTTAGATACGCTAATTAATTTAGTGTTATGAATTTTTTGTTCTTCTCCCTATCATGCTCTCAAGCTTGAATTCAACTCTTCTATTTATATATCTACTATGAATATACTAATACTAAAGTCATTCTCATCTCTCCTATGTGTCACCCTTCTAGCTATGTCACATCAACAAATTTCTTTGTCCATTTACCTCTTCGCCCTTCTAATTTTTTAAATTTATATTATATTTATCTACACAAATTTCTTTAATTATCAAAAAAGATATTATCCATATAAATATAATATTTGACTATGTATATTACAAAGTAAACAAGCCATAATATTACTCACCAAAATTAAATAAAGTTGGATAATCTTTCATCTATATACTATATTCGTTATCCATTTAATAAAGTTGGACAATTTGCAAGACCTTAATTAATTTTAGAAAAAAAATATTAATCCAAATACTAATATTAACAAAGTTAAATAAAGTTCGATAATATTTCATCTATATACTATATTTGTAGTCCACTTAATAAAGTTGGACAATTTGCAAGACCTTAATTAGTATTAGAAAAAATACTAATTGGTATACTAATATTGCTCCATTTACTAAAAGGTGGTATATTGTAGTATTTTTGCAATACCCTTAATTAGCATTAGATAAAATATAATAAATTGGATTGGATTTTTTATTACAAAAATACTAGGGTGCTAATGCTATGAATTATATTCATTAAGTAATGATGTGTATACAGTAAATAAAATATAAATTATAAATATGTAATATTTTTATATGACTTTATTACCTAGAGTATTTTTACCTTTTATAATTGAATGAATTATATGAAAATCCTAGTTTACTTTCTTTTTTCTTGATATAAATTCGTATCTTTACCTTTAATTCTTATCATACAATACACCTTATCAATATTTTCAGTCAAGAATTCAAGAATCTATCTATATATACATTTATTAAATCCCTTCTTCTCTAGCCTACGTGTCGACCTGTGGACCATGCCACATAGGTAAATTTAAATGTCCATTTACTACATTGCCCTTCTTTTTTCCACAATTTCCAATACTTCTACATATATCAATTTCTTTAATTAACAAATATAGCTTACCATATATAATAAAGAACCTATTTAATAGGATATGATAATAAAATAGTTTAATAATTTCCTTTCTTGATATGCTAAATTAATAAATGTAATATTTTCACTTTCCCAAATTAATGTTCCACTAAGATCCATAACTATACGTATCCAAACACGTGCAAGGCACAAGAACATATGCTAGTATATATATACTAAACTAAAACCTAACTACATCACATGACACTCCCTCATTAAAACTGTCACATGTAAACCATATCAAAATTCATGCGTTTTCTAAATTAATATTTTTGTTGTTGGCATAATATCTAAATCAAAATTAATTTTCATTATTTTGATTTTTTTTATTGATTTAAAATTCAATCTAATCATAAATATCTCATCTAAATGATATATTATATCTACTAGAATAATTTAATTGTTGTTTTAATTAATAGTATTTAAATATCTCAAAAAAATTAAGTAGATATTTATTGTTTGTGAAACAACATTATTTCAAAATTAATTTAAATGGTGTTAAGGGACTACATATTATCATATCTTTTAACTAACTAGGAGGAGCACCCCGTACTTCGCACGGAAAAATTAAAAAATGGAACGTTTTGTACAGCTTAAAGTGGGGAATTTTGCTTGAGGTTGATTGTTAATGTTTAGTAGCTTAATATAGAACTAATGTTGTTTTATTTTGAGTTAAAGAGACATTAATTTCAAAGAAATTGTATTTTTTTTGCGAAACATCTTTATGTTGTATTCATAGGTATCATAAGGAGATGAATCAAGATAAAGGCAAAAAAAAATATTCCGCAAAGTAACTGGGCACAAAAGTAGCTACATCAAAAGATGTAGGGATTGTCATTTAAAATGCGTGTCGTGAATGCAAACACGTATTGGACAGGGTGTTAATCAAACATATATAAACAAAGGGTATTTTTGTAATTTGCTTTGTTTACCAGTACCATTGCTTGTTAAAACTCGGGGTCATATGTAAGTTGCTTGATAACGGAGAGTGATTCTACTAGCCTAACGGTAGACTACCCTCTTGCCATGTCACCTATTAATTTTCAACTCATTCTAGTGTTTTATTAAAGTGTGTCCAAATTTATTTTACTTTTTTATTAGTCTTTTACATGCTTAGAAAACAGAAAAAAGACTAGAGTGTTGTGCCTAATAAAAAAGAAAGATTTTTTGGTAAAAAGTAAAGAAGAAAGTTGAAGTACACATATATTTTTCTAAAATTTTTTTGTTCCACCAGATTTTTTAGTTTTTCAATTTCATAGTTGTGGGTCACAAAGAAGTGTTCACGTTTAAACTAAAAACTATGAAATTCTTAAACTAATAAATTCTTATAACGAGTATTCATTTTAAGTACTATACTACATACTATTATTTCAAATAGTGATTTACATATCTCGATTTAAATTTTACGTTTCAAAATCACGTTTATTTCGTCTACGTATTATCATCACATTCATTTAATTCAAAAAGAGAGACATAAATCCTCCGTGTTATTATGAGTGAATTCATGTACGATATAAGAAATATACATATAGCAAGGTTTAATCCGTATAAATTCATATTATTCAATTTTCCTTATACTAACATATAATCATTTAAATAGCGTCATAGATATCCGATTATAAATAAAAAGTTGGAACAAATAAGATAATACTGATTTATTTCAGATACGATTATCCATAGATTGTTATTTAGCTATTGTAATTTTAATAAAAAGAAAATGAAAAGTTAAGATATACTCCCTCCGTTAAGTTTTAATTGACGTTCTAGGTTTAAGTTCTTGTTAAGTTTTAATTGTCATTTTAGATTTTTTCACATATTTTTTCCATATTTACCCTCATGCTTAATAAATTTTTATTTTTTATTTTTTGGGTTCACAATTTTTTATTCATTGATTCCCCATTTTCTAGGAGAAACGTAACAAGAGGAGATTTTTTTTTGATTTTTTGATTTTATTTTATTTTTTTGTGATATTTCATGAGCAGTAATAAAAAATAATTAGTCACTAATCATAAGGGTAATCTGGGAAAATTATTGGTTTCTTATTTTGTCTGAAATTTGCTAGAACGTCAATTAAAACTTAACGGATGGAGTATAAAATTAATAAAATTCTGCTTGACTAATCAAGAATCCAATATCAAACCTCAATAAATAGTTTTTTACGTATATAAACTAAAAAACCCTATATTAGTTGATTAATTGATAATAGAACAAAAATTAAAAACCTTTAAAATTAACTATTAAATTCATACTATATTAAACCTCAATAAATAGTGAAGTTTTTAGCTATCCAAAGAGGCTTTTGTGGGAATCAGAATCGTGGAGATATTACGAGGGTTGTTTTATTTTTTTTAAATATCATTACATAAAAATATCTTAACCCGAAATATTGGGAACCTTTAAAAAAAACCAGAAGATTGGGAAAAAAAAAATTAGTTTGTTCGTATAGATTTGAAAACAACTAAAACACTGTTTACGTGAAAACTGTGCTTATCTTGCTATATACTCCGTATAGTCTTATTTTTAATCGAATTTTCTTATTATATATACATTTGATGATATTTATTTTTCTAACTAATAAAAATAATTAATTATTCTAAAATATATAACTACGGTGGGAACATCTAACTAATATTTTTTTAAGATAAGATGACATATCTCATAGTCTGACATGTAGACAAAACCAATGTAAGATCGGCAAGTAGACAGTATTACGTGAGGTTGATATGTAGAATTTAGTCTAGCCTATATAGATATATAGAAATATAGATAGATTATAAATTGAAACTAAAAATATGGTAAACAACTAATATGATTTAGAACTCATAACATAATAAACAAATACGAATAACCACTTTAAGGAGTAGAGATGGCAAAAACGACCCAACTCGCAGGATCAAACTGACTCGTTTGAACCGAACCCGATCCAAAATAAAAAAGTTGTCAAAATGCTCAATCTGAAACCCAAACCGACCACTCCAATATGAACCGAATCCGAAATTGAAATGGACCTGAACTCAAAACGGACCCGAACCCGAATTAGACCAAACTCGAAATTACCCGAACCTAAAATAACTCGAATCGGAAATGGCCTGATCTGAAATGGACCAAACTCGAAATCGACTTAACTATAAATCACAACTCAAGTATAAGACGTGTTCACATCTTAATGTAGTGGCTAAAATGGCCAAGTTTATATTTTCAATGACCGCTAGTGTGCGCTAGTCCGAATAAAACCCAAACGCAACCCTACACGCGACATTCAAAATCCAAACTCAACTGACCAACACTAACAGGATCCTGACCACAACCGTACCTGCAATAATCAAAACGAACCCATACCGACCCGCGGTAAACAAAAATCCGAACATGACCCGACCCGCATTAAACTAAGCACGACTTGACCCGTAGTAACCCAAACCCGAACTGAACCGCAAGAACCCAAACGCGAAAAAGACCGAAATAGACATAACCTAATTCATCCCGAATATGAATAGGATCGAAAAGTAACCTGATCTGAAGTTGACCGAATATCGAATCCGACATGTGCGGCCCAAATGACACCTTTGAGTATACATAAAACAATAATCCTTGAAGAAAATCCAGTGAATTTTCTTCAAGGATAGTATTTAAAAATATTCTTTAGACTACTAATAGTTGTAGACATAAGAATACATCGTTTATTATATACGTACTAATTTTTTAATATTTTACGTTGTTTAAATTTGACATTTTCTTAATTACAAAGTAATTTTCTTAAATTTTCATCCTTGAAAACTCAGCACATAATATGCATACGGATTCTAAATATATTTTGTTGTTAGTCTAAATTCAAATCTGTATATATATAAGTAACATTGTCTTCATGCAATTTTAACTTAATGAATTAAAACACGAGACAATTTAAATATTATATTTTTTTACGGTGAACAACATGTATACAATAACTCTAATAAAAAATATTGAGATGGTACAAGAATATTTGAAAAATGCATAAAGAAGATATAAATTATCTCAAAACATGTTGATAATATTTTATGATAAGTTATTATTGAATTTTGATATATATATATATCATTTGTTGACTAAACATCCGTAGGGATAAATATCTAACAACGTTAATATTTTATTGAGTTAAAGAAAATCTTACTACTCCATATTAGTTATACATTTATTCTACTTTTATAAAAATATATTTAATTTTTGTAAAGCTGGTAGTCAATCGATTTAAAAAAAAATAGCTTATGAGCCTAATGTGTGATGCGATTAAGAGGACAAGACTTTATATGTACGAATTTCAATAATGATAATAATAAATTATTTTATACAATTTAAGAAAAAACTACGTAAAGCGTAATATATATGAAAGAACATAATTAAAATTAGGATAAATTGCACAGCGATGTATAATCATTTTTTGTTTTTGTTTTCTTTGCAATTCATTGCTTACACTATTTTACCATATTATAGTAAGTGCAAATATATAGAAAGTTTACTCATCACTAATAAGATAGACACATTAAATCAATATATATTAGTAAAATTTACTTTAAACATTTGTATTTTTATTAACATGCTAATGGAGTAATAAATCAATATGAATAAGGGTAGATGCTTCTAATATACTTACAAAAGACATCTTTTCCCAAATAAAGAGATAAATTCAGATTACCCAAGCACTGAGGCACCAAATCTCTCCCCAATCCACAATTTGCTTACTTAAAAGTAAATTAAATAAGTAAATGTAATATGTTAAATTTTTCCCGTCTCATTAAATGTCATCTCACCATAAATATATATTTGGACTGCCAACTCATCCATAAATATACATTTGGACTGCCAACTCATTTGGGTAGCCTACCCACAGGGTAGGAGAAACATTTTCCCTTGATAACAGGTTCAATTGCGGTGTCCGATGTGTCTTATTCGTTGAGAGGATAAGAGCTCGATATGACGCTTAAGTGAGATATTCAGAGGAGCGAAACAACATCAATGTAATAAATGCGATGTTTCTATTATATCCAAGACGCTTTGATTGTGATTTTGAACAAATGGTTGGCTTATACGCTGGTGTTTTGGATCACAATTTCCTATGCTTCGTGATATTAATAACTAACGGATGGCTTATACGCGGGTGTATAATAAAGAAATTCCTTGATGAATTTGTACCATGTTATTTACGATGACACACTATATTACACGTTACTTGTATAATAAAGATTTTTTTGCTACATGCCTTGCTAAACGCACGCTCTTAAACAATGCGTGTTGTGTGCATATGTATAAGGTACGGTGTTATTATCGATAATTCCTTGATGGGCCTTTGAATTATTTTAGCCTGGTCCAATATGTACTCCAATTTCATATACATAAGAGATCTGGCTACAAGTAAACTTATCAGATACACTTTTAAGAAAAGGAAGGGATGGTTGGACTTTCGTCTTCTTTTTCTCAACTTTCTCGGCGATTTGTAGCGATACTCATCATTTACTCGGACGTTCATCGCCTCCTCGATATTTTCTCAACCAATAAGTCAGTTCTATTTATACGGCAAAGCTATATGTACACAAAATTTTATCTAAATGCACACTATTCTATGCGCTAAAACTAACAGTACAAGTTTGGTGTGCCCATTCCATTTAAGCGGTGCGGTAACAATAAGCGCATAGACATTGTAGTTGTGCGCTAATTGTTACATCACAGTTGTGCGCTATATCTCGCGCACAACTTCTTCTTCCTCCCTCACTCCGCCGCTTTCCTTTCTGCGATTTCAACCCTAAAAAATCGCCGCCATTTTTTCTTCATCCTCCATCTCCTCTTCTCCCATAAACACAAAATCAACCATGGATTCTTCCTCTCGACTGGGCGAGCAATCCGGAGCAAACGAGGCGGCCGACGGTGGTTCAGGTGGTGGCAGTGGAGGTCTGAGGCTTCCGGCGTCGATTCGAACAACTTCTGGCGGTGGCGGTGCAGATGAGATCCGAGCAAGAGGAGGAGTCGGTCCGGTCGATGGTGGTCCGATCGATGGTGGTGGTGGTCCGCTCGGTACCGTTTGGGTGACGATGGAGGACGAGGCAGTGGAGGAGGAGGACTCATTTCGACGACCGACGAGTGGTGGTGCCAGGCGAATCCGATCCACACGCGTCCCCGTTGTGTCGGCCGATGTTACTGTCACTCCCGCACTGATAGGCGTCCACCAGGTATATAATGCCTTTTAAATTCATAATAAAATTGTAAATTTAAATTCATTAGATTTTGGATTTTAGAATTGAAAATATAGATTTGTTGGCTTTTAGAATTAAAATTTAAAATTTAGATTTCATTAGATTTCGGATTTTAGGATTTTAGAATTGAAAATACAAGTTTTCAAATTAAATTTTAATATTTTAGATTTTGGATTTTTGAATTTATAATCGAAATGAAATTGTTATAATTTTGTATTTTATTTCATTATAATTTTTTATTGAATATTGTCGTATAAATGAATATTTTATTGTTGCAATATGTAATTTTATATTGAAAATACGATTAGAATTTAGATTATTAGGAATTAGATTTGATTAGAATTTGAAAATAGAAATTATTATATAATTAGATTTCCTTAATAGAAACGCATATCAAAGTATTTACAAATCTAATTCGATTAAAATGCAATGGGCCGATTGGTCCTTATTGGGCCGAATAAGGCCTTATTGGGCCATATAACGCCTTATTGGGCCTTATAAAACTAGAATGTTGATTAAAATGCAATGGGCCTCATTGTCCCAATAAGGCATTATTGGGCCATATAAGGTCTTGTTGGGCCTTATACGGCCGAATGAGCCTTTAATAAGGCCCAATAAGTCCTTATTGGGCCTTACATGGGCCAATAAGTCCTTATTGGTCCTTACATGGGTCAATACGTCCTTATTGGGCCTTATTAAAATGCGATGGGCTGATTGGTCCTTATTGGGCCCAATAAGGCCTTGTTGGGCCTTATAGGGCCAAGTAGGTCCTTGTTGGGCCCAATAAGGCCCATTCGGCCCTATAAGGACCATTCGACACTATAAGGCCTTATTAAAATGCAATGGGCCGATTGGTCCTTAAAAGACTTATTGGGCCCAATAAGGCCTTTAAGGACCAATCAGATTAAATTCGGATTAATGAAATATAAATACGTTTATCATACAAATTTGATTGTTAAACAAATATGTTTATAATAAATAAATAATTTAGGCGGTATGAGACGCCTTGGGAGGTTCTAAGGGGCTCACACATCCGGCTCCAGTAGCCGACCGACGTGTTGTGCCTCGGAGGCACATATCAGACATCGTACGTCGTCGCGCTGCTCTACTACGAGCAGATTTAAGGTTCAACATCACCAGTTCCTCAGTCTTTTATTCAGACAGAGGATGCTAGCATCGAGGACGCCTACATCACATCTGGTGACGATATGGCGGTTGATGAGGAGGCGCAGCAGATGTCAGATGATGATGAGGACTTGAAGGGAGAGTTTAGGATTTCTTTTGAACCGATTTTGTCGACGGATGAGACCGACCCTCCACCCGCTCCTTCTGTCCCCTCTCCCGTGTCATTTCCCGTTCCCTCCCCGGTCCATGCCGCTCCTTTTGTCCCCTCCCCTATTCCTTCCCCTCCACCCGCTCCTTTCCACGCACCTCCTGTAACTGTTGGGCCCGTTTTAGGGTAGGCTCCTTGGATGCTAGGAGGGCCACGTATCCCTCTCCTCCTTCAGAGCTACACCACACACATCGCCAGGGAGATTTTTGACCTGACCCTTATTGGCCCTCCTCTCGTTATTCCTACCCCCATCCTTTTGCGAAATCGACGCAAGAGAGGTGGAGGAGAGGCCGCTCCAGAGGCTGCTCTAGAGGAGGCTACAGTTGTTGTTCAGGCTCCCCATCGTTCGGGGCGTCAGCGGCGCCAGAAGACTCATGATTTGGTACGTATTTAGGGTACAATCCCATTTTAGGTGAAGTATAATTTTTATTTTTTATTTTTGTAACTAATATTAATTATCGAACATTCAGACCCGTAAGGTCTTGAAGGTCCACTTCCACGTCGGTTGGACCACTCCGCTTGAGTAGTACATCAGACCCGGGCTAGAGACATGGTTTCAGCTAGCAGAGCATAGCGGTCTCGCCTATCTACGCATTCTAGGCACCGGGGAAGTGGATCACGTCTTGATCTCGGCTTTTGTCGAGAGATGGCACCCTGAGACATCCTCGTTCCATTTTCCATGGGGCGAGATGACCATTACATTGCATGATGTTTATGAGATTCTTAGGGTGCTGATTGCCGGGAGGAGCTGTACAGGTGTAGGGGATCCAGAGCTGAGACGGAGGATCGCGCTGTTCCTTGGAGATGACGACACTACACGGGTGGACATATGGTACTCCGGCGGCGGCATTCCTTTGGAGTGGCTACATGAGGAGCTCACCAGGATGATGCAGGAGCTGTAGAGGGACAAGAGCACCATCGCTTCATTGTATTTGTTCCTGCTGCTCGACAGTACAGTGTTGGTCGACAAGTGTACGACGCGGATCAAGCACAAGTGGATGTCACTACTTTTCAACCACGAGGCCACAGACCGGTATGCATGGGGAGCTGGCATCTTGGCGTTCCTGTACCGGAACTTAGGACAGGCGTCGAGACGAGAGGCACAAGGCATTGCTAGTTGTGGCATACTTTTGAGGGTAAGAAATGTCATTTTAATTAATAAATTTAAAATATACGTTATAAGTGTTTATTTTTTAATTCTTATCGTTCGATCTTGATCTACAGTCATGGATATGGGCGTATTTTCACCATTTCCGTGGACATTATGTCACGGACCCTGTTGCCATTGTCGCCGATGCTGCTGCCATCAGAGACGGCCAGGAGGTCCCATAGGGCAAGAATCCTAGTCGTTTGGTCTAGATGCGCCGGATGCTGGACAACATCAGATATGAGGAGGTAATCTATTTCGTTATATTAATATTTTATTTTATAATATATATTGACGCAAAATACTAACTTCATATTAATTACTTGTTACAGGTACAATGGTTCCCTTTTGTTGGGGTATCATTCGATCGGCCAGAGTACGCTACTTCCCTATTTAGAGCATAATCCAGATCATGGATATACAAGAGCCGTATCTGTCGAACCGCATCCTCCGTCGGTTTAGGCATGTACAAGGGATTCCAAACTTACCGCTAGAGCTGAAATCAATCACCCGCCAGAACGACTTGACCCACTACTCGGTGACATTTGAGGATCATCTATTGGGGGCGTGGGATGAGGATCCGAGGCCTCTGATCCAGATTGAGGATCCATCAACCACATTATATTGGGCCGTGACGGGAGATTATCTGGATTGGTTGGACGATTATTCTCATGTGTTGGTGGATCTCAGATCCATTAGACAAGATCGTCTCGCGGGCCCTGTCCATCCCACACCTTCGGTGGACACTCTTGCGGTATGTTTGATTCGTTTACGTACAATAAAGGTTTATTATTAATTTTTCATATATAAATTCTAATGGGTATTATCATTACGAATACAGCGGAACCAGTTGGTTACTAGTGAGATCCGTGCATATTTAGAGATGTCGATGGATAGGAGTGTTATTCCCGTTGAGGAGGTTCAGGAGGTCATGAGTCATCTACTGCATATGCTGACTGATGAGACTCCTCCGATGGCTCCCCCTCCACCTCGTGCATCACATGTTTTTTGGGATTCTATACACGAGCACGGGGAGGGTAGTGGGAGTCATTTAGGTGGAGATTAGGGATGTTATGTATTTTTTGTTTCGTATGTCTTTTTGTTATGTATGTATTTTTTATTTTTTTTTGTACTTTTCATAAAATGGGCCAAAAACTAACAACATCCGAATAACTACATCATTGAGTTGGACTCATTGCCTTGTGGCCATTATCCCCTTCATCGGCTAAAGAATCATGCAGTAGTGTGAGGCTCCTATGACCAAGTCAAATCCGTCGAACTTGCTGATTTTCTCCTTTTCCTCGCAGCAGCACATAAATACTTGGAATCCACAAACTCTGGTTCAATCTCAAATTCTTATACGATATTGAACCAGAGGTTGTGGATTCCAAGTATTTATGTGCTGTCGCCAAGAAAAAGGGCAAATCAACAAGTTCGATGGATTTGACTTGGTCATAGGAGGCTCACCTTGCTGTAGGATTCTTGAGTCGGTGAACGGGATAATCTGCACAACGCAATAACAACAACTCAATGCTCTAGTTATTTGGATGCTATTAGTTTTTTGTGCTTCCCCGTTGTGTGTAGGCCTTGACATCTACTAATAGGCATGTAATCGTGTGATTTGTAATGCAATATAATTTTATATGTGGGTATATTTTGGTTATGATTTTTTGCATTGATGGGTTTTAGAGTAATCATGAATCGAGCCAAAAACACAAAAAAATGCAAAATGGACCCAAACTAGGCCCAATAGTAAGCATTAATCATGAAATGGGCCAAAAACACAAAAAATGCAAAATGGGCCCAATAGTAAGCTATAATGATGAAATGGGCCATAAACAAAAAAAATGGAAAATGGGCCCAATAGTAAGCATTAATCATGAAATGGGCCAAAAACACAAAAAATGCAAAAAGGGCCCAATAGTAAGCAATAATGATGAAATGGGCCAGAAACAAATAAAATGCAAAATGGGCCCAATAGTAAGCATTAATCATGAAATGGGCCAAAAACACAAAAAATGCAAAATGGGCTCAAACTAGGTCCAATAGTAAGGATTAATCATGAAATGGGTCAAAACCACCAAAAATGCAAAATGGGACCAAATTAGGCCCAATAGTAAGCATTAATCATGAAATGGGCCAAAACTACAAAAAATGCGAGAATTTAAGGTACAAACGGCCAAAATGCAAAACTACTAAAGTATAAATTTCATTATACGTCATGAAATTAATAATTTGATAAGAAATCATAATATTTCATTAGTATAAACTATAATTCTTCGACTTTTTCAAGTTATAACTTACAATTCTTGAGTTCTTCATGATGGTTCCCGTATTTCCGAGTTGCTAAAATATAAAATCATCGCGACATAGACCATCCATCGGCTTAACGCGATCAATACAAGATTACTCAAAGTATGAACACATTTTGAAAAGAACGCGTTTTATTCACACCTGGCGGGCGATAACTTTATTTGACGCTTACATCCCATCGAATCTTTACACGAGAACCATACACAGATCTTGAAAAAGCTAAAACAAGCTTGTGGCCAAGTTTCTCTTTTTCTTCGACCTTTTTTTATGAAAGGGTCTTGGGCTATTTATAGGCAAGGGGTCCTGCTCCAAGTCGGTCCAAATGCGGGGATACGTGTCGTCTCGTGATTCATCCAGTGACAAATGTCGGCAAATAGGTGTAGGCCCGTGATTGGACCAGCAAGGCGGGAAGACGCGTGCCAATCTGGGAAGATGCATATTTGGCATGCCCGGATTGGTCTGATGGGTCAGAGGCGGTTTGGTAGCGTCCGACAGATACTACGCGATCATAGAGAATTGACGTGCTAGAGATGTACCGAGGTCTCTTATTACTCTGTGATGAGTTCTTTTAAGCGTTGGACGCGTTCTTTCTCGTTGACTCGCGATCTTCCTCATTGATGAAAGGTCATGAGGGGAATGAAGGTGGGCATCAACGCGTTGAGTGCTATATGAAAATAGCGCAATCCAACACTTCATACTTCATGCTATAGCGTAAATATAAAGTTCAATATATAACTTCATAAGACTTTGTCATATCACATTAGTATATACTACAAGTGATAACTTCTTAAGAAATCATTATATTACATTAGTATAAACTTTAATTAGCGACTTCTTCATACTTCATGCTATAGCGTAAGTATAAAGTTCAATATATAACTTCATAAGACTTTGTCATCACATTATAACTTCATCAGACTTTGTCATATAACATTAATATATAATACAAGTGATAACTTCTTAAGAAATAATAATAATACATTAGTATAAACTATAATTCTCGAGTTTTTCAAACTTCATGCTATAGCGTAAGTATAAAGTTCAAGTTATAACTTCATAACACTTCGTCATATCACATTAATATATAGTACAAGTGATAACTTCTTAAGAAAATCATTATATTACATTAGTATAAACTATAATTAGCGACTTCATAAGACTTCATGCTATAGCGTAAGTATAAAGTTCAATATATAACTTCATAAGACTTCGTCATATCACATTAGTATACAGTACAAGTACTACTTGCTTAAGAATTCATTATATTACATTAGTTCAAACTATAATTGATGAATATTGTATAAGTATAAAGTATTGTTGAATTCCTTAGGTTTTGATGGTAACAAACATTCAACTAATCTGGGTACTAAGTGTTTCAGGAACAAAGAAAGTTATCCCAGGGAGCTTTGCAGCAAAGGATCGCAGAGGGAACAAAGCTCTGTTCATGTGCTTTGTTACCTCTCAAGGAACTGAAGTGACGGACCAGATCAAGGCTGCAAAAGGAAAGAAGATATCCAGCGTGATAACTATGGAAACAAATCAAAGAGCTCACGCGGTTAAGGATGGAAGACTTCGGCTGCAAGGATCATGCCGAACGAGAAGATATGGAGATAGAAGAAGCCGATTGTTTTATCTTAGGAATTCTTTCCTAAGATAAGATAATTGGAGAGAGGGGATTATATCTTATCCGGTTATATTAATTTAAGGAATCTTTTCTTTAATTAATATAGACGGTTGGGATATTATTTTTTCAAATCAATTAATATCATCTTGTTACCAAGTTTAGGAAGATAGGATTATCTTGTTATGATTAGGGTTTGGTCGAGTTGTATTTATATGGGAATGTGGGATTCATTTCTATGTAACGACGAAGAGGAAAAAGTAGAACGAAGAGCGTTCAGTTGAGAAGAAAAAGAGAGTGAAGTGTTTGTGAGTCTTTGAGGGTTGAGTTCGGATTCATCGTTGTAGGAGTGATCTTTAAATCTAGGTGGGAAGTCTAGTGTTTTGGAGTCCATGCTACAAGTGTAATCGAACAAGAAATCAATAAGACAAGTACACACTTCAAAATCCTCTCAAGCGGAAGCTTGAAAGTAGTGGTTTTTCCTTGAGAAGCTAGTTTTGCTAATCAGGGTTTTCACTATATATCGTGAGTTAATTCTGTTATCTTTCTTGCTATTTTAATCCGCTATGCCTTCTGTGGGAACAAAGCTTTTGTTCCCTCAGACGTAACTCTAATGATCCAACAATTGGTATCAGAGCCCGGTGCTCTAGATTGTTTTCGTTACAGAATTTGCAGGAAAGATGTCGTCGTCAAGCAATGCAATCGGTGATTCATTCTGGAAGCCGCCAATGTTGAAGGCCGGTGAGTATGATTGGTGGGTGGAACAAATCGAATCCCACATATGTTCCCTCGACGGACAGATCTGGAGAGTCATAGAAGTCGGTCCTTTGGTTATCAAGAATGACGAAGATGAGACTAAGCCAAAACCAAAGATCGACTACACCGATGAGGACTGTAAGAAATTGGAGAAAAACAACAGGGCCAAGAATATCCTTCACATGGCTCTTTCTCCCTCAGATCTCAAGAAAATCATGAGCTACAAAACTGCTAAGGAGATCTGGGATGCTTTGAAGCGCCTTCATCAAGGAAATGAAGACACAAAGAAGAACAAGATCCTTTCTCTGATCAAGGAGTATGACCAAGTTTCTCAAGGGAAAGTTGAACACATTCAAGAGTACTACTCCATGTTCCATGGGCTAGTTGGTCAGCTTCAGTACCTTGGTGAAACAATGCCAGACTGGAAGTTGACTCATCACTTCATGTAAGGTCTCAACACTCAGTGGGATGCCATTGCTCTTGCCCTCTACTCTCAAACAGACGTCAAGACTCTTACTATGGAAGAGGTGGTTGCTAAGCTGGAAAGCAACGCCTCTGTCTATAACCATAAGATAAACAAGAAAGGAGAGGAGAAGGCGAAGAGCATTGCCCTGAAGGTGGAAAGGGCATTTGATCTGTCTCAAATGGGCGATGAAGATGAGGATGGTGATGAAGATGTTGCTCTTATCACAAGGGCAATGAGGAAGATATGGTCTCGGAATAAAGACTCGCCCAGTTCCTCTGAAGGGAACAGAGACATGAAAGATGTGGTTTGTTACCACTGTCAGAACAAGGGACACATGGCCAGAAACTGCTTCAAAAAGAAGGCAGGAATGCCTCCAGCAAATGAAGGGAAGTAAGCAATGGTTGCCACCTGGGGAGAATCAGACTCAGATGATGAAGATTCGTCACATTCCAGGGATGTATGCTTAATGGCCGTTGAAGTTCCAAACGAGACAAAGGAAGAGGTAATCAATGATGAGGTAACTGAATCTGATCTTATATAAAGCTTAAAATGCAAATCTAAAGAAAGCTTGATCTCTCTCATTAAGAATCTCGTTCGCGAGAGTAGTCTTTTCAGTGAGCAACTCGAAGAGAAAGATGAATCGATCTCAGGTCTGATCGAAGAAAATCAGGTTTGGGCTGAAAAAGTGCTCACGCTTGAGAAAGGTTCATCTTCCTCTTCAAACACATGCTCTGAGTGTCCAAAACTCACTGAAAAGATTAAGTCTCTAGAGTCCACTGTTTCCTCACTCGAGGCTGAGTCTTTAATGTTAAAACTAGGAAATGCAAAACTTTCTAGTGATCTAACCAAACTCAGTGAGGAACATAAGGACGAGCCAAAAGGTATTGTCTTTGTTGCAGCCAAGAATGAAAAGAAACCTGAAAAGAAGGAAGTACCTCGCTTTGGAATTGGCTATCAACCTAAGCTTCTTGTCGATAACACTAAGAAAAAAGGCTCCAAAGTCGAAGGAAAACAGTCTGTAAAAGAAAAGGGGGAATGTTCCGCCGGAGGGAACAAAGGCAAAGACTGTTCTAATTCGACTGAGGAAGGCAAGGCTTGGTATCATGGACAGAAGGCTCATGCAATTTGGGTGAAGCAATCCCAAAGCAGTAAGTCCAATAATATTGATTTTCAGTCAAGGATTGCTAACAAAATAATTTGGCCAGGACAGAGCAAGTATGTAGATCTGAAGTGTCAAAGGGTCTGTTGGTATTGTGGGCATTCTGGTCATTACAAGCAAGAGTGCCTGCTGAAGCAACATAATGAGGAGATTGCTCGCACTACTAGGGAGCATATAGAAGTTGAACCTCCTAAGAATAGATATGTTGCTCCTAAACCCAGAAAGTATAAGCTTGTCTGGGTTCACAAGAACTAACTCTTTCTGTGCAGGATAAAGTGAGGAAAATTCCCGGTATTTCACTCGTATTAAGTTCAGTTACCTGACAGGGAACAAAGCGAGTCTCACCTCACTTCTGTAGGAATATTTGAGACTCTAAGGCCTGGTGGCAAAGGTAAAGGAAATGGAGATGTGGATAAAGGCTTAATGACTAAATTGTTCCTTGTTTGAAAATTCAGGTACCATGTACATCTAGACAAGACATCACTGTGTGGAGAAAGATTGGCATACAAGGAAATTCATGGAACAAAAGAATCAAACGCCAATTTTCTCATTAGGACACCTGTTGGGGAACTCTACATTCAGTTCCATACGAAGCCTGGTTTGTTCCCCTAACTATATGTCTATCTCTTATGTTCCCTCGATGATTGGCTAAATTACATGGTAAAGTGTGAAAGGTTAATCATCATGTCTTGATCTGCATTCATTCTCTTAATCATTTGTTGAACGCCTTGCTTAGACTCATGCTAATACTTCACTAATGTGCAAAATTGCATGCATGATTCTCTATGCTATCTTGTTAATACATGATTCAGCTTTCTCTCAGCCCAAAAGAGTCAACTTGATGCATTGATCCCTCATTATAAGCCCAAATGATTGTTGACTCTACAACTTACCTTAGCCATCATGTTTGATGCTTCCTATGAGCCCCTCTAATCATCCACATCTGGGAGCCTCTCATTCATGATTAAACATCATTAAAAATTCTCGTATATGTTTATGTGTGATGTTCTTTGTACCCTCTCTGGTAACGTTACCCCCACATCACACTCTTCTACTTTTTCGAAAGCCGAGAATACGAATTGTCTCCATTGTGGTCTGTGGCTGGGGTTTGACAGGTATGATGTGTAATGATGGCTTGCAACTGCTTGAGAAGTGTTCGTGCATAAAAGTTGATGTGGTGGTTGCGTGATGGTTGTTGTGCTTGAGATTTTGTGGGCTTTGATGGGTTTGGACAGAATCTTTTACAAGATTTATTTTTGGAAAATATCCTCTTGGCTGTGATCTTTGGTAAAAGAAGGAAAGAAGAAGATTGTGATCATTATCCTTAATACTTGAAAAGATATGAAAAATGATTCTTGTATTTTCTCCCCTCCTATCTATGGCGTTCTCTGCAAAGTTGTCATGTTACTCCCGTGTGCTGTTTCAAAAAAAAAAAAAAAAAAAACTGGAACACCACATGGAACACAAAGAGGGGACAAATGAATCTTTCTTCTACCGGCAGTTGGATGCTAGTAAGCTACACAAGAACCAGTTTGTGTTACAAGAAGGTGTTGGTTGGGTCAAGGTTAGACGTGAGATGGAAGCTGGTGTGGAGGAAGAAGAGTCTGAAGGTGTAGACTCTGAGGGGGGACAAAAGGTGGAATCTGATTTGAGGAAGGACCGTGAGAAGTTTGTCTCGCGCAATATCTTTGTTGGCAGAACAACAAAGGAGTCTTACGGAGTAAGTGAATGCCTAAATTTCTATTCATATTTCAGCTCCCTCTGCAGGCACCAGCGGTGCTTGATTCGTCTTTCTCTGGCTAACCAATCCCTCTTTTGTTCCCAGCACATCTTCCCCTACTACTTTGCTTTTCTTTGCTTCTGTTTCATGTGTTTGCAATGATTGGCATGTTAATCATATGTGTTACATGTGCTCATTTTGTTGTTGTCTTTACATGCAGTCTATGTTTGTGCGTTTCAATCTAATGCAAAAGGGGTTGTTTTGCTTATCCTGCTGTGGTCTTTTTCTCTCTGTCTCTTTACTTATGTTTTTGATGATGCCAAAAGGGGGAAAATGACAGGTAGCTTTGGTTAAGGGGGAATAGAACATGGTTTCATATGTTGCTGAGTTGAGGGGGAACTAATACTGCCTTAGTGGGAAAACTTTCTCTCCATAACTGTCTTTATCTCGTATGTATATGCTTTATTGTCAAGGATGTTTGTCACCATAAAAAATGGGGAATTTGTTGAATTCCTTAGGTTTTGATGGTAACAAACATTCAACTAATCTGGGTACTAAGTGTTTCAAGAACAAAGAAAGTTATCCCAGGGAGCTTTGCAGCAAAGGATCGCAGAGGGAACAAAGCTCTGTTCATGTGCTTTGTTACCTCTCAAGGAACTGAAGTGACGGACCAGATCAAGACTGCAAAAGGAAAGAAGATATCCAGCGTGATAACTATGGAAACAAATCAAAGAGCTCACGCGGTTAAGGATGGAAGACTTCGGCTGCAAGGATCATGCCGAACGAGAAGATATGGAGAGAGAAGAAGCCGATTGTTTTATCTTAGGAATTCTTTCCTAAGATAAGATAATTGGAGAGAGGGGATTATATCTTATCCGGTTATATTAATTTAAGGAATCTTTTCTTTAATTAATATAGACGGTTGGGATATTATTTCTTCAAATCAATTAATATCATCTTGTTACCAAGTTTAGGAAGATAGGATTATCTTGTTATGATTAGGGTTTGGTCGAGTTGTATTTATATGGGAATGTGGGATTCATTTCTATGTAACGACGAAGAGGAAAAAGTAGAACGAAGAGCGTTCAGTTGAGAAGAAAAAGAGAGTGAAGTGTTTGTGAGTCTTTGAGGGTTGAGTTCGGATTCATCATTGTAGGAGTGATCTTCGAATCTAGGTGGGAAGTCTAGTGTTTTGGAGTCCATGCTACAAGTGTAATCGAACAAGAAATCAATAAGACAAGTACACACTTCAAAATCCTCTCAAGCGGAAGCTTGAAGGTAGTGGTTTTTCCTTGAGAAGCTAGTTTTGCTAATCATGGTTTCCACTATATATCGTGAGTTCGTTCTGTTATCTTTCTTGCTATTTTAATCCGCTGTGCCTTCTGTGGGAACAAAGCTTTTGTTCCCTCAGACGTAACTCTAACGATCCAACAAGTATAAAAAATTTAAAATAACAATTAACATTATCATAAAGTTATCTTATGAATGCCTTAAATCACGAAAATAAAATTTTAAGCACTGTGCGTTTACTGTTAACGCACAAAAGTGTGCGTTAACAGTAAATGCACAGAACTGGGCCTAATACAGTATTTGGCCCAATTCTGTTAACACCTTGAATTTGGGCCCAATACTGTTAACGCCTCTATTTGAAAAATGGTGGTTACAAAAATCCGACCGTTTGTGCATTTATTGTTAACGCACAAACGGTCATTTTTCTAACGTCCTAATTTCCAACCTATATATACACACGCCAATTTCCTTTCTCTTCGACATCCAAACACAACATTCAACTCATCTCTTTTGGCTTTAATTGTCAACGATCATTTTTCTGCGTTCGCGAGCTCCAGATCCACCGTGCAGAAGAGAAAACTCAACCCCGCGAGGGATTATTCAGCTTTTCGGTAACATTATTCATCTTTTTGGCTTTAGTTTTTGCAAGAGTTTATTGCTTGTGATACAATAATTCATATTCCAGATCCGGGATATCAAGTTCATAGGAGAGGATGGCTTCGTCGTCCAACACTGCACAAGCTCCGGTTACAATGTGCCAATGCAATTTCCCGGTCATCATGTACACTTGCGACAAACCCAATCACTACAAAAGAAGGTATCTCGTATGCAAGGATTACATCACAATGGAGCAGGATGGTACAATGAGAGGATGTCGTACCTTTAAGTGTCTTGATCCACAGTATGACGACAATGTTGCCAAGATTATCAGAGAATTGGTGCTGGAAAGAAATGAGCTTAAACAGCTAAACCAGACCCTTTCAGATTCAAACGTGAAGTTAAGGAGAAGATATATTATCGGGGTTATGATTACACATAAGTTTATGATGTCTTTTTTATTACATAAGTTTGCAAATGTATGAATTCCAAGGTTATGGTTGCATAAGTTTGATGTCTTTTTTATTACATAAGTTTGCAAATGTATGAATTCCAAGGTTATGATTGCATAAGTTTGACTTTTTTTTTATTACATAAGGATTACTCTGAAACCCACCAAAGCAAAAATTATGAGCAAATAACCAAAAGATACCCACATCTAAAATTATATTGCATTACAAATCACACGATTAATACATCAACTACTGTTAATGTCGATCAACTACACAAAATAATATGGATTCTGACCGGCTGCCATGCGGCATTCCTTAAACTCCTGCAATTTCGAAGCATAATATTCTTCCCACCACAGGATTCTTCGATCGCAATGTCTTCGCCACGCATCTGTAATAGGTGGTAATGGAGAGTCGTCACTGAGCGTCACCTATACGAATACAAACAAAAAAATACGCAATTAGCATACATGAAATGATAACTCAACATCGAAGTACAAGTAGAGATACAAAGCATTACCGATATCTAGTGGTTGTGATCCCCTACGTGTGCTATCCCCAAAATTTGTAAGGGAGGAACGAGGTTTGGTCCAGACGGCCTTATTGGTAAGCACAATAAAGGGTACTGAGATAAGACAACGACAACAACGTTATACACCGTAGCAAACACTAAACCCATAAATGGCATGTCAAGCCAATAATCCTTGCCGCAAGGGGTCTTTACATAGTTAATTTGAACCGTTAGATCATCCCATGACCCTGGAGCTCGTGTAAGTTATTGTATCAACTCCCACATTTGTCGGTTGGCACACAACTCCTTTGCCAACGCGCTACGGATCAAGGGATATTGACCCTGACTCATCCCCATAAGCACAGCCAAAGAGCGATAACCACAATGTCCGTCTGAACGTACATCCATAGCATTGTTAATTTACCCAAACCAGAAGTACTTGATATTCTGAACCCCAAAGTCCACCCCACAATGAAGCATGGGTTCTTCAGGCCACTCTAAGGGACTGACTCCCACATGGTCGGTCTCGACGTACATCTCCTCAAATTGTGTTTCTTCTGGTTGCGGTTAGGATTGCATATCCTCAGCGTCGAGCACCACAAAACTTGCTTGCTTTCTGTGACGGCCTGGCCCTTTCACCTTCTCCTTTGCGTTCTCCTTTCCATTTCCCTTTGCCTTCGCCTTCTCAGATTTTAGTAAGTCTACTCTTACGGGCTCATGCAGGCTTTTTTCCCTAGTCGGCGACCCATTTGCCTGTTCTTCGCACCACTTGGCCTTCCCTTTCTATAGATGTCCGTCGGCTCCATAAACGTACTCTGTTCCAGATGCTCCAAGGCAATGTACAGATC
Source organism: Rheum nobile (assembly GCA_027886185.1). Classification (NCBI taxonomy): domain Eukaryota; kingdom Viridiplantae; phylum Streptophyta; class Magnoliopsida; order Caryophyllales; family Polygonaceae; genus Rheum; species Rheum nobile. The sequence goes on from WOAB01000081.1 coordinate 229,597, forward strand.
ACTCACTTGCCATAACGTGGCTTGGTTCAAAGTTCGGCCTTGCACTCTCGACCACATCTCACGCAATCTCAACTCTGGAATGGATATCGGAACACTGTCGTCAGCAAGCGCAAATATTGTTGGATCCTCTTCCCAATGCAAGTTCTTCCAGAAGTCGTGAATGTCATCTGGAGTGAGAGTTGTCCTCGTAATGATGGCTTTTGCAATATCGTGGATGCACGACAACCCAAGGCAGTCTCTCACCCAATGATCGTCGCATACTTCTGAATAGTCCTCGTTGACTATCTGATCATACATGGCCAACAACAAATCAAAACACCTATCCCTCTCGATGTATCCAACAAGGCCGCTCTTCCACGAAGTCCTCAATGCTCTGAGCCTCTCCTCGTACCTTTCCTCGGTGGTTGAGCAAAAAAGTCCCCAGCACTGGTTTGTAAACATATCGAATATGGCACTGTCTTTTATAACATTGTCGGCATGTGCCTTGATGTTGTTTCTAATATGGACTCAACACAAGAGATGTTTTACCGGGACGTCTTCGAAAACTACCTTAATAGCTTTGATGAGAGCATTTTCACAATCGGTCATTATAGCCTTTGACATTACTCCCAACTGCTCAAACAAGTTCCGAAGGGCCCTCACTATCCACCGATAATGGAAAAACTTTTCCGCTCGGGTGAATGCGTACGCAATGTTGAACGTCTTGTGAGTGCAGGTAAAACCAACAATCTCCACCAAAGGCATATCATACATATTCATAGACATAAGAAATAAAAGTACCAATATTTAGTGAATATAACTAATTAAAATGTAACACATAGAAAAATATCTAACTATTATTAAAATGTATTACATACTTATTTGTCTTGTATGTGGCATCAATGATCACCATGTGCGGGAACTTCTTCAACACCTGTAGAGACTTTGGGTGAGCAAACAACAGGATCTCCATCTCGTCCCTTTTCTTCACATTCCTAAGAGGATAAAAAATTACGGCACAAACGGCCGGATTTTTCTAACGACAGATTTCGGCAACGGCTAATTAAGAGTTCATGTGCTGCTAATGTTAGCGCACACTATAGTTGTGCGCTAACATTAGCAGCACATATTGTACTGGAATTGGGCTGCGTTACATGCCCAATTCCAGTACAGCTACAGTAGTTTTGCTGCTAAAGTTAGCGCACATCTACAGTATCTGTGCGCTAACATTAGCAGCAGAAGGCATGGGCTTTTTCCCAATTTCCCCTTTTGCCCCTTGTGCTGCTAATGTTAGCGCACCAACTTGTACTACTAGTTTAACCGCATAGAATAGTGTGCATTTAGACACTATTTCGTATGCATATAGGCAGACCCTATTTATATTATACATGTATTATTGCGTGCATTCCTATATTATTGCTTTTAGTTTAGGGATTTTTATAATAAAAATCCAATATTTAGTAATAAACCCTTTTAGCTACTAGTTTAACTTTTTTACTATGGGTTCACCCCTTTTACTTTAGAGAATATTTTAGAAAAATTCCAAATTTGGCCTCTTAACATGCCAATGGGCACACGTTAGACAAACTGTTAGTTTAGTTAGTCATTCGAATTATTTTTGGGGTATGATTGAAAAAGTTAGAGAGGAGAGAGACATCCATGGGAGAGTAGACTGAAGGCTGTCAGAAAGTTCAATCGGATCTTGCATTTTCATTTTCTTTCACCGTCGAAAGGATGGTAGAGACTTCTAATGGTGGAAGTTGAACAATTATCTTTTCAGTTTTGCAAGTACACTCGTCGATCGATTTGACTTCTTTAAAGTTCCATTGCAATATGCATTCGCATTTTGCAAGTCACAAATTTCTTGCCATGAAAATGGCCTATATAACAGTTCAAAATCTGTAACTATTCTTTCATACAGACGCAAATGAACTTGCGCTAGGAACCATTATTTTCATATTAGCGCCACATTCCCCCCCAATCCCACGAGTGCTACTATTGGGAGTTAAACTCTTGGGTCCGAGAGAAATGTTACGACTTCGGGGAGAGAAGGCCAAAATGACTTTATTCGTATCAAAATGCATTGCGTCTTCATACCCCTGGTCAGAAGGAGTGGAGTCGGCGTTGCCAAATGTAAACGTACACGATTTAAAGAAATGCAAAGATTATTTGTTGTTTTGTGCAGAGATCTCGGCGTGATGTTTGTCTTCTGTAATTTTCTTTTCATAAAATTTCCGTAGGTATTATTGGGCCTCACTCTTAATGGACCTTCAAAGAAATCGGCCCAATGGATGGAGTGATCTTTCCGTTTGGAGCGACCAACTGATTAAACGACAAGCGAGGATCACGGCCACGAAAAGATCGGAGACGTTATTAAAACCCGGATTATGGAGGTTAATATATCAATTATAACCCACGTAATCAATCATAAGTATCGCAAGATCATGGCCATTTGGTAATCAAAGCTGACGAACGAAGATCACGGAGGCCAAACGGCTAATTTAGCGAGATCTTAGGAAATTAAATGTGTATATAAAGCGAAGGCTCTTGGTACACTCCAAATTTTGTCTTCGTACACTACACTTTGAAACGCAACAATATTGCTTAAGCAAAATACTAGCGTTTCTCGTGTAAAATGTACCCAAAAATTTGATATTATGTACTATAACGAAACACAGGTATTTGGCTTAAGCAAAATACCTGCGTTTCAGTTTTTTTTTTAATCGAAACGCAGGATCCCTGCTTAAGCAGAGATCCAGCGTTTCACTATTTTTTTTTGAAAGCGAAACGCAGGATCCTTGCTTAAGCAAAGATCCAGCGTTTCGCTAATTTGATTTTTCTTCAAAATTGCACTTTTTCCCATAATCATGTAGAGAATTTCAATAGTTTAGCTAGATCTTAGGAAATTAAATGTGTATGTAAAGGGATTTGAGATCATTGTAAAAGAGAGGATTTTGACATAATACATACGAATACTCTCCTACTTGCATTCATGAGAATTCTCTAGTTCGAATCCTCACTCTAGTTTTGAAGCGACCGACGACTAAATCCTTTGATTCGACCAATCTCTCATTCAGAGGAGGTAAGCTTGTCTTTACATCTTTTTAATCTTATTTCGTCTAGATCTTTAGTTGATTTGGATTATCTAGATATTATCGATCTAATTGTTGTCTAGTTGCCCTTCTTTAAGCGATTCAGGTCGGTTAGATCTTTTTCGCCCAAAACAATTTGGCGCCCACCGTGGGACATCTAGCCAATCAACGATCCAATCATCAATCCGATACTCATCCCATCATGACCGGCTCAGGAAACCCCGTCGTCCCCGTCGAAGATCCAGCCCAGGACAACGTCCAAATCGAAAATCAGGAAGAGAACGTCAACGCCCAGCCAGTCGCGGATTCGCAAATACAAGAACTCGCAAAAGCCATGAACGTCCTTCGAGAAGAACTAATCCAACAGTGTACCAGGACCAAAACGCTAAGTGCTCAATCTGAATCCGAAATCGCTCGACTAACATGTGAAAATGAGTTTCTAAGATCGCAGGTACACTCATCTGCATCGATTCCCAGAGGTTCAAGACGTGTGGTCAATACGGAAGGATTACCCATACGACTCGATCTAGACGGAGTGGACATGATACCCACAGTGGAGACCAATGCTTCCCGGCACACCGGTATGTTTCAGACCCCTCCGGCCACTCTCGTCACGACTAACATGCCAAACTCTGTAGATGAGCCTCTCGAGGCTCGAGCAACCCATTCACAGGCGACGACTCCGGCCGACCTCCAGGCCCTCATATAGCAAGCCATTAGTGAACATATGAAGACTCTAGATGATCGTATCGCACGGATCCCGAGTGTTCCCCAACCAATCGAGAGAGAAGCAATCGACGGATATGAAGACTCGCCTTTCGCAGAGGCGATTGCACGCGTCAAGATTCCTAAAAAGTTCCACGTCCCTAACATGCCCAACTATGACGGGACCGGGGACCTCGACAAGCACGTCTCAATTTATAAGCAAAAATTAATGACTATTTCGATCCCAAGAGGGAACCGCAAGGCAGTCATGTGCAAAAGCTTCGGCACGACCCTCGCGGGACCTGTACTAACTTGGCTTATGCATTTTCCACAGGGTTTCATCGCTTCATTTGCCGACTTGATCAATTCGTTCAAAGTTCAATTCGCTAGCAGTCGACGATTAGAAAAGCAGTCAAGCGACATATACAGGATCGTGCAAAGGTATGGCGAACCTCTAAGGGATTATCTTAACAGGTACAACAAAGAGAAGGTCGCAATCCCACATTGTGACGTTCCAACATCGATTTAAGCATTTCGCCGGGGCCTGGTCAGAGGTAGTGAACTCTACCACAAATTGACCAAATACCCATGCCGAAGCTTTGAGGACGTACAAGCCAAAACCATGGCTCAAGTCAGACTCAAGGAAGATGAGGAACCCTCCAAGGCAAACAAGAGTCCCGATCGAGTCGACCGAAAGTCATCCTCGGATTATCGACGCGATCGACGACACCAACTGTACCCTAAGGGGCGAAGCGACCCAAGTCAGGTAAACAACTCTTATGACAGGAACCACGATTGGCGAAACAACCCCGCTCTCCCTCCGAAACTTCACTCTTACAACTTCAACATATCCGTATCGGAGCTCGTAAAGAGTTTCGACAAATATGGAAAGGAAGTAAGATGGCCTCGGAAGAACGATAAACCAGACGCCAAGAAGGACATGAACCAATGGTGCAAGTTCCACGGAGACCATGGACATTCGATGGACGAATGCATAGCCCTTCGCAAAGAAGTCGCGAGGCTCCTCGCACAAGGGTTACTACGCGACGTCATCTCAGACAGGGCTAAAGCGACCCTCGATCGAAGGGACCAGGTAACATCCGACAAACCATCCTCTCTGGTTCCCACTAAAATTGTCAACACTATTTCAGGAGGGTCGGACGTGTGTGGAAGCACATACTCGTCCACCAAAAGACATGCTCGAGAGAGCAAAGGCAACAAGCCGATTCAGACGGAGACAAGACAATTACAAATCTCCGACGCTCCCACCATTACCTTCGACGATTAGGAAGCTCAAGAGTTAGGCGACCACCACGACGGTTTGGTAATTTCTCTTTCAATTAGCAATTGCCTTATTCGTCGTGTTCTAATCGACACAGGTAGCTCCACCAACTTGTTGACACTAGACGCCTTAAAGGGTATGGGTTTAAGCGAGGACGACTTAACCAGAAACTCTACCCCACTGGTCGGATTCAGTGGGGAAGTTAAGTATACCCAAGGCGAAATCGTGTTAACAACGTACGCTGGTGGAGTCAATCAACAGCTAAAGTTTTTGATACTCGACTGCCCGTCTCCATACAATGCAATTCTTGGCAGACCCTGGATCCACACCATGAAAGTTGCACCTTCCACTTACCACTAGACAATAAAGTTTCCTACTAAATGGGGGGTACAGGAAATAAAAGGCGACCATCGGGCTGCCAAGGAGTGCTATGTCACTTCAATGAAATGGGCAGTCGACAAACCTTCCGCATAGCAATCATAGTATGGCGAAGGAACCACACGATACGTCGAACCAGAAATGGAACAACTCGACGAGATCACGCTGGATCCTTCAAAGCCAACACAAACAGTGAAGGTCGGATCGAATCTAAACGACTTGACCAGGGCAAATTTAATTTCTTTTTGACAATCCAACTCTGACTGTTTTGCTTGGTCACAAGAAGACATGGTGGGGATCTCCCCTGATATTATTACTCACAAATTGAATGTAGATCCTACGTACCCTCCAGTCAAGCAAAAAAAGAGGAAGTTTGCGCCAGAACGTAACAAGATTGTTGACGATGAGGTAAAAAACTTACTTGAAACAGGTAAAATAAAGGAAAGTCAAGTACCCCGACTGGTTAGCAAATGTCGTCGTGGTTCAAAAGAAGAATGGGAAATGGAGAGTATGCATCGACTTCACAGACATAAACAAGGCATGTCCAAAATATTCTTTCCCATTACCACATATCGACGCCATGGTTGACGCGACCGCCGGACACGAAATGCTAACATTCATGGACACGTTCAGCGGATACAACCAAATTCTTATGGAACCTGACGACCAAAAAAAGATAGCTTTCATAACAAGCCAAGGTACATACTGCTACAAAGTAATGCCTTTTGGACTAAAAAATGCAGGGGCCACATACCAGAGGTTGGTAAACAAAATGTTCAAAGACCAGATCGGAGATACCATGGAAGTTTACATTGACGACATGCTCATCAAGTCCAAAGCAGCAGGGGACCACATCGAACACCTGAAGGAAGCTTTCGAGATATTGAAAAGATATAACATGAAATTAAACCCGACTAAATGCTCTTTCGGAGTGTCTTCAGGAAATATTTTGGGATACATGGTCACTCAAAGAGGAATCGAAGCCAGTCCAGACCAGATCAAGGCCATCGTCAACCTTAGATCTCCTTGATGCGTCAAGGACGTCCAGAAATTGACAGGACGGATAGCAGCATTCAACAGATTCATATCCAAGTCCTCGGATAAATGCAAGCTCTTCTACGAAGCCTTGAAAAAGAACAAATCATTCGACTGGACGACAGCACACGAGCAAGCCTTCCAGGATCTAAAGAAATACCTGGCAAGTCCACTACTACTAGCTAAGCCAAAAGACGACGAGCCGTTACCACTATATCTGGCCGTATCAGAATCAGCCGTCAGTGCGGTTCTAACAAGAGAGGAAGATGGTAAGCAGTCACCAGTCTACTATGTAAGTCGTTCCTTGCTTTCCGTCGAAACCAGGTACACATCACTTGAGAAATTAGTCTTGGCATTGGTTATGGCCTCAAACAAGTTACGACCCTATTTCGAGTCGCATGCTATTATTGTGAGAACTAATCATCCCATGAAAACAGTCATGAGGAAACCAGAATTTACAAGACGAATGGCTAAATGGGCCATACACCTCAGCAGATTCGACATCGAGTACAAGCCAAGGACAGCGATCAAATCTCAAGCTTTAGCCGACTTTGTGGCCGATTTTAGCCCAACACTGGAACAAGAAGCCACGAAGGAGGTCGAACAGTTAAAAGTCGAAGAAGACATGGGCACATGGCAACTCCACACAAATGGAGCATCGAACGTAAGAGGAGTCGGCCTAGGTGTCATGCTAAAATCACCACAAGAGGACCATATAGCCCAAGCTATGAGATGCGAGTGGGACACGACCAATAATGAAGCAGAATATGAAGCCCTCGTATTTGGACTAACGCTCGTACACGATCTTGCAATTCTGAATATAAAGGTGACATGCGACTCTCTCTTAATCGTCAACCAAGTACAAGGTTCGTACACTGTAAAAGACGACATGATGATGGCATATCTAGATATCGTCAAAAAATTGGCAAGCAAATTCCAGAACTTCACCATCCGACAAGTCCCACGCGACCTCAACACACAAGCCGACGCCCTAGCAAATCTTGGCTCCGCCTTGCATCCCAACGACTTCCACAACATTCCATTGGCACATATCACCACACCGGCCATCCCCAAAATCGTCAGGACACCTAATCCAGATGACATTCAAACAATGGACGAGTTACCCCTAGAAGAAGTCGTCTCAGCAGAGGTAGGCGACCACGCAGAAGAAGATTGGATGGGCGACCAAGATGATTGGACCACTCCCTATATCAAGTGGCTCGGAGATGGAACTCTCCCAGCAAACAAAGCAGAAGCTAAAAGACTCAAGGTATAAGCTGTAATCTTTGAGTTAAAAGATAATGTGTTGTTCAAACGATCTGTTACAGGCCTATACCTACGTTGCCTCAAAACAACCAAGGTACGACGCATCTTACAATCTCTACACGATGGAGAATGCGGGAACCACACTGGAGGACGTAGCCTATCCGGCAAAGCCCTCAGGATAGGTTATTATTGGCCCACAATGAACAAAGACGCGACAAATTACGTTAGGAAATGCGACGCCTGCCAATGACACGCACCTGTCACGCATCAGTCGTCGGAGATGCTCCATCCGACTGTAGCTCCCTGGCCCTTTATGCGATGGGGGATGGACATCGTCAGAAAATTGCCACCAGTGTCAGGACAACGCGTCTTCTTCCTGGCCATGACTGACTATTTTTCTAAATGGATAGAGGCCGAAGCATATCGAGAGGTAAAAGAAAAACACGTCATCTCATTCATAAAACGTAACATTCTATGCAGATTTGGCGTCCCTTCAGAAATCGTATGCGACAATGGGTCCCAATTCATCGGTAGCAAGACGCGATCCTTCTGTAAATAGTGGAATATCACACTAGTCACGTCCACACCAACATACCCACAATCCAATGGTCAAGCAGAGTCCAGCAATAAAATCATCATCAACAATCTCAACAAACGCCTCACAGGGGCAAAAGGCAAGTGGGCTGACGAGCTCCCTTTAATATTATGGTCCGACATGACGATGCCAAAAAATGCAACAGGACAAAGCCCTTTCTCGCTAGTCTATGGAAGCGAGGCAGTCATCCTCACTGCCATTTATGGGAAAACTGCTAGCCTGCGGTCAAACCTATTAACCAATAAGAAGGCAACACGTCATCGATCCACTGCAACAAATCGGCAGAGAAAAGATCGCGTCCAGAGAAGGCACGAGAAGAAGAAATCCAACCGCCCCTCAACTGCTATCTCCGGCCCGGTTCGATTCCTTGGGGCAATTATTGGGCCTCACTCTTAATGGACCTTCAAAGAAAGCGGCCCAATGGATGGAGTGATCTTTCCGTTTGGAGCGAGCAACTGATTAAACGACAAGCGAGGATCACGGCCACGACAAGATCAGAGACGTTATTAAAACCCAGATTATAGAGGTTAATATATCAATTATAACCCACGTAATCAATCATAAGTATCACAAGATCATGGCCATTTGGTAATCAAAGCTGACGAACGAAGATCACAGAGGCCAAACGGCTAGTTTAGCTAGATCTTAGGAAATTAAATGTGTATATAAAGCGAAGGCTCTTGGTACACTCCAAATTTTGTCTTCGTACACTACACTTTGAAACGCAACAATATTGCTTAAGCAAAATACTAGCGTTTCTCGTGTAAAATGTACCCAGAAATCTGATATTATGTACTATAACGAAACGCAGGTATTTGGCTTAAGCAAAATACTTGCATTTCAGTTTTTTTTAATCGAAACGCAGGATCCCTGCTTAAGCAGAGATCCAGCATTTCGCTATTTTTTTTAAAGCGAAACGCAGGATCCTTGCTTAAGCAAAGATCCAGCGTTTTGCTAATTTGATTTTTCTTCAAAATTGCACTTTTTCCCATAATCATGTAGAGAATTTCAATACGAGTCCGTTCATATAAAATTTGTCCAAAACGGACATCGTTTGCCCCTCCAAAAGCCCAAAAAACGAAGTCTTTCTACTTTTGTTTTTACAATTTGGTGCCCAACATATAGCGCATTGTAGTGAATTTTTTTGGTATTTTCGGCGTTTTTCTACTATAATTTTGTATAAAATTTTAATATGAGTTTATAACTATACGTTAGAACCATAATATATAATTATAGTATATAACTATAGTATATAACTATATAATATAACAATAGTATATAACTATACGATATAACAATAGCATATAGCTATAGTATATAACAATATGATATAACAATAGTATATAACTATACGATATAACCATAGTATATAACTATTCGTTAGAACCATAATATATAATTATAGTATATAACCATAGTATATAACTATACGATATAACAATAGTATATAACTATACGATATAAAATTTGTATATAACCATAGTACATTAGAACCATAATATATAATTATAGTATATAACTATACGATATAACCATGGTATATCACTATAGTATATAAATGAACGATATAGCAATAGTATATATATAACTATACGATATAACAATAGTATATAGCTATACGATATAACCATAGTATATAATTAAACGATATAACAATAGTATATAGCTATAGTATATAACTATATGATATAACCATAGTATATAGCTATTCGTTAGAACCATAATATATAACCATAAGATATAACCAAATTGGATATAACTATAAGATATAACCATAGTATATAACTATATGATATAACCATAAGATATAACTATAAGATATAACCAAATTGGATATAACTAAAGGATATAACCATAGTATATAACTATAGGATATAACTATAGGATATAACTATAAGAAATAACCAAATTGGATATAACTATAAGATATAATCATAATATATAATTATATGATATAACGATATGATATAATCAAATTGGATATAACTATAAGATATAACCATAGTATATAACTATAGGATATAACCATAAGATATAACCAAATTGGATATAACTATAAGATATAACCATAGTATATAACTATAGGATATAACCATAGTATATAACTAAAGGATATAACTATAATATATAACCATAGTATATAACTATAGGATATAACCAAAGTATATAACTATAGGATATAACGATATGATATAACCAAATTGGATATAACTATACGATATAACCATAGTATATAATTATAGGATATAATATGGTTATATCCTTTAGTTATATCCAATTTGGTTATATCTTATGGTTATATCCTAAAAATTTCTTTAACCATATTAGTTATATAAGTTATATACTATGGTTATATCCTTTAGTTATATCCAATTTGGTTATATCTTATGGTTATATCCTATAATTATCTTTAACCATATTAGTTATATAAGTTATATACTATGGTTATATCCTATAGTTATATCCAATTTGGTTATATCATATCTGTTTTGGGGCGAAAAGATCAGACGACCTAAATCGCCTTAGACGGGGTAACGAGTCGATCAGGTAATAGAAAATCACTCCAAACCAAACAGACAATCAACAAGTAAAGACGGGATGCAAAATAGAAAGATAATTTTATTGATCTATGGATGTTTGAATCAAATCGAAGTACAACTTATCCTTAGAGAACAAGGGATCAGATCTTGTTCGACAAGTGTTTCCGTGATACGACCGGCAGCGATTGAGCAAGATTCTGGGGAGATTGAGCTAGAAAGAATGTGCTAGTAAGTTCTTTTCAGGGTAAGCGAATGAGTACCGAATGTTGATATGTGTCCTTTTCCTTATCTCGTCGTGATCTATATATGGTAATCGCCATTTTGTGTCCGTTACTTCATTATTTGCAATATGTCCCACTTAATTCTGGGCGAGATCCTCGAGGTCAACTCTTGATTTCCCACATTATTCATGTGTTTAATGCCATAGCCATTGCTATCGATCGAGCATTTAATGTGCTGGACGAGATCTTCGGAGCTGGTCGGATCCTACACGTCTGAGAGATGTCCGACGCCTCCTCCGGGTTTTTCTCGGCCTTCGACTTTGCTTGGATCTCGGCCCAATTTACTGACTTTGATTCTCGCATTCAGTTGCGTATTCGCCCGGGTCGGAAGCCTCTGGTGTTCAATTTGGACGTAAACGACCGTGGTTGGGGGGAGTTGAGAGTCGTTGTAGGGACATCGAGCACCGCTTTGCTAGGGAGCTTAAGAAATTTCAAGACGATCTGGATGCTTGTCGAAAGGAGCTTAGTGAGAGCCAATCGAATATCGAGGAGAAGCTGAAGCAGGCTAGGATCGAGGATGGTCGGGTTGCTGGCGATGTAGGTGCCTTTTATGCGCTGAAGTCGCGTATCGAGATGATCGAGGAGTTTGAAGAGGGCAAGCAGGGGACCTGGGATTTGAAAGTGGAGAAGGAGACCATGGATTCCTTGTGTTCGAAGGGAAATCCGGGTTTGGAGCTCTTCTGTTTGGCTGGCGTCGGAGAGGAAGCCCTAGATGGCAGCACCGGTGAGGACGAGGCCCACTCTGGTGACACCGTGCGGATTGAGCCTCAGCCTTCTCTTGACCTGACCCCTGCTGAAGGTAATGTTGCGAACCCTGACTATTTTTTGTAGTTTGATTTGTGACCCGACCTGTGTGTGGGTAGGATATTTTCTGTTTTGGTGACCCGTCCACCATCGTGGGTCGCATGTTTGTAAAAAATGCTTAGGCTTTTATTTAATGCAATCTATTTTACAAAGGATCGTACATTTATGTGTTCATACACTTCGTCATGTTTGTTGCTGACGCTTTTGATTTGTATGTCGGGTTTGCCCGTGTGCTCCGTCGAGTAGGGCTTGCCGTATGTGTGTGAAGAAGGAGGCCTGCAAATGTATGTGTTTATGTTTAGTCATGACTTTAAGCCCAGGAGGAAAAGCAATATGTTTCTATTGCGTAAATGTAATAAGGTGTCTTAACCTTATGTATTGTGTAAGGCACGAGGTGTGCCGACGTGCCTGTGTTGTTCATCTCCCCGTGTTCCGATGGATCGTGTAGATGTAGTGTAAGCACTTTTGTTTGTGACTGGATCCAGTGTGTATGTTGATGTCGTCATGTACTTAGGTTTGCAAGGAAAATGTTCTTACTAGATGTAAATGCTCAGTTTCAGGAAATAGAGTTATGCTTGTGACAATAAGTAACGTACGATAGGTGAAAGGACGTTTAGCGCCTTACCTTAATAGCTTAGAAGTGGTATAATTTTAGGTGTGTTGCGTTCCAGCTTCTCGGTACCGGTCGTCCGTCTTTGTCTTCCAATTGGTATGCTCCTTGTCCGACTACTTCTTTGATTAGGTAGGGTCCTTCTAACTGAGGTGCGAGCTTTCCGTCCGTCGGATTCTTGGTGTTCTGGAATGTCTTTCTAAGGACCCAATCTTCAACTTTAAAGACCTTGGCTCGGACGTTCTTGTTATAGCTTCTTACGACCTGCTGCTGGAACTTGACCATTCTAATCCTGGCTTTTTCTCTAGTCTCGTCCGCTGTGTCCAAGTTGTGTGCCAGTTCGACGTCGTTCTATTCATTTGTCTGAAGGCTGTAACGAGCTGTTGGAACCAATAGCTCGGCGGGGATGACTGCTTCGCTTCCGTAGACGAGTGAGAATGGTGATTGTCCGGTCGCGTTCTTTGGAGTGGTCCTGTCGGACTAGAGAATGAACGGGAGTTCGTCTGCCCATTTCCCTTTAGCCCCTGTGAGGCATTTCTTGAGGTTGTTGATGATGATTTTGTTGCTAGACTCGACTTGTCTGTTATATTGTGGATACCGAGGGGTTGAAGTGACCAATTTGATGTTCCATTGGTCGTAAAAGGCTCGAGTCTTATGACTGATGAATTGTGAGCCATTGTCGCACACGATTTCTGATGGGACGCCAAATATTTAGCCTTTTTGGCTCTGTTTTGTCATTGGGTAGGACGCCGTCTTTTAGCCATTTGATGTAAGGTAACATCCAGTCGTCATGATTGCTGACAATGTCTTCTTCCGGCCGGTCGCCTATCTCCGTCGCGACAAGTTCCTCCAATGGTGCGACCGACTCCTTAGATGTTTTTGGAGCAGCTGGTGTCATGATGTGTGCCAGTGGGATATTCGGAAATTCCTTTGGATCCAAGACAGACCCTAGATTGGCTAGTGCGTCAGCTTGAGAGTTGAGATCCCTGGGCACCTGCCTGATGTCGAATGCTTGGAGTTGGTCGATCAGTTTCTTGGCCACATCCAGGTAAGCTATCATTTTGTCGTCCTTTGCGTTGTACGACCCTTGTATTTGATTTACGACTAGGAGGGAGTCACAAATGACTTCGATCTCTCGGACCCCTAGGCCGCGCGCTAAGATGAGCCCGAAAATGAGTGCTTCGTATTCAACTTCGTTCTTGGTTGCGTCCCAATCGCATCTTATGGCCTGGGCTATCTTGTCCCCTTGTGGCAATTTCAGCACGACCCCTAGCCCTGATCCTCTAGCGTTCGACGCACCATCGGTGTGGAGTTCCTACTTACCCGTTTCCTCTGTTGCGAGCAACTGTGTCGTTTCTTCGGTGGCTTCTTGTTCTAGGGTCGGGTTGAAGTCTGCCACAAAGTCAGCCAGGGCCTGCGACTTAATCGCTGTTCTGGGCTCGTATTCGATGTCATAGCCACTGAGATGTATGGCCCACTTGGCCATCCGTCCTGTGAACTCAGGTTTCCTCATGATTGCCCTCATGGGATGATTAGTGTGGACAATTATAGTATGGGATTCGAAATATGGCTTGAGTTTATTCGACGCCATTACCAGTGATACTACGAGTTTTTCTAACGATGAGTACCTTGTTTCTGCCGATAGTAACGTTCGACTGACATAGTAGATTGGCGATTGCTTGCCATCTTCTTCTCTGACCAGTACCGCGCTCACGGCGGACTCCGATACTGCTAGGAACAACAATAATGGCTTGTCGTCTTTGGGCTTGGTTAGCAACACGGGACTGGAAAGGTACTTCTTTAGGTCCTGAAATGCAACTTCGTGCTCTTCCGTCCATTGGAAAGATTTGTTTTTCCTGAGAGCGTCGTGAAAGGGTTTACACTTGTCGGATGACTTTGAGATGAATCTGTTCAGAGCTGCTATCCGACCTGTCAACTTTTGCACGTCCTTGACGCATCGAGGGGATTGGAGATTGATGAGGGCCTTGACCTGTTCTGTCCTGGCTTCCACTCATCTTTGCGTCACCATGTATCCCAAAAATTTCCATGAAGAGACTCCGAAAGAACATTTAGTGGGATTTAATTTCATGTTATAGCGTTTAAGTACCTCGAATGCTTCCCTCAGGTGTTCAATGTGGTCTTTCTTCTGCTTCGACTTGACTAACATGTCGTCGATGTAGACCTCCATGGTGTCCCCAATCTGATCTTTAAACATCTTGTTGACCAGTCGTTGGTAAGTAGCCCCTGCATTTTTTAGTCCGAAGGGCATTACTTTGTAACAATAGATACCTTGGCTTGTGATGAATGCCGTTTTTTCTTGGTCTTGTGGTTCCATGAGGATTTGATTATAGCCATTGAACGCGTCCATGAAGGTTAACATTTCGTGTCCTACCGTCGCATCGACCATGGCGTCGATGTGAGGGAGTGGGAATGAATCTTTAGGACATGCTTTGTTGAGGTCGGTGAAGTCGATGCAGACTCTCCACTTGCCATTTTTCTTTTGGACTACGACCACGTTGGCTAGCCACTCGGGATAGTTGACTTCCCTGATTTTTCCTGTTTCCAACAAGCTCTTGACTTCGTCGTCGACAATCTTGTTTCGCTCTGGGGCGAATTTCTTGCGTTTTTGCTTTACAGGGGGGTGAGACGGATCTACGTTCAGTTTATGGGTAATAATGTTTGGGGATATACCGACCATGTCTTCATGTGACCATGCAAAACAATCAGTATTAGATCTGAGAAAATCAAGAATTCGTTGTCTGGTCGAGTCGTCCAGGTCCGACCCGACCCTTACCGTTTGGTTTGGCTTTAAAGGATCTAGTATGATCTCGTCGAGTTTTTCCATTTCGGGTTCGACGTACCGGTTAGGTCCTTCGCAAATCTGTGATTGTTATGCGACCTTATGCTCGACATCACTTCTCATGGAGGCGACGTAACATTCCCTGGCCATCTGATCAGCTCTACTTTGTAGTGCTTATCTAGGAGTTGTTATCGGTGTTTAGGGTGCCATTTGTAGGGATTTAGAGCACAACTGTGGAATATGGAGATGGAGAGAAGAATGTGGATATGGTGGTTTAGAGGAGCTAATTGAAGACATCCAGGAGACGAGGAGTAGACCACCTGAGGAGATAAGAAGAATAGGAGGAAGAACCACACAAATGAAGAGGAGAAGAGGTTGCCGCGGCCAACCGCGATCAAGAGGAGAGCCAAGGAGTGTCCGCGGTGAAGAACGAGACGCGGAGCGAAGGAAGGCCATGCCCGCGACTGCGGAATTCCCATCGCGCCTGCGGAAAATTCAGAGCTGAAAGTCGAGAGCGAGGAATCAATTTCCGCGACCGCGGATTTCTGGCCGCGGTCGCGGAAGCACGGGAGGCGAGCCGCTGGAAATTTTTCAAAGTTTTATTTATTTTTCTGTTTTCGATTTCTTTTCTATTATTTTATTCCGGACTTTATGTTATTTCCTTTCTAGATTACTTTTGTTATCTTTTTCCTTTCGTTTGAGGGTTAGCTTATTTAACCTAGTTTTCCCATTCATTATACATCACCACGTTTTAGTAGTCAACATTTTTTCCCTTTGAAGAATTTTGTTTCCAAGACTATGAGGAGCTAAGCACCCTTTTGCTTAGTCCGACAATTGAAGCTTTTCGTATGATTTGAATGTGAGGTTACAACTCTATTCCCTATTCCTTTGGATTATATCTTTGCTCTTGAACATATTCCTATTGATTATTATTGATTTGACTGGATTGATCACCTAGTTGATATTAGTAATTGTCTATTGCTAGGGTTTGGATATTTCGGGTTGAGATTCCTTATCCGTTGTAGCATCCATGATATTCTAGGACTGGTAGGACTAGTTTATTATGAAAGAGATTTGATTATATGTTAAATACTGCGGGTCGTGGTATTGCATGTATCCTGGTTAATTCCTATGCTTCTTGCTGCTATTGAATTAAATCTTGAAGGTTGGTAGGGATTGTTTAATAGTTAGGGTTGCCTAGACTGGTAGGACTGGTAACTAATTCAGAATAGGGACATGAATAATCAAAGGAAGGAATAGAGATAACCTAGGACCAATCAATCATATGAATGGTGGATATTTGTTTGGCTAAGTGTTTCCCTTTTATTGAATACAAACTCTTTGCTTTGTTTACTTGTTCAACAATCAACAACCAAAACCCCCATTGTTACTTTGCATGCTAATTCACATAAACATAAACAACTCCTCCCTGTGGGATCGACCCTGCTTACCCAGACTACTAGTTTAGGTTTGTTAGGATTTATTTTGACCAGGTAACACGACTAAAGCCTGTCTGTCAAATTGGCGCTATTGCCGGGAAGGCAAGTTTTGTTTTTTCTCTCTGTGTGTTTGTGTGCTTGTTACTATTGTGTGGACCTATCTTATGGTCCACACCCGTGCTACTAATTCCCCAATTTTAGCTTTGGATTCAGAAATTGAGAGGACTTTCTCCCAGAGCCATAGAGTAAACCGATCTTTGATATTTGACAACCCCACTTTTGAGATGGCAGACGACCAACAAACGCTGAGACATCTGACTGCTCCTAATCTGCAATAGCAACCGCTGGCTGTGCGGTTTCCTGAGCTTGCTAACGAAGTCAACTTCGAGCTCAAGTCTGGGTTGATCCACTTACTCCCTCACTTTCATGGGATGAGTGGTGAAGACCCTAACAAGCATCTGTCAGAGTTCCATGCAGTCTGTACGAGCATTGATAGCATCCATTTCATACATGTTTAGCGCATGCATTTAGGCATAGTTTAGGTCGTTTGCATTTGCATATTTCCCGTATTTAGTTTGTTTTGTAGTTTTCTTGGATTTCGATGTCTACACAAGTTTCTGCGGTATTTTAGGTGATTTACCGGGTTCTGCGAATGCGCTACATGATGTGGAGTCCATAGGAGGATGTACCGGAGCAAAAGGGAGCTTAAGAGATGAATGGAGCGATGTCAGAAGTGGAAGAGAAGTGCAAAAAGGACCTGCACGGTTAGCTGCACGGTTAGCAAACCTTGCAGGATATTTGAGAGCAAAGAAATGAGTTTTTGAAGTTTGGCATGGTTAGATTAACCGTGCTGCTAACCGTGCCGGACCCACGGAGGTTGTTTCGTGTATTTTGGGATTTATTTTTGGAAACTTTTTATCTTAGGTATAAAAACGTTATTTTAGAATTAGGTTAAATCATCATCTTTCCCCATCAGTTATCTCTCATCATCGTTGTTAGTTTTCTCCTATGAAGAACTAATTTACATTGCTTTGTTAGACGATTTGAAGCCTTCGTTTGCTTGGTTGTAAGATATCTACTCTTGTTCTACTTCTTTGAATGTTTGTGATTCTCTTGAACCTAATATCATTGAGTTTTGCTAATTGGCCATTGGTATTACTCTTTTGCTATAATTGGATTGTTTCTGTTTGAGATAACTAATTCAGAGTAGCGACTACAATATTCTAGATCTGTTTGAGATAGATTATTGTAGGAGAGAATTGATTTGCATCTCCCTTAAAACTGTTTGTTTTATGTTAGATGTATCTATTGGAATTCCTAGAACTTAACGCTGCTACTGAGTTGAATCTAGAGGTTTTCTAGGTTGTTTAATAGTTAGTATTTCAGGGTCTATTTGTCCTGTAATAGACAATAGAGGGAATTGTTACATTCATTAACTTAAAGAACTTGAGATTATCAATGATCAATCAATCAAATTGAAGTGTGGATATCTTTTGGCTAAGCTATTTTTCATCTCTTGATAACAACTCTTTGTTTGCATACTTGTTTTCCTTTAATTGAATCTTTAGCACTCAAATCTCCCCCCCCCCATTTGTTCTTGTTCTGATTGGTATACAATTAGATTAGTAGGATAATTCACTTAGTTCCTTGTGGGATCGACTCTTACTTACCCAACTATATTAGTTAGGTTCTTAAGATTATTTTGCTAGGAGATACACGACAATCACCTATCAAATTTGGCGCCGTTGTCGGGGAACTAAGTTGCATTTTCTATTTGTCCTTTTTGTGTACCAATTATTGTGTGAACCTGTCTTATGGTTCACACCCGTGCTACTAATTCTCTTATTCTTAATTTTGATCCAGAAATTGAGCAGAAGTTTTTCAGGAATCGAAGAGCAACTTGTGAACTTCTGAACGAAATTGAGATGGCTAAAGAGCGGACTTTGAGGCAGTTGACTGCCCCGAATTTGGAGCAACAACCTCTTGCAGTGTAGTTTCCTGAGTTAGGGGATGGTGTGAATTTTGAACTGAAGTCTGGGTTGATTCATCTACTTCCACACTTCCATGGGATGAATGGTGAAGACCCGAACAAGCACTTGTCAGGATTTCATGCTGTTTGTACTAGTATGAAGCCAAGATGGGTTATAGAGGACCAAATCAAGCTGAGAGCCTTTCCTTTCTCTTTGAAGGATGCGGCTAATGATTGGTTCTATTATTTAGCCCCGGGGAGTATCGACACTTGGGCAAAAATGAAGAAAACTTTTCTTGAGAAATATTTCCCAGCAACCAAACTGAACAGCCTGAAGAAGAGCATCTCCAACATTGAACAACAGGCTGGTGATACTTTGTATGAATACTTTGAGAGGTTCAAAAGGTTGTGCTCGAGTTGCCCATACCATGGTTACTCAACTCAAGATCTCATTCTTTATCTATATGGGGGACTTCTTGACGATGAGCGCAGAATGGTGAATGCAGCTTGTGGGGGTAATATTCTGAATAAGACACCAGCAGAAGCATTTGAAATGTTCTCTGAGTTATCTGAGGGCTTGAGGCAGTTCAGCAAGAGAGCAAGTACTCAAACAGCTAAGGCGGTAGACTCTCATTCATCTAAATTGCAGTCTGATGTGAGCGAACTGAAAGAGATGATGAAGCGTTTCATGCTTAAGGGCACCCCTCAGCAAGTGAAAGCCTGTGGTATCTGTTCTGATGCACTCCATCCTACGGACGCATGTCCAACACTTCAGGAACCTGATGCTGAAGTAAATGCAGTGGGAGGTTTTGGACAGCAGAGACAGAGGTATGATCCTTTCTCAAGCACTTACAATCCTGGGTGGAAAGATCACCCTAATTTGCGATATGGGAATTGAGATCAGTAGCAGCCACACCAGAATTAGCAACAATTCAGGCAACCATATGTGCCTAAGCCTCAGGAACAGGGCTCGAGCTCCTCTATGTCTACAGAAGATATGATCAAAGCCCTTGCTCAAAACATGACCACAATGCAGAGTAGTATGGCCCAATTTCAATATAGTACCAAGTCTAGCATTCAGAACTTGGAAAATCAAGTGGTACAGATTTCTCAAGCATTAGGAAAGTTGGAGGCTAGTGGCTCTGGTAAACTTCCAGCACAAACAGAAGTGAACCCGAGGCAGAATGTCAGTGCAGTCTCATTGAGGAGTGGTAAGAAGCTAGAAGACAGAGTTGAGAAGAGAGTTCTCTTAGATGAAGATGACGATGATGTTGTGGAAGAGCCACCAAAGCTGGAAGAAGACAAGGCTGAAAAGCCTTATGTTCAGCCTGATTTTCCACCTTTGAGCTCATACAAGCCAGTCCCGCCATTTCCTGAGGCACTGAAGGACAGAAGGAAGCTCGAGTGCGACACAGAGGTATTCGAGACATTCAGAAAATGTGAGGTAAACATTCCCCTTCTTAAATTCATTCAAAGTGTTCCTCGTTATGCTAAATTTCTGAAGGAATTGTGCACAATTAAAAGGAACCAGAAATTGAAGGGTAAGCATATGATCAAAGCAAGTGAGCATGTGTCTGCTGTGTTTCAAAGGCGTCTGCCTAAGAAATGTGGTGACCCTGGCATGTTTAGCATTCCTTGTAGGATTGGTGATACCAAGTTTGAAAAGCTATGCTAGATTTAGGTGCATCCATTAATGTGTTACCTTTTTCTTTGTATGAATCTCTAGGACTTGGACCATTGCATGAGACAAGGGTTGTTATTCAATTGGCTGATCGATCAAATGCTTATCCGAAAGGGGTAATAGAGGATGTCCTTGTGATGGTTGACAAATTAATCTTTCCTGCAGACTTTTTTGTATTGGATATGGAACATGATAATCATGCCGCCCCTATTTTGTTAGGAAGGCCATTTCTTAAGACTGCCAATACTAAGATTGATGTGAGTAGTGGTTCATTAACTATGGAATTTGATGGAAAAAGGGTAGAGTATAACATTTATGATGCTATGAAATACCCTTCTGATGATCATTCCCTGTGCTCAATTGATGTCATTGAACCACTTGTGCAAGATGCGTTTGATTTGAGTTATGATGATGATCTGCAGGCTATTCTTGAAAATGCTATTGTAGATACCAATTTGGAAATTGCTTTGCCTACTAACCTGCAGGAAAGAGTAGCTGAATTGGATGTCTATTATAAGCTCCCTCTTGCATATATGGGCTCTGAGCCCTTGTCACTAACTTTGCCGAGCGAGAAGCTCTTGCCTTCTATAGTGCAGGCACCGATGGTGGAGCTTAAGCAACTCCCAGACCATCTTAAGTATGCTTTCCTTGGAGAGAATGAGACATTGCCAGTGATCATTTCAAACAAACTCACCAAGAGTCAAGAGGAGAAGCTGGTGGCAGTGCTTAAGGAGCACAAGACGTCAATAGGATGGACGATTGCAGATATTAAGGGCATCAGCCCAACAATGTGTATGCATCAGATTTTGATGGAAGGAGAGGCCAAACCGTCTAGGCAACCACAAAGGAGACTCAACCCACCGATGATGGAGGTAGTGAAGAAAGAAGTTTTGAAACTTCTACAAGCTGGTATGATCTATCCTATCTTTGACAGTAAATGGGTGAGTCCTACACAGGTTGTCCCTAAGAAGGGGGCATTACAGTGGTTGAGAATCAAAAAGGTGAGTTGGTCCCCACCCGAGTGCAAACTGGGTGGCGAGTGTGTATTGACTACCGTAAGCTGAATGCGGTAACTAGGAAGGATCATTTCCCCTTACCTTTCATTGATCAAATGCTTGAGAGACTTGCTGGTCGTTCATACTATTGCTTTCTAGATGGATACTCAGGTTATTTTCAGGTAGCCATTGCACCAGAGGATCAGGAGAAGACGACGTTTACATGTCCCTTTGGCACATTTGCATATCGTAGGATGCCTTTCGGGCTGTGTAATGCGCCTGCCACCTTCCAAAGGTGTATGGTAAGTGTTAGATTCAAAGGATCATGAGGCCACGGTGCAAGCTTTGCTCGTCGTCGGAGTGGAAACGCCAATTAGGGTTTCTCGGATGGACGGTGGCGTGGCGGAGGCGCAAGGGTGGTTTGACGGCGGAGTTATGGGGGATAGATGGCACTCAATGTCTTCTTATAGAGGGAAGAAGAATTGCTTGCAGAAGTGAAAGGGAAGAGGAAGTGTGAGAGATGTACTCACTCGACACACTTAGACTATTTTGACGAAAGAGAGACTAGAGAAGCAAGAGAGATTTTGGCAAAGCAAAGTTGATAATTCTTTCGTGAGCTTTTCAGCTTTCAAAGTACCAATATAAAGGCTTACAAAAAAGGCAAGAATGCCTAAGGAAACGTCAAGAGTCTTGCACAAAATTAAACCCTAATTTTAATACCGAAAATGTCCAAATAAGGTAACTTATTAACTTCAAAAGCAAATGTCTTCAAGCACGTTTAAGATTCTCTCGGCCAAGGCTTGGGCCTATGATGGTGGGGTAGGTGGGCCAGTCCATGGTGGTTGGAGTGCCGAACAAAGTGGCCCAAGTGGCTCGGCGCCCCTCTTTGAACATTCACTTGCCGCTAGCACCATGTTCGCCGACGCCTTGATGAATGCAAAGGACTAGGCTAGGCTCGGCATGGCTTAGGGCAGCTTGGCATGTCAACCCCTTGTGGAGGTCTTGGAGAAGCTTCCTAGCCCTAGACCTCATGATGGCACCAGGGGTTGCCTTGTCTTCTTGGGCGTTGTCCTTAGTGTTGCTTGCGCCCGGCGCGGCCGATGTCTTGGCCTTGTGGCCAATGTCTTCCTTTGGTTTGGCTTTGGCCCTCACATGCATGTCTCGGTCATCTCCATCTCCAAGGGTGTCATCCATAAGCTCCGTGCTTTGATCCAGCTCTTGGGCCTCCATAGTGCCTACAGTGTGCTCCTCGGCGTCCAAGTCCTCGACGGCGCCTAGGGTGTCCTCGGTGTCTTGACCTTGATGTGGCATGGTCACATCATCCTCCCTCTCTTGAAAGGGATTCGACCCCGAATCCAGCTCTTCTTGGTCATCTTCATCCTGCACACAATAAGGCATCAAATCAGAAACATTGAAAACATCATGTACACCAAAGTTAGGAGGAATATCAAGCTTGTAGGCGTTGTCATTGATCCTCTCAAGCACTTGAAAGGGTCCATCGCCTCTTGGCTTGAGTTTGGAGTTGAGGAGCAATGGGAAGCGCTTCTTCCTTAAGTGTAGCCATACTAGATCACCCGGTTCAAAAATTACTTCCTTTCGCCCCTTGTCTACATGCTTCTTATATTGGCCGGTTCTCCTCTCAAGTTGCAACCTTGTGTCTTCATGCAACTTCTTAATCCTTGCAGCTTCATCCATACCTTCTTTGCTCTCTCGCTCTTTGATAGCATAGGGTAGGAGCTCTAGTGGTGTTGTGGGATTGCGCCCATAAACCACTTCAAAGGGTGTCTTCCTTGTTGCCGAATGGACCATCCTATTGTAGGCGAATTCAATGAAGGACAAGCTATCCTCCCACCTGCGCAAGTTAGTCCTCAAGATAGTTCTAAGCAAGACACCAAGAGTACGGTTAACCACCTCGGTTTGGCCATCCGTTTGAGGGTGGCAAGTAGTAGAGAAGAGAAGCTTAGTTCCAAGCTTAGCCCAAAGGGTTTTCCAAAAGTAGCTTAGGAACTTAACATCTCGGTCTGACACAATGGACCTAGGAACTCCATGCAATCTCACAACATGATCAAAGAAAAGGTTAGCAACATGAGATGCATCATCAGTCTTATGGCATGCAATGAAATGTGCCATTTTGGAGAACCTATCCACTACTACAAAGATGGAGTCTCTCCCTCTCTTAGACCGTGGCAACCCCAAAACAAAGTCCATGGAAATGTCTTCCCAAGGTAGTTTAGGGATTGGCAATGGAGAGTAGAGACCATGGGGTTGCATTTTGGCCTTAGCACGCATACAAGTAGTACAAGAAGAACAAAGCTTCTCAACCGCTCTTAGCATCTTAGGCCAAAAGAAGTGCTCTCTAAGCACATGTAAGGTCTTAAGGACACCAAAGTGCCCCATCAACCCACCCCCATATGCTTCTTGCACAAGTATAGCTCGAATGGAGCCCTTAGGAATGCACAACCTATGACCTTTGAACAAAAATCCATCATGCAAGTAGAATTGACCCTCACTTCCCTTAGACTTACATGCATCTACTATAGCATAAAAATCAGAATCAAGAGCATATAAGTCTTTCATGAAAGTGAAACCAAGCAACTTTGCATCTAATATGGTCAATAGAGTGTACCTCTTTGAGAGGGCATCCGCCACCACATTGTCCTTTCCCTTTTTGTGTTTTATCACGTAGGGGAAATATTCAATGAACTCCACTCACTTAGCATGTCTCTTGTTGAGCTTGCTTTGGCCCTTCAAGTATTTCAATGCCTCATGGTCGGAGTGTATGACAAATTCTTTAGGCAATAAGTAGTGTTGCCAAACTCTTAGCACACGTACTAAAGCGAGAAGTTCTTTGTCATAGGTGGGGTATTTGAGCTCGGCTCCCCCAAGTTTCTCACTAAAATAGGCAATGGGTTTGCCCTCTTGCATGAGGATACCTCCAAGGCCTATTCCCGAAGCATCACACTCTATCTCAAAGATTTTATCAAAGTTAGGCAATGATAAGAGTGGTGCTTGGGTGAGCTTGGCTTTGAGGCTAACAAAGGTCGCCTCTTGTGCGACATCCCATGAGAACGCCACACCTTTCTTGGTAAGCTCCGTGAGGGGCGCAACCAAGGTGCTAAAGTCCCTCACAAAGCGGCGGTAAAAGCCAGCCAAGTCTAAGAAGCTTCGGACTTGAGTCATAGTAGTAGGTGTTGGCCATTCATGAATAGCTTTCACCTTCTCCTCATCAACTCTCAAGCCCTCCTTACATACCACAAATCCAAGAAATACCACATGATCCGAGAAAAAGTGGCACTTCTTGAAGTTGGCATATAGCTTCTCCTTCCTAAGGACCTCAAGAACTTGTCTAAGGTGATCCACGTGCTCATCAAGATTATGGCTATATACTAAGATGTCATCGAAGTACACAACCACAAACTTGCCAATGAAGCGCCTTAGAATATGGTTCATGAGCCTCATGAATGTGCTAGGAGCGTTGGTGAGTCCAAAAGGCATCACCAACCACTCATATAATCCTTGCTTGGTCTTAAAAGCGGTTTTCCATTCATCGCCTTCTTTCATGCGAATTTGGTGATAACCACTCTTAAGATCAACCTTGGAAAACACACTCGCTCCATGCAACTCGTCAAGCATGTCGTCCAATCTTGGTATGGGATGGCGGTACTTAATGGTTATGTTATTGATCGCTCGACAATCAACACACATCCGCCAAGTACCATCCTTCTTTGGTACCAAGATGACCGGAACTGCACAAGGGCTAAGGCTCTCCTTCACATAGCCCTTGTCAAGCAATTCTTGGACTTGACGTTGTAACTCCTTTGTCTTCGCGGGATTAGCGCGGTACGCAGCCCTATTAGGAAGTGTTGCCCCCGGTATGAAGTCAATTTGATGTTCAATACCTCTTATCGGAGGCAACCCCTTAGGCACTTCCTCTTGAAAGAGATCATCGAACTCTAACAAAAGGCGAGTGATGGGCTACGGGAGTCCCTCAAGGTCATTCAAGTTGAGGAGCATGTCCTTACGAATGAACAAAAGACATGACTCTCCACTCTTGAACGCTTGAACATCCTTAGACCTAGCTAAGAGCATATGACTAGAGGCATTTCCTTTGCCCCCAATTGCCATTTTCTTACCTTTGGCATGCTCCTTAGCTTGGGCCTTGCGTTGTTCCCTAGCCACATGGTCAGCCATGATTTCATGAGGAGCTAAGGGATGGAGAGTAATCCTTTTCCCACGCAAATGGAAGGAATACTCATTGGTCACCCCTTGATGTATGACGCCCCTATCATACTGCCATGGCCTTCCCAAAAGAAGGTGGCACGCAGTCATAGGCAACACGTCACACAAAACCTCATCCTCATAGCCACCAATGGAGAACTTGATTATGGCTTGCTCCTTAACCTTTAGAGGGGTATCAGAATTCAACCAACAAAGTGTGTAGGGTTGTGGGTGAGGAGTAGTGCTTAGGTTGAACCTAGACACTACTTCATGGTCAATGATATTGCAACATGACCCCCCCATCAATTATCATACTACATACTTTGCCGTTGATAGTGCACCTAGTATGGAAGATGGTCTCTCATTGGCTAGGCACACTTGATCCCTCCGAGGCTATAAGCACTTTCTTAGCCACAAAACAGTCCCCATGGGCTGCAACAACATGCATCTCTTCCTCGGCCTCCTCATTCTCAACAACCTCTTCTTCATACTCATCCTCGGATTCATATTCTCCTAGAGTATTAAGTAGAAGTTGTCTTTTTGAGGTGCAATCCCGGGCATAGTGCCCTCTTCCTAGACACTTGTAACATTTGATATCCCTTTCTCGGTCCTCGCCCTCCTTTCGTTGGGGTTGGACTCTACTAGGGAACTCTCGTCTAGGGTGACTAGGATTATCACCCCTAGTCGGTTCCAAGCGTCTAGGTGGAGGTGGTGCCCCTTTGGAACTTTGCCAAGGGCGTGAGCTATTCCCTTGGGGGCGTCTAGAAGATAATGCTTTATACATACGATTAGTATAATGAAGCACTTCCTCCATAGGCGTCCCACGAGGAAAATGTTGCTTACTCACGACCGCTTTGAGTTCATTGTTGAGATGGTTAATGAACTTGGAAATAAGATACCCTTCGGGAACTCTAAGCCCGAACCTAAAGACCAAGGTCCTTAGCTCCGTATAGAACTCATCCGGGGTTTTATTCCCTTGCTCAAGTTGTTCCAATCTCTCATGAACTCGCTCGGCATAGTCATCCGGAACAAACCTATCTCTAAGAGCCCGTTTGAGTTCTTGCCATGTGGTCACTTGGGGGTGTCCATGGAACTCTCGTTCCTCTTTGTCCCCAAGCCACCATTGATAGGCGAATCCCTCAAACTTGATCGTAGCTATAGCTACTCGTTGAGCTTCCGAGTAGTTATAGTATTGGAATATTTGATCGGTTTTTTGTTCCCAATCAAGATATACCTCGGGCTCACAATTTAAACCAAAACTTTGTACCTCCAATTTAACTCCATGTGGCCGTGGTTGCTCCAAGTTGGCCGGGTATTCGTTGCAATTGCCACCGGCGCCGCGTGCTTCATAAGGCATGTAACCGCCTTGCCCTTGGCCTTGGAATGCTCCGCCTCGGTTTGGTGCACTCCTTAGGGGATGGAGTAAGGGTCCTTGAGACCTAGGGACGTCATGGGGATGCATTCTTGATTGCTCTCCAAGCCTTAATCCAGAATCTTCATGGTTAGATCTAAAAGGCATAGTAGTAGGAGCAAAAGGTAATGAGAAATTAGAAGAAGCATATTCTTTCCTTGTAGTGCTCATGTGATGTGCATGCCCTTGGAAGCCCTCGGTCAAGGCATGATTGGTCACTCCCGGATTTGGCAACGGCCAAGTAGTCATGGGCACCGAGAGTTGATCACCCAGCGGTGCAAGACCTAGCACGGAGGAGGTGCCGGCACTTGCTTGCGGCAAAGATCCTCCTTGGCCTTGGACGGAGGAGACGCCCTGCATGGTGCTCCATTTCTCCTCCATGGCGCGCATGAAGGCAGCTTGCTCCTCCCTCATGGCGCTCAAGTGTTGTCGGGCGCGCTCGTCGGATTTCTCTTGAGAAGCTTGAATGGCTTTGAGGAATGCCTCCATAGTGATTTCCGAGACCTCCTTGGGGTCCTCTTCAGCTGCTTGCTTGTCCTTGGGATTCACCATCTCTAACCTTCACAAATCAAACACACGACAGCCAACAAAACCCAAAGAAATTCCAACAAAAGTACGTAACAAGTAAGATTGCCAAATTTGCCTAATTTAAATTAGGACTCGGAATCCAACAAGTTCTTGGGTTAGGGTGGCTCCTATATGCAAAAGACTCACAAAAATCGAAAATAAAGTGCACCACAATCCTTGTCAAAAGCTTAAGTTAATTCACAACTCAAACAATTCTTGTAAGTACTTGTTTCCTATTACCACTTACTAATGTTAGCTCGAGCAAAAGGAATTACAACTTCACTTACAACCACAAAGATAGTGCACAACTTCTTCTTTTTCTTTTTTTTTTTGATTTTGATTTGGCTTGCTCTTTTGTACAATATCAAGCCGAGTTTTTCTAAAATGCTTCTTTTTTTTTGACGTATGGAATGCAGAAACGAGAAAAAGAAACTTGCAATGCAACTCGAGTAACAAAAGCGTACGCACTTCAGATTCGTTCCTCCACAAGAAGGCTCGGTTTGCAAATTACGTAAACAATTAAACTCGGATTATATATGTGCCAAATAAGGAAAGCAAAGACTCAAAGATCCTATAATAAATGCACAACTAAATGGGCTTTAAGAGGGTTGAAGGTTACTCTTTCCAAATTCAAACTAGTATTAAATGCAATTAAAGCACACAATAAAGCCAAATTTGAAGGTTACAATTCTTCCACTCTAAAAACGTCACTTCTTATAGGGCATTCAGATTTTATAGATCTATCCTAGATGCAAGACACACGACACAATCAAGAAAAATCCAAGAACAAAGCAAGAACAAGATTCGGACACAAAATTCCAACTACACATGCAAAGGCACGAAAACAAAGAACTTGTAGGACTTCGGACCTTGAATTTAAAAGAGGAATTTGAGCAAAACTTACGTGCTCTGATACCAAATGTTAGATTCAAAGGATCGTGAGGCCACAGTGCAAGCTTTGCTCGTCGTCGGAGTGGAAACGCCAATTAGGGTTTCTCGGATGGACGGTGGCGTGGCGGAGGCGCAAGGGTGGTTTGACGGCGGAGTTGTGGGGGATAGATGGCACTCAATGTCTTCTTATAGAGGGAAGAAGAATTGCTTGCAGAAGTGAAAGGGAAGAGGAAGTGTGAGAGATGTACTCACTCGACACACTTAGACTATTTTGACGAAAGAGAGACTAGAGAAGCAAGAGAGATTTTGGCAAAGCAAAGTTGATAATTCTTTCGTGAGCTTTTCAGCTTTCAAAGTACCAATATAAAGGCTTACAAAAAAGGCAATAATGCCTAAGGAAACGTCAAGAGTCTTGCACAAAATTAAACCCTAATTTTAATACCGAAAATGTCCAAATAAGGTAACTTATTAACTTCAAAAGAAAATGTCTTCAAGCACGTTTAAGATTCTCTCGGCCAAGGCTTGGGCCTATGATGGTGGGGTAGGTGGGCCAACCGATGGTGGTTGGAGTGCCGAACAAAGTGGCCCAAGTGGCTCGGCGCCCCTCTTTGAACGTTCACTTGCCGCTAGCGCCATGTTCGCCGGCGCCTTGATGAATGCAAAGGACTAGGCTAGGCTCGGCGTGGCTTAGGGCAGCTTGGCATGTCAACCCCTTGTGGAGGTCTTGGAGAAGCTTCCTAGCCCTAGACCTCGTGATGGCACCAGGGGTTGCCTTGTCTTCTTGGGCGTTGTCCTTAGTGTTGCTTGCGCCCGGCGCGGCCGATGTCTTGGTCTTGTGGCCAATGTCTTCCTTTGGTTTGTCTTTGGCCCTCCCATGCATGTCTCGGTCATCTCCATCTCCAAGGGTGTCATCCATAAGCTCCGTGCTTTGATCCAGCTCTTGGGCCTCCATAGTGCCCACGGTGTGCTCCTCGGCGTCCAAGTCCTCGGCGGCGCCTAGGGTGTCCTCGGTGTCTTGACCTTGATGTGGCATGGTCACATCAGTAAGTATCTTTTCTGAGTATGTTGAACACTTCATTGAGGTTTTTATGGATGACTTTACAGTTCATGGAGATAGTTTTGATGCATGTTTAGACCATTTGTCACTTGTGCTTAGAAGATGTGTAGAGACTAATTTAGTTCTCAATTCTGAAAAGTGTCATTTTATGGTTGAACGGGGCATAGTTCTAGGACATATAGTTTCGTCTAAGGGTATTGAGGTCGATAAGGTGAAGATTGATGTCATTCAGTCTTTGCCTTATCCTACTAATGTGCGCGAAGTGCGTTCTTTTCTAGGCCATGCAGGTTTCTATCGCATATTTATGAAAGACTTCTCCAAGACATCATTACCCTTGTGCGAGCTGCTGAAGAAAGATATGTCTTTTGAGCTTACAGATGAGTGCAAGAAGGCATTTGATGAGTTGAAGGCACGCCTTACAAGTGCCCCATTCATTCAAGCTCCTAATTGGTCTCGTCCCTTTGAGATCATGTGTGATGCAAGTGACTACGCTGTAGGCACAGTCCTCGGGAAAAAGGAGGATCGAGCATCCCATGTGATTCACTATGCATCTATGACTCTGAATGGCGCACAAAGAAACTACTCCACCACTGAGAATGAACTGTTGGCTGTAGTGTTTGCTCTAGAGAAATTTCGGTCCTATTTGCTTGGTACAAAAGTCATTGTGTACACGGATCATGCAGCTCTTCGTTATCTTATGACAAAGAAAGAGGCAAAGCCAAGGCTGATAAGATGGATTCTTCTATTGAGTGAGTTCGATGTAGAGATCAAGGACAAGAAAGGGGCTGAGAATCTTGTAGCTGACCACCTGAGCAGACTTGTCCATGATGGAGATAGACCAAAGGCTCAGCCACAGATTCAGGGAACCTTTCCTGATGATACATTATGCCGGATTCAGACTTTTGAGCCTTAGTATGCTCACATGGTGAATTTTCTGGTTTCTAGTGAGTTTCCCCCACACTTTTCAAAGGCCAAGAAAGACAAGCTACGCAGTGAGGCGCGGTTCTATGTATGGGATAATCCTTACCTTTGGAAGCACTGCTCTGATCAGGTAATCCATAGATGTCTTCCTGACAATGAGGTAATTTCTGTACTCGAATTTTGTCATTCTCATGCATGTGGTGGTCATTTTGAGGCTCAAAAGACAGCTAGGAAGGTATTAGATGTAGGATTTTATTGGCCTCACATCTTTAGAGATGCATTTGGTTTTTGTAAAACCTGCGATCGATGCCAAAGAGTTGGGAATATAATCCTCTCTAATCTTTTGTGAGATTTTCGATCTTTGGGGTATAGATTTCATGGGACCTTTTCCTAGATCTTTTGGGAATGTTTATATCTTGCTTGTGGTGGACTACGTTTCCAAGTGGGTGGAAGCGAAGGCCACCAGGACTGATGATTCTAAAGTTGTGGCAGGTTTCTTGAAGGAAAACATCTTTGCCAGGTTTGGTATTCCTAGAGCTCTAATCAGTGATAAGGGAACTCATTTCTGCAATAAGACTGTGAGTGCACTATTGAAGAAGTACCATGTCACACAGAGAGTCTCCACTGCATATCACCCACAGACTAATGGACAAGCTGAAGTGTCCAATAGAGAGATCAAAACCATCCTTGAGAAAACAGTAGCACCCAATAGGAAGGATTGGAGTTTGAGACTGAATGATGCACTATGGGCCTACCGTACTGCGTACAAGACACCTATTGGTATGACACCTTACAGGCTGGTATTTGGGAAGGGTTGTCACCTTCCTGTGGAGCTTGAACATAAAGCTTTTTGGGCAGTGAAGAATTGTAACATGAGGATTAATGAAGTCGGAGAATTCAAGAAGTTACAATTACAGGAATTGGAGGAGCTACGCATAGAAGCTTATGACAATGCAGTCACCTACAAGGAAAAAACTAAGGCGTGGCATGACAAGCATATCTTACAAAAAGAATTCAAAGCAGGAGACAAGGTTTTGTTGTTTATGTCACGTTTGCGTCTTTTTCCAGGTAAACTCAGATCTCGATGGGCGGGACCGTATGTTGTTGCTCACGCATTTCCACATGGTGCTGTAAAGATCTATGAGCAGGACTCCGACAGGGAGTTTAAGGTTAATGGTCAGCGGTTAAAGCCTTACCATGAAGGTTTTAACAAAGACGTCATAGAGGAGACGGTTCTTGTTGAACCCGACATTGAGAGTTGACCATAAGAACCTGGTCGAGCCAAGGATAGTAAACAAGGCGCTGCTCGGGAGGAAACCCGAGGTAAGTTTTTCTCTCCTTAAAAAATGTAGTAAAAAGAGTTATGGGGTTTTGCACGGTTAAAGGCACGGTCTGCAAACCGTGCAGGACTCCAGAAAGGCACTCGGATTTTCCTCGTAGACTTTGCACAGACACTCGCACGGTCTGCAAACCGTGCCTAATTTGCGATTGTTCTCTCGAATTTATTGCCCGGTTAGTGGCACGGTGATCTAACCGTGCCACTATCCAGAAAATAAAAATAAAAATTTGCAGCTTTCCCTTCGCTTTTCTTCTTTTCCCTTCGTTTTCTTTTCTTTTCTCCCCTCTGTCTGCCCTACCTCACGAACACAGTCGTGCCCCATCTTCATC
This sequence comes from Rheum nobile, assembly GCA_027886185.1. Lineage (NCBI taxonomy): Eukaryota > Viridiplantae > Streptophyta > Magnoliopsida > Caryophyllales > Polygonaceae > Rheum > Rheum nobile. The sequence goes on from WOAB01000081.1 coordinate 261,781, forward strand.
TCTCCACTTCGTCTCTCTCTTTCTCCGCCCCCACATCTCCTCCGGTGAATCCCCAGCCCACCGCCGGCGAGACAAAGACGGATCCGTGACCCGTGCACAACCGGTACAGCGGCCGGCGAGACGAAGCGACCCACGCATCTCTTGAAACCAGAGCTTCGTGTTCAAGCCACACCACCCCAAGCCAGATCTGAGCCCCATTCCGACCCTCCAAGCCACCCTCTCTAGCCTAGACCCGAACCCCCTCTTATCAAATCTCAATTCCGATTTTAAGGTATACCCTCTCTTGATTTTTCTCTTAATTGATAAAGGTATATGCTTTTACTTTTGGGTTGTTGCTTTGTTGATAATGGATTTTGGATGTGTTCTTCATGTTAATTATGGCTATGGCTTGAGAAATTATGGGTTTTGACTAGTATTTGATGGGTTGTGTGACTTGAGTTTTGCGTGGGAAAACTTTATTATATACTTGTCGTCTATTTTGTCATTTTCCTAATCATATGACGTCATTCATGCTCATATTTATTGGTTGATATTTTTTGGCTTGGAGACTTGCATGCTTTTTGGTGGTGTGATTAGTATTTGGTGGATTTGTGCTGCTTGTGAAATTCTTGTGTTAGCTTTGTCTTTGTCTGTGTTGCAGGTTTAAATGGCTTCGACATCGGGTCGTACTAAACGCACCAAGAAGGCCGCACAAGCTCCCGCTCGTCCTCCCCCTCTTCCTAGTGGTGCGATCCTCCCCTTCGACAACGCGGAGCATCAGCAGGCCTATGATACGCTGTCAGGTCCAAATGTGAAGTGGGAGCCAACTCGCTGGATACATTGGGACGATATGGCAGCCCTTGGTCTTGACTCTGAGATACGTCGATTAGCCGGACCAGTGGGGCTTCGCCACCTTCTTGACGTTTGTGAGCCGTCATACCAGAATCTCACTCGGGAATTTCTGAGTACCCTAACACTGGAACTCCATCCACACACCTGGATGGGAGTCGGTACTTTGCGGTTCCGCTTGGGGAACAAGTGGAGGACGCTCAACATTCACGACCTCAATCTCCTCTTTCGTTTCCCTGAGAGTGGAGCTCAACTCTTGGGTGGACAAGACTGTGCCGATTTTTGGTACTGCATCTCTGGGAGGAACGACTATGACAACCACTCCAAGGCATCCCAGATTGTCAACCCCGTCTTTCGAGTTGTCCAAAAATTCATCTCCGAAACTATACTCTTTCGGGATGACAACAAGGGCAATGTCCGCCAGGATGAATTGTTGGTTCTGAAGTGCACGGGGGACCCTCTGGCGCTGCTGACCCTTCCGAACATAGGGATGACGACCCTACATATGTGCTTCGTCAGATCGCAGAGGTGCGAGCTCGGCAAGAGCGGGATGGAGCTCTTTTGGAGGAGCTGTACACGCGAGTTCTGGGCTATCCTCCACCGCCACCGCAGTAGACTTGTTTGGTGAGTTTCTTCCTCTATCTTTATTCTTTTACATTGGGACAATGTACGGTTAAGCTTGGGGGAGGAATTCACATGTAGACTTGCATGTTCATATTAGTTCATCCTAGATTTAGTTGCATTTTTATTTGATTTTTCATTGTTTTTTCATTTGTTTGCATCTCTAGGTTGTTGTTAGTTTCCTTTAAGTTCATTTTGCATTGCATTGTCACATTCTGGATGCTTGATATGATGCCATGTTTAATCTTTTGTGGGTTCTTATAATGGTATATGATTCATGAATCCTCTTAATATGTTTTGGCTGTTGAGATTGCAATTACATTATGAGCATGATATGATTATTCAAACTTATGACAATAATGGACTTGAAATGTGGACTTGGATTAAGATGTGTTAGAACCAATACTCTAGACAAAAATGTCCTAGTGAACTTGTTAGCCTTTCTTGGACTACAATTGCATAAGTCCTCTGATTTTTGTGTGAATCTCCTTGTTTGTTATCTCTAGAACTTGCATGAATATCTCTTCGAGGCTGCATTTTAAGACTTTTATGCATGACATTTTGATTGAGACATTGTCTTTCTTTGTGAGCCCATATTTCCCTTGACCACCTTTTACATATTTTTCCTTTGCTTGAAGCCAATCTGAGCCTTAAAGCCTTTTCTTTGGAAGCTCCACAAAAGAAATCCGAGCCTATATTTATCTTACCCTTCCAGGGAATCGAATTGGGTCTTGCTAGTGTGGGAATGAGCTAAGCTTGGGGGAATTGCATAAAATGCATATGTTGTTGGTTGATGGTTTATATATGGATAGTAGAGATTGCATCATTCTGATTATTATGTTGCTTCCTCCTTCTAAAAAAAAAGAAAAAGAAAAAGAAAAAGAAAATAAGAAAAGAGAATAAGAGAAGAAGAAGGAAAGATTTGTTCATGTTAAGAATGAGAAGTTGTAATGTGAATTGAGGTGTGAGCTGAATTTGTGAGTATTTATGTTTGGTATTATTCTTTGTGAAATTCTTTTCCCTGGATTAGCACCACATGGCCTAAATATTTCCATGCCCTATGATTTTACCTTGGCCCCACTACAACCTTATATTCATGTCTCTTGATTGTGTTATGTGTATAGTCCATAGCAGTGGAGATCTAGATATTAATACAAGCTTATGGTAGTTAACATTCAAGGATGATAATTGAGAGAAATACATACCCGAAACACATGAGCGAAGCGACTTTATTATCTTGGTGAGGTCTAGAGTGGAGGAACTAATTACAGTCTTGTCTTTGATTGAGAAGCATGCTATGACAGGACTTGTCCTTTGTTTGGGTTTTCATGGTCATTGCTCATTTGTTCTTGGATTGAAACATCCGTTACATATTTTATGGACTCATTAGTTATGTACTTGCTTGGGGCAAACAAGGATTAAGCTTGGGGGAATTTGATAGCATCCATTTCATACATGTTTAGCGCATGCATTTAGGTATAGTTTAGGTCATTTGCATTTGCATATTTCCCGTATTTAGTTTGTTTTGTAGTTTTATTGGATTTCGATGTCTACACAAGTTTATGCGGTATTTCAGGTGATTTACCGGGTTCTGCAGATGCGCTACATGACATGGAGTCCATAGGAGGATGTACCGGAGCAAAAGGGAGCTTAAGAGATGAATGGAGCAATGTCAGAAGTGGAAGAGAAGTGCAAAAAGGACCTGCACGGTTAGCTGCACGGTTAGCAAACCGTGCAGGATATTCGAGAGCAAAGAAATGAGTTTCTGAAGTTTGGCACGGTTAGATTAACCGTTCTACTAACCGTGCCGGACCCGCAGAGGTTGTTTCGTGTATTTTGGGATTTATTTTTGGAAATTTTTTATCTTAGGTATAAAAACGTTATTTTAGAATTAGGTTAAATCATCATCTTTCCCCATCAGTTATCTCTCATCATCGTTGTTAGTTTTCTCCTATGAAGAACTAATTTACATTGCTTTGTTAGACGATTTGAAGCCTTCGTTTGCTTGGTTGTAAGATATCTACTCTTGTTCTACTTCTTTGAATGTTTGTGATTCTCTTGAACCTAATATCATTGAGTTTTGCTAATTGGCCATTGGTATTACTCTTTTGCTAGAATTGGATTGTTTCTGTTTGAGATAACTAATTCGGAGTAGCGACTACAATATTCTAGATCTGTTTGAGATAGATTATTGTAGGAGAGAATTGCTTTGCATCTCCCTTAAAACTGTTTGTTTTATGTTAGATGTATCTATTGGAATTCCTAGAACTTAACACTGCTATTGAGTTGAATCTAGAGGTTTTCTAGGTTGTTTAATAGTTAGTATTTCAGGGTCTATTTGTCCTGCAATAGACAATGGAGGGAATTGGAACATTCATTAACTTAAAGAACTTGAGATTATCAATGATCAATCAATCAAATTGAAGTGTGGATATCGTTTGGCTAAGATATTTTTCATCCCTTGATAACAACTGTTTGTTTGCATACTTGTTTTCCTTTAATTGAATCTTTAGCACTCAAATCTTTCCCCCACATTTGTTCTTGTTCTGATTGGTATACAATTAGATTAGTAGGATAATTCACTTAGTTCCTTGTGTGATCGACTCTTACTTACCCAACTATATTAGTTAGGTTCTTAAGATTATTTTGCTAGGAGATACACGACAATCGCCTATCAAGCATGAAGCCGAAGGGCGTGACGGAAGACCGGATCAAGCTGAGGGCCTTTCCTTTCTCCTTGAAGGATGCGGCCAATGACTGGTTCTATTACCTAACTCCAGGGAGCATAGACACGTGGGCCAAAATGAAGAAGGCCTTCTTGGAAAAGTACTTCCCAACGACAAAGCTGAACAACCTGAAGAGGAGTATTAGCAACATCGAACAGCAGGCTGCTGAGTCGCTCTATGAGTACTACAAGCGCTTCAAGAAGATGATTTCTAGTTGCCCCTATCATGGCTACTCTGACCAGGACCTCGCACTTTATTTGTACGGAGGTTTACTTGATGACGAGCCTCGGATTGTGAATGCTACCTGTGGAGGAAACATCCTGAATAAGACTCCAGACCAGGCCTATGAGGTCTTCTTTGAGCTATCTGAGGGCTCAAGATAGTTTAGTAAAAGGGCGGGCGCCCAATCCGTGAGAGATGCAGAGTCTCAGCCCAATTCCACTCTACTTGCTAAGATGGCTGAGATGAAAGAGATGATGAGGAGGTGCATGATGAAGGGTGGCCAGCAGCAGGTCAAATCATGTGGGATATGCCAAGATATGATGCATCCAACTGATGCATGTCCCATGCTGCAGGAGCCCACTGCTGAAGTGAACGCAATTGGCGGATATAGCCCTCAAAGGCCAAGATATGACCCGTACTCCAACACCTACAATCCAGGGTGGAGAGATCACCCCAATTTGAGGTACGGGAACCAGCAGAACACTCATCATGGCCAGGAGAACCAAGATTACCAACAGAGGCCGCCACCGTTTCTCCCCTGCCCACAACAATACCAACAACCTGGGGGTCAACAACCATTTAGAGCTCCTTATGACCAGAGACCCCAAGGCCAGAGCTCTAGTGCCCATGCGTCCAGTGAGGATAAGATTAATGCCCTTGTCCAGGGCATGCCAACCATGGCTAGCAATGTGAACGCACTAGCAAACATTGTGGCCCAAAATCAGCAAGAGACGAAGTCTAGTATTCAGAACCTGGAGAAACAAATGGGGCAGATCTCTATAGCTGTGAGCAGGTTGGAAGCGCGGGAATCGAGGAAGCTACCATCTCAAACGATAGTCAACCCGAAGGAGAATGTATGCGCCATGACGCTAAGGAGCGGGGCTGAGGTGGAAGCTAAGAGAGCCAAGGAGAAGGATGTCCGCGACCGCAAAGAAGAAAACCACGATCGCGGATGCATCACGGAAAAGGAGGAGAAAATCGGCGAATTTCCGCGACCGTGGAAAAATCACAGAGATAAAAGAGCCCCAGGTCGAGAGCAAACCGCGACCGCGGAACGAAATCCGCGACCACGGAAAAAGGGCTGAAGAAAACGAACAGGTCAAGGATTTTTCGCAATCACCAATCCGCGACCGCGGATCTGCCCTAGATGCGGCCTCTCGCTACAAGGATCCATATGATGATTATGTGAGGCCCTATTTCCCTCCGCTCGGATCCGAAAAGCCTCCCGTACCTTTCCCTGAAGCTCTGGCGAACACAAGTAGGCCATCTAATGATAAGGAGTTGTTCGAAACATTTAGCAACTGCGAGGTAAACATTCCGCTACTTAAGTTGATTAATAGTATTCCTCGCTATGCTAAATTTTTGAAGGAGCTCTGCACGCTTAAGAGGAAGAGGTTTGTGAAGGAGAAGAAGAAGGTGGTAGTCAGTGAGAACGTGTCCGCTATGCTGCAAAAGCGGATACCTAAGAAGGCAAGCGATCCAGGGATGTTCACCATTCCCTGTAAGATTGGGGGTACCTTGTTCGACAAGGCTTTACTTGATTTGGGTGCCTCCATCAATGTGCTGCCTCTCTCACATTACGAGTCCTTGGAGTTAGGCCCATTAGAGAAGACGGGGATTGTCATCCAACTGGCGGATAATTCCTACGTCTACGCCAAGGGAGTGGTGCAGGACGTGCTAGTCGAGGTAGGCAAGTTGGTGTTCCCTGTAGACTTCTTTGTGATGGACACGGGACAGGACAAGGATGCAGCGCCAGTGATGCTAGGGAGGCCGTTTATGAATACGGCAGGAACAAAGATCGATGTGAGCAGCGGTTCGCTCACAATGGAAGTCGATGGGGAGAGGGTCGGATTCAACATTGATGATTCCAAGAGACACCCTCTAGATGGGAACCCCCAGTGCTCATTGGAGGTGAGCGAACCAAGTTGAGGAGGTCGAGTAGTATGTCGAGCCACGACAATAACTAAGGCGCTGTCTGGGAGGCAACCCGAGGTATGTACTTCTTTTTCTTGTCTTTTCATTCCTTGTTTTTGCATTTGTTTTAGTGTGTTTTGCTTTTGTTTTTGTTTTTGCTTCTAACTAACCTATAGGGAGGAGGCTTGAACCATAAAGAAGACGGTGTTTACCACACCAATGTAAGTCCTCCTATTTCCCTGCCCGGAAAAAAAAAATCGAAAAAAAAAGTTCTACCGAAGGCCAGCTGTCCCGAGTTATCCCTGGAGAGACGGTGCGCATCATGTTGCCAGGGAGGAAACATTAGCCACATACTTGATTTGGCAACGATGATGGCCCTACAATTGACAGCTGAGGAGGAAGAACACTAGAGCCCCCACCACGATTACATCTGGGCTCCACCATGTGTTCATTGAAGGCCGTGCAACTCCGATTTCCTTGATGACCACTACACATTATAGTGGTTCCCTTTGGTTGCACGGTAGAGATGAGTTGAAGACCGCCGCAACACCAGAGACCTGAGCGTTCATTGCTTTACCGCCAACAACAACTTCCGTGTCCAAGCCAACTCGGCGACGGTTGTGAGTACTTTTCCCCCTTCCTTGTGCTTTATTCTTTTTGTCTTTCATTACATTGAGGACAATGCAATGTTTAGGCATGGAGGAGGATTCTATACTTGCTATGTCGTTGAGGAAAAAAAGAAAAAAAAAAGCCAAAAATTTGAAAAAAGGCAAACATAAAAATCATGGGATAAGTCGAAAATCCGAAATGGCGGCTTATGCAATAAGCAGGTGGCTTGGACCAACATTAGGCTGGGGTAATATGAGGTCAAGAGTGATATGAGTTTTATGTGAGCCCATCTATTGAAAAATGAAATGAGTGGCTTGGTGAAAACCCAAAAGGGCGCCTTGGCAAAATGAGTGAAAAGAAGAAGAGTGATTATTAGGAATCATCATTTTACCTGGCGAGGTGACATAAGAAGATGTGATATAAGGAGGATTCAAGTAGGTCACTCTGGAGTTATGATGGAGATTAGGATTAGATTTTTATTCACTCTATGGTGTTCGGGATAAGCTTGGGGGAAGTACTTGCTTTCCTTTTAGCTTGGTTGTGTGTGGTGTTGTTTTGGTCTTGTGTAAGTATGGTGTGTTGTGTTGTGCATATTGTGTTGGTGCCTTGGAGATTCATTGTTGGGTGCAATTCTTAGAAGAGATGGTTTTTCTGTGCTTCCTGAAACCTTGGGGAGTTGATTGGAGGAGTAGGTTTATGTTAGCTTACTCGAGGACGAGCAAGGTTTAAGCATGAGGGAGTTTGATCAGCTCTACTTTGTAGTGCTTATCTAGGAGTTATTATCGGTGTTTAGGGTGCCATTTGTAGGGATTTAGAGCACACCTGTGGAATATGGAGTTGGAGAGAAGAATGTGGATATGGTGGTTTGGAGGAGCTAATTGAAGACATCCAGGAGACGAGGAGTAGACCACCTGAGGAGATAAGAAGAATAGGAGGAAGAACCACACAAATGAAGAGGAGAAGAGGCTGCCGCGGCCAACCGCGATCAAGAGGAGAGCCAAGGAGCGTCCGCAGTGAAGAACGAGATGCGGAGTGAAGGAAGGCCACGCCCGCGACCGCGAAATTCCCACCGCGCCCGCGAAAAATTCGGAGCTGAAAGTCGAGAGCGAGGAATCAATTTCCGCGACCGTGGATTTCTGGCCGCGGTCGCGGAAGCACGGGAGGTGAGCCGCTGGAGATGTTTCGAAGTTTTATTTATTTTTCCTTTTTCGATTTCTTTTCTATTATTTTATTCCGGATTTTATGTTATTTCCTTTCTAGATTACTTTTGTTATCATTTTCCTTTCGTTTTAGGGTTAGCTTATTTAACCTAGTTTTCCATTCATTATACATTACCACGTTTTAGTATTCAACAGTTTTTCCCTTTGAAGAATTTTGTTTCCAAGACTATGAGGAGCTAAGCACCCTTTTGCTTAGTCCGACAATTGAAGCTTTTCGTATGATTTGATTGTGAAGTTACAACTCTATTCCCTGTTTCGTTGGATTATATCTTTTCTCTTGAACATATTCCTATTGATTATTATTGATTTGACTGGATTGATCACCTAGTTGATATTAGTAATTGTCTATTGCTAGGGTTTGGATATTTCGGGTTGAGATTCCTTATCTGTTGTAGCATCCATGATATTCTAGGACTGATAGGACTAGTTTATTATGAAAGAGATTTGATTATATGTTAAATACTGCGGGTCGTGGTATTGCATGTATCCTGGTTAATTCCTATGCTTCTTGCTGCTATTGAATTAAATCTTGAAGGTTGGTAGGGATTGTTTAATAGTTAGGGTTGCCTGGACTGGTCGGACTGGTAACTAATTCAGAATAGGGACAGGAATAATCAAAGGAAGGAATAGAGATAACCTAGGACCAATCAATCATATGAATGGTGGATATTTGTTTGGCTAAGTGTTTCCCTTTTATTGAATACAAACTCTTTGCTTTGTTTACTTGTTCAACAATCAACAACCAAAACCCCCATTAATTCCTATGCTTCTTGCTGCTATTGAATTAAATCTTGAAGGTTGGTAGGGATTGTTTAATAGTTAGGGTTGTCTGGACTGGTAGGACTGGTAACTAATTCAGAATAGGGACATGAATAATCAAAGAAAGAAATAGATATAACCTAGGACCAATCAATCATATGAATGGTGGATATTTGTTTGGCTAAGTGTTTCCCTTTTATTGAATACAAACTCTTTGCTTTGATTGCTTTGTTTACTTGTTCAACAATCAACAACCAAAACCCCCCTTGTTACTTTGCATGCTAATTCACATAAAGATAAACAACTCCTCCATGTGGGATCGACCCTGCTTACCCAGACTACTAGTTTAGGTTTGTTAGGATTTATTTTGACCAGGTAACACGACTAAAGCCTGTCTGTCACCATCCTCTGGTCTCCCTTGATTTCTTGGACTCCCCACTTGGTAGGGAACTTGATAATCTGATGGTACATTGAAGGCACCGCCTTCATAGCATGTATCCATGGCCTGCCAAGAATGCAATTATAGGGAGATGGGCAGTCTAGGACTAGAAATTTCACTTGTCGATTGACTCCTCCGGCATACGTTGCAAGAACGATTTCGCCGATAGTATGTTTAACTTCGCCACTGAATCCGACTAGTGGAGTTGATTTCTTGATCGGGTCATATTCGCCCAGACGCATCCCTTTGAGGGCGTCGAAGGTCAAGAGATTGGTCAAACTTCCTATATCGATTAGCACTCTATGTATCAAATAGTTCCCGATAGATAAAGAGATTACCAGACCGTCGTGATGGTTTTCCGACCCGTCGGCATCAGACTCATTGAACGTGACTGTCGGGAGGTCGGAGACCTTGGTTTGTCTGAACTCTGGCATTTCGGGCTTGTTTTACCTGATCTCGTCGCTCCATGGTTGCTTTGGCTTGTTCTGAGATTACGTCACGCAAGAGCCCCTGCGCGAGTAACCTAGCGACCTCTTTACGCAAGGCGATGCACTCATCCGTCGAGTGACCGTGGTCACCGTGGAATTCGCACCATTTGTTCATGTCCTTTTTTACGTCAGGTCGGTCGCTCTTTCAGGGCCATCTTACCTCCTTTCCTTATTTGTCGAAACTCTTGACGAGCTCCGACACGGAAACACTGAAGTTGTAAGATTGGACCCTGGGAGGCAACGTTGGACCATCTCTCCAGTCTTGGGGCCTGTCTTGGAAAGAGTTTACCTGATTCTGTTCATTTCGATCATGAGGGTAGGGGTGATGACGTATGTCTCGACGGTTGTCGGAGGAGGATTTGCGATCGGGTTGATCAGGTCCGTGGGATGCTTTTCGTGATTCACGATCTTCATCTAAACGTACCTCGGCCATGGCTTTGGCTTGGACATCCTCGAAACTTCTACACGGATACTTGGTGATCTCGTTGTAAAGATTGTTGTCTTTGATCAGACCTTGTCAGAAGGCTTCGATGGAGGTGGTGACGTTGCAATGGGGGATCGCGACTTTCTCCTTATTGTACCTGTTTAGATACTTTCGGAGAGGTTCATTATACCTTTGGGTGATTCGGTAGAGATCACTCGACTGCCTTTCGAGCCTCCGACTGCTAGCGAATTGGATTTTGAAGGAATTCACCAGATCCGCAAATGAGGCGATCATTCCCTGAGGTAAACGCATAAACCATGTCAGTGCGGGACCCACGAGGGTTATGCCAAAGCTTTTGCACATGATAGCCTCGCGGCTCTCCCTTTGGAATAGATACAGTCATTAATTTTTGTTTATAGAGAGAAATGTGATCATCTGGATCGTTGGTGCCATCGAATGTCGCCATGCTGGGAAGGTGGAACTTCTTTGGGATTTCGACTCTGGCGATGTCTCCGATAAATGGAGATTCCTCGAATCCGCCTGATGCTTCTTTCTCGATCGGCTATGGAACTCCAGGAATTCTAGCGATGCGATCATCAAGTGCCTTCATGTGCTGACTGAGCATTTGTTGGACGAGAGTCATGATGTCGGAGGGATTGGTAGCCTGTGGATCGCTGATTCGAGTCTCTGCTGACCCGATCGGTGCAGAGAAAGTAACATTGTTAGTTGAAAATGGATTGACCAGAGGAGTTCGAGATGTACCCTCAGCATGTCCGGTACGCCGTACACTTGGAGGGGTCAATTCGACGCTACTCATGTCAAGACGCGTCTGGAGGTTGCTGTGGACGGGCATCCGCCTGGATCCGGAAGCCATTGATTGTACCTGCGACTTAAGAGACTCATTTTCACGGGTTAGTTGTACAATTTTGGCATCGGATTGAGTGGATAAAGCAGCCAAGGCTTCGGTCTTTGGGCGTTGCTGGGCAAGTTCCTCTTGTAGGGTAATCATTTTTTGGGCAAGCTCTTGGAATTGGGTTGGAGTAGGATTTTTGGTTGTGTTTCCTTGAGCTTGGGTGTTGTCTTCGAGGCATGGCTCCTCGGTATCGGTAGGTGGTGTTTTGGGGCGAAAAGATCGGACAACCTATATCGCCTTAGACGGGGTAACGAGTCAATCGGGTAATAGAAATCAATCCAAACCAAACAGACAATCAACAAATAAAGAATAGATACGAAATAGCAAGGTAATTTTATTGATCTATTGATGATTGAATCAGATCGGAGTATAACTTATCCTTGTAGGACAAAAGGTCGGGTCCTGCTCGACATGTGTTTTTATGACACGACCGCTAGCGATTGAGCAAGGTTTCGGGGAGACTGAGCCAGAGTGGGTGTACTCTCAAGTTCTTTTCAGAGCAAGCGAGTGAATGCAGGATCTAGACGTGTGTGTTCTTCCATGCCTTGTCGTGATCTATATATGGCAATTGCTCCCTTTCGACAGTTACTCTCGTCTCGCAATACCTCTTATTAAATTCGAGCGAGATCTTAGGGATATGCCCTTGATTGCCAGCTTTATGTCTGCGTTTAATTCCATAGCCATTGCCACCGATCAGGCATTTAATGCCTTGGGCGAGATCTTCGGAATTGGTTGGATCCTACGCGTCTGAGAGATGTCTGATGCCTCCTTCTGGTTTCTCTTGGCTTCCGACTCTGCTTGGATCTCGGCCCAGCTTACTTGTTTGATCCACTTGGAGAATGTTGGGCCCAACAATAGCCCCAAGTTGTTTTGGGCTCAAGGCTGCTATAGGGTGGAGTCCAAACAACTTCCCTTCCACACGATCTCCACCTTCCGATTTTGACGCGTCAGACGAGGGCTACGTGGCGGTAATCCTGCGGCACGATGGGACGTTTCTGCAACCTGCTGACTCCCTCCATAAATTCGAATCAGCCTTCTAACGATTTGGCTTCATCTTCCTCATTTGCTTCTTCATCTGGTAGGTTTCTTTAGGTCTCAAAAAATTGATCGTCGATTTCCTCCTCTTTCCGTTTTGGAAATGGTCTCCAGCGAATCTTCTGAATCGTTCGCTACTCGCTCGAGCAAGAATGGGGTCCCCTCCCTTTTCATTCTGAAGGAGGCAGACGCTCTGACGGGGACTTTGTCGGAGACGGAGTTGGAGCAGATCCTCCAAGTCGGAGGCTTTCCACCTGAGACGGTCGCGAGGATGCCGCATCCAGACGAGAGGGCCGACGCTCGCTACGAGGGATGGGTTTGTTTCTATGCTTACCCGTTTAGGGTTGGACATAAGTTTCCTTTCTCCCCCCTTGTCAGGGACTTCTTAGCGACTCTGGCGCTTGCGCCGTGTCAAGTCATGCCGCAGGCATGGCGAATCCTCTGTGATACCCCGTATTTTTGTAAGCTATTTCTGGAGGTCCGAGATTTTTCCCGAGTACCCGTTATGTACATCAGATTTAATTCAGAAAGTTGGAGACATTCTGTAATGTGCTCTATATCTGTAATATTTTTCTGAGTGAAATAAAATACAGACGACGTGCTTTGGATTTTAATACTCGTTCGCGTATGATAATTTTATCCCGGGTTAATATCATTTTCGTCTAAGAGCTGAGGAGGCGGCGAAGCCACAGGGGCGGCGACCGCCGCATTTATGGCGGCGCCCGCCGTCGCCAGGCTCGAGGACTGGCGTAGTCGTCTTCCTAGTTCGGCGCCAGGCCTAGTGGCGGCGACCGCCGTGCAGTACGGCGCCCGCCGTAATTCGCCCACCGTAGGCAATTTATGAGGCGGCGACCCTTGTTCTCCGTGGCGCCCGCCGTCGTTGTCCGGAGGTCTTTGCCCGATGGTTGTCGGCGTGGCTCTGGCAGCGCCGGAGTAGCTCATCGTAAGGCCATCATTATGTTTCCTGACATTTGGCTATAAAAGGAGGTGTTTGGGAGGGGTTTTTGAGCTCAATCCATAGCCAAGCTCTCCCAAATTCTTGCCTCATCGGAGTTGTGCCTCGCCGGATTTTTGAAGCTTTCGCCGGAGGTCGTTTGGTGGTGTTTCCAGAGTGCCTTTGTGAAGCTTTTGGTAGCCTTGGAGGTTAGAAACCAAAGCAAGTCGAAGGAGGCCGAGTCGCTCGTGTTTTGGGTGAGTTTTCTCGCCGCTTCTATCGTCTGAGTTCTTCACGGCGACCGCCGTGATGAACTGCGGCGACCGCCGCCAAGAACGACGACCGCCGCCAGTGTCCAGAATGCCTTTTTGGGCTTTTGGCTTTGGTAGTCGTCGTTGTGGCATCGTTCCTTTTGTTTTCTTTCGTCGTTTTTAGATTCGTATTGTGGTTATGTCAGATCTAACTTAGGGTTCCTTTTATGGGTCGATTCGAAGGTCGTTGTGCTGTCGGAGCTATACCCGTGTCGAGCCCGGAATCCCGTCATTGTCGTTAGGCTTATTTCTATTCTGCGGATTAAGGCAAGTGGCGGTTCGCTCTTGCTCATCGTTCCATATTTACATTAATTATCAGTTGTTTATCTGATTAATTAATTTGGAATGATTACTGTGTTTATCTGGAATTGGTTTTATAAACTGTTTTGGAAAGTGTAATAATGATATTAATAGGTTGTATATCTGTTAGAACAACGCTATTATTTATGTTCGCCTTGAGGGAATTTATGTGGATTTATCCTAAACTATTGTTGTGCTTGAACTGTTAGTTAGCACGAGTATTTGTAGGAACGCCTGGACTCCGAGAGGTCCATTCGTTTCTTTATAACTTGGGGAAAAGGGCGATCAAGACCCTACGATAGTAGAAGCTTGGACTCTGTGAGGTTCATTCCTTCGATATAAGTCCAGAGGCTTGGATTCTGTGAGGTCCATTCCTTAGTTGTATGTCCTGCGTGACAGAGCATATGTTTAAAAGCTTATAATGTAATGTGGGTTTTGGAATTTAATAAGATAAAGTGCCCGAGTGCACATAATTAATATACCTTTGGCGCGTAGTGCAGCTAAGTAAATAGTGCAGCTAGGAAAGCTCGTTTCGACTTTTGATTAGAGTACGTTCTCTTTCCAATCTGGATTCGCTGTAAGCGGTGAGGTTGGTCGTGAACCGAAACATCTAAGTCAGCTTTTAAATCACTGATGTCTGATTCTTTAAACGTTCCAGATTTGTCATATTTCCTTAAAGACTCAATCTCTTGGAGTCTCTTTTCGGGTCAATTTCTGTGAAGATTCAGTCTTCCAAAATCTTCTCTTGTGCATACCTCTTGTTTATTCCAGTAGGAGTATGATGGTTGACTATCGTCATCGGTTATTATTCGAGAAGCGATGAGTCTAACCTAATACGACTGCTTCGAACCACTCTGCTTTGTACCCTTGCATAGTCTATTCAGTAGACTAACCAACCGCAATTGTTCTCTGCATGGTTGGCTGGTGTCATCCGTTCGATTCGGCACATCAGATAGTGCGAAGATTTGAGGAGACTAGATTGACTATGAAGACGACGGTTGTTTTTGGATGTTTTTAATAATTTCTTTTAATCAGGTTGAGATCCTTGGGAGATGGCCATTGTGGCCAAGATCCTTGTTTGTAATATATTTAAAAGACTTCCGCTGTACTTTGTTAAACTATGTGTTTGTCCTATTCGGGATTGGGATGTAATCCCGGGACTCATGTTTTATATGAATAAAGTTATCATTTTGTATCATTGTATTTCATGGTTTGTATTCAAACGGTAAAGCCTTGGGTGATCTCGGTAAGGAACAATGAGGTCACTGACGGTAATACCTTTCCAAATGGGTTCAGATTTGGGGGTGTTACAGTTGTGGTATCAGAGCTAAAAGTTTTTTTTAAACGGGTTGGGTATTTGAAAACCATTTACTCGTTTTCGATTGAAAGGTATTTTCAAAAGGCTCTGAGTTTAAAAATAAAAACGGTGTTTTCATTTTCAACCGTTCATAGTCATGTCTTCTGTATAGTCTGATATAGTAAACTTGCTTCTATGTCTAGAAAGACTAATTTATTTCTCGTTGCCCCGCTAGATATGGGTGCATTCTGTTCTCTTCAGAGGAACCCGAGAGAAGCCGAGGTGGTTTCGCCATCTCCAGTTAGGCTTGATTCCCAGTTCGCTCATTGTGATTTGAGGTTGTAGAACCTAGTATCTCAGTTTCAGTTCATCAATAGAAATTTACGAGTTTGATCTATTCTAAGTTAATTTTATTACAATAAGTATATCATAATGATACTAATGTGATAAAATCCTTGGAATTTGATCACTAAACAGATGGTGAACACAAGGAACGTTATCCGTGCTGGTGCTGGGCCGAGCAATGACCCCATACCAAACCCAAGGATTGATGCAGACCCATCAGGAGAGCGTGAGTCTGTCTTCAACAATAATCCAGGAGGCAATGGCCAAGCTCAGGCCGACGCTCCAGTAGTGCTCGATGCAGCAACAGTCGCAGCAATTCGGGGGATTGTTATGCAAGCATTCACCGAGATAATGCGACCAATCGCACCTCAGGCACAAGGAGTTCCAGTACCTCCAGAAGTTTCGAGGTTTGAGGAACAAGAGAACCAGGTACTATAGGGAGGCATGATCAGGAATAGAGGGGAGTATGGCCGAGCTCTGAAGGCCATTAACTCTATGAGACCCGACAGCTATGATGGAAAGGGAGAGTCAGTCAGAGTGGCTCATTGGTTTTCCCACATGGAGCGATTGTTTCGTAATGTTGAGTGCACTGAAGCGGAGAAAGTGCACATAGCTTCTCTACAGTTGAAGGAAGAAGCCAGTGAATGGTAGGAGAGTACCGGCTTAGCTGATAGCCCGGTGTTGACCTGGTCAATGTTTAAGACCAAGATGACGGACCGTTTCTTCTCTCGTGCTATGAGGGAGGAGAAACACAAGGAGTTCTTATATCCTAAGACTGATGGATTGAAGGTGACCGAGCTTGCCACTAAATTCAATCATTTGCTACAGTATGCTGAACCAGAGATATCCAGTGAGGCTCAGAAGATCTGGTACTTCCATGAATGGATGAACCCAGATATTAAACCATGGATGGTGCACCACACATGCTCTACTCTCGAGCAGTACGTGGATGCGGCCTACAAGTTAGAGGTAACTCTGGAGGAGTCAACCAGGAAGCGTGATAGCCAGAGGCAAGTGCAGAACCAGCCTCATGCAAGTGGGTTTAAACGTCCCGCACCACCTTCTGATTTTTCCAAGTCCAGCAAGGCAAAGACAGAAACGACTCGAGATGGGTCAACTCAGCAATCGGGTCAGAGCAAGAGTCTGATCCAATGCCATAATTGTGGTGCATCTGGGCACAAGAATTTTGCATGTCGGAATGAGAAGAAGACTTGTTTTGGTTGTGGAAAGGAAGGACATATGCAGAGGTTCTGTCGGCAGGGAATGCAAAAAGGAGCGGAGTCATAACAGGGGTCTATTAATCCAAACAACAGACCTAGGTTTAAACCAGCAGAGACTTCCAATCCTTCGATGCAGACAACTGCGCATGATAAGGGGAAACCCCCAGTGGCTTCTGGAAGTCAGGGTCAACGTCTTTACGTGATGCGTGAGGCGGATGGACCCTATGCTCCTAATGCTTAGAGTACTTTATATCTGCGTTACACTTTTGTTAATGTGTTGTTGATGTGGGTGCTACCCAGACATTCATTTTGGATGGTTATAAGTTAAGTTCTGTATGCGGCTAAGTTTGTGAACCTTTGGTTATAAATATTATTAATATGAAATATTTGGTTAGAACCAATCGTCTGTCGGAATTGTCGATTACCATCAAGGGTAAGAAATTCAAAGCGATTTGACCTAATTAACCATGGTCCCATACGATAATTATTCTCGGTATGGATTGATGGAAGCGTCATAAGGCAGTGATAGACTTCATTTTTTGATATTCCTCTGGTTAGAGGATTTCCGGGTGTCTTTCCAGAAGATATTCCTGGATATCCTGAATCGTGTCGTGGAGTTTGCCATTGATCTCGAGCCGAGTACCACGCCGATCTCTGAGGCATCGTATCGGATGGCTCCTGTTGAGATGCAAGAGTTGAAGAAGCAACTCAAGGATCTTCTTGACAAAAGTTATATAAAGCTGAGTGTATCACCTTAAGTAGGAGTGCCCTAGTTTTATTTGTCAAAAAGAAAGATGGACCGTTTCGACTTTGTTTTGACTTTCGAGAGTTGAATAAAGTCACGATCAAGAGCAAGTATCTGTTGCCAAGGAGTGATGATATGTTGGATCAACTATAGGGAGCAAAAGTTTTCTCCAAGATCGACCGTAGGTCTGGTTTTTATCAGCTCAGGATTCGTGAGGATGATATTCCGAGGATTGCGTTCGGGCGAGAGATGGTCACTACGAGATTGTAGTCATGCCATCTGGGCTTCGAATGCTCCAGCAGTTTTCATGAACCTAGTGCATCGATGTTTTAGACTAGTACTTGAATAAGTTCATAGTGGTCTTCATCAATGGCATTTTGATATTTTCCCGAGCAAGGAAGCTCACAGGGAACATCTGCGGATTGCTTTATCGGTCCTTAGACCAAGTCGGCTGTACGCAAAGTGGGTTAAGTGCGATTGTTGGATCTAGAAGTGGCTTTCTTAGGCCATGTGATCAATAAGAATGAGGTTATGGTTATTCCCCAGAAGAGTGAATCAGTAGTTGTTTGGAAGCAGCCTCAGGGTGTGAGCGAGGTGCGCAGTTTCCCAGAGCTTGCTGAGCATTATAGACGGTTCATGGAAAGATTTTTTTTCTAAGATCACTCCACCTATGACCAGTCTGTTCCACAAGGTCAACAAGAAGTTGTCTGGGATGACAAGTGCAAGACCAGTTTTCAAGAAGTTGAAACAGTGTCTGACTTATGCACCAGTTTTGGCGTTGTCGGAAGGACTGATGGGTATATGGTCTATAGT
Source organism: Rheum nobile (assembly GCA_027886185.1). Lineage (NCBI taxonomy): Eukaryota > Viridiplantae > Streptophyta > Magnoliopsida > Caryophyllales > Polygonaceae > Rheum > Rheum nobile. The sequence continues at coordinate 279,944 of WOAB01000081.1, forward strand.
AATGCTTCGAGAAATGGGTTGGGTTGTGTCTTTGATGCAGAGGGGCAAGGTTATTGCATACGCATCTAGACAATTGAAAACCTATGAAGCAAACTAACCAACACATGACCTAGAACTAGCAGCAATAGTGTTTGCATTGGAAACTGAGGTTACTTGGGTGACCCAGAGGTCAGAAGAAGTTTTCCACCAGGAGATTGTCCGTTTACATGGCATTCCTAAAGACCATTGTATCGGATCGAGATGGCCGATTCATGTCAAGGTTCTGGCAAGAGCTTTATAAGGCCATGGGAACTGAATTAAGGTTCAGCACAGCGTTTCATCCTCAGACAGATGGACAGTCTAAAAGGACCATCCAGACCCTGAAGGATATGCTAAGAGCATGTGCACTCGATCGTCCGACTAGCTGGGAAGACAGCCTGAGTCTGATTGAGTTCACGTACAATAATAGCTGGCATGCTAAGATCAAGATGGCTCCGTTTGAAGCTTTGTATGGTCTCAAATGCAGATCTCCGATTTGTTGGGATAAGAACGCCGACAAGATTCTGCTTGGGCCAGAGTTAGTCGAGAGGACAGCTTCTGACATTGCCTTGATTCGACAAAGGATGTTGACCGCTCAGAGTTGACAGAAGTCGTATGCAGACAAGAAGCGTAGGAATGTCGAGTTCGAGGTCGGTGACAAGGTATTTGTCAAGGTGTCGCCCTCGAAGGGAGTTTTCAGGTTTGGTAAGCGTGGGAAGCTTAACCCTCGCTAGGTGGGACCATTCGAGATTCTGGATAGAGTGGGATCTCTAGCGTACCGCTTGGCATTGCCGCCATCGGCTCATCCAGTGCATAATGTGTTCCACGTCTCTTTGCTCAGGAAGTATGTGCCAGATGAGTCTCATGTGCTGAGTTATGAGGACATCGAGATTCAAGCTAATGGTACTTATGAGGAGAGGCCCGTGCGCATTTTGGAGCGTCGTGAGAAGCAGTTGCGTAGCAAGATCGTACCGTTGGTACGGATTCAGTGGTCCAAGTCTGGATTGGAGGAAGTTACTTGGGAAACGTGGGAAACCGAGTCAGATATGCTCAGGCGTTTTCCCGAGTTATTCTCGACCTAAGTTTCGGGGTCGAAACTTCTTTTAAGGGGAAGGAGATGTGATACCCCGTATTTTTGTAAGCTATTTCTGGAGTTCCGGGATTTTTCCCGAGTACCCGTTATGTACGTCGGATTTAATTCAGAAAGTTGGAGACATTCTGTAATGTGCTCTGTATCTGTAATATTTTTCTTAGTGAAATAAAATACAGACGACGTGCTTTGGATTTTAATACTCGTTCGCGTACGATAATTTTATCCCGGGTTAATATCGTTTTCGTCTAAGAGCTGAGGAGACGGCGAAGCCACAGGGGCAGCGACCGCCGCATTTATGGCGGCGCCCGCCGTCGCCAGGCTCGAGGACTGGCGTAGTCGTCTTCCTAGCTGGGCGCTAGGCCTAGTGGCGGCGACCGTCGTGCAGTACGGCGCCCGCCGTAGGCAATTTATGAGGCGGCGACCCTTGTTCTCCGCGGCGCCCGCCGTCGTTGTCCGGAGGTCTTTGCCCGATGGTCGCAGGCGTGGCTCTGGCAGCACTGGAGTAGCTCATCGTAGGGCCATCATTATGTTTCCTGGAATTTGGCTATAAAAGGAGGTGTTTGGGAGAGGTTTTTGAGCTCAATCCACAGCCCAAGCTCTCCCAAATTCTTTCCTCATCGGAGTTGTGCCTCGCCGGATTTCTGAAGCTTTTGCCGGAGGTCATTTGGTGGTGTTTCCAGAGTGCCTTTGTGAAGCTTTTGGTAGCCTTGGAGGTTAGAAACCAAAGCAAGTCGAAGGAGGCCGAGTCGCTCGTGTTTTGGATGAGTTTTCTCGCCGCTTCTGTCGTCTGATCAGTTCTTCACGGTGACCGCCGTATTCTTCACGGCGCCCGCCGTGATGAACTGCGGCGACCGCCGCCAGTGTCCAGAATGCCTTTTTGGGCTTTTGGCTTTGGTAGTCGTCGTTGTGGCATCATTCCTTTCGTTTTCTTTCATCGTTTTTAGATTCGTAATGTGGTTATGTCGGATCTAACTTAGGGTTCCTTTTATGGGTCGATTCGAAGGTCGTTGTGCTGTCGGAGCTATACCCGTGTCGAGCCCGGAATCCCGTCATTGTCGTTAGGCTTGTTTCTATTCTGCAGATTAAGGCAAGTGGCGGTTCGCTCTTGCTCATCGTTCCATATTTACATTAATTATCAGTTGTTTATCTGATTAATTAATTTGGAATGATTACTGTGTTTATCTGGAATTGGTTTTATAAACTGTTTTGGAAACTGTAATAATGATATTAATAGGTTGTATATCTGTTAGAACAACGCTATTATTTATGTTCGCCTTGAGGGCATTTATGTGGATTTATCCTGAACTATTGTTGTGCTTGAACTGTTAGTTAGCACGAGTATTTGTAGGAACGCCTGGACTCCGAGAGGTCCATTTGTTTCTTTATAACTTGGGGAAAAGGGCGATCAAGACCCTACGATAGTAGAAGCTTGGACTCTGTGAGGTTCATTCCTTCGATATAAGTCCAGAGGCTTGGATTCTGTGAGGTCCATTCCTTAGTTGTATGTCCTGTGTGACAGAGCATATGTTTAAAAGCTTATAATGTAATGTGGGTTTTGGAATTTAATAAGATAAAGTGCCCGAGTGCACATAATTAATATACCTTTGGCGAGTAGTGCAGCTAAGTAAATAGTGCAGCTAGGAAAGCTCGTCTCGACTTTTGATCAGAGTACGTTCTCTTTCCAATCTAGATTCGCTGTAAGCGGTGAGGTTGGTCGTGAACCGAAACATCTAAGTCAGCTTTTAAATCAATGATGTCTGATTCTTTAAACGTTCCAGATTTGTCATATTTCCTTAAAGACTCAATCAATTGGAGTCTCTTTTCGGGTCGATTTCTGTGAAGATTCAGTCTTCCAGAATCTTCTCTTGTGCATATGATAAGCACTACTTTGTAGGGCTTAAGTAAGAGTCTTTAGAGGGTTTATTGGTGCCATTCGGGTAGATTTAGACACATTCATGTGTATGGAGTTTGGGGGCGAAGTTTGGTGTTTTTGGAGGTGTTTGAGCTGTTTTGGAGATCATAGGAAGCCACAAGGAGAAGACACCAAGGAAGTGAAGAGAAGAGTAGAAGAACAGTGTGCTGAATTCAATTGGTTCGTTCTCTCTACTCAGATGTCCAAATGGAGTGATTCCAATTCTAAGAGTTAGATCTTGAAGTCTACTGCAATTCCTCAAAATATGAGCGCAATCCGAGTTGGGAATCAAAAGTTATGACATTTTTACGGAAGTGTCGCAGAAACTGGAGAAGTCGTCGCCACCGCACCCGCGGTGGGATGGCCGCACCCGCGGCGAGCACAACAGAAGCTTCACCACACCCAGCGGTGGGAGCCACCGCACCCGCGGTGGAGAGGCGCTGAACACTTTTCTCGGCTTATTTCCGAGATCTTTTATCTGTTTTTATTTTATTTCTGAAACTTTATTTCCAAGTTTGTTATTTCCTTTTATTTATTTCTGGATTATTTTCCCTAGTATTTAAGGTTATTTCTAAGACTTTATTTAGGTTACCTTTTGTTTTGCCACCAAGAACCCTAGTTGCCACCGTTTTACGTTTTTCTCTCACAAATCCTAATGGAGAACTAAACCTCCATTGTTGCACTTGACAGTTTGAAGCCAGCAATTGATTGGTTGTGAGTTTTCTACTCTTGTTCGTTTTCCTATCTAGTTGGATTAATTCTCTTGTGCTTGAATGTTTATTGGTTTATGTTGATTTATCTAGAGTAACTACCTAGGTTTATTGATATCTTCCTAATTGCTAGGACTTGTGATTCCGGGTTCGGGTTGCATATCTAGTAGCGAACACGATTGTGCGTATAGGGGATCCGAGCGCATAATTGTGAGAGAGAGTTAATTGCATGCTTATAGTAACGGGTTGTTTCTATTGCATGTGTCTTGTTAATCCTTGGTTGAATGCTATTGCTTTATTGAGTTCTGAAGGTTTTCGGATTTGATTTAGTAATAAGTAATATTAGGACTGGTAGAACTAATAGTTATCTAAGATCGGGATAAGAACAACTATAGGAAAGTTGAGAACTTGAGATTGATAGAATTCCGTGATCGACCTTTCTATTGTTGTGTGGATCTCTGTTGAGTGTGGCGCTTTTCCCCATAATATTTACAACCTTTACTTGCGAATTCGTTTTCTTGCTTTGTTTAATTTGGTTACGAAAAACACTACAAACCCCCCCTAGTTCCTAGTTGGTGACGTGAATTACAAGAATAGATAACCTGACTCTCTGTGGGATCGACCCTGACTTGCTTGCTATACTTTGTAGTAGGTACTTTAGGATTTCTTTGATAGGCATACGACTTTAGCCCTGTCAGCATACCTCTTGTTTATTCCAGTAGGAGTATGATGGTTGACTATCGTCATTGGTTATTATTCGAGAAGCGATGAGTCTAACCTAATACGACTGCTTCGAACCACTCTGCTTTGTACCCTTGCATAGTCTATTCAGTAGACTAACCAACCGCAATTGTTCTCTGCATGGTTGGCTGGTGTCATCCGTTCGATTCGGCATATCAGATAAAGCTAAGATTTGAGGAGACTAGATTGACTATGAAGACGACGGTTGTTTTTGGATGTTTTTAATAATTTCTTTTAATCAGGTTGAGATCCTTGGGAGATGACCATTGTGGTCAAGATCCTTGTTTGTGTTTTATATGAATAAAGTTATCATTTTGTATCATTGTATTTCATGGTTTGTATTCAAACGGTAAAGCCTTGGGTGATCTCGGTAAGGAACACTGAGGTCACTGGCGGTAATACCTTTCCAAATGGGTTCAGATTTGGGGGTGTTACAAACGGTAAAGCCTTGGGTGATCTCTATAAGGAACACTGAGCCCATGCAACACAATTGGTGGCAAGAGAGCGCAAGGCTTCTTGTCAAAGCGTGAGGTCTCGAGTTCGAGACTCACGAACAACCTCCCAGCCATGGGGATTTGGTTGGGGTACATGGGCTGGGGCCCATGGATAGAGAAATGGCTGGCCCAATAAGGTCGGAGCCCATCTCATTCAAAGTGTACTTTTTTGTAACATCCCAGGCCAAGCTACCCCAGCCACCAAGCCGCCCAGCCACCCAACGGTGTCGGCGCCGGTACTGGTGCCGCCTGGTTGTCCAAGGGCATGCAGTCCACACACCCAACCCTTCCCCCATTTAAATGGGTAGGTTGTTGCCCACGGGGATCGAACCTGAGACCTTTAGATACAAGGGCAATGCCTTACCACTTGTATCACCAATTGTGCTGCAGCACAATTGGTGATACAAGTGGTAAGCCATTGCCCTTGTATCTAAAGGTCTTGGGTTCGATCCCCGTGGGCAACAACCTACCCATTTAAATGGGGGAAGGGTTGGGTGTATGGACTGCATGCCCTTGGACAACCAGGCGGCACCAGTACCGGCGCCGACACCGTTGGGTGGCTGGGCGGCTTGGTGGCTGGGGTAGCTTGGCCTGGGATGTTACATCCTCAGGGTTTTGGACCTGTTGAATGTCCAATCTGGGGCTGGTTTTAATTTTGACGCCTTGTTGTATAACTACTCGCTAGGGTCGAAGAGTTCTTCACGCGTCCAGCTGCACATTCGTTTGGGTCGGAAGCCTCTGGTGTTCAATTTGGACGTGAACGACCGTGGATGGGGGTGATAAGGCGTTGTCATGACACCTAAACAAAATAATCCTAACAAACCTAAACAAGTAGTCTAGGCAAGTAAGGGTCGAACCCACAGGGAGGAAGTGATCTTTCTAAGTGTTTATAAGCATGTAAAGTAACAAGAAATGGGTTTTGATTATCAAGCAAAGTAACAAGGATGCAAGCTTTAGAGGGAAAATAAATATGACGGGTGGAAATATTCCACTAGACAAATATCCACACTGCAAAGGAAACAGGTTGATCACTGATAACTATTTTTCCATGTTCTTTTCACAATCTTATAGTTGTTCCCACCCTGATCTTAATTATTATCGATTCTCACAGTTGTCGATAGACTTATTACTACGTCAATGGGAAAGTACCTCCGATTCTCACAGTTGTCGGTGTACTTTACCACTAACACAGCAATAGCAATGCACACAAGGATATAGGATACATGCAAATAGAAGGTGCTTCCTTACTACTTAACATGCAAATGATTCTCACTCAAGATTGCACGCTCGAAACCCCTATACGCAACAATCGTGTATGCTACTAGATATGCACTCGGAACCCCTATATGCAAATCCTAGCAATTGATAGATGTCAAAAAATCTAGTTAGCTACGCTAGAAGAATCAACATAAACCAATAGACAATATGCTCAAGAGAATTAAACCAACTTTATAAGATATAGAACAAGGACTAGAAATCTCACAACCAATTCATTACAATGCTTCAATCGTCTAGCGAAATAAAGGTGTTTAGCTCTCCATGGGTTGAAACCCTAGAGGCAGAATGAAGAACGAACTTCTAAAACTCAATTGTAGATTGTGGCAACTAGGTTAACAAAAGTGTTTTTAACCTAATTCTAAAAGGTGTAAAATAAAATAATAAAATAACAATAATAAAATAAATACCAAAACTAAGAAATCAAATTGGCGGAATTAATCCCGCATGCATTCTCGTCCCAGCAAAGCATCAGCGGCTTCGGCCCATTCCATGCAAGCAGCTGCGGCCCAACTCAAACAAGGCATCAGCGGCTCAATTCAAGCAAGGCAACTTCATATTGGCCCAACTCCAATAGCGTGTCAGCATGACGTTATCAACTCAATCTCTCTTTCCAGCTTCACTTTCCAGCTCCAATTCTCGCGCGGCATTTCTTGGGCCGAACTCTCCTTGGGTCTAATCTTCTTCACGGCCCATCTCTTCAATTCCAGCATCAGCACGCGGGCTTCAAATCAATTATGCTGCTTTGCTCAGCAGATGGACGCGGGGCGTCAGCTCCCACCACGGGGCGGCACTTCTCACCGCGGGGTGGCATCCTTCTCTGAGACCCACCGCCGGGTCGTGGTGGCTCTGGCACGGGGCGGTGAAATTCGCCCACTCGTTTCTCTTCTGCTCTTCATTACTACCAAGTATTGGTAGTCTTCTCCAATTAATTTCCAGCTGATCCTCATCTTCTCCAAATAAGCTGTAAATCCCTGGATATCTTCAATTCTCTCCACATCTTTTGGATTACAGACTTAACCTCAAATCTAGTCATAAACTCCTCTAAATAATGTTAATAATTGCTAGTTAAGGTGCATGAAATGACACCTATCAAATTCCCCCATGCTTAGACCTTTACTCGTCCCGAGTAAGCTAATGATAAACCTACTCTCTCAATCAAACACCAAGGTCTAAGGAAGTACAAGAAAATATGACACCAGCAATTACAACATCTCAACAATCAGCTCCAGAGTACCAAAATAATACGCACAGCACAACAACACAATACAACACAACACCATAGAGTGACAATACTAATCCTAGCCTCCCGTCTATCTTCTTATCTCTCCAGAGTGACCTGCCCGAAACCTCCTTATATCTCCTCTTCTTATGACGCCTCGCCAAGAATAATGAGAAATCGTAAAATCACTCTTCTTCTTTTTCGCTCATTTTGCCAAGGCTCCCTTTCGGGTTTTCACTAAGCCACTCATTTCATTTTTCGATAGATGTACTCACATAAGCTCACGTCACTCTTGACCACATATTACCCCAGCCTAATGCTGGTCCAAGCCACCTGCTTATTACCTAGGCCGCCCTTTCGGGTTTTCGACCTATCCTAGGATTTTTATTTTTGCCTTTTTCAAATTTTTGCCTTTTTCTCTTTTTTATTCATTTTTCTCAACAACGTAGCAAGTATAGAACTCTCCCCATGCTTAAACATTGCATTGTATTCAATTTAATGAAAGACAAAAAAAATAGAAGCATAGGGAAAAGCAAAAAATAACTCACAAGCGTCGCCAAGCTGCTTGGACACTGTAGGTGTCGTTGGCGGTCTTCTCAATAAATGCCCAGGTCTCTGGTGTTGGGCGGGTGTCTTCATCATCTTCTTCTACCATTCAATCAAAGGGAACCACTTTGGTGAGTAGTGGTAAAACAATAATAGTAGGATTGCACGGCCTTCTAGGAACACATGGTGGAGCCTAGATGTAATCGTGGTGGGGGCGCTAGTGTGCCTCCTCCTCAGCTGTCAATTGCAGGGCCATCATCGTTGTCAAATAATGTGTAGGGCAATATATCATCCTTGACAACATGATGCGCACCGTATCCATGGGGAACTCTGGACAGCTGGACTTCGGTAGAACTTTTTTTTTTGGTTTTTTTTTTGCCCCCCGTTTTAGGTTTTTTCGGGGGGTGACTTAGTGCAGGGAAGGAAGACTTACATTGGTGTGGAAACACCTTCTTCAATAGGCATGGGTCTCTTCCCTGTAAGTTAGTCGGAAATAAAAAACAAGAACAAAAACAAAGCAAAAACAAGCAAAACTAATGCAAGAAATAAAGAAAGAAAAACAAAGAAAGTAAAACATACATCGGGTTGCCTCCCGGACATCGCCTTAGTTATTGTCATGGCTTGACATACTACTCCAACTCCTCAACTTGGGTTGCTCATAGCAACTAAACTCCTGGGGCCTGGATCAGGGGGATGCCTCTTTGTATACTCCCGATTGAGCGTGACCCCCAATCTCCTGCACTTCTTTGTGGGTGGACCATTGTGCATACCCATGAACGCACTTGCCATTTTCAGAAATGGCCTACCCAACATCTCAGGGCCTGCATGCCTATCTTGCCCCGTATCCAGTATGTAACAATTCGCCACTTGAATCAAGGCCGCCTTCTTGTGCTTCCCCTTCGGTTTCTTCTTGATCATGCCCAGCACCTTTAACATTTCCTTGCAGCGAGGGGTACTGTCTGCCAGTGTGACCAAGGGAACGGTTTTTGTGCATTCACTGAAGGCCTCATAGATATTCTCGTTGTTCTTTAGCCTTTGAGTAACTCGGGAAGCCTCAAGGAAGGGTGCGACGGGTTGCAGCGCGACGAGCGGGAGGGAGTTGAGATGCACAAACTCATCATAGGCAGCCTCCAGAGGGTCGGGGACTGCCGGAGCATTTTTGAGAGAAATGGTTATCTCTGGAGTATTTTCGCAATCACGGCACTCCTCCTCAAATCTCAAAAAATACTCCTCCTCAGTCAGCACCTTGCGATCCAAAATATCATCAGCAGAATAGGAATGGTTATCTAAGAAATCAAATTGGCGGAAGTAATCCTGCATGCATTCTCGTCCCAGCAAAGCATCAGCGGCTTCGGCCCATTCCATAAAAGCAGCTGCGGCCCAACTCAAACAAGGCATCAGCGGCCCAATTCAAGCAAGGCAACTTCATATTGGCCCAACTCCAGCAGCGTGTCAGCATGACGTCATCAACTCAATCTCTCTTTCCAGCTTCACTTTCCAGCTCCAATTCTCGTGCGGCATTTCTTGGGCCGAACTCTCCTTGGGCCTAATCTTCTTCACGGCCCATCTCTTCAATTCCAGCATCAGCACGCGGGCTTCAAATCAATTCTGCTGCTTTGCTCAGCAGATGGCCGCGGGGCGTCAGCTCCCACCACGGGGTGGCACTTCTCACCGCGGGGTGGCATCCTTCTCTGAGACCCACCGCCGGGTCGCGGTGGCTCTGGCGCGGGGCGGTGAAATTCGCCCACTCCTTTCTCTTCTGCTCTTTATTACTACCAAGTGTTGGTAGTCTTCTCCAATTAATTTCCAACAGATCCTCATCTTCTCTAAATAAGCTGTAAATCCCTGGATATCTTCAATTCTCTCCACATCTTTTGGATTACAGACTTAACCTCAAATCTAGTCATAAACTCCTCTAAATAATGTTAATAATTGCTAGTTAAGGTGCATGAAATGACACCTATCAGGGGGTCTAAGTTTTTCTTTGTCGAGCGTTCGTCTCTAGAGAAGGGGGGTGACTACTCGTTCTTGTTGTTGGAGTGGCGAGTCGAGAGTATGTGTTCGACCTCTCTTTGCCTGTTTTATGTGTTTTAACCCCTTGCTTAACTTTTCTTTTTTGTAGTTCCTGAGGCTGAAGAGTTGGAAGTAGATACTCAGTCAGAAGGCCTGACGAAGATCGTCCTTAGCATCCCTGTGTCGGAGCGGAAGTTTGTGAATGTCAACTTGTTATCGACCTCCCCCACTACTCAGGACGTCATGTCGACTGTTTCATCATCTCGGGTTAAGTGTGAGTTTTGAGTTTAACGCTTGTATATCTTTTTTTATTTTATCGTCTGCTTGTGATTCATGTATTGTCTGTCGTGTCAGCGTCTCCGGCTGGTCGGTCGAGTGCCCGCTTGAAGGGAGTGTCCGGGAAAGGCTTGATAGAGCAGAAGATGGCGGCGGCCAAAGCCTCGTCGAGTAAATCGACGCCGGTGGAATCGTCGCTCCTGGCCAAAGTTGGCTCAAAAAGGAAGGCAGGCGCTTCTTCTGGTGATGTGAAGGTGGTGGAGACTCCCAAGAAGAAGGGGACGGCTGCTCATGGAGTCGAGAAGATCGACGCGGTCGGTCAATCGATTGTCGATATCTTTCATGCTCAGGACCCGACTCTGAAGTCCGGAGTTGGTGACGTCTCTCCCTTGGATTGTATTGGTGAAGCGGGGTGCTCCGCGTGGAAGGTAAGTCGTCTTGTCATATCTCAACTTTTGTTTTTCTTTCTCGCAGTCGGATGAAACTTTAATTGGCTTTGTTTTCTTCCAGACTTTTCAGTACCTCCTGGGAGCGTATTCTGGTGTCAAAGTAATGGTCGCTAAGGCCGAGGATAGGGCTGCTAGGTCAGAGTCCGACCTTGCATCTTTGAAGACCAAGTTGGAGGGGGCTGAGAGTCGTTGTAAGGAGGTTGAACGCGGCTTTGTCAGGGAGTTGAAGAGTTTCCAAGATGACTTGGATGCGTGTCGGAAGGAGCTTAGCGAGAGCCAATCGAGTGTCGAAGAGAAGGTGAAGCAAGCTAGGATCGAGGCTGGTCGGATCGCAGGCGACGTAGGCGCTTTTTATGCGTTGAAGTCGCGTGTCGAGATGATGTAGGAGTTTGAAGAGGGCAAGCAGGGGACCTGGAATTTGAAGGCAGAGAAGGAGACCATGGAGACCCTATTTCCGAAGGGGAATCCGAGCTCGGAGCTTTTCCACTTGGCCGGTGTCGGAGAGGAATCTATGGATGAAAGCACCGGTGAGGACGAGCCCCACTCTGGCGACACCGAGCCGATTGAGCCTCAGCCTTCTCCTGACCCGGCCCCTGCTAAAGGTAATGTTGCAGATCCCGATCCTTGATTGTTTTTTTTTCTTCATAATCTGACTTGTGGCCCCACTTGTGTGTGGGTAGGATATTCTCTGTTTTGGCGACCCGTCCACCATCGCGGGTCGCATAATGTTTTTAGCGGATGACTTGAAGTCCTACATGTGTGTAGGAGAACAATGTGTTTTGGTGACCCGTCCACCATCGCGGGTCGTATGTTTGTAAAAAATGTTTAGACTTTTATTTGATACAATCTATTTTTACAAAGGATCGTACATTTGTGTGTTTGTACGCTTTGTCAAACTTTCTAGAGAAGTTTGTTGTTGACGCCTTTGTTTTGTATGTCGGGTTCGCCCGTGTGCTCCGTCGAGTAGGGCTTGCCGTATGTATGTGAAGAAGGAGGCCTACAAATGTATGTGTTTTATGTTTAGTCATGACTTTAAGCCGAGAAGGAAAAAGCAATATGTTTCTATTGCGTAAATGTAATAAGGTGTCTTAACCTTATGTATTGTGTAAGGCAGGCGGTGTGCCAACGTGCATGTGTTGTTCATCTTCCCGTGTTCCGATCGATCGTGTAAATGTAGTGTAAGCGCTTTTGTTTGTGACTGGATCCAGTGTGTATGTTGATGCCGTCATGTACTTAGGTTTACAAGCAGAATGTCCTTTCTCGATGTAAATGCCCAGTTTCAAGAAATAGAGTTATGCTTGCGACAACAAGTAATGCATGATAGGTGAAAGGGCGTTAGTGCCTTACCTTACTAGTTTAGAAGTGGTATAACTTTAGGTGTGTCATGTTCCAACTTCTCGGGATTGGTCGTCCATCTTTGTCTTCTAGTTGATATGCTCCTTGTCCGACTACTTCTTTGAATAGATAGGGTCCTTCCCACTGAGGTGCGAGCTTTTCGTCGGTCGGGTTCTTGGTGTTCTGGAATGTCTTTCTGAGGACCCAATCTCCAACTTTAAAGACTTTGTCTCGAACGTTCTTGTTGTAACTTCTTGCGACCTGTTGTTGGAACTTGACCATTCTAATTCTGGCTCTTTCTCTAGTCTCATCCGCTGTGTCCAAGTTGTGTGCTAGTTCGACGTCGTTCTGTTCGTTCGTCTGAAGGCTATAACGAGCTGTTGGAACCAATAGTTCGGCGGGGATGACTGCTTTGCTTCCGTAGACGAGTGAGAATGGTGATTGTTCGGTCGCGTTCTTTGGAATGGTCCTGTCGGACCAGAGAATGAATGGGAGTTCGTCTGCTTATTTGCCTTTAGCCCCTATGAGGCGTTTCTTGAGGTTGTTGATGATGATTTTGTTGCTAGACTCGGATTGTCCGTTGGATTATGGATACCGAGGGGTGGAGGTGACCAATTTGATGTTCCATTGGTCGCAAAAGGCTCTAGTCTTATGACTGATGAACTGGGAGCCATTGTCGCATACGATTTCTGATGGGACACCAAATCTGCACAAGATATTGCCATTACCAATGATAGTACAAGTTTTTCTAGCGACGAGTACCTTGTTTCTGCTGGCAGTAACGTTCGACTGACATAGTATATCGGCGATTGTTTGTCGTCCTCTTCTCTAACCAGTACGGCGCTCACGGCGGACTCCGACACTGTTAGATATAGAAATAGTGTCTCGTCGTCCTTGGGTTTGGTTAGCAACATGGGACTGGTGAGGTATTTCTTTAGGTCTTAAAATCCAGCTTCATGCTCTTTCGTCCATTGGAAGGATTTGTTCTTCTTGAGAGCGTCGTGAAAGGGTTTGCACTTGTCGGATGACTTCGAGATGAATCTGTTCAGAGCTGCTATCCGACCTATCAATTTTTGCACGTCCTTGACGTATCGGGGGGATCGGAGGTTGATGAGGGCCTTGACCTGTTCTGGGCTGGATTCTATTCCTCTTTGCGTCACCATGTACCCCAAGAACTTTCCTGACGACACCCCGAAAGAGCATTTCATAGGATTTAATTTCATATTATATCTTTTTAGTACCTCGAAGCTGTCGCAAAGATGGTCGATATGATCTTCCTTCTTTTTTGATTTGACCAGCATGTCGTCTATGTAGACTTCCATCGTGTCCCCGATCTGGTCTTTAAACATCTTGTTGACCAATCGTTGATAAGTAGCCCCTGCATTTTTTAGTCCGAAGGGCATTACTTTGTAACAATAGATACCTTGGCTTATGATGAATGCCATTTTCTCTTGGTCCTCGGGTTCCATGAGGATTTGATTGTAGCCGCTGAACGCGTCCATGAAGGTTAACATTTCGTGTCCTGCCATCGCGTCAACCATGGTGTCGATGTGAGGAAGTGGGAATGAGTCTTTAGGACAAGCTTTGTTGAGGTCGGTGAAGTCGATACAGACTCTCCATTTGCGATTCTTCTTTTGGACTACGACCACGTTGGCCAGCCACTCGGGGTAGTTGACTTCCCTTATTTTTTCTGTTTCCAACAAGCTCTTGAATTCTGTGATACCCCGTAATTCTGTAAGGATTATTTTTGGAATTTTTGGAATTTTCCCGAACACCCGTTTAGTACGACAGATTTAATTCAGAAAGTTGGAGACATTCTGTAATGTGCTCTGTATCTGTAATATTTTTCTCAGTGAAATAAAATACAGACGACGTACTTGGGATGTTAATTACTCGTTCGCGTATGATAAATTTTATCCCGGGTTAACGTTATTTCGTCCGAGAAGCAAAGGAAGCGGCCGAGCCAGGGGCGGCGCCCGCCGTGAGATTGGTGGCGCCCGCCGTCACAAGGCTCAAGGTGGCCGGCTGGTCTTCTCCTAGCTGGGGACGCCAGGCCTATGGCGGCGTCCGCCGCATTAATGGCGGCGCCCGCCGCAGTTATGACGGCGCCCGCCGTCGATGTTGTCCGGAGGTCCTTGCCCGAAGGTCGCCGGCGAACGTCTGACGACGCCGAACTAGCCCCGCCACGCCTCCAGTTAGGCCATCATTGTGTCTCCCAATGTTTTGGCTATTTAAGGAGGGGTTTAGAGGTCGGATTTGAGGGATTCCACAACCAAACTCTCCCAAACTTTGCCTCGCCGGAATTTTGGTGCCTCGCCGGAGTTCTGAGGTGCTCGCCGGTGTCATTTGGTGGTGTTTCCAGAAGCCCTTTTTAAGCCTTTTGGTTGCCCTTGGAGGTCAGAACCCAAGCAAGACAAAAAGGGGTCAAAACGCGCATCGTTTTGGTGAGTCTTCTCGCCATTCTGTTGTCGGAGGTTCTTCACGGCGACCGCCGTTCATCACGGCGCCCGCTGTGATGAACATGGCGACCGCCGCCAGTGGCCAGAAGCCCCTTTGTTGGCTTGGTCTTGGTGGTCGTCGTTGTGGAGTCGTTCCTTTCGATTTCTTTCGTCTTTCCTTAGATTCGTACTAGTTTATGTCGGATCTAACTTAGGGTTTCCTTATGGGTTGACTCGAAGGTCGTTGTACTGTCGGAGCTATACCTGTGTCGAGCCCGGAATCCCGTTGTCTCTGCTCTGTTCCAGATCTGCGGACTAAGGCAAGTGGCGGTTCGCTCTTGCTTAATCAGTCCTTGTTTCGTTAATCATTAATCGTTTAATTGTTAATTGAGTTAATGTGAACTGTTGTTCGGTTTGGGAATTAATTTCATAAGTAAACGTGATTAAAATAATGTTATAATAGGTTGTATATCTGTTAGTACGATGCTATTATATGTGATAATTACCGTGATGGTATCGGGTGGTTTAATGTTAATCTTTAATGCTTAATCTCGTGTGTGTTGTGGGAACGCTAGTCCAAATAAGGATTAGTCGTTTCTTAATAACTTAATGTTTGTAGGAACGCTAATCCAAGTAAGGATTTGTCGTTTCTTTAAATCATAATATTCCTCGGATTAATTCCGAATAATTTAAGGGTCATGACCTATGCTTCTTATCCACCGTTAAGGATTTGAAGTGTTTAAGCGCCTTGCAAGCGCCATTGGATGAGCATAATTGCAGTCCTGTGTATTAAGCACTTAGCTAGTGCAATTGGGGTGGACGTAACTGTCACCCTATAAATTAAAGTGTAAGCACTATGGCAGTGCAATCAGGGTGAACGTAAGGTCACCCGGTGTAATAATAACTTCTGTGTTCTCAGAATAATATTAAAAGCCTCAACAGTAGTGTGTGTGTGTGTTGTAATTTAATAAGATAAGTGCAGTTAAGCATATAATTAATAAGTGTAAGCACTGTAATAGTGCAATCAGGGTGAACGTAAGGTCACCCGGTGTAATAATAACGTTGTTGTTACTCGGCATAATAATGTTAAGTCCCGCGTGTGTGTTGTGTGTGTTTTAATTTGGGTTGACGTAATGGTCGCCTTAATATTTAAGCCTTGTTGTCGCTCTTAATAACATTAACGTGTTTCAGTAATGTGTGTTTTGTAATTAAATAAGATATGTGCCCGAGTGCAGCTAAGTAATAGTACAGCTAGGAAAGCTCATCTCGACTTGAATGTAGTACGTTCTCTTTCCAATCTGGATTCGCTGTAGGCGATGAGGTTGGTTGTGAACTGAAGCATCTCAGACAACTTTTAAATCATTGGTGTGTGTAACTTTATTGTTCCCTCGGTTGTCATAATTTCCTATAAGGCTCATTTCAGGGTGGAGTCTTCTCTTCAGTGCATATCTTAATTGTTAAATCATTCCGTGAAAGTGTCGGGTTATATATCGTTCCTTCGGTTATTATTCGAGGGATAATGATAGTAAACGGTCACGATCACTCGAACCACTCTGCTTTGTGCCCTTGCTAGTCTATTCAGTAGACTAACCCGCTGTATTTTTTTTGTTATCTGCATCGTTATGGTTGGTGCCGTCCGTCCGTTTCGGCACATCAGGAGTTGATTCCCGGAGTTTAAGTAACCTATTGAAGGATAAGAAGCCTGCAGACGAAGATTTAAAAGTCAGTGTTTTAAGTTGTTAAGTGTTTTAAGATTGTTAAAGTGTTACTTCAATGTATCTTCATAATTTAGCCATGTTATAAGTTGGCTCTTTAAAGTCTTCCGCTGTGTAATTTAAAGTCTTCCGCTATTTAATCTTTCAATTAATATGTATTTATGTTATGTATTTAAGCTTAACTGTTTTGGAAAAGCCTAGGGTGACTTTGGACGGTAAAGTCTGAGGTCACTGGCATGTAATATCTCCGGTATAAATTGGGGGTGTTACAGTTATGGTATTAGAGCAATGGTTTTAAAATTTTTGGCCTATTGTTAGGTTTGAGAATTTTCGAAGGTTTATTTTGAAATTGTTTTCGAACCTATTCTAAATTAAAATGGAATTTTGAGAATTTCAATGTTAAGAGTTGTAAGTAACTCGGTGATTTAATTTAAGGGATTTAGCGTTTCGAAGTTCGAAAGCTATTTATAATTGGTTTATAAAAGTGTTGTGTTATAAGCGATTAACTTAAAGTTTAAAGGGTTAAAGTTTGAAAGTGAGATTGTTAATAAGTGGTTTCAAACTTCTGCAAGCTTCAAGTGTTACTTATTCCTTAGATCCATTCTTAGGAATATTGTCTATTCTTGGGATTAATGTCATTTAAAGGTTGACATTTCTCCCAGGTTCTCAGTCTTTAGTGAGCAGAAGAAGGTCGTTCTTACAGTTAACAGTGAAGGATAGTCAGACTAATATAAAGTTATTAGTTTGGACCTCTATAATCTACATCATGACGTATTTGACTATAGTGTCAAAATTAAGTTGGATAAGTTCTAAAGTAACGTTATGATTCACCAGAAGATGGTGAACACAAGGAACACAGCCCATGCTGGTGCTGAACCAAGGTTGATTCTGAGGAGCGCCGCTAATCAAAGGGAAGAGCGTGAGGCTGCTTCCAACAATAACCAGGGAGACAATGGCCAAGCTCAGGCCAACGCTCCGATGTTGTTTGATGCTGCAGCAGTGGAGGCAATTCGAGGAATTGTCATGCAGGCAATCACAGATGTTATACGACCAGTTGCACCACAAGCACAAGGTGGTCCAGTTCCTCAAGCTACTCCTGAAGTCGAGGAGTCAGTGGAGCAAGTACCTCGGGTCAATGTTGTTAGGGATAGAGGAACTTACGGGCAAGCGTTAAAATCCGTGAGTTCAATGAGGCCCGACAGCTATGACGGTACTGGAGAACCGGTCAGGGTGACCTATTGGTTCTCACATATGGAACGGTTGCTCCGGAACATTAATTGCACTGAGGCTAGAAAAGTACACATCGCCTCTCTTCAACTCAAGGATGTGGCTAGCGAATGGTGGGAAAGCATCGGTCTGGCTGACCACCCCGAGCTGAATTGGAGCATGTTCAAAACCAAGATGACCGATCGTTTCTTTTCCCGAGCTGTGAGGGAGGAGAAGCATAAGGAATTCCTGTACCCGCAGACTGATGGGTTAAAGGTGACTGAGCTCGCAGCTAAGTTCAATCACTTGATGCAGTATGCTGGACCTGAGGTGTCAACCGAAGAGCAAAAGATCTGGTACTTCCATGGATGGATGAATCCAGATATCAAGCCTCTAATGTGGCGTCATGGTTGTACTACGTTAGAGCAATATGTGGATGCAGCCTACAAGACAGAAGTCACACTGGAGGAGTCTGCCCTTAAGAGGGAGAAGCAAGTTAAGGGAAAGGGTGGGCAACAGGATCGCCAGGTTGGTTCATTCAAACGACCGGCATCGCCTACCAAGAGAATTAAACCAACTTGTATCCATGGGAGACTTGATGATTTGGTGGTAGGGAACTTGATGATTTGGTAGGGAATTAAACCAGCTCGCAGCTAAGTTCAATCACTTAAACCAACTCTGGTCTCCCTTGATTTCTTGGACTCCCGACTTGGTAGGGAACTTGATGATTTGGTGGTACGTCGAGGGTACCGCCTTCATAGCGTGTATCCATGGCCTGCCAAGAATGCAATTATAGGGAGACGGGCAATCTAGGACTAGAAATTTCACCTGTTGGTTGACTCCTCCGGCATACGTTGTGAGGACGATTTCGCCGATACTGTGTTTAACTTCGCCACTGAATCCGACTAGTGGAGTCGATTTCTTGATCATGTCGTCTTCACCCAGACCCATCCCTTTGAGGGCGTCAAAGGTCAAGAGATTGGTCAAACTTCTTGTATCGATTAGTACTCTACGTATCAAACAGTTCTCGATAGATAAAGAGATTACCAGACCGTCGTGATGGCTTTCCGACCCGTCGGCATCGGACGCGTCGAACGTGACCGTTGGGAGGTCGGAGACTTTGTTTGGCCTGAACTCTGGCGCTTCAGGCTTATTGCATTTGCTCTCCTTTGCATGTCGTTTGGCCGCGGAGTATGTGTTTCCACATACGTCTGAACCACTTGAAATAGTATTGACAATTTTTGTATGGACAGGAGATGGAGGTTTGTCTTGTTTTACCTGATCTTGTCGCTCCATGGTGGCTTTGGCTCGTTTCGAGATTACGTCACACAGGAGCCCATGCGCGAGCAACCTAGCGACCTCTTTACGCAAGGCGATGCACTCATCCGTCGAGTGACCGTGGAATTCACACCATCAGCTCATGTCCTTTTTGACGTCTGGTCGGTCGCTCTTTCGGGGCCATCTTACCTCTTTTCCATATTTGTCGAAACTCTTGAACCCTGGGAGGCAACGTCGGACCATCTCTCCAGTCTTGAGACCTGTCTTGGAAAGAGTTTACCTGATTTTGCTCGTTTCGATTACGAGGATGGGGTGATGGCGTCTGTCACGACGGTTGTCGGGGGAGGATTTGCAATCGGATTGGTCAGGTCCATGGGAGACTTTTCGTGACTCACGATCTTCTTCCAAACGTACCTCGGCCATGGTTTTGGCCTGGACATCTTTGAAGATTCTGCACGGGCACTTGGTGATCTCGTTGTAGAGGTTGTTGTCTTTGATCAAACCTTGGAGGAAGGCTTCGATGGAAGTGGTGACGTCGCAATGGGGAATCGCGACTTTTTCCTTATTGTACCTATTAAGATAGCTTTGGAGGGGTTCATTATACCTTTGGGTGATTCGATAGAGGTCACTCGATTGTCTTTCGAGCCTCCGACTGCTAGCGAATTGGATCTTGAAGGAATTGACCAAGTCCGCGAACGATGCGATCACTCCCTGAGGCAAACGCATAAACTAGGTCAGTGCGGGACCCGCGAGAGTCGTGCCAAAGCTTTTGCACATGACAGCCTCGCGGCTCTCCCTTGGAACGGACGCAAACATTAATTTTTGTTTATAGAGAGAAATTTGATCATCTGGGTCGTTAGTGTCGTCGAATGTCACCATGCTGGGGAGATGTAACTTTTTTGGGATTTCGACCCTGGCGATCTCTTCGACGAATGAAGATTCTTCGAATCCGCCTGACGCCTCCTTCTCGATCGGCTGTGGAACTCCGGGAATCCTAGCGATACGATCGTCAAGCGTCTTCATATGTTGACTTAGCGTCTGCTGGACGGATCTAGGATGTCAGGAGGATTGGTAACATGTGGTTCATCGATTCGGGTCCCTGCTGACCCGATCGGTGTGGATAAAGTAACATTGTTAGTCGAAAATGGATTAACCAAAGGAGTTCGAGATGTACCCTCAGTATGTCCGGGATGCCGTACGCTCGGAGGGGTCAGTTCAACGCCATCCATGTTAAGGCGCGTCTGGACGCTGCTATGGACGGGCATCCGCTTGGATCCAGAAGCCATTGATTGTACCTGCGACTTAAGAGACTCATTTTCACGGGTTAGTTGTGCAATTTCGGCCTCGGATTGGATGGATAAGGTAGCCAAGGCTTCGGTCTTTTGGCATTGTTGGGCAAGTTCCTCTTGTAGGGCAGTCATTTTTTGGGCAAGCTCTTAGAATTGGGTTGGGGTAGGATTTTCGGTCGTGTTTCCTTGAGCTTGGGTGTCGTCTTTGAGGCGTGGCTCCTCGGTACCGGTAGGTGGGTTGATAGTCATGGTTGGAAGGTTTTGAGATGGTGATCGGCAAGTTGTCCCACGGTGGGCACCAAATTGTTTTGGGGCGAAAAGATCGAACGACCTATATCGCCTTAGACGGGGTAACGAGTCGATCGGGTAATAGAAATCAATCCAAACCAAACAGACAATCAACAAATAAAGAATAGATACAAAATAGCAAGGTAATTTTATTGATCTATTGATGATTGAATCAGATCAGAGTACAACTTATCCTTGTAGGACAAAAGGTCGGGTCCTGCTCGACAGGTGTTTTTGTGTCACGACCGCTAGCGATTGAGCAAGGTTTCGGGGAGACTGAGCCAGAGTGGGTGTACTCTCAAGTTCTTTTCAGAGCAAGCGAGCGAATGCAGGACGTAGACGTGTGTGTTCTTCCATGCCTTGTCGTGATCTATATATGGCAATTTCTCCCTTTCGACCGTTACTCTCGTCTCGCAATACCTCTTATTAAATTCGAGCGAGATCTTAGGGATATGCCCTTGATTGCCAACTTTATGTCTGCGTTTAATGCCATAGCCGTTGCCACCGATCAGGCATTTAATGCCCTGGGCGAGATCTTCGGAATTGGTCGGATCCTACGCGTCTAAGAGATGTCCGATGCCTCCTTCTGGTTTCTCTTGGCTTCCGACTCTGCTTGGATCTCGGCCTTGCTTACTTGTTTGATCCTCTTGGAGAATGTTGGCCCAACAGGTGGGTTGATAGTCATGGTTGGAAGGTTCCGAGATGGTGATCGGCAAGTTGCCCCATGGTGGGCGCCAAATTGTTTTGGGGCGAAAAGATCAGACGACCTAAATCGCCTTAGACGGGGTAACGAGTCGATCGGGTAATAGAAAATCACTTCAAACCAAACAGACAATCAACAAGTAAAGACGAGATGCAAAATAGAAAGATAACTTTATTGATCTATGGATGATTGAATCAAATCGAAGTACAACTTATCCTTAGAGAACAAGGGATCG
This sequence comes from Rheum nobile, assembly GCA_027886185.1. Taxonomy (NCBI): domain Eukaryota; kingdom Viridiplantae; phylum Streptophyta; class Magnoliopsida; order Caryophyllales; family Polygonaceae; genus Rheum; species Rheum nobile. Next base: position 301,180 of record WOAB01000081.1, read on the forward strand.
GATCCTGTTCGACGTGTGTTTCCGTGATACGACCGGAAGCGATTGAGCAAGATTCCGGGGAGATTGAGCTAGAGCCAACGTGCTAGTAAGTTCTTTTCAAGGTAAGCGAATGAGTACCGAATGCTGATATGTGTCCTTTTTCTTATCTCGTCTTGATCTATATATGGTAATCGCCATTTTGTGTCCGTTACTTCATTATTTACAATATTTCCCACTTAATTATGGGCGAGATCCTCGGGGTCAGCTCTTGATTTCCCACATTATTCCTGTGTTTAATGCCGTAGCTGTTGCTATCGATCGAGCATTTAATGTGTTGGGCGAGATCTTCGGAGCTGGTCGGATCCTACGCGTCTGAGAGATGTCCGACGCCTCCTCCGAGTTTTTCTCGACCTTCGACTTTGCTTTGATCTCGGCCCAATTTATTGACTTTGATTCCTCTGGAGTATGGTGGGCCCAACAATATCGTTATAACATAATATGGTTATATCCTTTAGTTATATCCAATTTGGTTATATCTTGTGGTTATATCCTATAGTTATATAATATGGTTATATCCTTTAGTTATATCTAATTTGGTTATATCTTATGGGTATATATCCTATAATTATATATTATGGTTATATCGTATAGTTATATCTAGTGTTTGTTAAGCTAGAAGATGATCCTTGGAGCTTAGGCGCGCTAGCACCTCGCTGTTTATCGTAATGGTAAGTGGGACGAAGACACGTGTGATTTGAGGATAGAAGAATGTCGTCAGCTCTGGCTAGACATGCCCGTTGGGGTCTATGTGACAGGTATTTTGGGTTTGTTTGTTTATACATGTTTTTCTTTAGAATACCCATATGACAAACAATACGTAAGCTAAATGTATAGTTGTGTTGATGTGCAGCTTGCCAAACGCGGGTCGAATGCCGGTACATCTAGAGTCGTACGTGGCGGCCTATGACGTGGGGAGGAAGAGGCTTTGGAGAACGTTCCAACTACCAGTTGACACGTGGATGGAAGACAAAGACCATCTAAAGCTGGGGATTTTCAAGTGGCCGGAGATGGAGCGAGAGCGAAACCTTGAGTCTCGTGAGAACCGATGGGAAAAGGCTTACAATGTGGGTATTAGAGGACTATGAGCGGGCGTGGTGGAGGATGGGGGTGGCGGAGGAAAAGGGGGATGTGAACGGTTGTAGCGTCGTAAACAAGAATGGATTGCTCACCCATTTTCGTCTGTTTTTTTTTTGCTAATTAAAAGTATGTAATGTGTAGAATTTTATTGAAGTTTTAAAGTGGTTTATATAATATCGGTCCATATTACATAGATGAAGTTATATCATTATTATATTATCGGTTTATAGCAGCCTTTAAAGGTTGGATTTCTCCATATAATACAAAACATGTTAAATATACGCGTTAGTATATGTTACTCTATATGGGTGCCCATGAACGGTGCAAAAAGTCTTATTGAGTGAAGATGTGTTGTCCACTAAAAAACGCATTTTAATGTAATTACGCATTTTTAATGTACTTACGCGTGGTGTTTTTTATATGGGTGCCCATGAACCGTGCAAAAAGTCTTATTGGGCTTAAAAAGCCAAGAAATGTATTAGAATATTGGACATTATTTAGTTTTATATGGATTCGGCCCATTACACAATTCATTGGTCTATACAAGAGGAGGAATAGTGAAAAAATTGACTCGTCACAATAACAATTGATTTTTCCCACTGCAGTTTAGCCTTCCTCCATTTTGCTCTGTTTTCCGGTGTTTTATCGTGGTTGATTCTTACGTTTCTTGGCGTCTCTTCTTCGGCAAGACGGCTCATCAATCTAGTAAGTTTCTTGAACTTTCTCCCTCGTGACTTTTTTTCCTTTGCTTCAAAATATATGTTGGGACGAAAAGTAAGTAAACGAAAGGAAGAATCACCATTATTAGGGTTTGGAGATTATAAAACCCTTTCATTTCTGATCTTGTTCATTGAACAATTATCGTAAAGGAAAATAATTATTTACCTCAATTGCTTCCCTTGCCGTCGTTTTGTCCTACAGTTCCCCCGGTGCTCCACTCCAATTGATGATGGTTCTTGTTCCGATTGCTTGGCATTGTGGACTGTTCTTTCGGATAATTGGTAAGTTATTACTCTAATGTATGTTTAATTCAATATGCAATTACTCCATTTGTATTGCAATTATGTAAATGCTTTCTTTTTATATTGTCGCGATGATTCCGTTGTCTTTCTCTGTTAGTGCATGTTGTGTATTCAATTTTAATTGTCTCTTGCCTACCGTCTACGACTGGTGTCTTTGCATATTTCTTGAGGAATTTTCATTGCGTTTAACTCAGATTCGTCGGGACGTTTAAGACCATTCTTGTTCAAAAAAGTTGTTTATGGTTCAGAAATTCCTGCAACACCTAGACTCTCTTCTTGACGAGCGCATAACTCGAAGCTACAACATCATTTCTACATTTGCTTCTTTCTTCTTGGTTAGCAGGAATAGGAAAGTCTTGAAGTTCAGTAGGAGTAGAACCGGAAGAAAGGATGTCCTCCTCAATATCAATTCGTAAAGTTGGCTCTCTTAAACTATTCCCTGGTGCACGCGTTCCTGATTGAGAAGTATGTGCCTGAGTTCTCTCTTTTGCACAAACAATCATTGCAGGGACCTCTTCCTCAGTCCGATGTTGATCTATATCGCATGCAGTTGCAGGAGTAGCTCATATTGGGGCAGTTGAGCTTCCGCGTCCTGCTATGGAAGTGGAAGCAACGCATGGTTGGTTCTCAGATCCATGCACTCTCCTTTGAGTACCCCTACCTCTACTATATCCTCTTATTGGAAGTGTTGTGCTTGATGGAGATCCTTCTAGCTGCCTACTTCCAGCTGCAAGAAGAGAAAAAATTCTCACCATTTCTGTAAACAAAAGAACAAACACGAATTTATAAGTAACATGTCTAACACATTGTCATGGAAAATATATATTAACCTTCTGATCGGATATGTAAACTCAGTCCGACCCTCGCAAGACGGCGTTGTGTAATAACGTTTTGCATTCTGGCGGGTCACCGGGATTTGTAATGCTTTTCTTCAGCTTTGCCTTATACTTTAGTTCAACGAAGTGCGGTGTCCTAAAGGACCTTGGATAAGGATCCAAACCAAGAACCATTGCTTCTTCCATTTGGCAACATTAGAAACTTTGGTAATTATGTTCATGGAGTATAGACTAAGATTATAATAACCCAAATTGAACTTGATTGTGAAAAGGCGTAGCATGTGTAGCACCTTCGGTTCCTTCTTCAGCTGACGACACCTCATCACATATCAGTTAAGAATCTCGAGGCATTTGAAGAAAACTAAGTTGTGGAAAGATTCAATGCGTTAAATAAGGAGATATAATACGGCGGAAGAAGCCTAAAGCCCCCGGAAAGGATGTCTAGATACACAACTAGACAACGCTTATATTTTTTCAGCGCGAAAGCTCCTTCAACTGGCAGAGCAAGCTCTATTCCTCTAGGCCAACGATACGAATTTGCTACTTATTGAAGAGTTGACAAGTCAACACACTTGGTTCAACCTAATAACGCAATGCATTGCGAGGATTCAGTGGATGGATGCGTTCTTGAACGACTCAAGGAATGGGTGGACGATTAATACTAATAGGAAAATCATCAAAACTGAATTATCTCCTAATCAAACGCTTTAATTGCCCGCCTCCCTTTTCAGATTTTCTCCACCATGGGGGGAAATCAACATTTACCCTTACCAAGCGATGTTGTGGCGCTGCAGCACATGACTCTTCACCATTTGAAGTTTTTCGATGCTCCACTTCGTTATCACCCTCATCAAGACTAACACCGCGTAAGCAACGTGATCGTCTCTCATGTACCCAGAATCGCTTCCTGAATCTCTTTCACTCATTTCCTTTCAAGGAAAATCCCTTGGCACGTCCCTAAAAGCAACCAAGTCAATCGACTTAATGAATAAAAAAGGGACAAGCCAAAAAAAGATTATGGTTTAATTTAATATGCAATTACTGAATGAGGTAGAATTAAATAGAGAATAATCCTATTCTTTGGATATACCACTCCATGAGAAGGTCTATTTATACCACTCCATGAGAAGGGCAATGTCGTTGGCAAAGGTTGGCAAAGAGAAGAAGTGTAACACGCGATGAAGGCATGTATTTCTCTTACCTGGACTGGGCCGAAAAAGCAGGCACATAATAAGCCCAAGTTGTGCATAGTATATCTCAACCGTCCAAAGAAAGAAAAAAAAAAGAAATTGAAATTGGTTCCTTCTAATCTCAACCATCCAATGCATAAAAAAGGGGCATGTGGCAAAGAGGTAAGGAAACCACGTATGCAAAAACATGCATATATTGTTGAGGCTCCTTATCATCTTTTTTTAGTAGTATAGATTTGTCACAACTTTATATGTCTAAATTTACATGATTATCCATTTATATGATTGATTTGAAGTTTTAATGTTTAATATACTATATAATACTAAAGTAAAACCTTGCTAAGATCACTTATCTTTTGACATTGTGTTACGTCATTTATTGTCACATGTCTACTCCATATCGTGTCACATCACTAATTTTTTTTTTCTATTATTATTATTGTTATGTAACATATTTTAGATATTATCCTAATTTCCTTTTCAACATATAGATTATTCACATTTGATCACGATTTTCATATTAGATAGAATATATTAGGTATTTTTTGAAATTTCTCATTTAATCTTTTCATTTAATTAGTCACAATTTATTCAAATTTCCTTTTAATTTTATATTTCTAGGTATAAGACCTAATTCAATATATTATGTATGTACGAAGTTAAATTGGTGTTTATTAATTGATTATTAGTAGATATTTCTTTATATTATCGTACTTATCTTGATTTCATATATATTTTCACTAATTAGATATATTTTTCATTTATTTAATATTTTCTAAATTTAAATATATATTTTTAATAACTAAAAAATATCAATATAAATTTTTACTCAACCCCCGTGCACAGCACATGAACTAAGCTAGTGAACAACTAAGACAAAATCAAATCAATTCATTAGGGAACCGGTGACTAATATAATTGTCCGAATTTCCCAAGGATATAATAAAATTAATGATGGATGAGTTATCAACCTCAAGTATGAGTTTTTTAATTCATAAGGATAATTCCTTACAAGTACCTTCTACTACAGCAAAAGCTTCCATTTGTAAAACAGTGTTAGGAATTTGTTTCCTATCTAAATAAATTACTTCCCCCATATGGTTTCGAAGAATAAAACCAATATGGATGACTGATTAGTTATTTTTGGTCCTTCAAAGTTGAGCTTGACTCAATTACAAGGTGGTTTTTTTTTCAAGTTATATTTTTAAGAAGAGATCTTTTTTTTTTAAATCTACATTTAGGAGAACTAGAAGCATACATTTTCCAATCTTGAAATTCTAGAATTGCATGGTTTGAAGAACATATTTCTTGTTGACAGTTTGGTTTGTGAAAGATTATAAAATTTCTTGTTTTTTCTATACGATCCACTAGAGAAAATATATAATTTTAGTATTTGTATTAGAAGGTCAGAAGAATTCAAGATCATACCAAAAGTTTGAAGTATGTTGGAAGAAAAAAGTATCACCAGTTATAGTTTCAACATCATGGATCATATGTGTAAGGGAATATAAAGAAGAGATGAGTTACATCTTCATCATCATATTGTACGTGATTATATAATATACAGTGAGAGGGTACTCTTGAGTTGTGTCTATTCAAACGTTTAGTTGTGGGAAAACAAATTGTGCAGGATTTCTGAAGGAAGTTTTGGATTTTTTGGGAGGAATTTCTAATTTCCAGATCAAATTTGGAAAATGATGTGTCGAGTGTGTATTAGGGGTGTTCATTTTTAGATCGGATTGTAAACCCGGACCTAACCAGACTGAAAATTACGGCTTGGTCCTAGACCGTGTAGGTAACAGTTCAGTCCACGATCCTTGAATTTAATAGTTTATGGGTTACAATCCAGTCCATGAACGTAAATTTATGGTATAGACCGTAATGGCCCGTAATATGTTTTTGTTATAACAAATATATCTCATTTAACCCTAAGTACATCTATTTTTACGATCCAATTACGATACGGTCTAGATTTGGACCGCAAATGAACCATTATATGAACACTTTTATCCGTAAAATTAAAACAATCATCACGAAAAAATGAAAACGGTCCTAATCGAAGATATTTTTCAGTGATAATATGTACCTACATACTGTGAGGTTCGACCATTAGTTTCCATATGAGTTTCATTTATACAGATTTGTTTAAATTCTATGATTTTTATAGTCCTAATTGACCATTAAACTTAGGTCGACAGATATATTCCCAGCTCATGAAGCGGTGATGGTTAGAAGTAGTTTTATCCTAGAAGAATTACTTATTAATTTTATCAATTTCATTACAAATACTTGTGGTAAGAGAAAGTTTTTCATCAACTAGTTCCCTTTGGAAAGAAGATTTTATTGTATTGAAATAGTTCTTCCAGCATTTGAAAGAGAATTGGCTTTTTCATTTAGACAATTTTTTAAGGCTTAAAATAGAATCATCAAATATTTCTTTTTTAATTCGGTCTCTAACAATCGGAATACCAATATATGTTTACATGCTTTTGGTTATTGTAATATTTAAAACATCAGCTAGGGAGGATGCTTGTTGAGTAGTGATGTTATTAAAAGTTTGAAATGTATGTCATTGGATATGAAGTGCGCGGTAGATTCTTTTATAGAAATTGATTTCTAAACCATATTTAAGAGTAAAGTTGTCCAAAATTGATTTTATATGTAGCATAATAGTATAAGAGGCATTGTCAAGGACCAATGTGTCATCAACAAAGTTAAGAAGAGGAATACAAGTTCCAGTTCTTGTTAAATGGATACCAACTTTTCTATTCGGTTATTGGGATTCAAAGGATAATGCCCTTGCTAAGAACCATAGCTATATTAAATATAACATGTGAAATAGGATCCCTTGTCTAAGACCGAAGGATGGGTAAAACAGGTTGTCTGGTTCATTCGTCACATACGATTATCTTCATGTGTGACTAAATGTGGAATTATGGCAAGATCTCGTTGTGTTATTGTGTTTGAGTTATTGGGTTGGGATCTTAGTTTAAGTTCTTCAGGTATAGGATGCTTGATGGTAGAATGGTCGTACAGTGTCAAGTCATCTCAAGTTTGAAAAGACACCATCTTTTGTTTGTAAGAGCGGATTTTAGCAACGATTTGAAAATAACATGTGTTTTTTTGTCAAAATCTTGTAGGTGCGTAGTTTTCACATGTTTTTTCCAATATCTGTATTGAAACTGGAGCAATTTATTATATTTTAAACGATTTCTAGTATATTTAGAGGCAATATCAGAATTAGTTAAATCATGTATATATAGTGTTTGTAGTTATTGAAGCTTCATTTCTGTAATCTTCGATTGTTCAAATTTGTAATTCATTTTGTTACGTGACCAAGATTTTGAGTAATTTTGTAGGATTTTTGTTTCATATATAGTTTAAACATGAAGAATCCCTTGAGCTAATAACTCCAAACCTTCTTAACATGATTAGTGTAGTCATGGTTAAATGTAGTAAAATGGTGATAATGAACCATTAAATAGTTTTAATTGTCAGCAATATATGGATGAATTATAACTATATCCATACGCTCGAAAATATGGGTGTTTCCAATAGTGGATTTTCTCCAAGTAAATGGGAAGCCAATGAATTTTGTATCCAGAATTCCAAATTCAGTCATGAAATCATTTAATCGTTGAAATCGTGAAGAGTTAGGTACGGTGCCACCCAATTTATCATCAGGTGTTAGAATATCATTGAAATCCTCAATTAACATAATAGGGAGATTGTAATGTGATGTAAGCGATCCAATGTTATCCAATAATCATGTTTAAGATCATCACGTAATAGTGCATAGAGAAAAAAGATTGAAAAATGTATATTGTTATGGTGAAATTCAATTAGGATAACATTTGAGTCATTTAGCAAAGTAGTTATATAAGGAGAAAAAGGAGTGTGACTAAAAAGCATCCACAAACCTCTATGAGAGCCTTGTGATGGAGTAACCGTGATCGACTTAACACCAAACTTATTATAAAATTTGGAGTATGGTGTGAAGTTTGATTTAGTTTTTGAGAGACAAAGTAAATCTAGATGATTTTTGCGTCTCATGAATCCAATTTCAGTCCAAAAATTAGGTTGTTTAACTCTTCGAGGCTCCAATATCCGATTTTCATACTATATTGAGATAATTGAAAGTTGTTTCAAGTTTTGTATGGATGTGAGGGTAATTTGCAAAAGGAGGAGTGTGAGAGTTGTTTGAGTCAGCACATTAGTTTCAACCCAAAAGAAGGATGTAGTACAATATGCTTCAAAGGTCGATGTACGTGTTACAAGGGTAAGGATTATGTAATAGATCTGGATTAGTTTCACATAGTAAAAAAAAGTTGAGTCCATTCAATTGGGCATCAAACATCCACAAAGGAGCCGACCACCGCCATATCCATAAACTTAGATGAAGAAAAGAAAATCCACCCCAAGTAAAGGCAACTTAACACCAAAGAAAATAGATGGCTAGTAGGTAAGCCCCTAACATGGGGTGTGCACCAGCAAACAACTTATTCAGGGATCAAATTCACATGTAACTCAAGGATAGTTGTCATAGACAAGTTGCACGGTCCATCTCAACAATAAGCCCCCCCCACAAAGGGTCAAAAAAATCAAAGCCAAATATTTTGCACAATTTTTTTTTATGAGGTTCATATAATGTGTCAGAGGCCAAAGGCCCATTCCAGAATTCTAAATTCTAAAATCTACAAGAAGCACCAGGGAAAGGGGAAGCCAACACCAATGCACTGATCTATCCTAATAAAGGTCCAAAATAAAGCCTCTTGAACCAATGGAGGGAAGCGAGAGCAATCATAGAAAAGCACACACTAGAAGATGGGCACGCAAATTTGAGAGAGTTAGTTCAGATCGAGCCTAGATTCCCCAAAATAATAAAATAGAAGAAAATAGTCTAATAATTGTACGGTATTGAAGTTAACGTTTTGTAAAAGAGAAATACCAAGATCATATTGAATCCGACGATAAAAAAGAAATTGACCACAAGACAAATACATATCAAAATAGGAGTCATTGTTGATCTTCAAATATATGTCGTATTGGTTGGGTCCAAATTCGATAAGAGAGCAAAGGAAGCAAATACTACACCATGAGTAGAGAATCATGAGATTCAAATTACTCGTACACTAGTAGAAAAAGGGGCATTGGCTACGATTTCTTTTATCACGGTTGCGTATTTTTTCGTGGTAAATTAATGAGCATGTTTAGCATTATTACATCGGTTGTTGAAACAACCGTGATAATTTTACGATTGTTTTTACCACGGTTTCTTGTTTTTTCGTGGTAATTTTGCATACTTGACATTATTAACTCGGTTCGTGAAACAACCGTAGTAATTGTCTATGGTTGCTTTTATCACGATTGTGTGTTTTTTCGTGGTAATTTTGCATGCTTGACATTATTACCTCGGTTCTTAAAACAACCGTGGTAATTGTCTATGATTGCTTTTACCACGGTTGCGTGTCTTTTCGTGGTAATTTTGCATACTTGGCATTATTACCTCGATTCTTAAAATAACCGTGGTAATTGTCTATGGTTGTTTTTACCACGGTTACGTATTTTTTCGTGATAATTTTGCATACTTGGCATTATTAACTCGGTTCTTAAAACAACCGTGGTAATTGTCTATTAGAAAAAACCGTCCATTAACCCTTTTCCTTTCCTTCCTCTTCTCTTCTCTTCGTCTACCTCCCTTTTGTCATCCCTCAATCTACCCCCAACCATTTGTCTGCTTTAATTAATCATCATCGCTTTCTCTCAAATGCTCCAAAAGCAAGGCCTATGCTTTCTAGCCACATATATTGTATCGCAACCGTGGTAAAAACAACCGAACCCTAAAAACTTGTTTCACTTTACCTTCGTCTGTAGCCCCTTCTATTTCTCCCCTCCATGGCTCCATCCTCTAGTCTCCAGTCTCCACGACGGCTCGACCAGATCCCGCCCCCATTCTATTTCCCCGCTCCATCCTCTAGTCTCCACGGGAGTATGGGACCATGACGGCTCGAGTGCTCGACCAGATCCACGACGGCTGGACACTAGACCACCGGCGGGAGGCCGCCACGACAAGTCGACCACGAAGGCACGATTTGTCGATCTCCATCGATCTTGCTGTTGCTGGTAATTATTTATTCATTTCTAAATTCCAGATCTAAGATCTTTCCCGAACGACTACATGATTCTGTAAAATTCTACGATTTCTCGGTCCGTCGCTCATCAAATCGCTCTAGTCATTGATCTAGCATGCTTCGTTTCGCACCTTCACTCGTCCTTTTCGGTGAGTTGCTTTCCATTTCACGTTTTCCCTTCGAGTTTTGCATTGATCAATCATTTTCTACTTGCTCAGTTACCTCAGTATATTGATTTCAGTTATTTAGAACATATGAAATGTTTTTTTTTATGGATCCTATGAAATGTTAGAATCAGGTTTCTGTTGTGAATTTATTAAAAAATTGGAAGATGGCTTAATTGGTTAACGAAATGCTCGAATTATACAAGATCGTCAAAAATTGGATTCATACTTTGACAACTAAGATTATCGTTCTTCAAAATGGATGATTCTTTTTTATTTAGTGCCACTAAATTGTAGATGCAGTTGACTTGATGTAATTTGCTATATGGCCTTTGTCAATGCTTCTTTTACTTTGTACAAAAATAACCTCAATATTGAACCAATGTGATTTTGGCAGTTCTCAATTTTAGATAGTACTTGAAAATTTATGTGATGACTTCTCTTGGCTATGGTGTCACTCAAGCTTTTTGTCATGTTACGGTCCTTACAATATTTGGCAGGTCAGTACTTTTGCTGCATCTTGTAGTTGTAGTGTTTGGTTGGTTGTTCACATGCTTTAGCAAGGTAGGAAGCCAAGATAAGGACATACCCAAATAGATTTAGTGAGGAATATATCTGTATCTTCCTTGGCACTGATTATTTTGCCTTTGCAATTTACTGAAAATGTTCTGCAATTCGGTCATCTACAGTTCTTAATGTATTGGATGAAAATGAACATGCTTCTCTCTAATGATTGTCTATTCTGCTGCTTCTTTTTTCTGTTTGTTTTTTAAGTTTCTGATGTTGACGAGGATAATGCTTAGGTTGTTCAATGCAACATGCTCCAAAAGGGTCTTTTGATCCAATGTTTAAGATCATTGTGTGGTTTTTGTTAACTATATAGGAGAGTTAAAGATTTCGGCTCGGTTTATGTGGACTTCTGCAGTAGATAAGACTTAGAGAGAGGGGAGGAGATGTGAATTTAAATGATGCATCTTTATTTTGCTAGATTACATGTTTCTTCCAGCTTCTACAACAACTACAAGTATTTGCCAACTTCAAACTACTTCAGATTTGGAAGGTAATTTTCAGTTACATCCCTGGGAAGCACCCCCTGTTGGAAGGTGGCTAGTAGCAACTGGCAACAGAAGATAGTTTCACACCTTTCCCTAGTGAAATTTGATAATATTTGAATGCCTCTATAGTCTATTAATTAAGGGTTTGTTTGTTTAGTCTATTTATAAATACATTGTTATTTATAAAGATGTTCTGTTTGAAAAAGGATTTATAAATACATTGTCATTCTTAGCTATTCTTATTGACAAGGTACTTTTTATAACACTATTAGCTATCTATCTCTTTGATTATTACTTGTAGTAATTTTCTTTTTCTTAGTTTTTGGAGCTTATAGTACCTGCTTATATATTACTTTAATGTTATTCTTATACATATTATACAGTTCTTATTTGTTTGATTATGCATTAGCACTACTCGATTGTAATCTCTTAAAGGTAGGTGACAATCCGGTCATCGATTTTTGGGGCAAAACAAGCAAATAGGCGTTGAGGTCAGGTGTATTCTTATACATATTTCTTATGCAGAAAATTTATGGCTTCTATTACTCCTTGTCTAGAGGTTTTTATGCATTCTTTACCTTGTCTCATGTATTCGACGAGAGCACGAGATCAAACTCCATGTGCGGGACACTAGAGTACATGGCATCCGAGATCACCCTTGGAAAAGGCCACGACAAGGCTGCGGATTGGTGGAGCTTAGGTGCCTTGCTGTACGAGATGCTCACTGGGAAGGTAAAAAATAGACTTTTTCACTGCTTGGTTGATCAGATTTGGTAAATGTAAAGCTCAGTCTTGGTAGTGGTTGCAGCCACCGTTTAGTAGGGGAAACAGACAGAAAATACAGCAGAAGATACTAAGAAAATACTTGCTAAATTGATTTTCATCTTTGACGAAATTGATACAGATAAATGTCCTTCAACTAATGTTTGTTTCTTTCACATTCTCCTATATTTTTCTTATTGTTTTGACATTGATTTTTTTCTTTTTGTAAAGGTGTCCTCATGATTCTGTTTGCTTCTGGGGGAATGCCTTCTTCGCACTCGCTTTGCACCGTGTTAACCACTTCTGCTGCAATTTGCCATGCTGGAATTTGCAAGGCACCCGTTGTTTCTTTTTCATATGCTTCTTGTTGTGTATCTACTATCATTTCACCTTTGATTGAAGAATGAACATACCATGCTAGTAATTGTGTTTGTATACATGTTGAATTGCACATACCTTGATTTTCTTGCTAAGTTTCCTTTCATGACAAAAGCTATTACTTCTGCCTTTTTGACTTGCATTAGGGATCTAAATTGATTTCTAATATACTATTTTCATGTGTCAGGTACTTGTACCTTATTAAACTAGTTACAAGGCTTGGAGCATCTCGTATATGAGATTCGAGATCAATCGGAAACATTTGTGCAGAACTTCACAGATTAGTTAGTACGTACGTGGAACATTTGTACAAGTATTTCATACTTTAGCTAGCTAAATATTATTTTAGTGACATTTCAGCTTTTGAGTGTGTTGCATTTATAACAATACATTAATGTATGACATTTTAATATTTAATCCATTTTTATACTTGACATATTTTGAAGTCATGCAAGTGTTTAGATTATTATAGTTATGGTTATGCTATAATTTATATTATAATTTAGGTATTTAAAAAAGGTGCACATTTATCCCGGTTCGATCAAATTTATAGAGATGAGAGTTTACCACGGGTAAGCCAAATTTACCACGGTTTAAACAAGTTATTATGATTCAACTTTACCTCGGGTTGAACAATATTACTACGGTTGAATGTACTTTAAATAATTGTATTTTTACGACGGTTGGTTGAATTACCACGGTTCATGAACCGTGGTAAATATATAACCTGGGTAAACATGTTTACCACGGCCAAGTTTATTACGATTCATGAACCGTGGTAATTTTTGCAAATCAACCGTGGGAAAATGCGTTTTTTCTACTAGTGGTAGTCATTAAAAATTTCAAAGGCTTGTGTCAAATCTAACATGTATGAAGAGGCTTAAACCCCTAGGGGCAACCCACCACAAATCCACAAACAAAGGAGAGTGGGTTTGCAGAACAAGTATACTCCAGAGGAAAAGCATACAAGTATGAAAAAGTTGGGTAATTGGAAAATAAAAGGCAAAATTAGGTAAAAATTAATAGAACTTAAGATCAGATTAAGGAGAGAGCAAAAGGATTCAGATGGCTCACTAGGTAGGATCACAAAGAATCCGAGAAAAAACAACCGACGATTCAAATCCGGGAGAAAGATCGACAGATACAGAATGAGCATGAGCATGTCCATATGAATCCATGGAGGGAGAAGCAAAATCATGGTGAGAAGAGAGACTAGCTCCATATTTGTTAATTGGTCGTAAATCTTCAAAAGTAATCGAACAAAATTCCATTAAAGGTTTGGTGTTGTGTAATTGGTCAGAGAAATTTGCAATTGGTATATTTCTAGGTTAGTGTCATGATTGATTTCAAAATAAAAAATCAAAAGAGATAAAAGGAAGGGAGGAAGAGAAGGCAAGATCTAGAAAAATACACAAAGTTGGCGGAGAACAATAGTCAAGAAATGAAAAGAGGATGAGAGACGGGATACTCTCTCTCTCACACTAAAACATGGCATCTACTTTCACATGTATTATCATTCTTTTACAAAGAAAGAAAGTAGGATGACTAGCTACTCGAGAGTGGGGCGGTAGACTATCCTACAACATCATGTAGGATAAGCTGAAGAAATATAAGGTCATCGGAAATACCCACGGGCAGCGGCATGGACTCCATGATCTAATAAAGAAATTCTATTAGCCACACAGTTGATTTACCTGAAAATATGCTGGATACCAATTTCTGTAAATACTAACAAATCAACTTTGGAGTCATAAATAATTATTTCTATTTCTCATGGGCAACTCCTTTTACATGTAAGAGCATATATGACACATGCATTATCACCCTCAATTCCCAACTTAGTCATTCTAAATTGCTTTGCAAGTAGTAATTCTTGTCGAAATCCCATCACTTCTGCAACCAAGATCGATAATTATCAACAAAGTCTTGTATTCATTGTAATTACAAAAGCATTGCAATCTCGAATGACTTACCCAAATGTACATTCACCTTTGTCTTTCAGTGACCCGTCAAAATTTAGCTTATAAAAAGAAGGTTTAAGTCTTCTCCAAGAGATATGCTTGGTCGTATGTTGTGGCTTATTATTGCCATTATTATTTGGGGATATCAAGAGTTCATCCTTATCAATTGTTTGGTGAACTTCCATTGTGTTATATGTTTTTTTATTAAAGTTGGTTATTTCATAAATCTTGTAAGACACTAAATTGTTGAAGATGGATTGGTTCATGTAGTATCATTTTCCCCGCCATGTAGTGACCAATTCTAGGAAGGTTCTATCTCCTAACTTAGTTTTTAGAATATATTAATCTTGTAATAACCCCTAAAAAGTCCCAACTGTCGTTTTGTAAGAAAGACGTGTTGGACAATTTCTATAACCTCTGTAAGGACCTTTTGAATGAGTTCGTATACGTTTAAATATACTAGGTCTTAAAAAATATTTGAGGAGTGCTAAAACCAAAGTTTAGCAAAATCCGCGATCAAACCCGCGAGCAAGGGCCACGAGCGCGGCAGATCCGCGACCGCGGTTTTGAAACCGCGGGCGCGGTTTTTCCTGGGTAAACCGCGATCGCGGTTCTAAAACCGCGACCGCGGGAGTCTCTGTTCGTCTTCCTCGCCTGCTTCCAGAAGGCCGGCGAATGGTTTTTCCTCGTGCTCCTAACGCCGGGGAGTGGAAACAGTTGGCTTGCTCGGTGTGGGATGAACTCCTTCTCCTCCATGCCTATATAAGGGGGTTGTGGCAGCCATTCTTTTCATCGATCTCAAGCTCTCTTCCTTCTCTTCAAAAGTTCTTGTGTTCTTCGCCGGAGTTGTTCGTCGCCAGAGTTTTGGTGGTCGTCGGAGGTCGCTCATAGCTTGTGCGTGATCCTTGGAGTAGTGGTGATACGCGGTGGTTCAGAAGTGGAGTGCAAGCCTCGTCGTCGTCATCGGTAAGGCTTCGAAGCCACCCTAACCTCGTGTCGGGATGGAGACCCGCGACCGCGGCTCCATCCACCGCAACCGCGGGCTTGGCCCAGAAAACCGCGACCGTGGTTACGCTAACCGTGACCGCGGCTTTGCCTAGCAAAGCGCGATCGCGGCCATGGTAACCACGGTCGCGGCTCAGGCCTTTTTCCCTTCGTTTCGTTTCGTTTCGTATTGTCGTATCGTATCTAACGTAGGGTTCCGTCTTATAACTCGCCGTCGTCGTAGGAATCCATACTCAGATTCAAGTTCCAGATCTCGAACCCGATCTCTTCGTTCGTCTAAACTAAAGGCAAGTGGCGGTTCGCTCATTATTCCATGTTTCCCTTGATTATCAATTATTTGATTGTTAATTAAGATGGGATAAAAGTTGTTGTTTTATGTTTGGGAACATATTTAATAAAACAATGTGTTAAAATATGAATCGATGATAGGTTATATATTGATAGGTGCTATTTCATACACCTTTACTAGCAATTATTAGCATAATTTGGAGGAGTTTTGGATGAGTTTTGGTGCTAAGTCGGTAATCTGGAAGTTGTGGAGAGAAGTGAAAATATCCCAGGATTTACATGAGGATGGAGATGGAGCTGCTGGAGCATACTTGGAGAAGACTACCAAACACTTGGTAGGATTGAAGAGCAGCAGAAGAGAAGAAGAGGAGCTGAAGAAGCTGAAGGAGTGAGCTCACCGCCCCGCGCCAGATTCACCGCAGCCCGGCGGTGACTCCCAGAGGTTGAAGCCCCGCGCCAGAGGAAGCCACCGCCCAGCGGTGGAGAGCCTGACGCCCCGCGGTGGCCGTGTTTAATGTCTCGCGCCAAAAGACTGTTACTTTCCTTTTATTTCGTTTAGACTTTATTTTATTATTATTTTGTTTCCTTTATTGTTTGCATTAGTTTAACCTAGTTTCCTAAGACTTTTTAAATCCTCCTTCTAGGTTAAGAGGCAGAGACTTTTTTTACCTACACACGATTTTTCAGACGTTATTTCACATTAGAGTTTTTCATCCCCTTTGATGGAGAACTAACTTTCCCTTGTTCTACTAGACGATTGAAGCAGTACAGTTGATGTGTTTGTGAGATTTCTATTCCTTGTTCTTATCCTTATAAGTGTTGGTTTGATTCTCTTTGTTATATTGATTATTGATTTCTTGTTGTTCTTCTTAGCCTGATCAACTAGGTTGAATACTTTTTATCAATTTCTAGGATTGCATATAAGGGTTCCGAGTGCATATCTAGTGGCAAACATGATTGTGCGTATAGGGGTTCCGAGCGTACAATCGTGAGTGAGAATCAGTTGCATGCGAGTATTAGTACGTCCTTCTATTTGCATGTATCCTATATCCTTGTGTGCATTGCTATTGTTGTGTTGGTGGTGAAATATACTGACAACTGTGAGAATCGGTGATATTTTATCATTGGCATAGTAATAAGTCTATTGACAACTATTAGAATCAATAGTACTTAAGATCAGGGTGGGAACAACTATAAGGATAGTAAAAGAACTTGGATTAAATAGATTTATGTGATCAAATTATATCTCTGTACTGTGGATCTCGCTCTAGTAGGACTACTTTCCCCATTATATTTCCTCAACTAAACCAAACTTGTTTGCTTTGCTTGCTTTGTGTTCTCTTGATAACTAAACCCCCCGTTCGTGTTACTTGTCATTCACACTTGCATACTTCATCGATCTTCCCTGTGGGTTCGACCCTTACTTGTCCGCTATACTTCTGTTTAGTGGGTCTGTTAGGATATTTTACTTTGACTAGGCTAAGCAACGATACTTGCACTGCGCACTTTTAGCCACCGTCAAATTTGGCACCGTTGCCGGGAAAGTTTTCTGTTTTGTTGTGTGTTTTTGTGATTGATTTTTGGTGGAGACCTATCTTATGGTCGACACTCGTTCTACTGACTCTCCTCTCGTAGCTTTTGATCCAGAAGTCGACAGATCGTTCCGTGCGAACCTACGCGATCAAGGAGAAGAAGAAGTCGAGGTTGAGGTCGTTGAGCCGACTGAGCCAATTAACATCCCTAATGTCGCAATGGCTGAGACTCTGAGAGAATTGACTGAGCCGAATATTGGAGCACAACCCCTGGCTGTCGTCATCCCTACACTTGGCGAAGGGGTGAATTTTGAGCTGAAATCTAGAGTTGTTGCTTATCTCCCAAAGTTCCACGGTTTGAGTGGAGAAGACCCGATCTCCAACCTGGGCAAGTTCCACAATGTATGCATGACTATGAAGCCCAGGAACATGACGGAAGACCAAATCAAGATGAGAGCTTTTGGTTTCTCCCTGCTAGACTCTGCAAGCGACTGGTACTATCATTTGCCACCAGGAACCATAGATACCTGGAATAAACCGCACAAGGCATTCCTGGACAAGTACTTTCCAACGAAGAAGGCGAATGCCTTGAAAAAGGCAATTGCCAATATTGAGCAGGCTGGTGATGAGACGTTGTATGATTATCTTGAGAGATACCAGAGGCTTTGCTCTAGCTGCCCATTCCACGGATACGCCAAGCAGGACCTTGTCCTCTATTTACACAATGGTCTGATGGACCAAGAGAGAAGGATGGTTGACGCTGCTTGCGGTGGAAGCATTCTGAATCTGACACCGGATGCAGCCATGGAGAGATTCCAGGAGATGAGCGAGAGCACCGGGAGTTTTGGGAAGACATACCAAAGGAAGGCAGTCAATGCTGTGACCCCTGCCGGACCAAGCCCAGTGTTGACCGAGTTAGCCGAGCTGAAAGAGATGGTGAAGAGGATGGCGAATCAGAACGCCCCTCAACAAGTTAAAGCATGTGGGCTTTGCTCTGATCAATACCACCCCACCGACGCTTGTCCTCAGCTGCAGGAGGAGGGTGTTGCTAAAGTTAATGCTATAGGAGGGTATGGACCCCCTAGACCACAGTTTGGTGGACAGCCCAATTATAATCCGAGAGGGCGAGACCACCCAGGTTTTAGATGGAGTGACCCTCAAGGTGGTCAACAGCCGGCACAACAACAGTACCAGCAGAGAGCCCCGTATCAACAGAGGCCTCAGGGCCAAACATCTGGAGCTTCTACTGAGGAGATGCTAAAGACTCTGACTCAGCATTTCGCCACGCATGTACAGGCTACTGAGTCAAGTATTAAGAACATGGAGAGACAGATTGGTCAGCTAGCTGATGTTGTGACCAAGATTGACCAGAGGACCTCCAACTCCCTACCATCCCAGACTACAGTGAATCCAAGGGAGAACGTGAGTGCTATCACGCTCAGAAGTGGAAAGAAGTTGGACGTTGTTCCTATAGCTGAAGAGGAGAACGAGATTATGAAGGAGAAAATCACCGAACGCCCCGCGGTGGATGCTACCACGGCCCGGCCAGAAATTGAAGGAGAAGCCAGTAAAGAAGACATGTCGGCACCGCCCCGCGGCGATCCTCACCGCGACCCGGCGGCTGGTACCAGTAATCTCACCGCGACCCCACCGCCCCGCGGCGATGACCAACGCCCCGCGGTGGTTCTGTCGTGATCTGGCCCTCAAAAATCTATCTCCGCTGAAGAAACCTATGTTGATGATTATGTTCGCCCCGTGTTTCCCCCTCTAGGTTCTGAGAAGCCACCAGCACCTTTCCCTGAGGCGCTGAAGGCCAAGAGAGTAGCTGAAGACAACGATCTGTTCGAGACATTTCGGGACTGTGAGGTGAACATTCCCCTGATCAAGCTTATCAAGGCTATCCCTCGATATGCCAAGTTCTTGAAGGAGCTGTGCACCGTGAAGAGGACTCAAAAGCAGAAGGCTCAAAAGAAGATTCCAGTGAGTGAACATGTGTCAGCAGTAGTTCAGAGACGCATGCCTCAGAAGTGCAAGGATCCAGGTACATTTACTATTCCTATCACTATAGGTGAGCATCGATTTGAGAAAGCCTTGTTAGACTTGGGTGCCTCAATTAATGTGTTACCCTATTCTTTGATTGAGGATTTAGGAATAGGACCCTTGTATGATTCTAACATTGTTATACAACTTGCTGATGGTTCTTGTGTACCCCTAAGGGTGTTGTGGAAAATATTATTGTGAGGATAGGCTCTTTGATTTTTCCTGCTGACTTCTTTGTTATGGATATGGACTATGATGAGCAGGTCGCTCCAGTTATGCTAGGGCGACCTTTTATGAAAACATCCATGACAAAGATTGATGTAGACAGTGGAACTTTGACTATGGAATTTGATGGAATAATTTTTTAGCATAATATTCATAAAGCCAACTCCATTGAATTGCCTACCCCTTGCTGCATTAGTGATATTGATAATCATGTACTTGAAAATGTTAAACTTGATGCAGTAGAGACCATAGTTGATTGTTCCTCTATTGATGAACCTATTGAGTCGCATGAGTTACATGTTGGTGATGTCTTGTTGGATGACATAGGAGATTCCATTCCCTCCATTTTGGGCACTCGCCCCCTGCACTAACCATACAAGGCTGTAAGCCTTTATCCAGTGATGTGCAGCATATTCATATTGAGCCATATCGGCCCCCACATCGCTCTAAGTATGGGGGAGATACTCCAAAGGAAGTAAGCATGGAGTCAATGGCAAAAAGGGAACATGGCTTAAGGTCTAAACCTTTCCATGGGAGGTCTCAACATGAAGAGACGAGTATGAGGATTCCGAGGGGATCCTACTCCAGATGGTAGTTGATTTGCAGTACGTCGAGCCAACGACGATAACCAAGGCGTTGTCCGGGAGGCAACCCATGTTAGTCTTTCTTTGATTTTCTTTTTTTCCTTAGATTATTTTCGTAGTTTATTTTACTTTATTTCGTTCGCCAGTTACTCACATTTCAGGTACGAAAGTAAACTTGAGAAGAGACGTTGTGCCCAGCCATTCCCACCGCCTCGCGGCGTTCCTCACCGCCCCGCGGTGGAGCCCACCGCCCCGCGGTGGAGGTCAGGTATGATTTCTCGACTCTATAAAAAAAACAAGAATAAAGGGCCCCGAAAAAACCTTAAACGGGTGCGTAAATTTTTTATTTCTTGAGTTATTACGAAGGATTTGACGGATTGGGCCCCTTTGGGCCAAGATTTTTCTTTGGGTCATGGTACATACCCGACCCATCATCCCTTCCTTCCCTTTCACCTTTCCCCTAACCTAGCCCCCACTATCTCACACCCTCCATTCTCACTCCTCCCTCAAGCTCCCAAGACATTTTCCCTCACTCTCCCACAACCCCTCTCGACCTTGAGCCAAATCTAGCCCAAATCCCCCAATTTGGAGTCTAGCCTCACAAACAAGCCAAACACATCCCCACCGCGTCGCTGTAGTCCTGCCTCGCTGTCGCTCTGCCCCGCGTTGTACCCGCTTCGCGTCGCTGCTGCCACCGCCCCGCGTCGACCTTGCCACGACCCGGCCAGACCTCCCAGTTGTCCTCACCACGACCCGGCGATTCATCCACCGCCCCGCGTCGAGGCATCCAGGAGTCATCGTTTGTGCTCGTTTGTAAGTCCCCTTGGCTGCCCTTTGTTTTGAGCAATTCAATTCTTTACTTATGGCACCTAAAGGCAAGAAGCAAGTGTCTCCGAGGGATGAGAATGAGGTCTACAATGTTGTGAAGGAGAGGAAGGTGTTGGCTTCTAAGTTCTTTGATAGGCCGACCTTGGCCGAGATGGGAATGCTGGCGTGTGTGTCCATGTGCTTGGCACAGTGTGGGTTAGGGGAGTTTCTGAACAAGGCTGCCCCTGCATATCCAGAGCTTTGCTACCAGTTCATCGCCTCTTTCAAGAGGTACTCTAATGGCTCGGACGACAAGAATATGCTGAGGGTCACGTTCACCTACAATGGGCGTGACTACTCTTTGTCTCCTAAGGTGGTGCGTGATGCCCTGGGCATTACAAAGCTACCAACTGATGGGTGGTCTGGTGGCATTCCAGAGTCAGAGATGATGGAGTTCTGGAGGGCTGCTATGGGCCGAACGTTCAGGAAGGGCCAGGAGGTGAATTCGAAGCTGGTGAACCCGTGTCTACGGTTGATCCACAAGGTGATGATGAGAGACTTCTTTGGCCACGCTGATGATGGAAAGGTCCCTCTGAAGGATTTCCGATGGTTTATGAGCATCTTGGAGGTTGTTGAGTACACGCCGTGTTGGGCTACCCTTTTCTTGGGTTCCTTGAAGAGGATTCGTGATGGTGAGCCACGTGATATTTATAGGGGTGGTCTGATTACCCTCCTTTGTGCTGGAGTGATAGCTTGCGATCAGATTCCTCGGCCTGTTGCCTACATGGTGTATGATATGGCACACATGAAGGTGTGCTCGATGCTGAAGCCATTGGGAAAGGATGATGATTTAGTCTGGTCGTCATATGATGGCCACATTCTGATTCTTCCACGGGAGTTCGCCTATTCACCTTCATTTGCGGATTGGTGGATCTCCAGTGATAGCAGAATGACGATTGATGATACCCCTGCTGCTGCTCCTTCAGGCCCGTATGGAGAGGGCCCTAGTGGTGCTGGTGCTGGTGCTGCTGCTGAGTTGGAGGGCGAGGACACTCCTATGCCTACACTTTATGATGTGCCTTCGTCTTCTTACGGTCCTACCACACCTTGGCAGGAGTTGTATTCGAGATTTGATGCATTCTCAGTGCAGCAGACGCACTGGAACACCCAAGTAGAGACCGGTCTGCAGACTTGGCAGACCTAGCTCCATGCTAATTTAGATGGGCGTCTGGATGGTATGTACGCTCATATGAGGGACTAATTCGGGAGGTTCCCACCACCACCACCATCAGGCCCACAATGAGTTTATTTTCTTCTTCCCCTATTTCCTTTGCTGTTCTCTTTTCTACATTGAGGACAATGTTCGGTTTAAGTATGGGGGAGGGATTTAGACTTGCCATCTGTCTATCCTTTGTACATATTGTTTTCTTTTCGTGTGCTGTATTTCCCATTTGATTAAAAAAAAAAAAAAAGAAGCCAAAAAGAAGTAAAAAGGCAATCAAAATCCTAGGATGAGCTGAAAACCCGAAAGGGCAGTTCAGGTAAAAAGCAGGTAGTCCGGCTGGTATAGACCAGGGCAAAAGTGGACTGGAGTGATGTGAGTATATGTGAGATATCTAGCAAAATGAAATGAGTCGCTTGGTGAAAACCCGAAACGGCGCCTTGGCAAGATGAGCGTAAAAGAAGAAGAGTGATTCTAGGATTTCTCGATATTCCTTGGCGAGGTGTGATAAGAAGAGGTGGTATAAGGAGTTCGGGTAGGCCACTCTGGAGCGATAAGGAGCTAGATTGGAGTTAGGATTAGATTATCTTTGCATCACTTATTTTGGTTGTCTGGAGCTTATTGTTGATATGTTATAGTTGCTAGTGTCATATTTTCTTGTACTTCCTGAGGCCTTGGTGTTGATTGAGAGAGTGAGTTTTTCTTTAGCTTACTCGGGATGAGTAAAGGTCTAAGTATGGGGGAATTTGATAGGTGTTATTTCATACACCTTTACTAGCAATTATAGCATGATTTGGAGGAGTTTTGGATGAGTTTTGGTGCTAAGTCGGTAATCTGGAAGTTGTGGAGAGAAGTGAAGATATCCCAGGATTTACATGAGGATGGAGATGGAGCTGCTGGAGCATACTTGGAGAAGACTACCAAACACTTGGTAGGATTAAAGAGCAGTAGAAGAGAAGAAGAGGAGCTGAAGAAGCTGAAGGAGTGAGCTCACCGCCCCGCGCCAGATTCACCGCGGCCCGGCAGTGACTCCCAGAGAAGGTTGAAGCCCCGCGCCAGAGGAAGCCACCGCCCAGCGGTGGAGAGCCTGACGCCCCGCGGTGGCCGTGTTTAATGCCTCGCGCCAAAAGACTGTTAGTTTCCTTTTATTTCGTTTAGACTTTATTTTATTATTATTCTGTTTCCTTTATTGTTTGCATTAGTTTAACCTAGTTTCCTAAGACTATTTAAGTCCTCTTTCTAGGTTAAGAGGCATATACTTTTTTTACCTACACACGATTTTTCAGACGTTATTTCACATTAGAGTTTTTCATCCCCTTTGATGGAGAACTAACTTTCCCTTGTTCTACTACACGATTGAAGCAGTACAGTTGATGTGTTTGTGAGATTTCTATTCCTTGTTCTTATCCTTATAAGTGTTGGTTTGATTCTCTTGGTTATATTGATTATTGATTTCTTGTTGTTCTTCTTAGCCTGATCAACTAGGTTGAATAATTTTTATCAATTGCTAGGATTGCATATAGGGGTTCCGAGTGCATATCTAGTGGCAAACACGATTGTGCGTATAGGGGTTTCGAGCGTACAATCGTGAGTGAGAATCAGTTGCATGCGAGTATTAGTACGTCCTTCTATTTGCATGTATCCTATATCCTTGTGTGCATTGCTATTGCTGTGTTGGTGGTAAAGTATACTGACAACTGTGAGAATCGGTGGTATTTTATCATTGGCATAGTAATAAGTCTATTGACAACTGTGAGAATCAATAGTACTTAAGATCAGGGTGGGAACAACTATAAGGATAGTAAAAGAACTTGGATTAAATAGATTTCTGTGATCAAATTATATCTCTGTACTGTGGATCTCGCTCTAGTAGGACTACTTTCCCCATTATATTTCCTCAACTAAACCAAAATTGTTTGCTTTGCTTGCTTTGTGTTCTCTTGATAACTAAACCCCCCGTTCGTGTTACTTGTCATTCACACTTGCATACTTCATCGATCTTCCCTGTGGGTTCGACTCTTACTTGTCTGCTATACTTCTGTTTAGTGGGTCTGTTAGGATATTTTACTTTGACTAGGCTAAGCAACGATACTTGCACTGCGCATTTTTAGCCACCGTCATATATATTGCTAGAAACAACGCTATTATATATGATATTTGTAACACCCCCAAATATATATCCTTGAAAGTATTACCGCCAGTGACCTCGGATTTCACATCCGAAGCCACCCAAGGCTTAACCCGTTTATATAAATCATAAAACAACAGTTATAATACAAAATATCATAACTTTTGATTAAAGCAAATGTTTCGGAATTACATCCATGATTCAAAATACATAATCAAATATATTACAGCGGAAGTCTTAATACATAAAGGACACAAGGGTCTTGATCTAAACGATCACCCGCCAAGGAATCTCAACCTGATAAAATTCTTCAAAATTCCAACTGCCATCATTGTCGTTTCTAGCCTTCATCGGAACTGCAGTTTATCTGATGTGTCGTATGAGACAGATGACACCAGCCAACCATGCAAGGGAATATAACCGGTTGGTTAGTCTAATGAAAGACTATGCAAGGGTAAAACAGAAAGGTTCAAAGTAGTCGTATTAGGTTAGACTCATCGCTTCTCGAATAAAAGTCGATGACGATAGTCAACCACCATACTCCTACTGAAATATACGAAAAGGCATGATCAAGAGAAAGGACTCTGAAAGAATGATTCCTACGGAAACATATGAAGAGAAGACTCCAAAAGGTTGAGTCTTATCGAAAAGTATGACAAGTGCTTGGGAACATCAATTTCACACACAAGCGTTTTAAAACTGACTTGGTGTTTCGGTTCACGACCAACCTCACCGCACAATGCGAATTCAGATTGGAAAGAGAACTTTCCTCTGACCAAAGTCTAGACGAGTTTCCTAGCTGCACTACTTTCTTAGCTGCACTACTTGCCTGAGGGTATATTAATTATGTGCACTAAATCACTTATCTTATTTAATTCCAAAACGTACATTTTACGTTATAAGCTTTTAAGATCTCTTCACAAGAGATATCAGATCTCCTCACAAGAGATATCAAAGGGAATACATCCCAGGGAATACATCCCAAATGGCGGCACCAGCTGTGTGGACATACCCTGAGTAAGGGTAAGGTCATGACCGAAGATACTAGGGAAAATCCTCCTAGCACCATTATCAAGAAACCACTAAACCTCGCAAGGTACATAGTATTCCTATGAATACTCGTTCTAACTAAACAGTTAAAACATAAGAGCAATAATTCACATCAAAGCCATTGAGGCCAATAACAGATATAATAGCGTTGTTTCTAGCAATATATACAACCTATTATAATATCTGTATTTCAATCATATATATATATATAATAGCGTTGTTTCTAGCAATATATACAACCTATTATAATATCTCTTTTTAAATCACATACAGTTATCAAAACTGTTCCCAGACGAAAACAATATTCATCCCAAATTAATTAACAATTAAACAATCGATAATTAATATAAATATGAAATTATAAGCAAGAGCGAACCGCCACTTGCCTTAGATTTAGACGAAGCTCAACGAAGCTCGAGACGACAGGTTTCCATGTCCGAAATGAGGAAGAACTCAGATTATGATTTCCTAAGGAACGACCCATAACGAAACCCTAAGTTAGATTCGACAATAAATAGTACGAATCTAAAGAAAAACGAAGGAAATCGAAGGAACGAAAGTCCCAAACGAGATCACAAAGCCCAAGCCACAACCACACACGCCCGGGGAAGACGATGGCGGCTCGACTACAGAGGCGATGGGGTCTCGACTCATGGTGGCTTCGACTTCTGGATTCCCTGGACCACCCAAGCACCACCTTGAGAGCACCTCCTCTTCCTTTGGTAGCTCCGGCGACGACCTTGAAGAACTCCGGCGAAAGCTTGCAACTCCGGCAACAATGGAACGAGAGAGAGAGATTGGAGAGAGAGAGAGATTGAAGCTGTCTTCCTCCTCCAAGCCTCCTCCTTTTATAGGCCAAGCAAGGAGCCCAGCTGGTACCTCCCCACCGCCTCAAAGCCGACCGAAATGGCAAGCAGCTCAGGCAACGTTCGGCGGAGCAGAAAAGAAATCATGACGGCGCGGGTGCGGTGGGTCTCACCGCGGGGTGTGGTGGCGACCAATTCCTGACAGCTGGGTGCGGTGGGTATGACTGCGGGTGCGGTCAAGGCAATTTTTGTGCCTTTTGCCCATTCTTTGACCGAGAAGAATTATGGTATGGGTTTTAACCCCGGGTTAAATATATTTGTACCCGAACAATTATTCTAAACCCCAAAAATACGTCGAATGTATTTTATTTCACTCAAGGAATTATTACGGAGATCAAGTATTTAACATAAAGTCTGAAATTCTCTGAAAATAATTCGACTACAATACGAGTGTTTGGAAAACTTACCAAAATACTCTTTACTAAAATGAGGGGTATTACATCACCTCCCCCTTACAAAAAGTTTTGACCCCGAAACTTGGCCGAATAAACCAAAGAAAAGCGAGGCATTACAACACTACCCCCTTAAAAAGGATTCGACCCCGAAACTAGGCTGAAAATAGCTCGGGAAAACGTCTAAGCATGTCCGCCTCCGTTTCCCAGGTTTCCCATGTAACTTATTCAGTTCCTGACTTGGACCACAAAATCCGTACCAATGGTACCACCTTGTTCCGTAACTGCTTCTCACGGCTTTCGAGAATACGCACCGATATCTCTTCATAGGTACCATTTTTCTGAATCTCGATGTCTTCATAACTCAGCACATGAGACTCATCAGGCACGTACTTCCTCAACAAAGATACGTGGAACACGTTATGCACTGGATGTGCCGATGGCGGCAATGCCAAACGATACGCTAGAGACCCCACTCTATCAAAGATCTCAAACGGTCCCACGTAGCGAGGGTTAAGCTTCCCATGCTTACCAAACCTAAACACACCTTTGGATGGCGACACTTTGACAAACACTTTGTCACCAACCTCAAACTCAACATTTCTACGCTTCGGATCTGCGTAAGACTTCTGTCGACTCTGAGCTGTCAACATCCTTTGTCTTATCAAAGCAATGTCCGAGGCAGTCCTTTCGACTAAATCCGGTCCGAGCAGAACCTTGTCGGCATTTTCATCCCAACAAATTGGAGATCTGCACCTTTGACCGTACAAAGCCTCGAATGGAGTCATCTTAATGGTAGCATGCCAACTGTTGTTGTATGTGAACTCAATCAGACTAAGGCTTTTCTCACAGCTAGTCGGACGATCGAGTGTACAAGCTCTTAGCATATCTTCCAAGGTCTAGATGGTCCTCTCAGACTGTCCATCCGTCTGAGGATGAAACGCAGTGCTGAATCTCAACTCGGTTCCCATGGCCTTATGTAGTTCTTTCCAGAATCTTGACATGAATCGGCCATCACGATCCGATACAATGGTCTTTGGAGTACCATGCAAATGGATGATCTTGTGTAAAAACACTTCTGATAACTTCTGGGTTCCCCATGTTGACTTGATAGCCACGAAATGAGCACTATTCGTGAGCCTGTCAATGATTACCCATATAACATCTTTCTGGCTTTGAGTCTTTGGCAGCCCAGTGACGAAATCCATAGCAATGTCTTCCCATTTCCATTCTGGCACTGGAAGAGGTAGCAACTCACCACCTGGTCTACGATGTTCTATCTTGACCTTCTGACAAGTCAAGCATTTCGCCACAAACTCTGCTACATCCCACTTCATGTTGGGCCACCAGAACTTCTTCCTGAGGTCCTTGTACATCTTGCTAGAGCCTGGATATACAGAATAAGCTGAAGAATGGGCATCCTTCATCACCAACTGGCGAAGACCATCAACGTCAGGCACACAGATCCAGTTCTGAAACCAGAGTGATCCATCTTCCTGAATCACAAAACCGAGAGCTTTCCCGTCCATCACTTTACTGCTTAGCTTCACCAAGACTACATCATCAACTTGTCTCTCCCTGATTTGATCAAGTAGCGTGGCCTGAATCTCCAGCATACTCAGATATCCTCTACGCTAATCGTACAAGACTTCAATGTCGCACAACCCTTGGTTTAGCTTGGTCTGAGCAGTGAGTAAAGCCACTACAGTCTCGTGCGGCGTTTACCGGCTCAATGCATCGGCTACTACATTAGCCTTGCCTGGATGATACAGCAATTCGATGTCGTAGTCTTTGAGTAGCTCTAACCAGCGACGTTGTCTCATATTTATCTCCTTCTGAGTGAATATATATTTGAGACTCTTGTGATCGGTGAAGACTTGACACCTTACACCATAGAGATAGTGTCTCCAAATCTTCAGCGCAAAAACTACAGTTGCTAGTTCCAGATCATGCGTCAGATAGTTTGCCTCATACGTCTTCAACTGTCGGGATACGTATGCAATAACCTTGCCTCTCTGCATCAGCACACATCCCAACCCACTCTTCGAAGCATCACTATAGACCACATAACCATCATTCTCTTCCGGTAGCGCTAACACTGGTGCGGAGGTCAGACATTGCTTCAACTTCTAAAAACTGGCCTCGCACTTGTCATCCCAGACAAACTTCTTATGGACTTTGCGAAGCAGACCGGTCATGGGTAGAGCGATCTTAGAGAATCCCTCCACGAACCGTCTATAATAACCAGCGAGTCCTAGAAAACTGCGCACCTCCTTCACATTCTGAGGCCGCTTCCAATTGGCTATTGCTTCAATCTTCTAGGGATCAACCATAACCCCATTCTCATTAATCACATGGCCTAAGAAAGCCACTTCCTTGATCCAAAAGTCACACTTAGACAACTTTGCATACAACTGATTTTGTCTAAGAACTGACAAAGTGATCCGAAGATGTTCCTCGTGAGTTTCCTCACTCGGGGAATAAATTAAAATATCGTCGATGAAGACCACTACGAACTTATCCAAGTATTGGTGGAAACATCGATGCATCAGATCCATGAAGACTGCTGGAGCATTGGTAAGTCCAAATGGCATGACTACGAACTCGTAGTGACCATATCTCGTCTGGAATGCAGTCCTCGGAATATCTTCCTCACGAATCCTGAGCTGGTGGTGACCAGACCTCATATCGATTTTGGAAAAGACCTTTTCTCCCTGCAGTTGATCCAACAGATCATCAATCATCGGCAACGGATACTTGTTCTTGATCGTGACCTTATTCAACTCACGATAGTCGATACAAAGTCGGAACGATCCATCCTTCTTTTTGACGAACAAGACCGGAGCACCCCAAGGCGATGCACTCGGCCTTATATAACCCTTCTCAAGAAGATCTTCGAGTTGCTTCTTCAACTCTTGCATCTCAGGAGGAGCCATCTGGTATGGTGCCTTAGAGATCGACATGGTACCAGGCTCGAGATCGATAGTAAACTCTACGTCACGATGCAGGGGTAAACCAGGAATCTCCTCCGGAAAGACATCCAGATATTCACAAACAAACGAAATATCAGAAATTGAAGGTTCATCTTTCTTGGGCTCGTCTAGATAGCACAGGTACCCGACACAACCTTGTCGAAGTAGCTTGAACGCAGTCATCGCATTGATAAGCCTGCCGTTATCAGCGTCATTCCGACCCTTAAACTTGCATACATACTAGCCCCTAGATGACACCGTCACAGTCCTTGAGCTGAAATCGATTACCTCCCCATGACGCGTCAGCCAATCCATACCGAGAATAATGTCGTATGGAGCCATGGCTATACAGATCAAATCTGCTTCGAACTTCTTACCCTGGATGGTAATCGGAAACTCTGACAGACGCTTGGTGCCCACTAAATGTTCACCATTAGGAAAGTTCACAACGAAAGGTTCACAAACCTCGTTGCATACTAACCCTAACTTACTGACACAATTTTCCGAAATAAAAGAATGGGTAGCACCCGAATCAAATAACATACATACCGAAATAGAATGAAGGTATAGAGTACCTTGAGCAATTGGAGCATTAGGTCCATCAGCCTCACGCATCTCGTAAAGGCGTTGACCTTGACCTCCAGAAGCTGCTGGGGCTTTCCCCTTATTCTGTGCAGACGTCTGCATCGAAGGACTGGGAGCTTCCACTGGTCTGAACTTAGGTCGATTGTTCTGATTAACTGACCCTTGCTACGACTCAGCTCTTTTCTGCCTTTGTTGTGGACAGAACTTCTGCAAATGTCCTACCTTTTCGCAGCCAAAACACGTCTTCTTCTCCTTCGGACACTCATTACTCTTGTGTCCGTGTGTACCACAGTTATAGCATTGGATCAGACTCTTGCCCTGACCTGATTGACGTGTAGACCCTTCATGAGTCATATCCGTTTTTGTTCTGCCAGACTTGGCAAAATTAGACGGTGGCACAGGACGCTTAAATCCACTCGCCTGAGGCTGGCCCTGCATTGACCTCTGGCGACTTCGTTTCTTTGTTGACTCCTCCAGAGTCACTTCCAACTTATAGGCACTGTCCACGTACTGCTCCAGAGTAGAATATCCGTGACGTATCATTAGTGGCTTAATATCTGGGTTCATCCACTCGTGGAAATGCCAGATCTTTTGCTCTTTATTGGACACCTTCGACCCAGCATACTGCAATAAATGATTGAATTTGGTCGCAAGATCGGTCACTTTCAAACCATCCATCTTTGGATAGAGAAATTCCTTATGTTTCTCCTCCCTCATAGCTTGAGAGAAGAAACGATCAGTCATCTTGGCTTTAAACATTCCCCAGTTCAAACGTGGGTGATCAGCCAAACCTGTTTCTTCCCACCATTCACTGGCTACTTCATTCAGCTGAAGGGATGCAATGTGCACCTTCTCTGCTACAGTGCACTCAACATTACGGAATAGTCGCTCCATGTGGGAAAACCAATGTGCCACTTTAACTGGCTCTCCCTTCCCATCATAGCAGTCGGGCCTCATAGAGCTTATGGCCTTCAGTGCTCGGCCATAGTCACCTCTATTCCTGACCGCTTCCTCTTGGGGTACATGGATATTAGGCTCCTCAAATCTTTGATCCGCTGGAGGAATTGGCACAGCCTGTGCCTGAGGCGCAATTGGTCGCATGATGTCGGTGAATGCTTGCATAACGATTCTCCGAATAGCTTCAATTGTTGCTGCATCAAATACCATTGGAGTGTTGACCGGAACTTGGTCATTGCCCCTTTGATTGTTGTTAGAAGCAGACTCGAGTTCATCCACGGGATTCGCGACATTTCTAACATTTGGTATGGGGTCATTACTTGGCCTAGCACCAGCACGAATGGTGTTCCTTGTGTTCACCATATGTTTACCAATCAAATTCCAAGTATTTTATTACATTAATATCATTCAATATACTTAACGTAATAAAAATCAACTCAGAATAGATCAAACTTGGTAATTTTCATTGATAAGCTCAACTGAGCTAATACGTTTTACAAAAGGGATCTCCCGAGCGTCAAGACAAAATTGCTCGGAGACTAAGGTTCTTAACAAAACAACTGGAATACAAGAAAAGAAACTGTTAATCAGCACTGGCCCAATCATGGCGCCCTGAAACATTTCCTGTAATCGCCACTCCTCATACAAGGTTTCTTCGAACGGGGTTTACCATCGGAATCTGGTGAAAGACTCCTTGCCCTGCTCGGTCCAGGAGCACATGGCTCATTCCTTGGTCTTGCCCTTCTTAGAGCATGCTCAACCGCCTCGTCCATCTGGCGGCCCTCTTCTGGGGAAATCATCTGACTTAGGCGAAGTGCCTCTCGCGAGTCAGGACTCAATATTAGCCTTCTCTGAGCAGGAATTGGCTGTGAGTTCTCAGATGCATTTTGTGGACCATTTCTTCTTCTGGGAAATACTACCTCGTAAAGCGTATCCCAATCGGCCAAAGTCAATGGCGAGTATTCTTGCTCATGCGGCAACTCCAGACTGGGATAGATAAACTCCATTCACGGGTCCTCGCTGCCCACCAATAAGCGCTCTAAGCCATCAGACTCGTGGCCTTGTCCCTTGAGGTCCTCCTCGGGGTCCTCCTCTTCTTCCGGATCCTCTTCTGGGTCTTCTTCAGGATCCTCTTCATCTAGATCCTCCTCGGGAATCATCTCAATCATGAAGTCGTCGTTGTAATGCCCTCTTGCATACCTTGACCACTCCTCTTCATTTTCCGTGTCCTCCCTTGACTCCTCTGTAGGTTCTGCCACTGGAACCTTGGTCCTATCGGACACTAGTACTACTGACTCGGGTAGTACAGTCTTCACCTCCTCGGGTGGACTACTAGATTCTCCGACCTCGAAGCATCGCAGAGGAACTGGAAACTCAAGCCTCATTGGAGATGGCGGAGCCACCTCGGCTTCTTCCGAGTCCCTTCGAAGAGAAAAGCATGCACCCATAACCTACGGGTGACGAGAATAGAGTTAGTCTTTCTAAAAATAGAAGTTCACTTCCATATCAGACTAAAGAAAAAGGCATGACTAGATCGGCAGAATAAAAATTTTAATTGGAAATTCAAATCTTTCGAACACATTTCTCAGTTTCAAACGAGTAAATGGTTTATAAAAAATTTCATTCCAAGAAAATGTTTTAAAACCCACCCGTTTAAAAAAATTCGGCTCTAATACCAAATCTGTAACACCCCCAAATATATATCCTTGAAAGGTATTACCGCCAGTGACCTCGGATTTCACATCCGAAGCCACCCTAGGCTTAACCCGTTTATATAAATCATAAAACAACAGTTATAATACAAAATATCATAACTTTTGATTAAAGAAAATGTTTCGGAATTACATCCATGATTCAAAATACATAATCAAATATATTATAGCGGAAGTCTTAATACATAAAGGACACAAGGGTCTTGATCTAAACGATCACCTGCCAAGGAATCTCAACCTGGTAAAATTCTTCAAAATTCCAACTGCCATCTAATAGGCGTTGTCGTGACACCAAAACAAAATAATCCTAAACAAACCTAACTAATGTAGTCTGGTAAGCAAGGGTCGAATCCCACAGAGAATCAAGTTATATTTCATGTTTGCAAAATCATTCACCAATTGATAACAAAGACAAAGGGGGGGGGGGGGGGGGGGTTGAATGAAACTAACTAAGAAAACGATAAATAAAATATAGAAAGCTTGGCTAGACAAATATCCACCTTTAGTTTGGTTGATCGATCATTGATTACTCCTAGTCCTCAATACTCATGAATGTCCTAATCCCTGTTCTGAATTAGTTACCAGTCCATCCAGTCTTGATAACCCTAACTATCAAATAACCTAGAAGACCTTCTAGATTGAATCTAACAGCAGCAATGAATTCAGGAATAGATAGGTACATGCAAGTGTAGCAACCAGTCATACAATTGCATGCAATTAATTCTCTACACAAACTAAGGGATTTAGATTCTCAACCAGTATCCTCTAATCCTTAGTAGTATGATCAATAACAATCTCAACAGGTTGTATAGAAAAGGGGAACCAATAGCATAATACTAATTTCTCTAGGTTGTCAGACTAGAGGGAACTACTATTAACAATCTAATTGATGTCCTAATCAACAAATCAAGGGGAATCGAAATATGATCAATGAGATTAAGCACGAGAGAGAATTAATACAATCATAGAAAGAGTAAAGGGATAATCTCAATATCAAATTCAAACCAAGGCTTCAATTGTCCAGCAAAAAACAAAACAAAATAAAGAACTAAACTAAGAAAGGGAAAAACAATACTAAATGGAAAACGATGATCCGAAGATGATGAATGGAGGCTGTGGGAACCAAGTTAAATAAAGTTAACCTAAAGCCCAAGATAACAAACCTCATCTACAAGGAAATAAAATATAATATTCGAATTAAATAAAATAAAAGAAAAGGAAAAAGAAAACAAAAGTTCGGAAATCTTCACGGGATGTCTCCCGTGTGTGGCCGCTATCGCGGCCTTCTCTCTTCAGCATCGCGACACTTCCGTAAAAATGCCATAACGTTTGATTCCCAATTCGGATCGTACTCATATTTTGAGGACTTGCAGTAGACTTCAAGATCTAACTCGGCGAATTGGAATCACTCCATTTGGACATCTGAGTAAAGAGAACGAATCAATTGAATTCAGCACCTTGTTCTTCTACTCTCGTGTGGACTCTCTCCTTGGTTCTTCTTCGTCTCCTCAGTGGTCAACTCCTCTTCCTCTGGATATCTTCAATTTGTTTCTCCAAACTACCAAATCCACACTTCTTCTCTC
This sequence comes from Rheum nobile, assembly GCA_027886185.1. Taxonomy (NCBI): domain Eukaryota; kingdom Viridiplantae; phylum Streptophyta; class Magnoliopsida; order Caryophyllales; family Polygonaceae; genus Rheum; species Rheum nobile. Next base: position 335,743 of record WOAB01000081.1, read on the forward strand.
CAACACCCTATTCCATAATTGTGCTCTAAATCCATCCAAATGGCGCCTCAAATCTGGTAATAACCCCTAGAAATGCACTATAAAATAGCACTGATCAAATCCCCCATGCTTAAACCTTGCTCGTCCTCGAGTAAGCTAAAGTCAATCTACTCCTCCAATCAATCCCTCTAAGAATCACACCTAACAATAAACTCCAGGCACGAACACAAATAAGCCCAGCACAACATATAACAATACCAATCAACACCACACACAATCAAGCTAAAAGGAAAGTAGAGTACTTCCCTCAAGCTTATCCCAAACACCATAGAGTGAACCAAAATCTAATCCTAATCTCCCATCTATCTTCTTATACCTCCCAGAGTGACCTACCCGAATCCTCCTTATATCACCTCTTCTTATGTCGCCACGCCAGGTAAAATGATGAATCCTAAAAATCAATCTTCTTCTTTTCACTCATTTTGCCAAGGCACCCTTTCGGGTTTTCACCAAGCCACTCATTTCATTTTTCGATAGATGGGCTCACAATATGCTCACATCACTCTTGACCACTTATTACCCCAGCCTAATGCTGGTCCAAGCCACCTGCTTGTTACCTAGGCCGCCCTTTCGGGTTTTCGACCTATCCCAGGATTTTAATATATGCCTTTTTTTCATTTTTTTTGGCTTTTTCTATTTTTATTCATTTTTCTCCTCAACGACATAACAAGTATAGAACCCTCCCCCATGCTTAAACATTGCATTGTCCTCAATGTAATGAAAGACAAAAAGAATGGAATCACAGATAAAAGAAAAAAAAACTCACAAACGTCGCTGAGTTGGCTTGGACACTTCGTTGTTGCTGGCGGTAGACACTATATGCACAGGTCTCTGGTGTTGGGCGGGTGTCTTCATCAACTCCAAAATCTTCTCCTACCGTGCAACCAAAAGGAAACCACTTTGGTGAGTAGTGGTATAGCAAGTAAGTCGGGGTTGCACGGCCTTCAATGAACACAAAAAATGGGTCCAGATGTGATCATGGTGTGGGCCCTAATGTTCCTCCTCCCCAGCTGTCAATTGTAGGGCCATCATCGTTGTCAAATCAAGTTTAGGGCAGTGTATCCTCCGTGACAACATGATGCGCACCATCTCCATGGGGAACTCTGGACAGCTAGCCTTCGGTAGAACTTTTTTTTTTTATTCCGTTTAAGGTTTTTTCGGATTTTTTTTTTACTAAACCCTAATTCGCCGCGGCGGCCGCGATCGCGGTTTCCAGGCTGCGGTCGCGGTTGCTTCTCGAATTTGATAGGCGTTGTCGTGACACCTAAACAAAATAATCCTAAACAAACCTAACTAATGTAGTCTGGTAAGCAAGGGTCGAATTCCACAGAGAATCAAGTTATATTTCATGTTTGCAAAATCATTCACCAATTGATAACAAAGACAAAGGGGGGGGGGGGGGGGGTTGAATGAAACTAACTAAGAAAACGATAAATAAAATATAGAAAGCTTGGCTAGACAAATATCCACCTTTAGTTTGGTTGATCGATCATTGATTACTCCTAGTCCTCAATACTCATGAATGTCCTAATCCCTGTTCTGAATTAGTTACCAGTCCAACCAGTCCTGATAACCCTAACTATCAAATAACCTAGAAGACCTTCTAGATTGAATCTAACAACAACAATGAATTCAGGAATAGATAGGTACATGCAAGTGTAGCAACCAGTCATACAATTACATGCAATTAATTCTCTACACAAACTAAGGAATTTAGATTCTCAACCAGTATCCTCTAATCCTTAGTAGTATGATCAATAACAATCTCAACAGGTTGTATAGAAAAGGGGAACCAATCGCATAATACTAATTTCTCTAGGTTGTCAGACTAGAGGGAACTACTATTAACAATCTAATTGATGTCCTAATCAACAAATCAAGGGGAATCGAAATATGATCAATGAGATTAAGCACGAGAGAGAATTAATACAATCATAGAAAGAGTAAAGGAATAATCTCGATATCAAATTCAAACCAAGGCTTCAATTGTCCAGCCAAAAACAAAACAAAATAAAGAACTAAACTAAGAAAGGGAAAAACAATACTGAATGGAAAACGATGATCCGAAGATGATGAATGGAGGCTGTGGGAACCAAGTTAAATAAAGTTAACCTAAAGCCCAAGATAACAAACCTCATCTACAAGGAAATAAAATATAATATTCGAATTAAATAAAATAAAAGAAAAGGAAAAAGAAAACAAAAGTTCGGAAATCTTCACGGGATGTCTCCCGTGTGTGGCCGCTATCGCGGCCTTCTCTCTTCAGCATCGCGACACTTCCGTAAAAATGCCATAACGTTTGATTCCCAATTCGGATCGTACTCATATTTTGAGGACTTGCAGTAGACTTCAAGATCTAACTCCTCGAATTGGAATCACTCCATGTGGACATCTGAGTAAAGAGAACGAATCAATTGAATTCAGCACCTTGTTCTTCTACTCTCGTGTGGACTCTCTCCTTGGTTCTTCTTCGTCTCCTCAGTGGTCAACTCCTCTTCCTCTGGATATCTTCAATTTGTTTCTCCAGACTACCAAATCCACACTTCTTCTCTCCAACACCCTATTCCATAATTGTGCTCTAAATCCATCCAAATGGCGCCTCAAATCTGGTAATAACCCCTAGAAATGCACTATAAAATCGCACTGATCAAATCCCCCATGCTTAAACCTTGCTCGTTCTCGAGTAAGCTAAAGTCAACCTACTCCTCCAATCAATCCCCAAGGTTTCAGGAAGCATAGAAAAATCAATATCTCTAAGAATCACACCTAACAATAAACTCCAGGCACGAACACAAATAAGTCCAGCACAACATACAACAATACCAATCAACACCACACACAATCAAGCTAAAAGGAAAGTAGAGTACTTCCCCCAAGCTTATCCCAAACACCATAGAGTGAACCAAAATCTAATCCTAATCTCCCATCTATCTTCTTATACCTCCCAGAGTGACCTACCCGAATCCTCCTTATATCACCTCTTCTTATGTCGCCACGCTAGGTAAAATGATGAATCCTAAAAATCAATCTTCTTCTTTTCACTCATTTTGCCAAGGCACCCTTTCGGGTTTTCACCAAGCCACTCATTTCATTTTTCGATAGATGGGCTCACAATATGCTCACATCACTCTTGACCACTTATTACCCCAGCCTAATGCTGGTCCAAGCCACCTGCTTGTTACCTAGGCCGCCCTTTCGGGTTTTCGACCTATCCCAGGATTTTAATATATGCCTTTTTTTCATTTTTTTTGGCTTTTTCTCTTTTTATTCATTTTTCTCCTCAACGACATAACAAGTATAGAACCCTCCCCCATGCTTAAACATTGCATTGTCCTCAATGTAATGAAAGACAAAAAGAATGGAAGCACAGAGAAAAGAAAAAAAAACTCACAAACGTCGCTGAGTTGGCTTGGACACTTCGTTGTTGCTGGCGGTAGACACAATATGCACAGGTCTCTGGTGTTGGGCGGGTGTCTTCATCAACTCCAAAATCTTCTCCTACCGTGCAACCAAAAGGAAACCACTTTGGTGAGTAGTGGTATAGCAAGTAAGTCGGGGTTGCACGGCCTTCAATGAACACAAAAAATGGGTCTAGATGTGATCATGGTGTGGGCCCTAATGTGCCTCCTCCCCAGCTGTCAATTGTAGGGCCATCATCGTTGTCAAATCAAGTTTAGGGCAGTGTATCCTCCATGACAACATGATGCGCACCATCTCCATGGGAAACTCTAGACAGCTAGCCTTCGGTAGAACTTTTTTTTTTTAATTCCGTTTAAGGTTTTTTCGGAATTTTTTTTTACTAAACCCTAATTCGCCACGGCGGCCACGATCGCGGTTTCCAGGCTGCGGTCGCGGTTGCTTCTCGAATTTGATAGGCGTTGTCGTGACACCTAAACAAAATAATCCTAAACAAACCTAACTAATGTAGTCTGGTAAGCAAGGGTCGAATTCCACAGAGAATCAAGTTATATTTCATGTTTGCAAAATCATTCACCAATTGATAACAAAGACAAAGGGGGGGGGGGGGGGGGTTTGAACGAAACTAACTAAGAAAACGATAAATAAAATATAGAAAGCTTGGCTAGACAAATATCCACCTTTAGTTTGGTCAATCGATCATTGATTACTCCTAGTCCTCAATACTCATTGAGGACAATGCAATGTTTAAGCATGGGGGAGGGTTCATCAACTCCAAAATCTTCTCCTACCGTGTAACCAAAAGGAAACCACTTTGGTGAGTAGTGGTATAGCAAGTAAGTCGGGGTTGCACGGCCTTCAATGAACACAAAAAATGGGTCCAGATGTGATCATGGTGTGGGCCCTAATGTTCCTCCTCCTCAGCTGTCAATTGTAGGGCCATCATCGTTGTCAAATCAAGTGTAGGGCAGTGTATCCTCCGTGACAACATGATGCGCACCATCTCCATGGGGAACTCTGGACAGTTAGCCTTCGGTAGAACTTTTTTTTTAATAATTCCGTTTAAGGTTTTTTCGGATTTTTTTTTATACTAAACCCTAATTCGCCGCGGCGGCCGCGATCGCGGTTTCCAGGCTGCGGTCGCGGTTGCTTCTCGAATTTGATAGGCGTTGTCATGACACCTAAACAAAATAATCCTAAACAAACCTAACTAATGTAGTCTGGTAAGCAAGGGTCGAATTCCACAGAGAATCAAGTTATATTTCATGTTTGCAAAATCATTCACCAATTGATAACAAAGACAAAGGGGGGGTTTTGAATGAAACTAACTAAGAAAACGATAAATAAAATATAGAAAGCTTGGCTAGACAAATATCCACCTTTAGTTTGGTTGATCGATCATTGATTACTCCTAGTCCTCAATACTCATGAATTTCCTAATCCCTGTTCTGAATTAGTTACCAGTCCAACCAGTCCTGATAACCCTAACTATCAAATAACCTAGAAGACCTTCTAGATTGAATCTAACAACAGCAATGAATTCAGGAATAGATAGGTACATGCAAGTGTAGCAACCAGTCATACAATTGCATGCAATTAATTCTCTACACAAACTAAGGGATTTAGATTCTCAACCAGTATCCTATAATCCTTAGTAGTATGATCAATAACAATCTCAACAGGTTGTATAGAAAAGGGGAACCAATAGCATAATACTAATTTCTCTAGGTTGTCAGACTAGAGGGAACTACTATTAACAATCTAATTGATGTCCTAATCAACAACTCAAGGGGAATCGAAATATGATCAATGAGATTAAGCACGAGAGAGAATTAATACAATCATAGAAAGAGTAAAGGAATAATCTCAATATCAAATTCAAACCAAGGCTTCAATTGTCCAGCCAAAAACAAAACAAAATAAAGAACTAAACTAAGAAAGGGAAAAACAATACTGAATGGAAAACGATGATCCGAAGATGATGAATGGAGGCTGTGGGAACCAAGTTAAATAAAGTTAACCTAAAGCCCAAGATAACAAACCTCATCTACAAGGAAATAAAATAAAATATCCGAGTTAAATAAAATAAAGGAAAAAAGAAAAGGAAAAAGAAAATAAAAGTTCGGAAATCTCCACGGGATGTCTCCCGTGTGTGGCCGCTATCGCGGCCTTCTCTCTTCAGCATCGCAACACTTCCGTAAAAATGCCATAACCTTTGATTCCCAATTCCGATCGTGCTCATATTTTGAGGACTTGCAGTAGAGTTCAAGATCTAACTCCTCGAATTGGAATCACTCCATTTGGACATCTGAGTAAAGAGAAAGAATCAATTGAATTCAGCACCTTGTTCTTCTACTCTCGTATGGACTCTCTCCTTGGTTCTTCTTCGTCTCCTCAGTGGTCAACTCCTCTTCCTCTGGATATCTTCAATTTGTTTCTCCAGACCACCAAATCCACACTTCTTCTCTCCAACACCCTATTCCATAATTGTGCTCTAAATCCATCCAAATGGCGCATCAAATCTGGTAATAACCCCTAAAAATGCACTATAAAATAGCACTGATCAAATCCCCCATGCTTAAACCTTGCTCGTCCTCGAGTAAGCTAAAGTCAACCTACTCCTCCAATCAATCCCCAAGGTTTCAGGAAGCATAGAAAAATCAATCCCTCTAAGAATCACACCTAACAATAAACTCCAGGCACCAACACAAATAAGCCCAGCACAACATACAACAATACCAATCAACACCACACACAATCAAGCTAAAAGGAAAGTAGAGTACTTCCCCCAAGCTTATCCCAAACACCATAGAGTGAACCAAAATCTAATCCTAATCTCTCATCTATCTTCTTATACCTCCCAGAGTGACCTACCCGAATCCTCCTTATATCACCTCTTCTTATGTCGCCACGCCAGGTAAAATGATGAATCCTAAAAATCACTCTTCTTCTTTTCACTCATTTTGCCAAGGCACCCTTTCGGGTTTTCACCAAGTCACTCATTTCATTTTTCGATAGATGGGCTCACAATATGCTCACATCACTCTTGACCACTTATTACCCCAGCCTAATGCTGGTCCAAGCCACCTGCTTGTTACCTAGGCCGCCCTTTCGGGTTTTCGACCTATCCCAGGATTTTAATGTATGCCTTTTTTTTCATTTTTTTTGGCTTTTTCTCTTTTTATTCATTTTTCTCCTCAACGACATAGCAAGTATAGAACCCTCCCCCATGCTTAAACATTGCATTGTCCTCAATGTATTGAAAGACAAAAAGAATGGAAGCATAGGGAAAAGCAAAAAAAACTCACAAACGTCGCTGAGTTGGCTTGGACACTTCGTTGTTGCTGGCGGTAGACACTATATGCACAGGTCTCTGGTGTTGGGCGGGTGTCTTCATCAACTCCAAAATCTTCTCCTACCGTGCAACCAAAAGGAAACCACTTTGGTGAGTAGTGGTATAGCAAGTAAGTCGGGGTTGCACGGCCTTCAATGAACACAAAAAATGGGTCCAGATGTGATCATGGTGTGGGCCCTAATGTTCCTCCTCCTCAGCTGTCAATTGTAGGGCCATCATCGTTGTCAAATCAAGTGTAGGGCAGTGTATCCTCTGTGACAACATGATGCGCACCATCTCCATGGGGAACTCTAGACAGCTAGCCTTCGGTAGAACATTTTTTTTTTAATTCCGTTTAAGGTTTTTTTGGATTTTTTTTACTATACCCTAATTCGCCGCGGCGGCCGCGATCGCGGTTTTCAGGTTGCGGTCGCGGTTGCTTCTCGAATTTGATAGGCGTTGTCGTGACACCTAAACAAAATAATCCTAAACAAACCTAACTAATGTAGTCTGGTAAGCAAGGGTCGAATTCCACAGAGAATCAAGTTATATTTCATGTTTGCAAAATCATTCACCAATTGATAACAAAGACAAAGGGGGGTTTTGAATGAAACTAACTAAGAAAACGATAAATAAAATATAGAAAGCTTGGCTAGACAAATATCCACATTTAGTTTGGTTGATCGATCATTGATTACTCCTAGTCCTCAATACTCATGAATGTCATAATCCCTGTTCTGAATTAGTTACCAGTCCAACCAGTCCTGATAACCCTAACTATCAAATAACCTAGAAGACCTTCTAGATTGAATCTAACAACAGCAATGAATTCAGGAATAGATAGGTACATGCAAGTGTAGCAACCAGTCATACAATTGCATGCAATTAATTCTCTACACAAACTAAGGGATTTAGATTCTCAACCAGTATCCTCTAATCCTTAGTAGTATGATCAATAACAATCTCAACAGGTTGTATAGAAAAGGGGAACCAATAGCATAATACTAATTTCTCTAGGTTGTCAGACTAGAGGGAACTACTATTAACAATCTAATTGATGTCCTAATCAACAACTCAAGGGGAATCGAAATATGATCAATGAGATTAAGCACGAGAGAGAATTAATACAATCATAGAAAGAGTAAAGGAATAATATCAATATCAAATTCAAACCAAGGCTTCAATTGTCCAGCCAAAAACAAAACAAAATAAAGAACTAAACTAAGAAAGGGAAAAACAATACTGAATGAAAAACGATGCTCCGAAGATGATGAATAGAGGCTGTGGGAATTAAGTTAAATAAAGTTAACCTAAAGTCCAAGATCACAAACCTCATCTACAAGAAAATAAAATATAATATTCGAATTAAATAAAATAAAGAAAAAAAGAAAAGGAAAAAGAAAACAAAAGTTCGGAAATCTCCACGGGTTGTCTCCCGACACTTCCGTAAATATGCCATAACTTTTTATTCCCAATTCGGATCGCACTTATATTTTGAGGACTTGCAGTAGACTTCAAGATCTAACTCCTCGAATTGAAATCACTCCATTTGGACTTCTGAGTAAAGAGAGCGAATCAATTGAATTCAGCACCTTGTTCTTCTACTCTCGTGTGGACTCTCTCCTTGGTTCTTCTTCGTCTCCTCAGTGGTCAACTCCTCTTCCTCTAGATATCTTCAATTTGATTCTCCAGACCACCAAATCCATACTTCTTCTCTCCAACACCCTATTCCATAATTGTGCTCTAAATTCATCCAAATGGCGCCTCAAATCTGGTAATAACCCCTAGAAATGCACTATAAAATAGCACTGATCAAATCCCCCATGCTTAAACCTTGCTCGTCCTCGAGTAAGCTAAAGTCAACCTACTCCTCCAATCAATCCCCAAGGTTTCAGGAAGCATAGAAAAATCAATCCCTCTAAGAATCACACCTAACAATAAACTCCAGGCACCAACACAAATAAGCCCAGCACAACATACAACAATACCAATCAACACCACACACAATCAAGCTAAAAGGAAAGCAGAGTACTTGCCCCAAGCTTATCCCAAACACCATAGAGTGAACCAAAATCTAATCCTAATCTCCCATCTATCTTCTTATACCTCCCAGAGTGACCTACCCGAATCCTCCTTATATCACCTCTTCTTATGTCGCCATGCTAGGTAAAATGATGAATCCTAAAAATCACTCTTCTTCTTTTCACTCATTTTGCCAAGGCGCCCTTTCGGATTTTCACCAAGCCACTCATTTCATTTTTCAATAGATGGGCTCACAATATGCTCACATCACTCTTGACCACTTATTACCCCAGCCTAATGCTGGTCCAAGCCACCTGCTTATTATCTAGACTGCCCTTTCGGGTTTTCGACCTATCCCAGGATTTTCATGTATGCCTTTTTTTCAATTTTTTTTGGCTTTTTCTCTTTTTATTCATTTTTCTCCTCAACGACATAGCAAGTATAGAACCCTCCCCCATGCTTAAACATTGCATTGTCCTCAATGTAATGAAAGACAAAAAGAATGGAAGCACAGGGAAAAGCAAAAAAAAAACTCACAAACGTCGCTGAGTTGGCTTGGACACTTCTTCTTTTCACTTTGGACAGCAGGCCTTCGGTAGAACCTTTTTTTATTTTTTTTAATTCTGTTTAAGGTTTGTTCGGATTTTTTATTTTTTTACTAAACCCTAAGTCGCCGCGGCGGCCGCGATCGCGGTTTCCAGGCCACGGTCGCGGTTGCTTCTCGAATTTGATAGGCGTTGTCGTGACACCTAAACAAAATAATCCTAAACAAACCTAACTAATGCAGTCTGGTAAGAAAGGGTCGAATCCCATGTAGTCTGGTAAGCTAGGGTCGAATCCCACAGAGAATCAAGTTATATTTCATGTTTGCAAAATCATTCACCAATTGATAACAAAGACAAAGGGGGGGTTTTGAATGAAACTAAATAAGAAAACGATAACTAAAATATAGAAAGCTTGGCTAGACAAATATCCACCTTTAGTTTGGTTGATCGATCATTGATTACTCCTAGTCCTCAATACTCATGAATGTCCTAATCCCTGTTCTGAATTAGTTACCAGTCCAACCAGTCCTGATAACCCTAACTATCAAATAACCTAGAAGACCTTCTAGATTGAATCTAACAGCAGCAATGAATTCAGGAATAGATAGGTACATGCAAGTGTAGCAACCAGTCATACAATTGCATACAATTAATTCTCTACACAAACTAAGGGATTTAGATTCTCAATCAGTATCCTCTAATCCTTAGTAGTATGATCAATAACAATCTCAACAGGTTGTATAGAAAAGGGGAACCAATAGCATAATACTAATTTCTCTAGGTTGTCAGACTAGAGGGAACTACTATTAACAATCTAATTGATGTCCTAATCAACAAATCAAGGGGAATCGAAATATGATCAATGAGATTAAGCACGAGAGAGAATTAATACAATCATAGAAAGAGTAAAGGAATAATCTTAATATCAAATTCAAACCAAGGCTTCAATTGTCCAGCCAAAAACAAAAAAAAATAAAGAACTAAACTAAGAAAGGGAAAAACAATACTGAATGGAAAACGATGATCCGAAGATGATGAATGGAGGCTGTGGGAATTAAGTTAAATAAAGTTAACCTAAAGCCCAAGATCACAAACCTCGTATACAAGGAAATAAAATATAATATTCGAATTAAATAAAATAAAGAAAAAAGAAAAGGAAAAAGAAAACAAAAGTTCGGAAATCTCCACGGGCTGTCTCCCGTGTGTGGCCGCGATCGCGGCCTTCGGGCCGCGGTCGCGGCCTTCTCTCTTTAGCATCGCGACACTTCCGTAAACATGTCATAACTTTTGATTCCCAATTCGGATCGCGCTCAGATTTTGAGGACTTGCAGTAGACTTCAAGATCTAACTCATCGAATTGGAATCACTCTATTTGGACATCTGAGTAAAGAGAACGAATCAATTGAATTCAGCACCTTGTTCTTCTACTCTCGTGTGGACTCTCTCCTTGGTTCTTCTTCGTCTCCTCAGTGGTCAACTCCTCTTCCTCTGGATATCTTCAATTTGATTCTTCAGACCACCAAATCCACACTTCTTCTCTCCAACTCCCTATTCCACAATTGTGCTCCAAATCCGTCCAAATAGCGCCTCAAACCTGGTAATAACCCATAGAAATGCACTATAAAATAGCACTGATCACCATCATTGTCGTTTCTAGCCTTCATCGGAACTGCAGTTTATCTGATGTATCGTATGAGACGGATGACACCAGCCAACCATGCAAGGGAATATAATCGGTTGGTTAGTCTAATGAAAGACTATGCAAGGGTAAAACAGAAAGGTTCAAAGTAGTCGTATTAGGTTAGACTCATCGCTTCTCGAATAAAAGTCGATGACGATAGTTAACCACCATACTTCTACTGAAATATACGAAAAGGCATGATCAAGAGAAAGGACTCTGAAAGAATAAGTCCTACGGAAACATATGAAGAGAAGAATCCAAAAGGTTTAGTCTTATCGGAAAGTATGACAAGTGCTTGGGAACATCAATTTCACACAAGCGTTTTAAAACTGACTTGGTGTTTCGGTTCACGACCAACCTCACCGCACAATGCGAATTCAGATTGGAAAGAGAACTTTACTCTGACCAAAGTCTAGACGAGTTTCCTAGCTGCACTACTTTCTTAGCTCCACTAATCGCCTGAGGGTATATTAATTATGTGCACTAAAGCACTTATCTTATTTAATTCCAAAACGTACATTTTACGTTATAAGCTTTTAAGATCTCTTCACAAGAGATATCGGATCTCCTCACAAGAGATATCAAAGGGAATACATCCCAGGGAATACATCCCAAATGGCGGCACCAGCTGTGTGGACATACCCTGAGTAAGGGTAAGGTCATGACCGAAGATACTAGGGAAAATCCTCCTAGCACCATTATCAAGAAACCACTAAACCTCGCAAGGTACATAATGTTCCTACGAATACTCGTTCTAACTAAATAGTTAAAACATAAGAGCAATAATTCACATCAAAGCCATCAAGGCCAATAACAGATATAATAGCGTTGTTTCTAGCAATATATACAACATATTATAATATCTGTATTTCAATCATATATATATATAATAGCGTTGTTTCTAGCAATATATACAACCTATTATAATATCTCTTTTTAAATCACATACAGTTATCAAAACTGTTTCCAGACGAAAACAATATTCATCCCAAATTAATTAACAATTAAACAATTGATAATTAATATAAATATGGAATGATAAACAAGAGCGAACCTCCACTTGCCTTAGATTTAGATGAAGCTCAACGAAGCTCGAGACGATAGGTTTCCAGGTCCGAAACGAGAAAGAACTCAGATTATGATTTCCTATGGAACGACCCATAACGAAACCCTAAGTTAGATTCGACAATAAATAGTACGGATCTAAAGAAAAACGAATGAAATCGAAGGAACGAAAGTCCCAAACGAGATCACAAAGCCCAAGCCACAACCACACACGCCCAGGCCCACCGCGGGTGCGGCGGCTTGACCACGGGTGCGGCAAGGCTACAGAGGCGAGACGGCGACGACGACAACTCACCGGGGAAGACGATGGGGGATCGACTCGTGGTGGCTCTGACTTCTGGATTCCCTGGACCACCCAAGCACCACCTTGAGAGCACCTCCTCTTCCTTTGGTAGCTCCGGCGATGACCTTGAAGAACTCCGGCGAAAGCTTGCAACTCCGGCAACAATGGAACGAGAGAGAGAGAGATTGGAGAGAGAGAGATTAGAGCTGTCTTTCTCCTCCAAGCCTCCTCCTTTTATAGGCCAAGCAAGGAGCCCAGCTGGCACCTCCCCACCGCCTCAAAGCCGACCGAAACGGCAAGCATCTCAGGTGACGTTCGGCGGAGCAGAAAAGAAATCATGACGGCGCGGGTGCGGTGGGTCTCACCGCGGGGTGCGGTGGCGACCAATTCCTGACCGATGGGTGCGGTGGGTATGACCGCGGGTGCGGTCAAGGCAATTTTTGTGCCTTTTGCCCATTCTTTGACCGAGAAGAATTATGGTATGGGTTTTAACCCCGAGTTAAATATATTCGTACACGAACAATTATTCTAAACCCCAAAAATACGTCGAATGTATTTTATTCCACTCAAGGAATTATTACGGAGATCAAGTATTTAACAGAAAGTCTGAACTTCTCTGAAAATAATTCGACTACAATACGAGTGTTTGGAAAACTTACCAAAATACTCTTTACTAAAATGAGGGGTATCACAATATTACCGTAATGGTTTTGGTGTGTATTTATGGATGAATGTACATGTGTAGTTAGAATGAGTATTCATAGGAACGTTATGTACCTTGCGAGGTCTAGTCGTTTCTTTATAACTGGTATTAGGAGGATTTTGCCCTAGTACTTCTGGTCATGACCGTACCCTTATTCAGGGTAGGTGCACTTAGCTAGTGCCAACGTTCGGGATTCATTCCCAGAAATATCTCTCGTATCGAGATGATGTGAATTAAAAATTGTAACATGAATGTACGTTTTGGAATTAATTAAGATAAGTGTGTTTACGTACATAATTAATACACCCTCGGGCGAGGAGTACAACGTGAAAACCGCCCGGACTCTTGTTAGAGTAAGTCTTCTTTCCAATCTGGATTCGCATTACGCGGTGAGGTTGGTTGTGGACCCAAATAATCAAGGTAGTGTTTTAAACTTGTGTGAAAACATAACGTTCCCAAACAATTGTCATACGTTTCCCATAAGACTCAATTCCTTTGCAGTCTTCTCTTCATATGTTTCCCATAAGACTCAATTCCTTTGGAGTCTTCTCTTGATCATTCTTCTTGTTGTGTTTCCGTAGAAGTATTGAAGTTCACCTCGCATATTGGCTATTATTCGAGAGGCGATGGTTGTAACTTGATACACTACTTATAACCTTTTTATTTGTACCTTTGCATAGTCTTTCATTAGACTAACCAACCGGTTTTTATTCCTTGCATGGTTGGCTGGTGTCATCCGTCTTATACGGCACATCGGGTAAATTTCCTCAGCTGTGAAGGCCAGATTCCGACATTGAAGGCAGTTGATGTTTTAAATGTTTTCTCTAAGGTTGAACATCCTGGCGTGAGATCACTCAGTTCAAACCCCTTTTATGGCGTTTATTTATTTCAAAGACTTCCGTTGTAATAAACATTTCTGCATTTGGTTTTGTTATCATTTGTAAACCATGACATCGGTTTGAATGTTATTTGGGTAACTTTCATGTTATTTAATAAAGTTTACAATATTATATTATTTGTTATAAAAACGGTAAGCCTTGGGTGACCTCGGGTGTGTATTCCGAGGTCACTGGCGGTAATATTTCCAAAGGTATTTTGGGGGTGTTACAGATTTGGTATCAGAGCCAAAAGTTTTTAAAATTGATTTAAGTTTTCAAATCATTTATTTTAAAACAAAAATTTTGCAAATCGTTCTTCGTTCGTGATAAAGAAATTTATTGGTTATTTCCAAAGTCAAAGTTTTAAACAAGATATTACTTTTGAGTAAATGTTATATTTTGAAACCTCTGCCATTCTAGTCATGCCTTCTTCTTTTGTCTAATATAGAAAGTTAGCTTCTATATTTAGAAAGTCTTATTTCTCTCTCGTCACCTCGCATGCAATGGGTGATGTTGTGTCTCAACTCAAGGGAGGGAGGGACGCTGAGGTAGCTCCACCACCTAAGGCCGAGCTTGAGTCCCCTATTCTTCCAGAGTGTGCTCTAGTCGGGGAGATGGTTAGTCCTCAAGAGGAGGAGAAAACCGTTCTCGAGGAGTCGGTGGTTCTCATATCTGACAAGATGGAAGATCCCGATGAAGACCTCGAAGAGGGGCCTGAGGAGGATCCCGAGGAGAATCCTGAGGAAGACCCAGAGGAGGACCCCGAAGAGGATCCTGAGGAGGACCCCGAGGAGGACCTCAAGGATTATGAACTGGGTTTGGAGCACCTGCTTGTGGACCGAGAAGATCCGGGGATGCAGTTCATCTTCTCTAGCACGGAGATGCCTCCGTTTCCAGAGTACATGCCCTTGTCTCCTGCTACTTGGGGTGTCTGGTGCTGACAAAGTGGAGTACGAGCCGTTGGATGCGCCAGTGGGTCCGCATCCTATCCACGCACCTAGAGAGCCAGTGATGAGCCCTACGTCTCATCATGTAAACCATCAGAGTGAGATGGCTTCCGCAGAGGCCCGATGCCAAGTGGAAGAGATGACGGAGCAAGCTCGTAGGCGAGCGAGACCGTGGGAAGTTCATGTGGATGTTCCCGCTCAACAGGCAAGGGTCAGGCCCCGAGTGCTAGTTGAGCACATGGATGAGTGGATGGAATCACTGTATTCTATGGAGGAGCGGGCTTACGATGTTGAGTCCAGTCTCTCTCTCATGCTGGATGATGTCCACGAACTCCAGGAGAACATTAGGCAAGCGAAGCAACTGGTCAACCCGCACTATGAGCTGAATGTGGCGGATTTTCGCCCAGGGTTCTTGGACCGGTTTTGCTATCCACCTGTTCCTAGAGAATAGCCAAGTGTGCCCAGGGAGGAGCCAAGTGTTTCGGGTCCTAGTAGTTCGAGAAGACCAGCTCCGGAACCCGAGGACAGATCACCTCCGAAGAGATATCGAAGGTCTGATGAGTACAGGAATCTCTTCAGAGCACCTCGAGGGGGACAGTAGCATGTCGTAGTGATCTTTTCTAGTTATTTTACTTTTCGTTGCTTTTAGAGCATTAGCCTCCTAAACAGTTTTGTCTCATCGTTTAGGAAGGTTATTGTAAAACTTATAAAGCGTGGTTTCATTTCTCCTATCAATAAAGTTTGCCAGTTTAATCTACTCCAAATCAATTACATATATTGTGCATCTTTAAAGTATGATATTAATGTTGTGAAGTACTTTAATAATTGATCGGCAAACAGATGGTGAACACAAGAAACACAACCCGTGCTGGTGCTGGGCCAAGTAACAACCCAAGAGTGAACCTGAGAAGTGCCGCTAATCAGGGGGATGAGAGCGAATCGGCCTCTCACAATAACCCTACAGGCAATAGCCATGTTCAGGATAACCCTCAGGTTGTCTTCGATGCTACGACCATAGAGGCGATTCGTGGGATTGTTATGCAGGAGATCACCGAGATAATTCGGCCAGCTATACCGCAAGTGCAAGGTGTTCCAGTTCCTCAGGTTATTCCTGAATTTGAGGAGCCAATGGACCATACACCCCAGGTCGATACAGTCAGAAATAGAGGGAACTACGGTCAGGCCTTGACGGCCATAAGTTCGATGAGGCCGGACAGATATGACGGTACCGGAGAACCAGTCAGGGTGGCGCATTGGTTCTCACATATGAAGCAGTTACTCAGGAACGTCGATTGCACTGAAGCTGAGAAAGTGCACATTGCCTCTCTTTAACTAAAGGTTGTGGCTAGTGAATGGTGGGAAAGCACTGGACTAGTTGATCACCCCGCGTTGAATTGGGGTATGTTCAAGACAAAAATGACCGACCGATTCTTTTCCCGTGCTATGAGGGAAAAGAAACATACGGAGTTCCTTTACCCTAAGACTGATGGGCTGAAGATGACTGAGCTAGCTACAAAGTTCAATCACCTGTTGCAATATGCGGGACCGGAAGTGTCGAGAGAGGAGCAGAAAATCTGGCATTTTCATGAGTGGATGAACCTGGATATTAAGTCGTTGATGGTGCGCCACGGTTGCTCTACTCTGGAGCAGTATATGGATGTCGCCTATAAGCTTGAAATGACTCTAAAGGAGTCGGCGAAGAAGCATAATCGCCAGAGACCGGCGCAGAGCCAGCCTCAGGCTAATGGGTTTAAACGACCCGCACCGCCATCGCACTTTGCCAAGTCTGGTCGGGCAAGAACTGAGGTGACACAGTCAGGTCCTACTCAACGCTCGGGCCAGGGCAAGAACTTGATTCAATGCTATAACTGTGGAACGCCGGGGCATAAGAGCAATGAGTGCACGAAGGGTAAGAGGACTGACGGGGCTAAAGATGCACAATGCAAATATCGTTGATTAGCCTTATCAAAGTAAAAAGTCCTAACAGACCTACTAAACAGATGTATAGTAAGCAAGCAAGGGTCGAACCCACAGGGAAGATCTGATGCAGTATGCAATTGTGAATGACAAGTAACAAGCAAAGGGGGTTTAGTTATCACAAGAAAGCAAAGGAAGCAAAGCAAACAAGTTTGGTTGAGTTGAGAAAATATAATGGGAAAGTAGTCCTACTAGAGCGAGATCCATAATACAGAGATATAATTTGATCACAGAAATCTATTTAATCCAAGATCTTTTACTTTCCTTATAGTTGTTCCCACCCTGATCTTAAGTACTATCGATTCTCACAGTTATCGATAGACTTATCAATATGTCACTGGTAAAATACCTCTGATTCTCACAGTTGTCGGTATACCTTACCACTGAGGCAGCAATAGCAATGCATACAAGGATATAGGATACATGCAAATAGAAAGACGTATTAATACTCGCATGCAACTGACTCTCACTCACAATTGGACGCTCGGAACCCCTATACGCACAATTGTGTATGCCACTAGATATGCACTCGGAACCCCTATATGCAATCCTAGCAATTGATAAAAAGTATTCAACCTAGTTGATCAGGCTAAGAAGAACAACAAGAAATCAATATTCAATATAACCAAGAGAATCAAACCAATATTTATAAGGATAAGAACACGGAATAGAAATCTCACAAACACATCAACTGTATTACTTCAATCGTCTAGTAGAACAAAGGGAAGTTAGTTCTTCATTCAAACGAGAATGAAAACCTAATAGAAAAGTAACCTGCATAATGTAAAAGTGTCTGCCTCTGGGGCGTGACTGCCCACTCAAGACCTAGAAAGAGGTCTTAAATAGGTTTAGGAAATAAGTTAACCTAATGGAAATAACAAAAGAAATAAAATAATAGAAATAAGAAAGTCTGAAATGCAATAAAGGAAATAAAATCTTCTGCTGGCCACGAGGCGTGACGTGCCCACCGCGGGGCGTCAGTCTTCTAGTTGCCTTCTCTGAGATCCACCGCTGGGTCGCGGTGGCTTCTGGCGCGGGGAATCAAGTTACACCGCGGGGCGGTGAGTTCCACCGCGGGACGGTGAGTTCCACCGCGGGGCGGCAGTGCCTTTTTCAACTTCTGCGACACTTTAGTATAAACACCATAACTTTTGATTCCCAACTTGTATTGCGCTCATATTTTGAGGATTTGTAGTAGACTTCAAGATCTAACTCCTCGAATTGGAATCACTTAATTTGGACATCTGATTAGAGAGAACGAACCATTTGAATTCAGCACATTGTTCTTCTACTCTTCAATACACTTCAAACCTCTATAAATCCCATGATTTCTTCACTTCTCTCCACAACTTCTGGATGACAGACTTAGCCACAAATCTCATCCTAAACTCCTCTAAATAATGCTAATAATTGCTAGTTAAGGTGCATGAAATGACACCTATCAAATTCCCCCATACTTAGACCTTTACTCATCCCGAGTAAGCTAATGATAAACCTACTCTCTCAATCGAACACCAAGGTCTCAGGAAGTACAAGAAAATATGACACCAACAACTACAACATCTCAACAATCAGCTCCAGACAACAAGCTAAAAGGGAAGCAGAGTACTTCCCCCAAGCTTATCCCAAACACCAGTGAGTGAATCAAATCTAATCCTAATCTCCCATCTATCTTCTTATCTCTCCAGAGTGACCTACCCGAATCCTCCTTATAACTCCTCTTCTTGTGATGCCTCGCCAAGAATAATGAGAAATCCTAAAATCACTCTTCTTCTTTTCGCTCATTTTGCCAAGGTGCCCCTTCGGGTTTTCACCAAGCCACTCATTTCATTTTTCAATAGATGTACTCACATAAGCTCACGTCACTCTTGACCACATATTACCCCAGCCTAATGCTGGTCCAAGCCACCTGCTTATTGCCTAGGCCGCCCTTTCGGGTTTTCGACCTATCCCAGGATTTCTAATGTATGCCTTTTTTCAATTTTTGGCTTTTTTAATTTTTTAATTTTTCTCCTCAACAACGTAGCAAGTATAGAACTCTCCCTCATGCTTAAATATTGCATTGTCCTCAATGTAATGAAAGACAAAAGAATAAAGCACAGGGAAAAGCAAAAAATAACTCACAAACGTCGCCAAGCTGCTTGGACACTGTAGGTGTCGCTGTCGGTCTTCTCAATAAATGCCCAGGTCTCTGGTGTTGGGCGGGTGTCTTCATCAACTCTATAATCTTCTCCTACCGTGCAATCAAAAGGGAACCACTTTGGTGAGTAGTGATAAAACAATGATAGTAGGGTTGCACGGCCTTCTAGGAACACATGGTGGAGCCCAGATGTAATCATGGTGTGGACTCTAGTGTTCCTCCTCCTCAGCGGTCAATTGTAGGGTCATCATCGTTGTCAAATAAAAATGTGGGGTGAATGTCTCTTCCTTGACAACATGATGCGCACCATCTCCATAGGGAACTCTGGACAGCTGGCCTTCAGTACCTCTTTTTTTTTCTTTTCTTTTTTCTTTTTTTTTTGCTCCCCGTTTAAGGTTTTTTCGGGGAGTGACTTAGTGTAGGGAAAAAGAAGACTTACAATGGTATGGGAAACACCTTCTTCAATTCGCATAGGGTCTCCTCCCTGCAGGTTAGTCGGAAACAAAGAAAAACAAAAACAAAGCAAAAACATACTAAAGAAAAAATGTAAAAACAAAGAAAGAAAAAACAAGGGAAAAGAAAAACATACATCGGGTTGCCTCCCGGATAGCGCCTTAGTTATTGTCATGGCTTGACATCCTGCTCATTCTCAACTTGGGTTGCTCACAACAACTGAACTCCTAAGACCAATATCAGGGGGATGTCTCTTTGTATACTACATGTCGATCCGTTCCCCCATGCTTGTGCAATTGCTGATGGTTGGACCACTCGTCGTATCCATGAATGCACTTGCCATCTTTAAAAACTGTCTACCCAGCATCTCAGGGGCTGCATGTATGTCCTGCCCCGTATCCAGCGTATAAAAATCCGCCATTTGTATCAAGGCCCCCTTCTTTTGCTTCCCTTTTGGTTTCTTATTGATCTTACCCAGCGCCTTTAAAAGTTCTGCGTAGCATGGGGCATTGTTTGCTAAATGGACCAAAGGGATGGTTGCCTTGCAGCTACTGGAGGTGTCGAAGAGATCCTTGTTGTCAATTATCATCCTCTCCTTTAGTGCCTCTGGAAAGGGGACAAGGAGCTTTTCAGAACCAAGAGGAGGAAAAGTTGGACGAACAAAGGGGTCCTCTTCTTCATCATGATCAATATCCAAATCTGGGCATTCACCGCGGGGTGGTAGTCTCACCGCGAGGCGGTGTTCTTGGCCGCGGGGCGGTGGTGTTAACTCAGGACAACTGAGAGCTTCAGCCGGGTCGCGGTGGGTGTCGCCGCAGGGCGGTAGAACTTGCCCATCTTCAATTTCAGCTCTGTCGTCCTTTTCAGCAGTAGGGGCGACTTGCAATTCCTTGCCACTTCGGAGGGTCACAACATTTACACTTTCATGCGCGGCCCTTTTGTCCAACCTAGCGACCACATCTGTCAAATGAACCACGGCCTCCTTCATGCTCTTAATGCTGGCCTCAGTAGTTTGCACATGCGTTGTGAAGTGCATTATTAAGGTCTTGAGCATGTCTTCAGTTGAAGGGGAGTTACTAGCATGGGAAGCTACTGGTAGCTCATCAATGTGGGGTTGAGGTGCTTCTTGTTTACCCGTCTTCGCAATAATGTTTTTCAATGAAGTAATTTCTTGCAATAAATGTGCATCATTGGAGTTGACAACATTAACTCCTCTGGTCTTTGGGGCTTCATCGAAATCTCTTGTGCTCTCAGCCATATCATGAAGTCTAGTCATGACTGCATCAGGGGTCATATTCAAGATACTACCACCACACGTAGCATCTATGTTTCTTCTTTCATCATCCAGCAGCCCACTGTAAACATAGAGTACTAGAGCTTTCTTGTCAAAACCATGGAACGGGCAACTAGAGCAAAGTCGTTTGAACCGCTCACAATAGTCATAAAGGATCTCCTCCTCTCCTTGTTCAATACTGGCAATTTCCCTTTTCAAAGCGTTCACCATCCTGGTTGGGAAATATTGTGTGAGGAAAGCCTTATGTAGCTCAGCCCATGAATCTATGCTTCCTCCAGGCAGATGATAGTACCAGTCCTCAGCATCGTCTTTAAGAGTGAACCTGAAGGCTCTCATTTTAATCTGATCCTCAGTGACGTTGGCTGGTTTAATGCTCATGATGACGTTGTGGAATTTACCCAAGTGTAGGATGAGGTCCTCTCCACATCGTCCATGGTATCTCGAAAGCAACCGTATCACTCCTGTTCTGAGCTCAAATGTCACACCATCCGCAAGGGGTGGAATGATTACAACCAATGGCTTCTGTATTAAATCTGGTGCAGTCAGCTGTCGGAGTGTCTGAGCCATTCGTACCTGTCTCTGTATCAACTTCAACAAGTAGCGAATCAGTAGCAAAGATGCGGACCGTAAGATAGATCCACACCACAGTCAATCACAAAAGCACACAACAAAACAAAAATCTTCCCCGGCAACGGCGCCAAATTTGACGGGGCTAAAGATGCGCAATGCAAATATCGTTGATTAGCCTTATCAAAGTAAAAAGTCCTAACAGACCTACTAAATAGATGTATAGTAAGCAAGCAAGGGTCGAACCCACAGGGAAGATCTGATGCAGTATGCAATTGTGAATGACAAGTAACAAGCAAGGGGGGTTTAGTTATCACAAGAAAGCAAAGCAAGCAAAGCAAACAAGTTTGGTTGAGTTGAGAAAATATAATGGGAAAGTAGTCCTACTAGAGCGAGATCCACAATACAGAGATATAATTTGATCACAGAAATCTATTTAATCCAAGTTCTTTTACTATCTTTTATAGTTGTTCCCACCCTGATCTTAAGTACTATCGATTCTCACAGTTGTCGATAGACTTATCACTATGTCACTGGTAAAATACCTCCGATTCTCACAGTTGTCGGTATACCTTACCACTGACGCAGCAATAGCAATGCAAACAAGGATATAGGATACATGCAAATAGAAAGACGTATTAATACTCGCATGCAACTGACTCTCACTCACAATTGTACGCTCGGAACCCCTATACGCACAATTGTGTATGCCACTAGATATGCACTCGGAACCCCTATATGCAATCCTAGCAATTGATAAAAAGTATTCAACCTAGTTGATAAGCACTACTTTGTAGGGCTTAAGTAAGAGTCATTAGAGGTTTTATTGGTGTCATTCGGGTAGATTTAGACTCATTCATGTGTATGGCGTTTGGAGGCGAAGTTGGTGTATTTGGAGGTGTTTGAGCTATTTTGGAGATCATATGAGACACTGAGGAGGAAGCCACCAGTAGTAGACGCCAAGGAGTTACTCAGTATTGGCGAGGAGGTGCTGAAGACCCGCTTTCGGGAGCTGAAGAGACAAAGGAGGAAGAAACGAGTTCACGGCGACCACCGTGCAACTTACGGCGACCGCCGCCAATTCCCATCCAACAACATTGGCTACGATGTAATTACGGCGCCCGCCGTGGAGGTTGCAGCGACCGCCGTGCGTGTCTGAAGTCTGCCGAGCCGATTTTCCTTATATATTATTTCGCATTATTTTATTACGTTTTTATTATTTCGTTTTAGGTTAACTTAGCTTTATTTCCTTTAGTATTTAAGGGTTGAGAAAAGGCTTGTTTGCCTATCATCATCATCTTGGATTCTCTCTCAAACCCTAATTAGTTTTTACGTATTTGCTATGAAGAACTAAGCCTCCTCGGCTTAGTTAGACGCTGAAGCTTTCATTTTGATTCAGTTGTGAGATTCTCGTTCTTAATCTATTGCATGGTTTTTATCTCTTCTCTTGCTTAAGTTGCTTATGATTGATATTGATAATCTCTAGTCTGATCATCTAGGGTTTGTTGTTATTGGTCTATTGCTAGATCTAGATTGTTACTGGTTGAGCATATCTATTTCAGAGTAGCAACTGCATCGTACTAGTATCTGGTTGTGCTAGTCTTATGCAGAAGAAAACTGATTTACATTCTAGGATAAAAGCTGGTTGTTTTATACTAGAATTGTATCCAACTATATTCCTATCCGTAAAGCTGCTGTTAAACTGAATCTTGATAGTTTCAGGGTTGTTTAATTAGTTAGTGCTAATAGTATCTGGTTGTGCTATTAGTTATATCTGAAAAGAAATTGGAATTTCCATTGCATGAGATTTTGAATGAGTATCTAGGATCAACTTGTCATACGAATAGTGGATGTTGTTTGACTAAGTGTTTTTCCCATCACTGATTTCACAACTCTTTTGCCTTGTTTACCTTTTGCATGTTTAGATTACTTAAACTCACAAAACCCCCCTTTGGTTACTTTGGATTGACGCATAACTTGCATATTGAGATAGAATCCGCCTCCCTGTGGATTCGACCTTTACTTACCTAGGACTACGGTTTATGGTTTGTTTGGATATTTTGCATAGCAGTTTTTACACGACAAAAACATGTTATCAAATTGGCACCGTTGCCGGGGAGGCAATAATCTATTTTCTGTGTGTGATTTGTGTGCCAATCTTGGTGTGAACCTATCTTATGGTTCACACTCGTGTTACTAATAATCTACCTCTAGTTTTTGATCCAGAGATCGAAAGAACTTTTCATCAGGCTCGCAGGGCTGCGCGTGCATTACTTCAGGAAGCTGATACGATGGCTGACGATCTGCGTGTTACTCTTGAGTCCTTGACGGCTCCTAACTTGGACCAACCAACTCGTGCTGTGCAATTTCCCGCCCTTGGTGATGGGGTTAAATTTGAGCTCAAGACATGAGTAGTCCATTTACTCCCGAAATTCAGTGGAACCCCCCTTGAGGACCCTATTCAGCATTTGGATGAGTTCCTTGAGGTCTGCACCAGCATGCGGCCATCTGATATTACTAAAGATCAGATGAGGTTGAGGGTATTTTCTTTTTCTCTGAAGGACTCAGCGAAGGACTGGTATCATTCTCTACCCCCAAGAAGCATCACTACTTGGGTGAATTTGAAGAAAGTATTCCTTAACAAGTATTTCCCAGCTATCAAGTCCAATCAGCTTAAGAAGAAGATCTGCAACATTGAGCAACTGTCCAATGAGTCTCTCTACGACTATTATGAACGCTTCAAGAAACTAGTGAAGAGTTGCCCTTACCATGGTTATGCTAATCATGATCTGATTCTCTATCTGCATGGAGGACTCCGTGAAGATGATCGTCGGATGGTGAATTCTTCATGTGGTGGAAACATTTTGAAGAGGACTTATGAAGAAGCTCTGGAGATATTTGCTACACTGGCTGATGACTCCAGACAATACAGTGGGAGAGATTCCCAAAGCTTGGTGGTTGCAAGTTCTCAATCCAAAATTGATCAAGCTGACTTTGATGTGCTGAGAGAGGAGGTGAGACGTCTGAAGCTGAAAGGTACGCCTCAGCAGGCTAAGGCCTGCGAGATTTGTCATGACGACTTGCATCCTACTGATTCGTGTCCTACCCTACAATAGAAAGTGAATGCAGTAGGAGGATATCAGCAGAGACCCAGGCATGATCCCTACTCCAATACTTACAATCCTGGTTGGAGGGACCATCCCAATTTCAGATGGAGAGACCCGTAACAGAATCAAGGTCAAGTCCAACAGCAGGGTAACCCTCCACAACCTAGGCAACCCTATGTGCCAAGCCCGTAAGGGCAGAGTTGAATCCTTCATCGTCTGTGGAGGATATGATGAAGATGCTGATGCAGAGCAACGTGAACCTTAATGAGAATGTTGCCAAGTTGACCAAGAGCCACATACAGTTCCAGGAAAGTACACAAGCTAGCATTCAGAACCTGGAAAGACAATTTGGTCAAATCTCTCAAGTGGTGAATAAACTGGACGCAAAGGATTCTGGTAAACTTCCATCTCAAACGGAAGTGAACCCGAATATTCGGAATGTCAGTGCTGTAACTTTGAGAAGTGAGAAAAAGCTAGAAGAAGATAAGTCTGAAGTCAACGAGGCAGAAAACGAGGATTTGGAGAAGAACAACGACGGCGACCGCCGTGAAGACCACGGCGCCCGCCGTGGAGATGAATCTGCTCTCGACTTCTTTGATGGAAATTGCGGCGACCGCCGTACTAATTGCGGCGCCCGCCGTGACGGTGATCCAAGTTCCGAAGTTTCTGATGATGTTCACGGCGCCCGCTGCGAAACTTACGGCGCCCGCCGTGATAATGATGTAGCCCTCAACTTTTCTGAAGAAAATTGCGGCGACCGCCATACTAATTGCGGCGCCCGCCGCACCTCTGTAGTCGAAGTTGAGGCTGAGAAGGAGTATGTACCCCCAATTTTTCCTGAGTGGAAGCCTGTTGCACCGTTCCCGTCTCCTTTGAAGCGTACCAAGCCACTTGAGCAGGACAAGGACATGTTTGAGATGTTCAGAAACGTTGAGGTCAACATACCTCTCCTAAATTTGATCAAGTCTGTCCCTCGTTATGCCAAGTTCTTGAAGCAGATGTGCACCACAAAGAGGAATCAGGATAGGAATAGCAAGAAGAAGGTGAAGGTAAGCGAGCATGTCTCTGCAATTTTTCAGAAACGCTTACCCAAAAAATGTGGCGACCCAGGTATGTTCACCATCCCCGTCACGATTGGAGGTACCATGTTCAATAAAGCTATGTTAGATTTGGGTGCTTCCATAAATGTTTTACCTTCATCTCTTTGTGAATCCTTAGGATTAGGACTCATGCATGCGACCAAAATTTCCATTCAGCTAGCTGATAGATCTAGTGTGCGTCCTATAGGGATAGTGGAGGATGTTTTGGTTAGGGTTGGTGATCTTACTTTTCCTGTTGACTTCTATGTGCTTGATATGGAACATGATATGCATGTAGCCCCTATTCTGTTAGGGAGACCCTTCTTGAAAACTGCCAATACTAAAATCAACGTGAGTACTGGTTCCTTGACTATGGAATTTGATGGCCAAACCATTAATTATAACATCTATGAAGCCATGAAATTTCCCTCTGATGGTCATTCTTTGTGTGCAATTGATGTACTTGAGCCTGTGGTGCAAGATGTTTTTGATGAGGACCACCTAGATGGCACACCACCTATTGTTGATTCTAGCTTGGATATTGCTATATCTACTGACTTGCAGGAAGGTGTTGCTGAGTGGGATGCTTGCTATAAGCTCCCTCCGGAGCTACCAGGCAAATCGCCTTTACTGCTGACCCCGAGCGAGAAGCTCGTTCCTTCTTTGGTGCAGATCCCTGAAGTTGAAGCTAAACACCCCCCTGATCGATCTAAGCATGGGGTAGACGCGACTAAGAAGGTCAAGATGGAGAAGCCGCTGAAGAAGAAGCATGGTCTAAGGTTCAAACCTTTCCATGATTGGTTCAGGAAGAAGGTATGGATTGAGAAGGTTCCCAAAGAGCCTGATGATATGGATTGAGGGTGTTCGAGTGGTATGTCGAGCCATGACATTAACTAAGGTGCTGCTCGGGAGGCAACCCGATGTTAGGTAGTTTATGTCCTTTCCCTTAGTCAATTTCTTTTGTTTTTCCCTTTAGTTCTTGTTTTTTTGTGTCGAACTAACCTGTAGGAAGCGTATCAAAGCGAAAAGGAGTTCACGGCGCCCGCCGCCCTCCTTACGGCGCCCGCCGTTTTCCCCTCCCTCGCTCACTCTGTTTGCGGCAAATGACGGAGACCGCCGTGTAATCACGGCGATCGCCGCCATTTTCAGGTTCGACTCCTTTCCTTATCCAAAAAAAAATTTGGGCCCCGAAAAAACCTTAAGCGGGGAGCAAAAGACGAAAATAAAATACCCCGAAAAGACCTTAAACGGGGAGAAAAAGTAAAAAAAAAAAAGTTCTACTAGAGGCCAGCTGCCCAGCGTTTCCTATGGAGAGATGGTGCGCATCATGTTGTCAAGGAAGAGACATTAGCCCCACTTTGTATTTGGCAACGATGGTAGCCCTGCAGTCGACAGTTGGAGATGAGATATACCAGGGCCCAACCACGATGACATCTGGGCCCATTTTTGAAGGCCATGCAACCCTGTTCCCTTGATTGACCACTACTTCCCCAGAGTGGTTCATTTTGGTTGCATGGTACATGTTGATGGAGTTGAAGGCCGTGCCGCCCTGATTTCCTGAATAACCCCCGCACTTCACAGTGGTTCCCTATGGTTGCACGGTATATGAAGGTTATAGCGTTGATGCAGACATCCAGGACATGAACTTTCATGGGTGCACCGCCAGCGACAAGGAAGTGTCCAAGCCAACTCGGCAACGTTGTGAGTTACTTTTTTGCTTTTCCCTGTGCTTTATTCTTTTGTCTTTCATTACATTGAGGACAATGCAATGTTTAAGCATGGGGTGGGGTTTTAAGCATGGCGTCAAGTTACACCGCGGGGCGGTGAGTTCCACCGCGGGGCGGTGAGTTCCACCGCGGGGCGGTGAGTTTCACCGCGGGGCGGTGAGTTCCACCGCGGGGCGGTGAGTTCCACCGCGGGGCGGTGAGTTCCTTTTTCAACTTCTGCGACACTTTAGTAGAAACACCATAACTTTTGATTACCAACTCGGATTGCGCTCATATTTTGAGGACTTGCAGTAGACTTCAAGATCTAACTCCTCGAATTGGAAGCACTTATTCATATGGATTGTTATTGATTTGACTAGACTAATCACATAGTTAGGTTTAGTAATTATCTATTACTAGGGTTTGGAATTGACCGGTCGATGATTCCTTATCTAGAGTAGCATCCATAATTATCCAGGACTGGTAGGACTAGATTATTATGAAAGAAGATTGATTGCATGTTAAATTATTGCGGGTTGTGATTATTTGACATGTATCCTGGTTTGATCCTATGCCCAATGCTATTATTGTTCTAAATCTTGATTGTTTCTTGTGCGTTCAATAATAAGAGTTGCTAGGACTGGTAGGACTAGTAACTATACAAGAATAGGGACAGGAATAAACAAAGGAAAGGAATAGAGAGAACCTAGGACCAATCTACCATAGGAAAAGTGGATCTTGTTTGGCTAAGTGTTTTTCCCACATTTGATTACACTCTTTGCTTATTTGTTGTGTTTACTTTCTTGATTACAAAACCAACCAAAAACTCCCCCATCTTGTTACTATTGCATGCGAACAACACATAGATTAATCTCTTCCTCCTTGTGGATTCGATCCTTACTTGCCCTAACTACTTGTTTAGGTTTGTTTAGGTTTATTTTGATTTAGTGGTATACGACAATCGCTTGTCATTGTTGTATCATCCGGGCAAGGCTAATGTGGTAGCCGATGCTTTGAGCCGAAAGACGCCGCACGAGACCATAGTAGCTCTGCTCACTGCCCAAACCAAACTACATCGAGGATTGTGCAATATTGATGTCTTGTATGATCAACGTCGGGGATGCCTGAGTATGTTGGAGACTCAGGCTATGCTACTCGATCAGATCAAGGAGAAGCAGGTTCATGATCTGATCTTAGTGAAGTGATGGATGGGAAAGCTCTGGGATTCGTGATTCAAGATGATGGATCACTCTGGTTTCAGGACCGAATCTGTATGCCTGACATAGATGGCCTTCGTCAATTGGTGATGAAGGAGGCCCATTCGTCAACTTATTTTGTACATCCAGGGTCCAGTAAGATGTACAAGGACCTCAAAAAGAAATTCTGGTGGCCCAACATGAAGTGGGACGTAGCAGAATTTGTGGAGAGATGCTTGACTTGTCAGAAGGTCAAGATTGAACACCGCAGACCAGGTGGTGAATTGCAACCTCTCCCAGTGCCAGAGTGGAAGTGGGAGGATATTGCAATAGACTTCGTCACGGGGTTGCCGAAGACTCAGAGTCAGAAGGATGCCATATGGGTGATCATTGACCGGCTCACGAAGAGTGCTCATTTCGTGGCCATCAAGTCAACTTGGGGAACCCATAGGCTATCAGAAGTTTTCCTACACGAGATTGTCTAATTGCATGGTACGCCAAAAACCATTGTATCGGATCGTGATGGCCGATTCATGTCGAGGTTCTGGAAGGAACTCCACAAGGCCATGGGAATTGAGTTGAGGTTCAGTACTGCGTTTCATCGCAAGACGGATGGACAGTCTAAGAGGACCACTTAGACATTGGAGGATATGCTGAGAGCTTGTGTGCTGGATCGTCCGACTAGTTGGGAGAACAGCTTGAGTCTGATTGAATTCACGTACAACAATAGATGGCATTCCACCATCGAGATGGCTCCATTCGAGGCTTTGTACGGTCGAAAGTGCAGATCTCCGATTTGTTGGGATGAGAATGCCGACAAGATTCTGCTCGGACCGGAGTTAGTTGAGAGGACTGCCTCGGATATTGCCTTGGTCAGACAGAGGATGCTTACAGCTCAGAGTCGACAGAAGTCTTATGCTGATTTGAAGCGCAGGAATGTCAAGTTTGAGGTAGCGGATAAGGTGTTTGTCAGGGTGTCGTCATCCAAGGGTGTGTTTAGATTCGGCAAGTGTGGGAAGCTCAACCCTCGCTACGTGGGACCGTTTGGAATCCTTGACAGAGTCGGATCTCTAGCATACCGTTTGGCATTGCCACCGTCGGCACATCCGGTGCATAACGTGTTCCACGTGTCTTTGCTGAGAAAGTATGTGCCAGATGAGTCTCATGTGCTGAGTTATGACGACATCGAAATTCAGGAAAATGGTACATACAAGGAGAGACCTGTGCGTATTCTCGAACGCCGCGAGAAGCACTTAAGGAACAAGGTGGTACCATTGGTACGAACCCTCTGGTCCAAGTCAGGATCTGAGGAGATGACTTGGGAAACTTGGGAGACTGAGTCTGATATGATTAGTCATTTTCCCGAGCTGTTTTCGGCCTAGTTTTGGGGTTGAAACTTTTTTTTGAGGGGAGGGTATTGTAATAACCCCTACAAAGTCCCAACTATCATTTTGTAAGAAAGACGTGTTGGGAAAATTCTGTAACCTCTGTAAGGACCTTTTGAACGAGTTCATATACGTTTAAATATACTGGGTCTTAAAAATTAATTGAGGAGTGTTGTTGGATCGTTAGAGTTACGTCTGAGGGAACAAAGGCTTTGTTCCCACAGAAGGCACAACGGATTAAAAACAACAAGAAAGATAATGAACGAACTCACGATATATAGTGGAAACCCTGATTGGCAAAACTAGTTTCTCAAGGAAAAACCACTACCTTCAAGCTTCCGCTTGAGAGGATTTTGAAGCGTCTACTTGTCTTATTGATTTCTTGTTCGATTACACTTGTATCCTGGACTTCAACCTCTAGACTTCCCACCTAGATTTGAAACCTCTTCTACAACGATGAATCGAACTCAACCCTCAAAGACTCACAAACTTTTCACTCTCTTTTTCTTCTCAACTGAACGCTCTCAGTTCTTCTTTTTCCTCTCCGTGGTTACATAGAAAAGAATCCATACTTCTATTAAATACAACTCGGAAAAACCCTAATTGTAACAAGATAATCCTATCTTCCTAAACTTGGTAACAAGATGATATTAATTGATTTGAAGAATATTATCTTAACAACCGATATTATCTAAGGAAATAATTCCTAAGATAACATTAACGTATTAAGATAAGATTCTTCTCTCTCCAAATATATTATCTTAGGAAAGTTTTGCTAAGATAACACATTCGGATTCTCTCTCCAAATCTTCTTTTCGGCGAGATCCTTCCAGCCGAAATCCTATCCTTTGACCGCGTGATTCTCCGTGATTTGTTTCCATAATCGTCACGCTGGATTTCTTCCTTCCATTCGCAGCTTTGATCTTGTTCGTCACTATTGTTCCTTGAGAGGTAACAAAGCACATGAACAGAGCTTTGTTCCCTCTGCGATCCTTTGCTGCAATGGTTCCCTGAGATAACTGTCTTTGTTCCTGAAACACTTAGTACCCAGATTAGTTGAATGTTTGTTACCATCAAAACCTAAAGAATTCAACAAATTTCCTCTTTTTGATGGTGACAAACACCCTTGACAATAAAGCATACACGTATGAGATAAAGACAGTTATGGAGAGAAAGTCTTCCCACTAAGGCAGTATTAGTTCCCCCTCAACTCAGCAACATATGAAACCATGTTCTGTTCCCCATTAACCAAGGCTACCTGTCATTTTCCCCCTTTTGGCATCATCAAAAACATAAGTAAAGAGATAGAGAGAAAAAGACCACAGCATGATAAGCAAAATAATTCCTTTTGCATTAGATTGAAACGCACAAACATAGATTGCATGTAAAGACAACAACAAAATGAGCACATGTAACACATATGATTAACATGCCAATCATTGCAAACACATGAAACAGAAGCAAAGAAAAGCAAAGTAGTAGGGGAAGATGTGCTGGGAACAAAAGAGGGATTGGTTAGCCAGAGAAAGACGAATCAAGCACCACTGGTGCCTATAGAGGGAGCTGAAATATGAATAGCAATTTAGGCATTCACTTACTCCGTAAGACGCCTTTGTTGTTCTGCCAACATAGATATTGCACGAGACAAACTTCTCACGGTCATTCCTCAAATCAGATTCCACCTTTTGTTCTCCCTCAGAGTCTGCACCTTCAGACTCTTCTTCCTCCACACCAGCTTCCATCTCACGTCTAACCTTGACCCAACCAACACCTTCTTGTAACACAAACTACTCCTTGTGTAGGTTACAAGCCTCCAGCCACCAGTAGAAGAAGGATTCATTGGTCGCCTCTTTGTGTACCTTGGAGTGTTCCAGTTTTTTTTTTTTTTTTTTGGAACAGTACAAGGGAGCGATAAGGTAACTTTGCTGAAGTCGCCATATAGGTAGGAGGGGAGTAACCACGAGAATCATTCTCCATATCTTTTCAAGTGCAAAGGGTATTACTCCAAATCCTCCTCTTTCCTTCTTTTTCCAAGATCACAACCAATAAGATATCTTCCAAAAATAGATCTTGTAAAAGATTCTGTCCAAATCCATCAAAGCCCACAAAATCTCAAGCGCAACAACCATCACGCAACCACCACATCACCTTTTATGCACGAACACTTCTCAAGCAGTTGCAAGCCATCATTACACATCATACCTGTCAAATCCCAGCCACAGACCACAGAGGCGACAATTCGTATTCTCGACTTTCCGAAAAAAATAGAGGAGTGTGATGCGGGGGTAATGTTACCAGAGAGGGTACAAAGAACATCACACATAAACATATACGAGAATTTTTAATAATGTTTAATCATGAATGAGAGGCTCCCAGATGTGGATGATTAGAGGGGCTCACAGGAAGCATCAAGCATGATGGCTAAGGTAAGCTGTAGAGTCAACAATCATTTGGGCTTATAATGAGGGATCAATGCATTAAGTTGACTCTTTTAGGCCGAAAGAAAGCTGAATCATGTATTAACAAGATAGCATAGAGAATCATGCATGAGATTTTGCACATAAGTGAAGTATTAGCATGAGTCTAAGCAAGACATTCAACAAATGATCAAGAGAATAAATGCAGATCAAGACATGATGATTAACCTTTCACACTTTACCATGTAATTTAGTCAATCATCGAGGGAACACACGATAGACATAAGGTTAAGGGAACAAACCAGACTCTGTATGAAACTGAATGTAGAGTTCCCCAATTAGTGCCCTAATGAGAAAATTGGCCTTCTTATTCTTTGTTCCACGAAATTCCTTGGATGCCAATCTTTCTCTGCATAGTGATGCCTTATCTCGATGTACATGGTACCTTTGTCACCAGGCCTTTGAGTCTCAAACATTCCTGCAGAAGTGAGGTGAGACTCGCTTTGTTCCCTGCCAGGTAACTGAACTTAATACGAGTGAAATACCGGGAACTTTCCTCACTTTATCCTGCACAGAAAGAGTTAGTTCTTGCGAACCCAGACAAGCTTATGCTTTCTGGGTGTGGGAGCAACATATTTGATTTCTGGAGGTTTAGCATTCATTTTCTCCCTAGTGGTTCGAGCAAGTTCATCATTGTGTTTCTTCAGGAGGCACTCTTGTTTATAGTGACCAGAGTGCCCACAATACCAACATACTCTTTGACACTTTAGATCAACATACTTACTTCAACCTCTAGACTTCCCACCTAGATTTGAAACCTCTTCTACAACGATGAATCGAACTCAACCCTCAAAGACTCACAAACTCTTCACTCTCTTTTTCTTCTCAACTGAACGCTCTCAGTTCTTCTTTTTCCTCTTCGTGGTTACATAGAAAAGAATCCATACTTCTATTAAATACAACTCGGAAAAACCCTAATTGTAACAAGATAATCCTATCTTCCTAAACTTGGTAACAAGATGATATTAATTGATTTGAAGAATATTATCTTAACAACCGATATTATCTAAGGAAATAATTCCTAAGATAACATTAACGGATTAAGATAAGATTCTTCTCTCTCCAAATATATTATCTTAGGAAATTTTTCCTAAGATAACACATTCGGATTCTCTCTCCAAATCTTCTTTTCGGCGAGATCCTTCCAGCCGAAATCCTATCCTTTGACCGCGTGATTCTCCGTGATTTGTTTCCATAATCGTCACGCTGGATTTCTTCCTTCCATTCACCGCGTTGATCTTGTTCGTCACTATTGTTCCTTGAGAGGTAACAAAGCACATGAACAGAGCTTTGTTCCCTCTGTGATCCTTTGCTGCAATGGTTCCCTGAGATAACTGTCTTTGTTCCTGAAACACTTAGTACCCAGATTAGTTGAATGTTTGTTACCATCAAAACCTAAAGAATTCAACAAGTGCTAAAACCAAAGTTTAGCAAAATCCGCGATCAAACCCGCGAGCAAGGGCCACGAGCGCGAGTGCAACAGATCCGCGACCGCGGTTTTGAAACCGCGGGCACGGTTTTGCCTGGGTAAACCGCGATCGTGGTTCTGAAACCGCGACCGCAGGAGCCTCTGTTCGTCTTCCTCACCTGCTTCTAGAAGGCCGGCGAATGGCTTTCTCCTCGTGCTCCTAACGTCGGGGAGTGGAAATGGTTGGCTTGCTCGGTGTGGGATGAACTCCTTCTCCTCCATGCCTATAAAAAGGGGGTTGTGGCAGCCATTCTCTTCATCGATCTCAAGCTATCTTCCTTCTCTTCAAAAGTTATTGTGTTCTTCGCCAGAGTTGTTCGTCGCCGGAGTTTTAGTGGTCGTCGGAGGTCGCTCGTAGCTTATGCGTGATCCTTGGAGTAGTGGTGATACGCGGTGGTTCAGAAGTGGAGTGCAAGCCTCGTCGTCGTCGTCGGTAAGGCTTCGAAGCCGCCCTAACCTCGCGTCGATGGAGACCCGTGACCGCGGCTCCATCCACCGCGACCGCGGGCTTGGCCCAGAAAACCGTGACTGCGGTTAAGCTAACTGCGACCGCGGCTTTGCCCAGCAAAGTGCAATCCCGGCCACGGTAACCACGGCTGCGGCTCAGGCCTTTTTTCCCTTCGTTTTGTTTCGTTTCGTATTGCCGTATCGTATCTAACGTAGGCTTCCGTCTTATAACTCGCCGTCATCGTAGGAATCCATACTCAGATTCAAGTTCCAGATCTCGAACCCGATCTCTTCGTTCGTCGAAACTAAAGGCAAGTGGTTGTTCACTCTTGCTCATTATTCCATGTTTCCCTTGATTATCAATTAT
The DNA here is from genome assembly GCA_027886185.1 of Rheum nobile. Lineage (NCBI taxonomy): Eukaryota > Viridiplantae > Streptophyta > Magnoliopsida > Caryophyllales > Polygonaceae > Rheum > Rheum nobile. The sequence continues at coordinate 370,320 of WOAB01000081.1, forward strand.
TTGATTGTTAATTAAGATGGAATAAAAGTTGTTGTTTTATGTTTGGGAACATATTTAATAAAACAATGTGTTAAAATATGAATCGATGATAGGTTATATATATTGCTAGAAACAATGCTATTATATATGATATTATCGTAATGGTTTTGGTGTGGATTTATGGATGAACGTACATGTGTAGTTAGAACGAGTATTCGTAGGAACGCTATGTACCTTGCGAGGTCTAGTCGTTTCTGTATAACTGGTATTAGGAGGATTTTTCCCTAGTACTTCTGGTCATGACCGTACCCTTATTCAGGGTAGGTGCACTTAGCTAGTGCCAACGTTCGGGATTCATTCCCAGAAATATCTCTCGTATCGAGATGATGTGAATTAAAAGTTGTAACGTGAATGTACGTTTTGGAATTAATTAAGATAAGTGCATTTACGCACATAATTAATACACCCTCGGGCGAGGAGTACAACGTGGAAACCGCCCGGACTCTTGTTAGCGTAAGTCTTCTATCCAATCTGGATTCGCATTACGCGGTGAGGTTGGTTGTGGACCCAAATAATCAAGGTCGTGTTTTAAACTTGTGTGAAAACTTAACGTTCCCAAACAATTGTCATACGTTTCCCATAAGACTCAATTCCTTTGGAGTCTTCTCTTCATACGTTTCCCATAAGACTCAATTCCTTTGGAGTCTTCTCTTGATCATTCTTCTTTTTGTGTTTCCGTAGAAGTATTGAAGTTCACCTTGCATATCGGCTATTATTCAAGAGGCGATGGTTGTAACTTGATACGACTACTTAGAACCTTTTTATTTGTACCCTTGCATAGTCTTTCATTAGACTAACCAACCGAGTTTTATTTCTTGCATGGTTGGCTGGTGTCATCTGCCTCATACGACACATCAGGTAAATTTCCTCAGCCGTGAAGGCCAGATTCCGACGTTGAAGGCAGTTGATGTTTTAAGTGTTTTCCCTAAGGTTGAAGATCCTGGCATGAGATCGCTCAGTTCAAACCCCTTTATGGCGTTTATTTATTTCAAACACTTCCGATGTAATAAACATTTTTGTATTTGGTTTTGTTATCAGTTGTAAACCATGACATCGGTTTGAATGTTATTTGGATAACTTTCATGTTTTTTAATAAAGTTTACAATATTATATTATTTGTTATAAAAACGGTAAGCCTTGGGTGACCCCGGGTGTGTATTCTGAAATCACTGGCGGTAATATATTTCCAAAGGTATTTTGGGGGTGTTACAAATCTACTATATAAAATTAAAGTAGAACCTTCTTCAGGCCACGTGTTGCCTCTAGAATAAGCAACATCATATTTGCCATATGCCATCACCTCAAATTTTCATATAATTTTAGATTATTTCTTACATAAATTCATATTTTTTTCCTTTTCAATTTCAATAGCAATAATATTATGGAAAAAAAATTCTTAAAATATTTATAAATCTTCCTAATCTAGTTTTTTAATAACTTGATATTGATATCTAAAATTATTATAAATATAAAAAAAGATAAACCACATATCAAATTAAATACAAAATTTCAACAACTTAATAAATATAATTTCCAAATATTAACAATAAATTTTATTTCTAAGCTTCTTAATATGGTTGCAAATAAGACAAGAAATGTGATAGGAATTTATTTTTCGAAATTTAAATGTGGCACAAATATCGACGCATTATATGAGTACGAGAATTTGTCAGTCAAAAGTCATAATGGTTTAAGTGCACATATTTCTCACAACTCATATCACAGCGACTCATATTACTTAACTTTAAGAGGAAAACATATATTAGATTTGTAATTTTTTATAGCACATTTTTATCATTAACTTTTTAGTTAATTTTTTACGATCATATTCACTTACAAATACATATGAATATATTTCTTACTCTCTCAAATTGATATTATAATTTTTTTGGGTATTATAATCAATTATGCAGATTATGTGTCGAACCTATGTAGGGCACAAGAATTAAACCACACGTGCAGAGCACGAGAGTTAAGCTAGTTATTAGTAATACAAAGAGATTGAAAGTTCAAATTACAGAACTGTGGGATGATTTTTTGTTCACTTGGACTATGATTTGCAAAGAGAAAGGGCATATAGTGAATAGATGTGCTAAATCCTCATAGGGGTGGTTACAAAAGTCACATGAAAGTGGTATGGCTAGTCTCTTCTTGACTAATCGATCTCTTAAAGCAAGTTCACTCTTAGTCATATTCCAAACAAAATTCTTAATCTTAGGTGACAAATCTAGTTTTCATAACCATGGAAAATTGGTAATAAATACGCCCTTCTGCTTATTTAGAAGATCGAGTACCGAGCTAGTTGAGAACCAACCATCTTGACTAGGATTCCAATAAAGTCAATCAATAAATGATTATGGGGGATTGGTGCTAGTAAAATGTCTTCTATAACTTCTAGGGGTAATAAGTGGACAAGCCTTGTTATAAATTGTAGGTATCCTATAGATGATTGTCTATCATGTATTGACTTACAATATGTTAACCGACACGTCCGTATGAGCTAGAATCAAAATCAATCGATGTGGTAGAAGTTATGGGTCTAACCAAAATCTAATTGTTCCCATCACCCACCTACCACATGAGTCATTTTTGGAATACTTCTCATAGTCTAATTAGTTTTGTCTACTACCAGCTTGAATTTGATTTTATCTTGTAATTGAGGAATGGGTATTTTTAAAGTATTTTTCATTAATTATTTGTACCCAATATAATTTATTATATTACATGTATATCCGGATTGTGTCGGGTGGCCCGCAGGGCCGGTATTCATGTTCGAGCCCATCCCATAGTTTTTCACAGGCCGAGCTACCCGACCTTCCGCGTTCACATCTATGTCCATGCCCCTTCTTATCAAGCGGGCTAGTCCGGGGTTGTAAAATTCTAATGGGCACACATTACATTTTTGGTGAATTAGGTGAGTATTCCTCTAAGGAGGGTTTAATTAGATATATGTGCTCCAAAAAGAATTTATTGAGTATAGGTACCCCTCCTCTTGACCATTTTTTTTCTTTTTGGGTGATGATATTTTCCGTGTGATGATACTTCTTGTTTCGAAGTGTCATCAACACTTGTTTGTAACACTTTCAAAGTGTAGTAGAAAGCTACAAGCACATATAAACTCTTGAAGTGTCTCCAGCTAATAAAACACCGGAAATTGACTGCATAACCTTTTGTCTGCCAAACATACCTTCGTCTCTTCCTTATTTGTGTTGAATTACTTAATTTGGAAATGAAGGTGAAGAATAGCAGGAGATATATACAATTTGGAAGCACTGAGGATAGTTTTTCAGAAGAGCGTTCTTTAGAGCTAGAGCTTCTACTAGGTGTTGCCTTTGATTTGCTCTTTTTCCCTTTCTGCAGATCATATTACAAACAATATCATCAGAAACGTTTGCCACTTAAGTACCAAAAAAGAAAAAAAAAATTGATAAAGAAAACAATTTGAAGGAGCTAAAACACTTGTTCCTTGTCTGCAAGCAAAATATCAGCTGTGGGCTTGTGGCATGCGGAGATTATAGAAATTCCAATAATTTGGCCATGAGATCTTCCCGAAATTCCATGGAGCTTTGGAGGAGGAGGAAAGACGAGTGTGTGGAAGTGTTGAAAAGTAATTAAAACTTAATCCATTAAAATTAGGAACTTTTTATTTAGTTAGATGTGTTTTGCTTACTTTTCTCACTTGTTAATTAGTGGATTAGCCTATTTCTAGATATGGCCTAATGAGTTTGTTAGTGCATGAAAATTGTCATCTTAGGGATCTACTTTTCTCACTTGTTAATTAGTGGATTAGCCTATTTCTAGATATGACCTAATGGGTTTGTTAGTGGATGAGAATTGTCATCTTAGGGATCTATTTAAACATTTGTTAGCCTTTTATTTATATACAATGAGCAAAAAGCATTCAACGGCTTTTACAGATTTCTTGTCTTGCTTCACGTGACCTAGGGGTGTCTTTTTTCTATCTCTCTTTTTCAATATTTTGGTATCAGAGCAACACAAAAGTGGTGTACCAAGAGTTGTATTATGGGACAAAAAAAATAGAGGAAGAGAGGGTTAAACACGTTGAGGCAAATACAAGTGAGAAATTGAGAGTGAAATTAGCATCTCAGCAAGATGCAAACCAATGATGGTACAAAAATCTCATCTCAACCCCTTATTCTGATTTTTAAGGGGATTAATTATCATTTTGGAGTTTGAAGATGAAAACCCTCTTCAAGTCCCAAGAGTTATGGAGTCTTGTTGAGCATGGGCTTGAAGATCTCCAACCGGACGAGCCCGACCAGCAGTTTTGGGAGAATTGTAAAAGAGATTCAAAGGCCTTATTCATGATCCAACAAGCCATGTATGTTGAGATCTTTCCACGGATTACAGCATCAACCACTTCTCAAGAGGCATGGGTGACTCTCAAGCAAGAGTTTATGGGTGATAAGAAGGTAATCATTGTGAAATTGTAAGCCTTACATCTTGATTTTGATACCTTAATTATGCAAGACAAAGAATCCATGCAAGAGTATTTGTCTAGGGTTTCTGAAATTGTGAATCATATAAAGTCTTATGGTGAAATTTTGAGTAGTGAATGTGTTGTTAGTAAGGTCTTGAGAAGTTTAACCAAGAAATTTGATCATATGATTGTTGCGATTGAGGAATCTAAGGTGCTTTCTACCTATACATTTGATGAACTAATGAGCTCTTTACAAGCCCATGAGGTTAGGATTAAGGAGGAGAAGGCTTTTCAAGCAAAGGAAGAGTCTTCCAACAAGGTAGGCTTTGATGGTTCAGTAAACAAAGGTAGAGGAAGAAATAGATTTCGGGCCGAGGTCGTGGTGGCGGTCGAGGCAAAGGCCATTTTGGTGACTCAAGGAGAGGCCAAAATGGTGATTTACGACAATTTCGAAGTCCAATTCAGTGTTATCATTACAATAAGTATGGTCACAAGGAAGCTGATTGTTGAAGCAAGCAGAAAGCTTATCAGAAGTCAGCCAATTTTACTGAGAATGTTGAAAAGTAAAGTATGTTGTTTATGGATCATTCACCTATCGCAAATGATATTAATGATATTTGGTATATCGATACTAAGTGCTCTAATCACATTCTAGTTCAAAATCTTTGTTTAAGGATCTTGATGAATCAGAAAAGAGTGAAGTTTGACTTAGCGATCAAGCATATTCAAATCGAAGGGAAATGTATAATTGCTATCAAAACTATTGAAGGTAATGTTAAACTCCTTCCTAATGTGCAATTTGTGCCTAGTCAAGCTCATAACTTGTTAAGTGTTGGGCAATTTCTTGATAGTGGATACTCAATTCTATTTGATGATGAGTCATGTACCATATCTAATAAAAAAGCTCTGGAAAAACTGTTGTTGTTGTTCCTTTGAAAAGAAATAGAATGTTGCCCTTTGATGTATCAAATGGTGTGACTAGAGCCCTAGTTGTTAAATGTGATAATGATGCAAAGTTATGGCATTTACACTATGGTCATTTGAATGTGAATGGTTTGAGATTTCTAAGTTAAAAGGAAATGGCAATTGGCTTGCCGAGAATTGGTGAACTTGTTTTGTGTGAAGGATGTATCTATGGAAAGTAGGCTAGAAAATCATCTCCAAGTGGAAAACCCAGGGAGCATAAGATTGTCTTGAACTTGTGCATGCTGATTTGTGTGGCCCAATGCAAACTGAGTCACTTGGTGGAATTTGCTATTTACTAATGATTACAGCCGTATGAGTTGGGTCTATTTTCAGAATTACAAGTCTAAAACCTTTGTGAATTTCAGAAAATTCAAGGCCATGGTTGAAAGGGAAAGTGGCAGAAGCTTAAAGGTTCTCTAAACTGATTGTGGTGGTGATTTTATGTCTACTAAATTTGGTGAATTTTGTGATGAGCATGGTATTCACAGGGAGCTTACAACACCTTATACACCTGAGCAGAATGGTGTCGTCGGACGAAAGAATCGAACTGTTTTTGGAAATGGCCAGAAGTATGATGAAGGCAAAGGGAGTTCCAAATCAATTCTAGAGTGAGGCATTAGCTACAAATGTCGACATTCTTAATATCTCACCCACCAAAGTTGTTATCAATTTAACTCCTTTTAAGGCATGGAGAGGTAAAAAGCCTCGGGTAAGTCACTTAAAAATCTCTGGTTGTATAGCATAGGCTTTGGTTAATCTTCATGCTAATCTTGACGAGAAATCTGAAAAGTGCATGTGTATTGGTTATTCTTCTCAATCCAAAGCATATCGTCTATATAATCCTATAAGTGGCAAAGTCATTATTAGCAAAAATATTATATTTGATGAAAAAGTAGCTCGGGTATGGAATTTGAGCAAAGGTGTCAGTTCAATTCAAGCTCCTGCAGATATTGATGTCCTCCGAAGTTCAAACATCTACAAGTTTAACATTTTCCTCACTTAGTGAACATAGATCTCCTAGTTCACCAAGCTCTTCCAACAACTCTTCGTCAAACTCTTCTAGCACCTCACCTCCCAGAAAATTTAGAACTATGGAAGAGATTTATGAGTCATGTGTTTTTTCCTTGTATGTTTCTGACCCAGGTTATTTTGAGGAAGCTACAAATAAACTAGAATGGTAGATTACTACGGCAGATGAGATGCAATCTATTGAGAAAAATTCAACTTGGGAGCTAGTTGATGTTCCCGAAGAAAGAAATGTAATTAGGCTCAAATGGTATTCCACACAAAGTATAATGCTAATGGGAGCATTCAGAAGCACAAGGTTTGAGTTGTATCCAAAGGGTATGCTCAGCAAGAAGGTATTGATTATGAGGAAACGTTTTCTCCTGTAGGTCACTGTATAACTTTTAGAATTGTTTTAGCCTTTGCTGCATAATTACATCTGCTTGTGTTTCAATTTGATGTGAAATCTGTGTTTTTGAGTAAAGAAACCGAAGGGCAACGAATTACATAATCTTAATCGTGCGTAGCCAAGCCATCGATGTAGAGTCAAAAAGGTTCCATTTGGTGAGGATGCCTCTGGTGACCAAGTTAGTGATCAATTCACAACAGTCAGTCGGGGTGGGCAGTTGACTGGTGGGAATAAAAATCTTCTTGTTGCGCGTGATCCGGATGGTATAGACAAAGGTGGAGAGAATCATAGAATTAGTGTGCATTTGAAGCCCTTTCAATCTAGCATTGATGAGGTGATGAATTGCTTGATCCATGTTGATACATGTGTTGTCCCATTGAAGCCAGTTCGAGACATGTTTGAGGGTCTACAGCGTGTAGGAGCAGCTATTCCATATATGAGAATTAGTTTCCTCGTGAGCATGACAGAGAACACATGAAGAGTCAGAGCTAGGGATCCAATGCTTCATTCTGTCTTTGGTTGGGAGGCGGCCATGAAGAGCGAGCCAAAAGATGAATGAGCACTTAGGGAAATGCAGGCCTTTCCAAACAATTTTGTCCCAGGAGATAGGAGAGCCATGTGATCTTATAGTATCATAAAGGCAAGCAGTGCTGAACTTCACAACAGCAGTGAAAACAGTAGAGTACAAGCTTTGGTGTTGGGGAAGAAGCATGAAAAAATCACGAATTCTCAAAATAGATTTCCAGTGCCAGTTGTCAGAGGGCTTAGCAGTAATACTCCAGATGCTAGAATTAGCATGATTGAGGTGAATATTAGCCCATATTTTCCAAACATTTAAGTTTGCAGAATCCGTACCTAAGGCGGGGTCCAGTTCGAGGATAGCTTTAGCCATGGATGCCTTGTTCCATGAAAGCAATTCTTTGAAACCCATGCCACCTTCATTCTTGGGCGCACAGACAGAATTCCAGCATACAAGACTACGTTTGGAATCAATGTTTCTTGACCAGAGGGAAGAACGCAGAATAGAGTTGACTTTAGTGAAAGGGAATAACACGACCTTAGCCCAGAAGTTGTTGATGCCATAAAGAACCGCGCGGATCAACTCGGTTCTGCCTGCATAAGAGAGATGTCTGGCAGTCCACGACTTGATTTTAGCCGTCATTTTGATGATGAGCGGAGCAAAGTCACAGTTTCTGGGCCTTTTGGAGCCAATGGGAACACCTAGATAGATCATTGGCAAGCTGTCTTCAGTAAAGCCAGTAACTTACAGGATAGAATTTTTGTTGGATTCATAGCTTCTACCAAAGTAGATTTTGGTCTTCTGCTGGTTAATATTAAGGCCAGATAAGTTACCAAATTGATCCAGAACATGCTTAATAGATGCAGCAGAAGCACTGTTTCCTTTGCAAAAAATAATCAAGTCATCCGCAAAGCTCAAGTGCGTGAGCTCGCTTGAGTGGCAACCAGGATGAAGACCAAAGTTGATATTGGATGCAAGCCTTTTGAGCATGCGACTGAAATATTCCAGGGCAATAGCAAATAGATAGGGGGAAAGCGGATCCCCTTGGCGAAGCCCTCTTTTTGCCTGGAAAAAGCCCTCAAGGCTCCCATTAATATTGAGAGAGAAGGTGGCAGTTGACAGACAGGATTTAATCCAACATATAAATTGAACAGGGAATCCCAAGTGGCTAAGTGATAACAGGTTTCGTCGTGTAAAACTGCTATGCAAAATATCCAAACAAACCTTAAACCGTAGTCCTAGGTAAGTAAAGGTCGAATCCACAGGGAGGCGAATTCTATCTAAATATGCAATTCGTATGTCAATCAAACGTAACCAAAGTGGGGGGTTTGTGAGTTTTGTAAGTTCTAAACATGCAAAAGGTAAACAAGCTAAATAGTTGTGAAATCGGTGATGGGAAAAGCACTTAGTCAAACAACATCTACTATTCGTATGACAAGTTGATCCTAGATACTCATTCAAAATCTCATGCAATGGAAATTCCAATTCCTTTTCAGATATAACTAATAGCACAACCAGATACTATTAGCACTAACTAATTAAACAACCCTGAAACTATCAAGATTCAGTTTAACAGCAGCCTTACGGATAGGAATATAGTTGGATACAATTCTAGCATAAAACAACCAGCTTTTATCCTAGAATGTAAATCAGTTCTCTTCTGCATAAGACTAGCACAACCAGATACTAGTACGATGTAGTTGCTATTCTGAAATAGATATGCTCAACCAGTAACAATCTAAATCTAGCAATAGATCAATAACGACAAACCCTAGTTGCGTCCAAGATAGAGATTATCAATATCAATCATAAGCAATCAAGCAAGAGAATAGTTAAAAACCATGCAATAGATTAAGAACGAGAGTCTCACAACTGAATCAAAAGGAAAGCTTCAGCGTCTGACTAAGCCAAGGGGGCTTAGTTCTTCATAACAAATACGTAGAATGAAATTAGGGTTCCGAGAGAGATTGGCTGATAGGCAAACAAGCCTTTCTCTACCCTTATATACTAAAGGAAACAAAGTCTGAATTAACCTAAAACGAAATAATAAATCGTAATAAAATAATGCAAAATAAAGCAAATAAGGAAACGGCTCGGCGGACTTCTGAACAGCGGCGGCGGGCGCTGCAACCTCCACGGCGGGCGCCGTAATGGAGGCGGGTGCCGTATTTCCACGGCGGGCGTCGTGGCCAAGTCGTAGCCATCGTTGTTGGGAGGGTTTAGGCGGCAGTCGCCGTGGCTTCTGCGGCGGGCGCCGTAAGGTACTTCCTCCGAAGTCTTCGTCTCTTCAGCTCCTTGGCGTCTACTTCTGGTGGCTTCCTCCTCAGTGTCTACTATGATCTCCAAAACGGCTCAAACACCTCCAAATACACCAACTTCGCCCCCAAACGCCATACACATGAATGTGTCTAAATCTACCCGAATGGCACCAATAAAACCTCTAATGACTCTTGGTTAAGCCCTACAAAGTAGTGCTTATCAAACTCCCCCATGCTTAGACCTTTGCTCGTCCATGAGTAAACTAATAAAGAGCCTACTCCTCCAATGTAGCATCCAAGGTCTCAGGAAGCATATCCTCCAACTAAGAGTCACCTAACCCATGCCAAGCTCCTGGCACCACTCTCATTTACAACACATCAACAACTCAACAAGCTTAAGGGGCAAGCAGAGTACTTCCCCCAAGCTAAACCCGGACATCCAATAGCGTGAGTAACCTCTAATCCTAGCCTCCATCTATTGCTCCTTATGTCTCCTAGAGTGACCTACCCGACAATCCTTCTTTGTCTCATCTTCTTATGACGCCTCGCCAAGAATAATGAGAAATCCTAAATCACTCTTCTTCTTTTCGCTCATTTTGCCAAGGCGCCCTTTCGGGTTTTCACCAAGCCACTCATTTCATTTTTCAATAGATGTGCTCACATAAACTCACGTCACTCTTGACCACATAGGCCGCCCTTTCGGGTTTTCGGTCTATCCCAGGATTTCAATTTCAGCCTTTTATCAAATTTTTGGCTCTTTTTCAATTTTTTTTTTCTTTTCCTCAACGACGTGGCAAGTATAGAACTCTCCCTCATGCTTAAACATTGCATTGTCCTTAATGTAATGAAAGACAAAAAGAATAGAAACACATGGAAAAGCAAAAAATTAACTCACAACGTTGCCGAGTTGGCTTCGACACGGAAGGTGTCGCTGGCGGTCTTCTCAATAAGCGTCCATGTCACGGGTGTCGGCATCAATGCCATAATCTTCATCTACCGTGCAACCATAGGGATCCACCGTGGGGTGTGGTGGTTATGTAGGAAAGCAGGGCTGCACGGCCTTCAACTCCATCAGCTCCTACCATGCAACCATAATGAACCACTGTGGTGAATGAGTGTTTGATCAAGGGAACGGGGTTGCATGGCCTTCAAAAATGGGCCCAGATGTTATCGTGGTTGGGCCCTGGTGTATCTCCTCTCCAGCTGTCGACGGCAGGGCCACCATCGTTGCCAAATGAATGTAGGGTGAATGTATTCCTCCGTTAGCAACATGATGCGCACCTCTCGTGGGAAATCTGGACATCCCGGTAAAACTTTTTTTTTTCCCTGTTTAAGGTTTTTTCGGGGTATTTTTTTTTTTTTAGATTAAAAAAAAACGAACCAGAGAATGGCGGCGATCGCCGTAATTAAACGGCGGTCGCCGTCATTTGCCGCAAGCAAAGTGAACGAGGGAGGTGATTACGGCGGACGCCGTAAGCTAGGCGGCGGGCGCCGTTAACTCCTTTTTCACTTTGAAACGCTTCCTACAGGTTAGTTCGACACAGAAAGGAAAAACTAAAAGGAAAAACAAAAGAAAATGACTAAGGGAAGGAAAATAAACTACCTAACATCGGGTTGCCTCCCGATCAGCGCCTTAGTTAATGTCGTTGGCTCGACATACTACTCGAACATCCTCAATCCATATCGTCAGGCTCTTTAGGAACCTTCTTAATCCATACCTCCTTCCTGAACCAGTTATGGAAAGGTTTGAACCTTAGACCATTCTTCTTCTTCTTCAGCGGCCCCTCCATCTTGACCTTCTTAGTCGCGTCTCCCTCATACTTAGATCGATCAGGGGGGTGTTTAACCTCAACTTCAGGGACCTGCATCACAGATGGAACGAGCTTCTCGCTCGGAGTTAGCAGTAAAGGCGATTTGCCTGGTATCTCCAGAGGAGGCTTATAGTCAGCGACCAACTCAGTGACGACGTCCTGCGAGTTAGTAAATGAAGCAGAACCCAAGCTAGAATCAACAATGAGAGATTGCGTGTCATCTAGGCGGTCCTCATCAAAAACAACTTGCACCACAGGCTCAAGTACATCAATTGCACACAGAGAATGATCATCAGAAGGATATTTCATGGCTTCATAGATATTGTAGTTAATAGTTTGGCCATCAAATTCCATAGTCAAGGAACCAGTACTCACATTGATCTTAGTGTTGGCAGTTTTCAGGAAGGGTCTCTGATAAGCACTACTTTGTAGGGCTTAAGTAAGAGTCATTAGAGGTTTTATTGGTGCCATTCGGGTAGATTTAGACACATTCATGTGCATGGTGTGTGGGGGCGAAGTTTGGTAATTAATTAAAGGCCACGTGATGCTGGAATGATGTGGAGCTCGGCCCATGGATGAGAAGCATGATGAGAAAGGCCCAATTGAAGGCTGGGGCCCACGTGAAGGCTGGGGCCCGCGTGAAACGAAGAAGAAATTGCTTCCGCGTGAAATTGAAGTTGGAAAGAATTGGATGATGACACCGCATGAAGTCGGCGTGCTGAAGCTGATGCATGGAATGGGCCGAAGCTGTTGCCGAAGTTGCCACTGCATGATTGGGCCGAGATGTCTGCCGAATTGGAGTGGGCCGGTGATGCTTTGCTGGAGCGAGATGCTGAACGAGACCGAGCTGCTGAGCGAAGATGCTTTGCCGAGAATTGCGAGATTACGGGATTAATTTCCCAAATTCGTTTGTTTATTTTATCATTAATTTAATTATTATTTATTTTATTATTTCGTTTTAGGTTAATTTAGATTTTATTTCCTTTAGTATATTAAGGTGGAGAAAAGGCTTTTTGCCAATCTATCATCTAATAATCTTCGTTTTTCTCTTGAACCCTAATTCCCTTTTCTACGTTATGAAGAACTAAGCCTCCTTGGCTTAGTCAGAAGCTGAAGCTTTCGTTTCGATAAAGTTGTGAGATTCTCGTTCTTAATCTATTGCATGGTTTTATCTTTCTCTTGCTTAAGTTGCTTATGATTTATATTGATAATCTCTATTTGGACGCAACTAGGGTTTATTGGTATTGATTGATTGCTAGATTTAGATTGTTATTGGTTGAGCATATCTATTTCAGAGTAGCAACTGCATCGTACTAGTATCTGGTTGTGCTAGTCTTATGCAGAAGAGAATTGATTTACATTCTAGGATAAAATCTGGTTGTTTTATGCTAGAATTGTATCCAACTATATTCCTATCCGTAACGCTGCTGTTAAACTGAATCTTGATAGTTTCAGGGTTGTTTAATTAGTTAGTGCTAATAGTATCTGGTTGTGCTATTAGTTGTATCTGAAAAGGAATTGGAATCTCCATTGCATGAGATTTTGAATGAGTATCTATGATCAACTTGTCATACGAATAGTGGATGTTGTTTGACTGAGTGCTTTTCCCATCACTGATTTCAAAACTCTTTCGCTTGTTTACTTTTGCATGCTTAATTACTTAAACTCACAAAACCCCTCTTTGGTTACTTTGCTTTGACACATAATTTGCATATTTAGATAGAATCCGCCTCTCTGTGGATTCGACCTTTACTTACCTAGGACTACGGTTTAGGGTTTGTTTGGATATTTTGCATAGCAGTTTTTAGAACGACAAAAAAACCTATTATCAAATTGGCGTCGTTGCCGGGGAGGCAATAATCTATTTTGTGTGATTTGTGTGTCAACTATTGTGTGGACCTATCTTACGGTCCACACCCGTGCTATTGATTTTTGTTTTTCCTTTTTGATTTTGTTACAGAGATGGATAGATTTCCCCAATTCCAGCAGGAGCCGCGATATGACCCATACTCCTATGCATATACTCCAGGGTGGGGACATCACCCCAATTCGAGTTATGGGAACCTGCAATACCCTTCATATGATCATGACTACTAGGAGTTCTACCCAGAACCAAACCAACAACAGGGTAATCCTTCACCTTCTATGGATGACATGATGAAGATGTTGATGCAGAACATTGCTAAGTTGAGTAAGAGTTCATTGCAATTCCAAGAAACTACAATAGCTAGCATTCAGAACTTGGAAAGGCAATTTGGCCAGATCTCTCAGGTGGTGAGCAAGCTTGACGCGAAGATGTCTGGTAAACTTCCATCTCAAACGGAAGTGAACCCGAGCATTAGGAATGTCAGTGCTATGACTCTGAGGAGCGGGAAGAGGCTCGAAGAAGATAAATCTGAGGCCAACGAGGAAGAACACGAGGATTTGGAGCAGAACAGTGACGGCGACCGCTGTGAAAATGGCTATCGCCGCGAAACACACGGCGACCGCCATGAAACACACGGAGACCGCCGCAAAACACACGGCGACCGCCGCGAAAGGGACGCTGCTCTCGACCTGGAGGATAAAAATTACGGCGACCGCCGCAACAATTACGGCGACCGCCGTGACGGTGAAAATTTTCTCGGAAATCCTGATGACGTTCACGGCGCCCGCCGCACTTCTTACGGCGCCCGCCGCCCCTCTGAAGTCGATGCTGAGGCTGAGAAGGAGTATGTGCCTCCAATTTTTCCTGAGTGGAAGCCCATAGCACCATTCCCATCTGCATTGAAGCGTACCAAGCCACTTGCACAGAACAAGGACATATTTGAGATGTTCAGAAACGTTGAGGTCAATATGCCTCTCCTAAATTTGATCAAGTCTGTCCCTCGTTATGCGAAGTTCTTGAAGCAGATGTGCACCACAAAGAGGAATCAGGATAGAAACAGCAAGAAGAAGGTCAAGGTAAGCGAACATGTCTCTGCTATTTTTCAGAAGCGCTTACCCAAGAAATGTGGCGACCCAGGTATGTTCACCATCCCCGTCACCATTGGAGGTACCAAGTTCAATAAAGCTATGTTAGATTTGGGTGCTTCCATAAATGTTTTACCGTCATCTCTTTGTGAATCCTTAGGATTAGGACCCATGCATGCGACCAATATTTCCATTCAGTTAGCTGATAGATCTAGTGTGCGTCCTATAGGGATTGTGGAGGATGTCTTGGTTAGGGTTGGTGATCTTACTTTTCCTGCTGAATTCTATGTGCTTGATATGGAACATGATATGCATGCAACCCCTATTCTGTTAGGGAGACCATTCTTGAAAACTGTCAACACTAAGATCAACGTGAGTACTGGTTCTTTAACCATGGAATTTGATGGCGAAACTATTAACTACAATATCTATGAAGCCAGAAAATTTCCTTCTAATGATCTTTCTTTGTGTGCAATTGATACCCTTGAGCCTGTGGTGAAAGATGTTTTTGATGAGGACCACCTAGATGACCCACCACTTATTGTTGATTCTAGCTTGGATATTGCTATATCTACTGACTTGCAGGAAGGTGTTACTGAGTGGGACGCTTGCTATAAGCGCCCTCCGGAGCTTCCAGGTAAATCACATTTGCTGCTAACTCCGAGCGAGAAGCTCGCTCCCTCGTTGGTGCAGGTCCCTGAAGTTAAGGTTAAACACCCCCCGGATCGATCTAAGCATGGGGTAGACGCGACCAAGAAGGTCAAGATGGAGAAGCCAAGGAAGAGGAAGCATGGTCTAAGGTTCAAACCTTTCCATGATTGGTTCAGAAAGGAGGTATGGATTAAGAAGGTTCCCAAGGAACCTGACGATATGGATTGAGGTTGTTCGAGTAGTATGTCGAGCCACGACATTAACTAAGGCGCTGTTCGGGAGGCAACCCGATGTTAGGTAGTCTATTTTATTTCCCTTAGTCTTTATTCAGTTGTTTTTCTTTTTGTTTTTTCCTTTCTATGTCGAACTAACCTGCAGGAAGCGCGAAAAAACGAAAATGGTGTTCACGGCGCCCGCTGCGAAATTTACGGCGCCCGTCGTAAATGCCTCGCCAAGCAAGTTGGCTACGACCTAAAAACGGCGACCGCCGCACCCTTCACGGCGACCGCCGCAGTTTCTCAGGTAAAAAAATTTAAAAAAAAATTTAAAACAAATTTAAAAAAAAAATTCGAAAAAAATGGGCCCCGAAAAAACCTTAAACGGGGAGCAAAAGACGAAAATAAGATACCCCGAAAAGACCTTAAACGGGAAGAAAAAGTCAAAAAAAAAAATTGAAAAAAAAATTACCCAGCTGTCCAGATTCTCCACGGAGAGGTGCGCATCATGTTGCTAACGGAAGATTACATTCACCCTACTTTTACTTGGCAACGATGATGGCCCTACAGTCCACAGCTGGAGAGGAGGTACACCAGGGCCCAACCACGATGACATCTGGGCCCATTTTTTAAGGCCATGCAACCCTGTTCCCTTGATTGACCACTATTCACCAGAGTGGTTCCTTATGGTTGCATGGTACAAGTTGATGGAGTTGAAGGTCGTGCAGCCCTGATTTCCTACATAACCACTACACTTCACAGTGGTTTCCTATGGTTGCACGGTATATGAAGGTTATAGCGTTGATGCAGACATCCAGGACATGAGCTTTCATGAGTACACCGCTAGCGACAAGGAAGTGTCCAAGCCAATTCGGCAACGTTGTGAGTTATTTTTTGCTTTTCCCTGTGCTTTATTCTTTTGACTTTCATTACATTGAGGACAATGCAATGTTTAAGAATGGGGTGGGGTTTTATACTTGCTACGCTGATGAGGAGAAAAATAAAAAAAAATGAAAAAAGCCAAAAAATTTGAAAAAAGGCTATCATAAAAATCCTGGGATAGGTCGAAAACCCGAAAGGGCGGCCTAGGCAATAAGCAGGTGGCTTGGACCAGCATTAGGCTGGGGTAATATGAGGTCAAGAGTGACGTGAGCTTATGTGAGTACATCTATTGGAAAATGAAATGAGTGGCTTGGTGAAAACCCGAAAGGGCGCCTTGGCAAAACGAGCGAAAAAGAAGAAGAGTGATTTTAGGATTTCTCTTTATTCTTGGCGAGGCGTCATAAGAAGGGGATACAAAGAAGGATTGTCGGGTAGGTCACTCTGGGATACATAAGGAGAAATAGATGGAGGCTAGATTAGAGGTTACTCACACTTTTGGATGTCCGGGTTTAGCTTGTGGGAAGTACTCTGCTTGCCCTTAAGTTTGTTGAGTTGTTGATGTGTTGTAAATGAGATTGGTGCCAAGAGTTTGGCATGGGTTAGGTGACTCTTAGTTGGAGGATATGCTTCCTGAGACCTTGGATGCTGAATTGGAGGAGTAGGCTCTTTATTAGTTTACTCGTGGACGAGCAAAGGTCTAAGCATGGGGTGGTTTGATAAGCACTACTTTGTAGGGCTTAAGTAAGAGTCATTAGAGGTTTTATTGGTGTCATTCGGGTAGATTTAGACACATTCATGTGCATGGTGTGTGGGGGCGAAGTTTGGTAATTAATTAAAGGCCACGTGATGCTGGAATGATGTGGAGCTCGGCCCATGGATGAGAAGCATGATGAGAAAGGCCCAATTGAAGGCTGGGGCCCACATGAAGGTTGGGGCCCGCGTGAAACGAAGAAGAAATTGCTTCCGCGTGAAATTGAAGCTGGAAAGAATTGGATGATGACACCGCATGACGTCGGCGTGCTGAAGCTGATGCATGGAATGGGCCGAAGCTGCTGCCGAAGTTGCCACTGCATGATTGGGCCGAGATTGGAGTGGGCCGGTGATGCTTTGCTGGAGCGAGATGCTGAACGAGACCGAGCTGCTGAGCGAAGATGCTTTGCCGAGAATTGCGAGATTACGGGATTAATTTCCCAAATTCGTTTGTTTATTTTATCATTAATTTAATTATTATTTCGTTTTAGGTTAATTTAGATTTTATTTCCTTTAGTATATTAAGATAGAGAAAAGGCTTTTTGCCAATCTATCATCTAATAATCTTCGTTTTTCTCTTGAACCCTAATTCCCTTTTCTACGTTATGAAGAACTTAGCCTCCTTGGCTTAGTCAGACGCTGAAGCTTTCGTTTCGATAAAGTTGTGAGATTCTCGTTCTTAATCTATTGCATGGTTTTTATCTTTCTCTTGCTTAAGTTGCTTATGATTTATATTGATAATCTCTATTTGGACGCAAATAGGGTTTATTGGTATTGATTGATTGCTAGATTTAGATTGTTACTGGTTGAACATATCTATTTCAGAGTAGCAACTGCATCGTACTAGTATCTGGTTATGCTAGTCTTATGCAGAAGAGAATTGATTTACATTCTAGGATAAAATCTGGTTGTTTTATGCTAGAATTGTATCCAACTATATTCCTATCCGTAACGCTGCTGTTAAACTGAATCTTGATAGTTTCAGGGTTGTTTAATTAGTTAGTGCTAATAGTATCTGGTTGTGCTATTAGTTGTATCTGAAAAGGAATTGGAATTTTCATTGCATGAGATTTTGAATGAGTATCTATGATCAACTTGTCATACGAATAGTGGATGTTGTTTGACTGAGTGCTTTTCCCATCACTGATTTCAAAACTCTTTCGCTTGTTTACTTTTGCATGCTTAATTACTTAAACTCACAAAACCCCCCTTTGGTTACTTTGCTTTGACACATAATTTGCATATTTAGATAGAATCCGCCTCCCTGTGGATTCGACCTTTACTTACCTAGGACTACGGTTTAGGGTTTGTTTGGATATTTTGCATAGCAGTTTTTAGAACGACAAAAAAACATGTTATCAGTCTCCCTAACAGAATAGGGGCTACATGCATATCATGTTCCATATTAAGCACATAGAAGTCAGCAGGAAAAGTAAGATCACCAACCCTAACCAAAACATCCTCCACTATCCCTATAGGACGCACACTAGATCTATCAGCTAACTGAATGGCAATATTAGTGGCATGCATGGGTCCTAATCGTAAGGATTCACAAAGAGATGAAGGTAGAACATTAATGGAAGCACCCAAATCTAACATAGCTTTATTGAACTTGGTACCTCCAATAGTAATAGGGATGGTGAACATACCTGGGTCGCCACACTTCTTGGGTAAGCGCTTCTGAAACACAGCAGAAACATGTTCGCTTACCCTTACCTTCTTCTTGTTGTTCCTATCCTGATTCCTCTTTGTGGTGCACATCTGCTTCAAGAACTTGGCATAACGAGGGACAGACTTGATCAAATTTAGGAGAGGGATGTTGACCTCAATGTTTCTGAACATCTCAAACATGTCCTTGTCCTGCGCAAGTGGCTTGGTACGCTTCAAAGCAGACGGAAATGGTGCAACAGGCTTCCAATCAGGAAAAATCGGAGGTTCATACTCCTTCTCAGCCTCAGGATCAGCTTCAGAGGGGCGGCGGTCGCCGTAAGAAGGGCGGTGGTCGCCGTAAGAAGGACGGCGGTCGCCGTGAACATCATCAGAAAGTTCGGGATTTGGCTCACCGTCACGGCGGGCGCCGTAAGGTTCACGGCGGTCGCCGTGAATTGTGCGGCGGTCGCCGTAAGAATTGCGGCGATCGCCGTAAGGTACTTCCTCCAAAGTCTTCGTCTCTTCAGCTCCTTGGCGTCTACTTCTGGTGGCTTCCTCCTCAGTGTCTACTATGATCTCTAAAACGGCTCAAACACCTCCAAATACACCAACTTTGCCCCCAAACGCCATACACATGAATGTGTCTAAATCTACCCGAATGGCACCAATAAAACCTCTAATGACTCTTGGTTAAGCTCTACAAAGTAGTGCTTATCACTAAGCGTCTGGAACAAAAATTCCCAATTGAGGGAATCAAAAGCTTTATGAAATACAACTTTAATTGCGCACCTGGAAGGGGTAGAACGCTAACCATAGTGCTTGAGAATATCTCCACAGATAAGCAGATTATGCTGGATAGATCTACCTGGAATGAAAGCGCCCTGACAGTCATTAATAATATGAGGAAGGATGTGCTTCAGCCTGTTGGCAAGGGTCTTAGAGATAGCACGATACATGATGGTGCAGCAAGAAATAGGCCTGAAGTATTTGGCATGGGTGGGGTTGCTCACTTTGGGAACAAGTGAGATAGCCGTGTGGTTAACCTGCTTAAGAAGCTTACCGGACTGGAAGAATTCAAGAACAACACTAATAACATCAGTGCTTATGGAGCTCCAGGTTTCTTTGAAGAAGAATGGATTGAAGCCATCCGGGCCTGAAGATTTGTTGTTTCCCATTGAGAAGAAAGCATTCTTGATTTCCATAGGCGTGATAGGCTTGATCAATTCAGCAGCCTGCTCAGGAAGGATGGACGGCCCACTGGCCAGCGGTTCAGCCAAGAAAGGAGATGAGGGAGTGGTGGTGCCCAAGAGCTTTTCAAAGAAGTTGACAAAATGGTCCGTAATCTGATTTTGCTCAGTGATGCGCCGACCATCATCATTAACAATCAGGCCAATAAAGTTTATGTTTTGTCTGCTTTTAATCTGGTTATAGAAGTAAGTTGCATTTTGATCACCAAACTTCATCCACTTCACCTTAGCAATTTGGGAGGTGAGTGATGAAAGAGCCCCCATGTTCAATTTGAGTTTCTCTCTGGCAACAGATTCTTGCTGGTGCAGGGTGCCATCAAAGGGGATTTGTTGACATAGATGTTGAATGTTGTCAAGGACGGCTTTGCCTTCAGACACCTTGACAGTAAGCTTTTCAACAGACGCTCTATCAAAACGTTTCAGTTTGCCTTTCAGAATTTTCAGCTTGGAGACAACTTGGTACATGATAAAGCCAGGAATAGGAATGCTCCAAGAATTAGTGACAGTGTTCGAGAATTGCTCATGTTTAGCCCAGTGATTGCAGAATCTGAATGGGGCTTTGCGTGGTCCTCTTGGGTTACCAAAGGAGATAATAGCAGGGATGTGATCGGAGAGATGAGCATTATCAAAGAATGCAATTGCCCAATCGTAGGTCAAGAGCCAAGGTTGGTTGATAAGGACCCGATCTAGTTTGCACCAGATGCGGTTACCTCCAAACTGATTGTTGTTCCAAGTAAACTTACAGCCAGCAAATTTCAAATCAAACAGACTAGAGGAGTTGAGGCACTGCTCCAATTCATTAGAAAAGAATCCAGAACTATTTCTTCCTTCAATAATTTTTTCTGAGGGGTGGAGAATAGAGTTGAAGTCTCTAAGGACCATCCAAGGAGAATCAATAGTGGAGCTAAGGGATTGAATTTTCTGCCAAAGAGGAATTCTCCTTGTACAATCATTGACGGCATAAACAAAGGTACCCAGAATCTCTTCATTAGTGTGGACGTTCTGGATGGTGCAGTGGACAAATTGAGGGGAAGCGGAGAGGACAGAGATGGCGAGGAATCTTGGATCCCAAAGAATCCAAATTTGTCCATTAGGTGAAATATTGCCATTAGAGAAATGACACCAGTCTGGAATAAGGCTTTGAATCAACTTGGGCTCTTTAGCAAGGCACACTCTAGTTTCCAAAATATCGATGAGCTGGAGGCTAGCTTCTTTAACAAGACTACGGATTGCGTTTCTCTTAGAGGATTGATTCAATCCTCTAATGTTCCAGCAGCCAAAGTGGAGTTTATCCATAAAGAAACGGCGGAGGAGGGAGTGCTACGCTCCCTGAGGGGACATTTGAGAGGCTGGGAGGGAGAGATGTGGCGTGATGTGTTTGGGAATTTTTTAGAGTAGTAGTGGCGATGATAGGAGGAGTAGACAGAAGAGGAGGAAGATTTGAGTGGGATTGAGCAATATTATTGGAAACATGGGGTGGGGAAGAGGAGTAGAGGAAGGGGGCGAGAGCGAGAATTTATGTGGCGGTTGAAAGGATTCCAGCCACTGCGGAGAGGACGCTTAGGATTGGAAAAGGAGGAACATGGGACAGTAGAAGGTTGGGCTGCAGGGGTATTCACTGCAGTAGATGAGTTGTCCAAGAGAGGGGGATTCAAGTCTTTAGCAGCTTGGTCAGAGGAGCTGCTAGGAGCAGTGTCTTGAGCAGGGGGTAGAGATGTAGTAGCAAGAGGGCAGTTACTGAGCTTGTGCCCAAAGGAGTGGCAGCAGGAGCAGTGCCAGGGGATCCACTCATATTCAATATTTTGGGTAACAATACTGCCATCAGAGCTATGGAGCGAGATGAACTTTCTTAGCTCTTTCTTAGCAGAGACTTCAACCATGATACGAGCATAGGACACACGAGCTTCTGTAGCAGTGATTTTGTCAATATACAGAGGGCGTCCTATGGCAGAAACAATCCTTTGGAAGAATTTTTCAGACTAGTATTCTAGACCAAGACCTGGAAGTGTGACCCATACAGGAGCTGTTTCAAGACAAGACATATCCATGATAATGCCATGGTGCCATTTTCTGAGAATGAGTGGGCGGGAACCTCCAATCATCCAAGGTCCTACTTTCAAGATCCTCTTTAGAGCTAAATCTGAAGATGAATAGGCCATTTTCGTTCTAGAGAACAGAGGGGGCTGAGGTGCATTCCTTCCAGCGAGCTTCAACAAAGCGTCTCATGACAGAGAATGAGACATTGCCACCCATCGGAGCTCCAACAAGGCATTTGCTCCATCTATTGATTTGCTCTGCAAGGTCTTCATCAGAATAGTCTATAATCCCGTCTTCAAATCCTTCCTCATATTCCAGCGGGATGAGTGAGGAGGGTATTCTGTTACCAGCAACGGCTTCCGAGTAGGAAGGTTTCGAAGGTTGTGAGGGAAGATAGGGGAGAGAGGAAGAGCAGGGGAGCTCAGAAGGAGGAGGAGCTAGAGGAGAGGTCAAGATGCTAGGTTCAACCTGGGCAGAAGGGGGGGGGGGAAGAGGAACGTGAGGTGAAGGTGCTGTGTTTTGAGTGAGCTCAGTAGCCCCAAGTTCAGAATCAAGAGATTTGGGCATTGGACAGCCTATGGAGAGGGATCTCGCGATTCGGTTGTTACAGAGCATGAAGGAGTGCTCTAAAACTTGCTCAACTGGGAGTTCAGCACTCCCTGGGCTAAGAAGAACAGCTGAAGGGGAAGCGGGGGAGGGAGGAAGTTTTGGGGGGATGATGGAAGAGAGTTTGATGGATTTTGGGTTTGTGTTTGGGCTCGATTTTGGATTTAGAGGAGGACTTTTGCTTCCCCATCGCACGGTCAGGGGACCGGCGGGAGGGAGAATGAGGGAGGCATCTAGCACAGCGACGGCGGCGGGCACATGAGGGAGGAGAGCGTTTTTTACCGATTTCAAATGTCCACTCCTTTGTTTATCTATTTAAACATTTGATAGCCTTTTATTTATATACAATGAGTAAAAAGTATTCAGGAGCTTTTAGAGATTTCTTACTTTTCTTCACGTGACATATAGTGTCTTCTTTCTATCTCTCTTTTTCAATATGAATCTCTAACAATTTCTCCTTGACACATTTATCAAGCTTCTCCTTGACTCCGGCTCTTTGTTTTTCCTATTAAAATTAAACAAAAGCAATTATAAATGAAAGTTCATCCCATAAATGCATGAAGAATAGGCTGAAAGTAATGGCCTATACTTGGATTGGCAAGCACCTATGCACTAAAAACCTAATATAAAAGAAACTATCAAAATACAATATGTATAGCTCAGATGTTATGCATTCGGAAATATATGAACTTGACATCCTTTTCAGAAAGCTAAACACAAGAGCACTACAATGTTCTCAGTTTTATCAACTTCATGCCAATTATAGCATGTCAAGGCAATATGATAATGGATCGATAGACAACATATGCAAATTTCTGAGTCCATTTTCCACATTTGCAACATTGATAGACCAAAATAAGGTCTACCTCTTCACAAGACTACTTATCTACTTCTCCTTCTTCGATGACATGTACCAGTAGAAGATTCGGCAGCTACCGCGACCCCTGCTTCTTCTAGTGGAACTCCAGGTTGAGGAGTTACGCGAAATACTGCCAAGATATCATGGTCATGGGGTTCATATTCAGGAGTATAATAAGTCAATTTGTATTCTTTAACACCAGCTTTGAATCCAACACCTGCTTTAGTCCACACACTACAACCGTTGAAAAAACTAGAAACCGTTTCTTATGAATTCTTTACCTCATTTTCTACCCATACAAAAACATAAAATAATCTTACGTCTTTCTTCCAATTGTGCACATGTGAGAAATCACACAATATTAGTTCGATGTATGTTTAATTCTACCTCATTTCAGCTTGTCCCTATTTCCATTCATTAAGTCGATTGACTTGGTTGCTTTTAGGGTTTGGAGACTACTTCTCTACTTCTCTGGAACGTCTTCTTAGAAGGCATTGAAGTTGCTGACGAGGAACGATCTCTTGAAGATAATGAATCTACGAAAATGGTGGATTGTGCGCTCCCTGTAGATCAGGAGTTCCCCTTCATGGACGTTTATGTAGATGACTCCATATCCATAGATCAATCAAAGGCAACAAGAACTTAATATACGTTTGAATAGCATGAAATCTTTCCGAAATCAATATTTTGCCCCTAACATAGGCTTAGGGAATCCACAAAATTTGAAGTACGATAAGACAAACCAACCCAATTTGGATCTAGGCTATTCGAAAGGAACTGAACTTTAGAGTGCATGTAAATAATGGAGTATGACTTTGGATATATTTGAATATATGAGAGATCACAACATCTAACCCCAACACTATCACTTAAAATCCCTTTATATCGGCAATGAGAGACATCTGAAACGAATTACAAAAGTTTAGGGAAGTCTTAGGAGGTTACCGGATGGTTACCAACTGGTTACAATCGCTCCTATAAATGTTATCATATCAAAGAGTTGTCCCCAACATTACTGACGGTTTACAAGGAAGTTACATAACTTATGGTGGTTACAAGAGAAGTTACAACTACATTTGCATCAGTAGCTACAAGAACATTTTAAACACGTTCTAATTAACCATGTGTTAAATGTGCTCAAGCTTAACCATCCATTTGTATAGTTCCCCTATAGCGAACATTTCCCTCAAAAGAAAAAAACTAAGCTCCGTTCAAAGGACATCCTTTTCACATGTAACAATTCCTTATTATTTTCCTCCAGAACTTTAATCCGCTTACACAAGTGTGTACTCCACACCCTAAACATGTTATATGCACTGGTAAAAAAGACCGATTCGGACCGCATCTTTTTTCTTCACCGGACCGCGGTTTCCATAGCGTGGTTGTTCTCGACGAGGTAAAGCTTTCGGGCCCTGCTTTTTTGTAATCGGGGTGCGGATGTTGGACCGCCAACCGCTGTTATTTACAAAAACCATGGTAAATTTATTAATTTATTTTTTTAATTTGAAAATTACGGACCCCGTTTTTTTTTTAAACCGGGGTAAAATCATAGTATTGACTAAAAAAAGGGGTCCAGACCCCGGATTTTATTAAAATCAAGGTCCTTATTTTTCTAATTAAAAAATAAATAAATTACAAATTGCAAAACCGTGACACATGATTAGTTAAACATTGTTCCAAACAAATGGATCAAGCTTATCAATCTTCCAAATCGGGATTACAGCCTCATAGTCATTCAAGCTAATAACCATTGTTATAATGATGGAAGCAAGAATGGATTTCAGAGTGTACGTGAAGAGAGGTGTGATGAATTCCATTGTTAGGAAGACTACAATTGACATGATGATGTTGGAGACTGATGTTTGGCAACCAACCATGTAATCCACCGCGGATCTCGAAAATGAACCTATAAAAAAACCAGAAAAAAAAACACTTTTTATCATACAAATTCCAAGCTCTATATATACATATCATAATGCTTAGTGAGCTAGCTAGCTAAGTTCCTTGCATGTGGCGATGTAGTAAGAAGTCATCGAGCCAACGATGTTCATAGCTCCAAGCGCCACCATTTCTTTGTTTCCATCTAATTGGTAGTCTTTTAAAGCTGCAAATGCCCTTCCAATAGATGTAGCTTCTTGAATTTAGGAAAACATAGCAAGTTTTTAGTGCTTTGTGAGTTAAACCACATGAGAACTAACTTACAACAGATGATTCAAGGCTTTGATCTCTTATGGTTAGCGCGATCATGCCAGCTACCGCGCCTATTCTAGCGCGATCATCGAAGCTACCGCGCCTCTAGAAAGGTATAATTTGTGTATTGAAGATTTGTTGATTCCCTTCTCTAAGTGTTTCACCTGTGCAGAGAACATCAGAAAAAGTGAGCTCAAATAAGTACTTATTGTATAGTAGATCTGATCAAGAGATGCAGAGTGCTTACTATCGCGACACCCTTCTTATTTGCACGCGTGATGTAAATGAAGAAGGTAGAGGACGACGAATATCAATGGTGCTATAACAGCCACCCAAAACAACTTCTTATTATTCTTTCTATTATCATCATTAATATATATAATACAAATTATGACAAGACATGTAAGAAGTATGAACTGATACGAGCTAAATACAAAATAACGGATAGACTTTCAAAAAATGTAAGTATCGTTTTTGTATTTCATACCATGAAAGTATGTCTTTACAATTTATTCTCTTCAATGTGTAAACTTATCTCTGTTATTCTTATGTGTAGATGTCGAGCTCTCAATCCAAAAAAAATCTAGAGTATCTACTAGAACTACAATTAGCACTCAACCGGAGTCTCAAGACTTGATACGATCAATTGATTCAAAAAAATCACTGGAACATGAAGCAATGGATCCTGATTTTGATGACGATTATGAGGATAGTGGTCTATATGAGGAGGAGAATCAGCCCACAAAACAACCTCGAAGGGAGGTCGTCTAAGAGGATGATCATGAATCAAGAGACCTGCTTAAAGGGAAACGAAGTGTTGCTTGGAAACATTTCAGGCCATTTATTGACAAAAACAAGAAGGGCAGGGGAGAATGCAACTATTCCAAGAAATTATTTGATGCAGATACTTTCAAGAATGGCACCACAAATCTAATCAAGCACTCCAAGACTTGTGTAGAGAATCCATAAATCAAGGATCGAGGTATCGAATCTAAAATTGTCTTAGAAAAGCTTCATGAAGGTGAACTTTTTAAGCTGAAAAATTGGGTGCTAGATTTAGATGATGTGAGGAGAAATCTGATTAGACTAATAGTTGGAGAAGAGTTACATCTTTCTTCAAGGATCTTCTACTAACCATGTGCCCTACCTTTAATATACATTCACGTTTCACCATTGCACATGATTGTTATAAATTATTTTTGGAAAAAAAATGAAGTTGAAAGCTTATTTGCGGAAGAATTGCCAAAGAGGTTGTCTGACTACTGATACATGGACTTCTATTCAGAGGATGAACTATATGAGTTTGACTATTCATTTTGTAGATAATGATTGGATATTGCAGTAAAGAATATTGATTTTTTGTCCAATTAGTGGTCATAGGGGTGATGATATTGCTAGAGATGTTGAAAATTGTTTGAGACCTTGAGATTTATGTGATAAGGTTTTTATTGTGATTGTGGATAATGCAAGTGCTAATGATTCTGCTTGTTGAGAGTTGAAGGAAATGTTTGTACCAAATGGTAGTAGCATTAACAATGCTAAGTATCTGGACATTAAGTGTGCTGCCCATATTGCTAATCGTATTGTTCAAGCTGGTATAAAGCCTCATGTCAAATGCATTGAAAAGGTTAGACATGTTGTGAAGTTTATAAGGAACTCTTCTGCTAGATTGCATATGTTCACAAAAGAAGCCCAGAAAAAATGAGTGCAAATCTGCATTGCAATATGATGTGCCTACAGCCCTACAAGGTAGAACTCATGTTACAATATGTTGGATGTTGCTTTGAAGTATAAAAGTCTTTTTCCTCGTTTAGACACTCCAAGATATGTTGATGGTGTGTTCTTAGGACACATAACTGTAGAGGAGTGAAATAAGATTCAGGTTATTGTGACTTTCTTGAAAGAGTTTTATGACTTCACAAACAATGTATTAGGGTCCTTTTATGTGACGATGTGTAATGTATTTTATTACATAGGTCACATTGTACAATTGTTGAAACAGTGGGTAGAAAGTGATTATGATATTTATCGTTCCATTGCGGTACCTATGAAAGAAAAGTGTGACGAGTATTGGGGCAGCATAGAGAAAATGAATATGTTCATGTTTGTGGCTATTATTCTAGACCCGAAGTACAAGTTTGAAGGATTGGAATTGGCATTGCAAGGCTTATATGGTGACGAGGAAGGAGAGGCATTAGCACAGACTGTTAAGGATGCTACAAAGGAGTTCTTTGAAGAGTATAAGAGGATTTATGCTCCTTCATGTGCTGAAGATCAAGGTAGGATGGGGTCAAGGATTACGAGAACGAGTTGTAGTGCTTCTAGAGACCGTCTAGTGTTCTTCCAGAATTTGACTTCTAAAATTGAAAAAGCAGGTCGAATCTGTTGGTGCATCATTTACAAATGCCTTTGTGCGATATTTTCATGAGCTGATGAGTTCTGATGAAAGAGCATAAATCCTCTTATACTCATGTGGCACCGTAGTGATTGGAATGGCTAATACATCACGGGCCAAATGTGCAAGAATTAGAAACCTATGCCTATGACATTTCCACCATGTCAAGGTATCAGTGTCAGAGTCAACAGAACTCATCATCTCATGAAAATATCGATCAAATTCTTTTGTAAATGATGCACCAACAGATACAGCCCGCTTTTTCAATTTGGAAGTGAGTTTTGGAAGAACATTGGACGGTCTCTAGAAGCACCACAACTCATTCTCGTAGACCTTGACCCCATCCTACCTTCATCTTTAGCACATGAAGGAGCATAAATCCTCATATACTCATCAAATAACTCCTTTGTTGCATCCTTACCGGTTTGTGCTAATGTCTCTCCTTCCTCATCATCATATAAGAGCCTTGCAATACCAATTCCAATCCTTCAAACTTGTACTTCGGATCAAGAATAATAGCCACAAACATGAACCTATTCATCTTCTATGCTGCCCCAATACTTGTCACACTTTTCTTTCATAGGTACCGCCATGGAACGATAAACAACATCATCATTTTCCACCCATTGACTCAACACTTGCACAATGTGACCTATGTAATAAAATACATTACACATCGTCACATAAGAGGACCCCGATACATTGTTTGTGAAGTCATAAAACTTTTTCAAGAAAGTCACAAGAACCTGAACCTTATCCCACTCCTCTGTAGTTATATATCCTAAGAACACACCATCAGCATCTCTTGGAGTTTCTAGACGAGGAAAAAGACTTTTATTCTTCAAAGCAACCTCCAACATAATGTAACATGAGTTCCACCTTGTAGGCACGTCATGCAATGTAGATTTGCACTCAATTTTCAACTTTTGGACTTCTTTGAACATATGCAATCTAGCATGAGAGTTCGTCATAAACTTCACAACAAGTCTAACATTTTCAATGAATTTGACATGAGGCTTTAGACTAGGTTGGACAATACGATTAGCAATGTGAGCAACACACCTCATGTGCAGATACTTAGCATTGTTAATGCTACTACCATTTGCTACACATTTCCTTCAACTCTCTACAAGCATAATCATTAGCACTTGCATTATCCACAGTTACAGTAAAACCTTATCACATAAAGCCCAAGACCTCAAACAAATTTCAACATCTCTAGCAATATCATCACCCCTATGACCACTAATTGGACAAAAATTCAATATTTTTCGCTGTAATGTCCAATCATTATCAACAAAATGAATAGTCAAACCCATATAGTTCACCCTCCGAATAGAAGTCCATGTATCAATAGTCAGACAACCTCTTTGGCAATTCTTCTGCATATAAGCTTTCAACTTCATTTGTTCCTCCAGAAACAATTTATAACAATCACATGCAATGGTGAAACGTGAAGGTATCTTAAAGGTAGGGCACATGAATAATTCAATAATAGAAGATCCTTGAAAAAGGCTTCTCCACAAACATAAAAGGCAACTCTTCTCCAACTATCAGTTTAATCAGATTTCTCCTCACAACATCTAGATCTAGCACTCAATTTTTCAACTTAAAAAGGTCACATTCATGAAGTTTCTCTAAGACAATTTTAGATGAGGTACCTCGATCCTTGTTTTATGGATTCTCTACCTTGGTTTAAAAGGCGCAAGGCGCAAAGGGTACCTGGAGCCTAGGCGCAAGGCGCAAAAAAAAAGTGCGCCTTTCGTAGGCGAGGCGCACTTTTATTCTAAAAAACTCCCAAATTAATTCTAAATGATATTTTGAACTTAAAACAACATAATATGTATTATAAATGCATAAAATGACATAACTAAGCATAGTTTATAATTAGAAAGTCTATAATAGCCCTAAAACAGGTCATAACAAAACAAAATGGTAAAAAAGCACATAAGTATTGTTACTAAACAAAAAGAAAAGATAAATATTATAACTATGCAAAAACGTGGCTGCATTAGAACAAAAAAAAGTGTCTGCAAAGAGAAATAAAGAGGAGTGACCGAGAGAGGAGACTAGGAGAGACCAAGAGAGGAGAAGAAATTGAAAAGGAGAGAGAGAGAGAGAGAGAGAGAGAGAGAGAGAGAGAGAGAGAGAGAGAGAGAGAGAGAGAGAGAGAGAGAGAGAGAGAGAGAGAGAGAAGAAATTGAAGAGAGACAGAGAGAGAGGAGATACCGAAGGGGAAGATTGAAGGGGAAGAAGATTGAAAGAAAAGAAACCCTAATTTTCCGCCTCTTCAGTCGTCCTTTTCTCTCTCCTAAACTTTTGTCCCCTTCAATATACACTTGTGATATGGTCTATTCACCCTTTTTTTTTTAAAAAAACCGCCCAACCCTAGAGGCTCTCAAGCGCAAGCACCTCACGCCTGGTGAAAGGCGCCAAAGGCGCGCGCCTTATGTGGTGTGATGCGCCCTCCATGTTGGAGGCGACGAGGCCTGCGCTCGCCTTTTAAAACCAAGTTCTCTACACAAGTGCTGGAGTTCTTAATTAGATTTGTTGTACCATTCTTGAAAGTATATGCAGCAAATATTTTCTTGCAATAGTTGCATTATGCTCCGCCTTCTTGCTTTTGTCAATAAATGGCCTGAAATGTTTCCAAGCAACACTTCGTTTCCCTTTCAGCATGTCTCTTATTCATTTTCATCCTCATGGATGACCTCCCTTCGAGGTTGTTTTATGGGCTGATTATCCTCCTCATTTAGACCATTATCCTCATAGTCCTTATCAAAATCAGGATCCATTGTTTCATGTTCCGGTGAATTTTCTGAAGTGATTGATTGTATCGAGTCTTGAGACTCTGGTTGAGTGCTAGTTGTAGCTCTAGTAGATACTCTAGATATCTTTTTGGATTGAGAGCTCGACATCTACACAAGAGAATAACAGAGATAAGTTTACACATTGAAAGAACAAAATGTAAAGACATACTTTCATGGTATGAAATACAAAAAACGATACTTACATTTGATGAAAGTCTATCCGTTATTTTGTATTTAATAATCTTACATTCTCATAACACTTATGCCGTTATGACCTTAAGTTTGAGATAACTGAAATTGCAACATATTAAGAACTTATTAATACAATCACATAAACTGAAATTTCATATGTATCATAAATTTACTTGCAAAAGAAAACTAAATGCAAATTATGTAACATAATGTCCGATTATTTCTTATTCACATAAAGACATAAACCACCCTAAATTAGATTGATTTTTAAGTATAGAAGTAACTTAAAACCAAGTTCTAACTTCTAACTAAGCCATGAAGCAAGGAGTGGACAATATTGTATATTTCCTCAATATAATAGACACCGTTACTCTATGTCTCTAACATCCCTTTTCATATAATCCAAATCTTCTTATAGTATACATTTATACTGCAATGTGGCTATACTATCTTCAGTTTTTGGATTTTAATCCGTAGTACCGTACATACAGTGCTCCCTATATTACCAATTTATCATTATGATGGACATTGGGATAAAGTACAAATACTAATTTAGAGACAATATTATACTTCAAATTATCAGAATAATGCTAAAGAACTTAAGAACGTGATATTTTAACGTGATATTTGGAGACAATACATTCATACATGCCAATACGGCAATACCAAATTCCACCCACAAATCCAACAATTAAATAAAGTACGAAAATGTATTTTAGTCTTTGGCCTAAACTATAGTATTAAATAATTTTGAACCTAACTTACACTAGCAAAAGAAGAAAGATACCATCCAAATCAATGCAACAAACAGTATATGTATGAAGAACAGGTTATAATGTTCTTGGGGTTTCTGATAGAGCCTTGTAGTTCTATATATATCACTATCCCCAGTTCATGAGTTCATCAATATGATTCTCGGTATGATGCCAGGCTAAATAAAAATTTGTTCTTTTAGTATTTAGACTTAGTTACCTCAGAAGCCAAAACTATGGAACAGTGAGTGACTATTGGCGGTGGAGCCTTGGAGGACTGGAGGCGGTGAGTCGGTGCCTCTTGGCGCCACGGCGGGGGAGGCTATGGCGTCGGGCCGTCGGCCGAGGGGACTCGAGGCGGTGGGAGATCTGCGAACTTGCTAAGTAGGCTGTAGGCAAGCAAGCAGCAGCAGCCAGCCACCACGAACTCCACGAAAGAAGGAGGACTGCAGGAGGCAGAAGATGGAGTAGGGTTGGTTCGAAGGAGGCGGAAGATAGAGATCGGCTGATGGACATAGGCTCTACATTTTAACCAAACCGGCCCAATAAACACGGCCCATTTTTTAAAATCGGTTTAACCGAAAACCGAAACTGAAAAATACTTCAACCGAAATTTGGTTCGGTTTTTTCGGTCCGATTCGGTTAAAATTTTCGGCTAAACTGGACCGTGCTTAACCCTAATTCATACCTATAACTCAAACAAAGTGGTGGCGCCGGAAGTGAAGCCGAGGCGGTGGCGCCGGAAGAGAGTGGAGAAAAACATAAGTAGAGATCAGATCAAATGCGGTTGAATATGGGTCGTTCGTCTAAATGGATCTCGCGGCCCAAATGAAACGCATTGGGAAAATAAAAATTGATGTTGTTTATTTAAGTTGGAGTGTGTAACCCACTGGTAGAAGTTGAAAGGGAAGGAAGATATCATGAGTTCGACACTGAAGAGGTGTAGTGCGCCTCATTTTTATCTTCCATTTCTTGTTTTTCATTATCTTTAATTACTCGAACAAATATAAATATTTGATATTTTAATTTTAAGGATATATTTTCTTTTTTTGGTCCAAAATAATTACAGTTTTCACTAATATTTTTTTATTTTCTATTTTTTGTGCAAATCAGTTACGGTTTGATATTTAAGCATCTTATTATATAATATGAACCTTAGATGATAATATATGAATTGTAGTTTGTTTTTAAGGTGTACAATGTAGAAAATAAGATGTAGTTTGACACTCAAGCTCATATTTTTTTCATTTCTTGCTTTCTCCTTAGCTTTAATTACTCAAACACACATAAATATTCAATAATTACAATTTAAGCTCATATTTTTTATCTTATGTCCAAAATAATTATAATTTTCACTAATTTTTTTTATTTTCTATGTTTTGTCCAAATTAGTTACGGATTGGTCATTAAGCATCTCTAGTCTATAATATGAACCATAGATGATAATATATGAACTCTAGTTTATTTTTATGGTTCACAATATAGAAAATCAGATGTAGTTTCTAGAAGAATAAATATGAAACTTATATGACTTTACATGAACATTGTACATGTAACATATGAACCTCATAGACCAATGAAAAATGTGCTCAAACATAAACATGCTTAAAGTTGTATATATGAACTACATAGATCAATGTTCATATTTAGTTACTCAAGGTTCATACTTTATACACTAAAGGTTCACATTTGATAATGCGCATACTAAACGTAAAAATATGCATGGTTAATAACTATAAACTATGTTTGGGGTTCACATTTAGTACACTACTAGAGGGTCATATGTATTAAACTAAATGTTCATGTGTAGTACAACAAAGGTTATTACTTAATATATTAAAGGTTTATATTTAATAAACAAAATAAACATGCATTTTAATAAGCATTATGAACCTAAGTATAAGTTTGTGAATCTCCAGCATAAGTTTTGTGAACCTTAGTATATAGTATGTTTGTGAACATGCAGTGTCAAGTTTGTGAATCTCTAGTGTAAAGTTTGTGAGCCTCTCATATAATGTTTATGAACCTACGTACATTAGTGCATCACGTTCAAAAGCAAAAAAAAACTCGGTAATTACGAAAATGTCATTGTGCCACTTATACAGCTTGTAATCTTAGCCCTTCATTCCCCTTGATCTAGTGGACCATAATTGTCCTCATTTTACACTCTAAGAGTCATAAGCACTTGAACCCCTCTCAACATAAGTATTTGGGAGAGCATCCACTTAGTTTAACCTTTCTAAACAGATTTTTGGTCCAATTTCTTCATAAAATTTTCATGTTTAGCAATAATATTTTTTGGCCATAATTTTTTTTGCTTCTGAAGGGTCCATTCCAATTAGGGAATAGTTTGGAAATTTTTTCCAAATTTGACTTCTTAGAATGTGTCCATGGGCACACAATAGAAAACCTGATATTAAATATTCAACTTCTCCAAAACAAGAACACCCGACGGAAGATCCGAATTAAGCACTTGTTCATGACCAGACTCAAGCCACAAATGATTAATGAAGTGGGCAATAGTGTTATCAGACTTACCAACACGAGAAAAAGTAATAGAAGAAAATGACGATAGTAAGGAACGAGTATCATCTAAAACAATACCCAAATAAGAAGGGTTGTGATGAGCAAGATGATCCTTAAACGCAGGTTCTCGAGCAAGTGACGTTGAAGAAGTGGGACTCGGTCTTCTTGGTTGCTGCTTGGGAAGATAAGAAATTAATGACCCCTTGGAATCCACCGAGAGGTCTTGAAAGACTAGCTTGTTCGCAACTTGGATAGATCCACCAAGTCGAAGCAAGGTTGAACGCAAGGAGTGAAGGATAGGTCCACCTTCGAGCTTGAGTTCGATGAAGGTTGATTTGGCTTGGATACATCCACCAAGCTAAGATAACAACGTCGGACACACCAACGTTGGAAGATAGAGAGATTGAAGATGAACACGAAATAACTTGATAGAAAAAAACTGAAATTACTTAAGGGAAATGCAAAGGTTTTTTTAATCAAATCTTATCTGTCTAAATTATGAGGCAAACAAGCCTTTAAATAGGAAAATGACAACCATTCACATGGCCAAGGGTTTAAGTAGTCGCGACTCTTGATATGGTGCCTTGAATGAAAGTTCTTTAAATGTAAACTCTTCATATATCCTTCACAAAGTCTCTTGAAAGCAAAACTCTTCAAATATCCACTTTGATGGCAAGTGTCTTGACATTGCTTGAATTGATGTCCAAAGGAGAGGAAGAGCCAAGCCTTTATTCCTTTCATGCATTGTACTTTATCCATGTCATAAATCAGTCCATATTGATGAAGGATGTGCACATTAAATCCTTGAACTTTTTTAGCTCCTGAATTAGCCATAATACTAAGCAATTGTTGTGGGGTCAACTTATATGTGTTTGTCATTTTCCAACGCTCGAACACTTTCTGGTCCTCTTGAGCATGGATTACGCCCTTGATCACATCAGGTTGGACATTTGATTTTGAACATCCAACACAACCGATAATGAATCCGACTACACCTCCACATTAGTCCGTTAGCTTGAGCAACAAATAGGCCATAAAATACTGACATTGCTTCAGCAATGTCGAATAAACAATTCACCTTCAGCCTTCAAACAACAATCGTAGTCACAAACCCATAAGAATCACGAACCACCGCATTCAACCCCGCACCATCAGCTCCAAGCAAAGCTGCATCAGAATTAACTTCCAAAAAGCCAAGAGCTGGCAGTATCCATCCCACAAAATGTTGATGTTGCCCCGAAGTACGAGGTGAACGATTCACACAAATTTAGTTTTTGGTATTGAATCACCATTTTTAGAAAACTCGTCAGCATAAGTGATCTGTTTCCAACAGTCCCCTGGAAATTATTTTGATCCCTAAGGGTCCAACTAACCTATGACATCGGCAAGAAATTAGTCAACCCCTTTGTCCCATAATTCTCAACAACCAACATAGCCAATTCATAGTAGTTGCTACTGCAATGATTTTGTTTGAAGCCAAGAAATCCGTAATCTATTCCAATGAAGAAAACAAAGGTGAAGCTACCCATAATGCTCTTGCTGCAATTTAGGCGGCACTTTTAACGATTAAACAAGGTCCCAAAGGCGATGTCCCCCAAGATCAGAGTTCAGAATTGCAAGACGACCCAACACACCAAACCAGTAGCCGGTCTTTAACGAATAGATGTCGTTCTTGAATGCTTCCACATACGAACATTAGATGCCATCTGAGACGACAACAGGATATTCATTACAAGAGTTGACATCAGCTTGTTAATATTTTGGGCGACCCTGTCATAAATTCACTCACGCCGTTCTTGGTCAATCAAAGAAGAAACCATCAAAGTGGGATCCAAATTGGGAAAATTTTGAGGTGCCTTGATTAAGGCACCATCAGGTACCCATGGTTCACTCAAGAATGCAATCTTGTCCGCAACTCCAACTCTCCAACACAATCCATTCACTAGAAAAGATTTGGCACCCCACACACTCGCCCATGTATAGCTATACCCTCTCATGGAACCCACAACAAACAGTCCGCCTAAAATATTTCTCCTTGTAAACTCGAGCAATCTAAGAATCAGGATTATGCAAAAAGCGCCACCCTTGTTTAGTGACGGGGCTAAAGATGCGCAATGCAAATATCGTTGATTAGCCTTATCAAAATAACAAGTCCTAACAGACCTACTAAACAGATGTATAGTAAGCAAGCAAGGGTCGAACCCACAGGGAAGGTCTGATGCAGTATGCAATTGTGAATGACAAGTAATAAGCAGGGGGGTTTAGTTATCACGAGAAAGCAAAACAAGCAAAGCAAACAAGTTTGGTTGAGTTGAGAAAATATAATGGGAAAGTAGTCCTACTAGAGCGAGATCCACAATACAGAGATATAATTTAATCACAGAAATCTATGTAATCCAAGTTCTTTTACTATCCTTATAGTTGTTCCCACCCTGATCTTAAGTACTATCGATTCTCACAGTTGTCGATAGACTTATCACTATGTCACTGGTAAAGTACCTCCGATTCTCACAGTTGTCGGTATACTTTACCACTAACGCAGCAATAGCAATGCACACAAGGATATAGGATACATGCAAATAGAAAGACGTATTAATACTCGCATGCAACTGACTCTCACTCACAATTGTACGCTCGGAACCCCTATACGCACAATTGTGTATGCCACTAGATATGCACTCGGAACCCCTATATGCAATCCTAGCAATTGATAAAAAGTATTCAACCTAGTTGATCAGGCTAAGAAGAACAACAAGAAATCAATATTCAATATAACCAAGAGAATCAAACCAACATTTATAAGGATAAGAACAAGGAATAGAAATCTCACAAACACATCAACTGTATTGCTTCAATCGTCTAGTAGAACAGAGGGAAGTTAGTTCTCCATTCAAACGAGAATGAAAACTAAGGGAAATAACGTCTGAAATAAAGCAGTCACGAGTTGTGTTCTAAGTGTCTCCCTCTTAACCTAGAAAGAGGGCTTAAATAGTCTTCAGAAAACTAGGTTAAACTAATGAAAATAATAAAGGAAACAAAATAATAAAATAACAAAATCTGAAAACAATAAAAGGAAATTAAAGTCTTCAGACGCGCGGCACTTAACACGGCCACCGCGGGGCGGTGAGATCCACCGCATGGCGTCAGGCTTTCCACCGCGGGGCGTCAGGCTTTCCTGAGAGTCATCGCCGGGCCGTGGTGACTCTGGCGCAGGGCGGTGAGCTAGCTCACTCTCTTCTTCTGATGTTCTTCATTACTACCCAGTGTTGGTAGTCGTCTCCATGCATGCTCCAGCAGCTCCATCTCTATCCTCATGTCTCTATCTAAGCTGTAAATCCAGGAATATCTTCACTTCTCTCCATAACTTCTGGATCACAGACTTAGCCTAAAAACCACTCATAAATTCCTCCAAATCATGCTAATAATTGCTAGTAAAGGTGTATGAAATAACACCTATCAAATTCCCCCATACTTAGACCTTTACTCGTCCCGAGTAAGCTAAAGAAAAACCTACTCTCTCAATCAAACACCAAGGCCTCAGGAAGTACAAGAAAATAAGACACTAGCAATTACAACATATCAACAATAAGCTCCAGACAACCAAAACAAGGGATACAAAGATAATTCTAATCCTAACTCCAACCTAGCTCCTTATCGCTCCAGAATGGCCTACCCGAACTCCTTATACCACCTCTTCTTATGACACCTCGCCAAGAAATAGAGAGAAATCCTAGAATCACTCTTCTTCTTTTTCGCTCATCTTGCCAAGGCGCCCTTTCGGGTTTTCACCAAGCCACTCATTTCATTTTGCTAGATATCTCACATATAATCACATCACTCCAGTCCACTTTTTCCCTGGTCTATACCAGCCGGACTACCTTCTTTTTACCTGAACTGCCCTTTCGGGTTTTCAGCTCATCCCAGGATTTTGATTGCCTTTTTACTTCTTTTTGCCTTTTTCGATTTTTATTTTTTTTGAAATCAAATGGGAAATATAGCACACGAAAAGAAAACAATATGTACAAAGGATAGACAAATGGCAAGTCTAAATCTCTCTCCCATACTTAAACCGAACATTGTCCTCAATGTAGAAAAGAGAACAGCAAATGAAATAGGGGAAGAAGAAAATAAACTCACTGCGGGCCTGATGGTGGTGGTGGTGGGAACCTCCCGAAGTAGTCCCTCATATGAGCATACATACCGTCTAGACGCTCATCTAAATCAGCATGGAGCTGGGTCTGCCAAGTCTGCAGACCGGTCTCTACTCGGGTGTTCCAGTGCGTCTGCTGCACTGAGAATGCATCAAATCTCGAATACAACTCCTGCCAAGGTGGTAGGACCGTAAGAAGACGAAGGCGCATCATAAAGTGTAGGCATAGGAGTGTCCTCGCCCACAAACTCAGCAGCAGCAGCACCACTAGGGCCCTCTCCATACGGGCCTGAAGGAGCAGCAGCAGGGGTATCATCAGTCGTCATTCTGCTATCACTGGAGATCCACCAATCTGCAAATGAAGGTGAATAGGCGAACTCCCGTGGAAGAATCAGAATGTGGCCATCATATGACGACCAGACTAAATCATCATCCTTTCCCAATGGCTTCAGCATCGAGCACACCTTCATGTGTGCCATATCATACACCACGTAGGCAACATGCCGAGGAATCTGATCGCAAACTATCACTCCAGAACAAAGGAGGGTAATCAGACCACCCCCACAAATATCACGTGGCTCACCATCACGAATCCTCTTCAAGGAACCCAAAAATAGGGTAGCCCAACATGGCGTGTACGTGACAACCTCCAAGATGCTCATACACCACTGGAAATCCTTCAAAGGGACCTTAACATCATCAGCATGGCCAAAGAAGTCTCTCATCATCACTTTGTGGATCAACCGTAGACACGGGTTTACCAGCTTCGAGTTCACCTCCTGACCCTTCCTGAACGTCCTGCCCATAGCAGCCTTCCAGAACTCCATCATATCAGACTCTAGAATGCCACCAGACCACCCATCAGTGGGCAGCTTTGTAATGCCCAGGGCAGCACGCACCACCTTAGGGGACAACGAATAATCACGCCCGTTGTAAGTGAACGTGAACCTCATCATCCTCTTGTCGTCTGAGCCATCAGAGTACCTCTTGAAGGAGGCGATGAACTGGTAACAAAGCTCGGGATACGCAGTGGCAGCTAAGTTCAGAAACGTCCCCAAACCACACTGTGCTAAGCACAGGGACACACACGCCAACAAACCAAACTCATCCAATGTCGGCTTGTCAAAGAATTTTGTCGCCAACACCTTCCTTTCTTTCACCACATTATAGACCTCATTCTCATCCCTCGTAGACACTTGCTTCTGACCCTTAGGTGCCATAAGTAATGAATGTAGAATTTCAAAACGAAGGGCAACCAAGAGGACTTACAAACGAGTAAACACGTAGCCAAGTGGTCTCGCCGCGGGGCGGTGAACGAGTCGTCGGGTTGCGGTGGGAAAACTGGGAGCTTTGGCCGGGTCGTGGTGAAGTCGACGCGGGGCG
The DNA here is from genome assembly GCA_027886185.1 of Rheum nobile. NCBI lineage: Eukaryota > Viridiplantae > Streptophyta > Magnoliopsida > Caryophyllales > Polygonaceae > Rheum > Rheum nobile. The sequence goes on from WOAB01000081.1 coordinate 410,016, forward strand.
GTGGCAGCGCAAGGCGGAGCGACAACGAGGCGGGACTGAAGCGACGCGATGGGGTTGTGTTTGGCTGGTTTGTGAGGCTACACTTCTAATTGGTGAATTGGGGGCCAGATTCGAATCAAGGTCGAGAGAGATTTGAGGGAGAACGGGGGATTTGGATTTTGGGAGCTTGAGAGGTGTGCTGGGAATGGAGTGTTTGTGAGTATGGGGGCTAGGTCAGGGAAGGGAAAGTGAAAGGGAAGAAAGGGATGATGTGGCCGGGTATGTACCATGGCCCAAAGAAAAATCTTGGTCCAAAGGGGCCCAATCCGTCAAATCCTTCGTAACAACTCAAGAAATAAAAAAATTTACGCACCCGTTTAAGGTTTTTTCGGGCCCTTTATTCTTGTTTTTTTTTCGGAGTTGAGAAGGTATACCAGACATTCACCGCGGGGCGGTGAGGATCGCCGCGGGGCGGTGGGACGAACTGGGACACTGTCTCCTCTCCATTTACTTTCGTACCTGAAATGTGAGTAACAGGCGAACGAAACAAAGCAAAATAAATTACGAAAATAATCTAAAGAAAACTCAAAGAACAATTACCACGGGTTGCCTCCCGGACAGCGCCTTGGTTAACGTCGTTGGCTCGACGTACTACAGATCAATTACCACCTGGAATAGGATCCCCTCGGAATCCTCCTACTCGTCTCTTCCTGTTGAGACTTCCCATGGAAAGGTTTAGACCTTATGCCATGTTCCCTCTTTGCCATTGACTCCATGCTTACTTCCTTTGGGGTATCTCCCCCATACTTAGAGCGATGTGGGGGCCGATATGGCTCAATCTGAATATGCTGTACATCACTGGATAAAGGCTTACAGTCTTGTATGGTTAGTGCAGGGGGGCGAGTGCCCAAAATGGAGGGAATGGAATCTCATATGTCATCCAACAAGACTTCACCAACATGTAACTCATGCGACTCAATAGGTTCATCAATAGTAGAACACTTAACTACGGTCTCTACTGCACTAGTTTTAACATTGTCATGCACATGATCATCAATATCACTAATGCAGCAAGGAGCAGGCAATTCAATAGAGTTGGCTTTATGAATATTATGTTCAAAAATTATTCCATCAAATTCCATAGTTAAAATTCCACTGTCTACATCAATCTTTGTCATGGATGTTTTCATAAAAGGTCGCTCTAGCATAACTGGAGTGACTTGCTCATCATAGTCCATATCCATAACAAAGAAGTCAGCAGGAAAAATCAAAGAGCCTATCCTCACAAGAACATTTTCCACAACACCCTTAGGGGGTACACAAGAACCATCAACAAGTTGTATAACAATGTTAGAATCATACAAGGGTCCTATTCCTAAATCCTCAATCAAAGAATAGGGTAACACATTAATTGAAGCACCCAAGTCTAACAAGGCTTTCTCAAATCGATGCTCACCTATAGTGATAGGAATAGTAAATGTACCTGGATCCTTGCACTTCTCAGGCATGCGTCTCTGAACCACTGCTGACACATGTTCACTCACTGGAATCTTCTTTTGAGCCTTCTGCTTCTGAGTCCTCTTCACGGTGCACAGCTCCTTCAAGAACTTGGCATATCGAGGTATATCCTTGATAAGCTTGATCAGGGGAATGTTCACCTCACAGTCCCGAAATGTCTCGAACAGATCGCTGTCTTCAGCTACTCTCTTGGCCTTCAGCGCCTCAGGGAAAGGTGTTGGTGGCTTCTCAGAACCTAGAGGGGGAAACACGGGGCGAACGTAGTCATCAATACAGGTTTCTTCAGCGGAGTCAGGTTCTCGAAGGCCAGGTCGCGGTAAGTCCACCGCGGGGCGTCGATCATCACCGCGGGGCGGTGAGGTCGCGGCGTGTTTACTGAGTTCAGCCGCCGGGTCGTGGCCAGAGTCGTCGCGGGGCGGTGGATTCAGCGTTTCTTTCCTGGCTCCTTATTTAATTTCTGGCCAGGCCGCGGTGGCATCCACCGCGGGGCGTCCGTTGATTTTCTCCTTCTCGATCTCGTTTTCCTTCTCAGCTATAGGAGCAACGTCCAACTTTTTACCACTTCAATAGAGCTCACATTCTCCCTTGGGTTCACAATAGTCTGAGAAGGCAAGGAATTAGATGTCCTCTGGTCAAGTTTGGTCACAACATCAGCAAGCTGGCCAATCTGTCTCTCCATGTTCTTAATACTTGACTCGGTAGCTTGCACATGTATGGCGAAATGCTGAGTCAGAGTCTTTAGCATCTCTTCGGTAGAAGCACCAGAGCTTTGGCCTTGAGGCCTCTGTTGGTATGAGACTCTCTACTGGTACTGCTGTTGTGCAGGCTGTTGACCACCTTGAGGGTCACTCCATCTAAAACCTGGGTGGTCTCGCCCTCTCGGATTATAATTGGGCTATCCACCAAACTGTGGTCTAGGGGGTCCATAACCTCCTATAGCATTAACTTCAGCAACACCCTTCTCCTGCAGCTGAGGACAAGTGTCGGTGGGGTGGTATTGATCAGAGCAAAGCCCACATGCTTTAACTTATTGAGGGGCGTTCTGATTCACCATCCTCTTCACCATCTCTTTCAGCTCAGCTAGCTCAGTCAACACTGGACTTGGTCCTGCAGGGGTCACAGTATTGACCGCCTTCCTTTGGTATGTCTTCCCAAAACTCCTGGTGCTCTCACTCATCTCCTGGAATCTCTTCATGGATGCATCCGGTGTCAGATTCAGAATGCTTCCACCGCAAGCAGCGTCAACCATCCTTCTCTCTTGGTCCAGCAGACCATTGTGTAAATAGAGGACAAGGTCCTGCTTGGCGTATCCGTGGAATGTGCAGCTAGAGCAAAGCCTCTTGTACCTCTCAAGATAATCATATAGCGTCTCATCACCAGCCTGCTCAATATTGGCAATTGCCTTTTTCAAGGCATTCGCCTTCTTCGTTGGAAAGTACTTGTCCAGGAATGCCTTGTACAGTTTATTCCAGGTATCTATGTGATAGCAACATGCATGTGAGACTTAATCAAAGACCTCCAAGGAAAAGGCTCAAGCAAAGGGTGAAGTCTTGTGCAAGTTCGGAATTGAACTGTCGATTTGGTTCTGGACAGTCTTCGGTAAAACGGCCATAACTATGGCTAGAAAATTGATCTCGTGATGATTCAAGATGCGTTGGAAGGCTGATTCAAAGATCTACAACTTCATAGTTTACGTCGGATCAAGATTCCAACAAGAAGATGGTCAAAACCGAGTTTTACTGAGAGCTGTGCCAAGAACTCGACCCAGAACTCGGCCGAGTTCTGGGCCGAGTTATCAACCCCGGCCGAGTCCTTGCAACATTGAAGAACTCGGCCCAGAACTCGACCGAGTTCTGGACCGAGTTGTCGACCAAATGGCCGTGCCCAACCGATTTGCTGCTACAGTGAAGAACTCGGCCCAGGACTCGACCGAGTTGTCGGCGATTTTTCGCCTCTGTTCGAGTGCGTTTACAGACAACAACTCGGCCCAGAACTCGGCCGAGTTCTGGACCGAGTCGCAGCCCACGTCAGCGTTTTCGCTTCGTCGTCTCTTCGTTTGCTGAACAATTTTAATATTATTTTATGTTATTTTATTTAACCTATTTAAACACTTGAAACCCTAGTTTGTATTCTTTACGTTGGATTTTAGTTTACAAGTTGAGTTCGCTCCTTAGAAGTTGAGTACGCTCCTTCCTTGAATCCTAACGTCAACCCTTCGATCTCCGGATCAACCTTATCCCCGCAGTCGACGCTACGACACCCAAAGGCTTGTCTCTTCAAGTCTTTTATCCCCGCAGTCGACGCTACGACACCCAAAGGCTTGTCTCTTCAAGTCTTTTATCCCCGCAGTCGACGCTACGACACCCAAAGGCTTGTCTCTTCAAGTCTTTTATCCCCGCAGTCGACGCTACGACACCCAAAGGCTTGTCTCTTCAAGTCTTATATCCCCGCAGTCGACGCTACGACACCCGATTCAGTGTTCATTGTTCACGCATCAACTGGCATCAGAGCCTTTTCCAAACTAAGTTTGTTTCTTCTCTCTAATTGTGATTCCTTGCAATTTTCCGCTTACAAACCCTAGAATTTTTTTTTCTTCTCCCCAATCACCGGAATCACCACCACCGTACCCTACCACCACCGTTCCCCACCACTGCCGACCACCCCACCACCACCGTTTGCCACCACCACCGATCACCACCACCACCGTCCGCCGCCATCTCTCACCCTCTCGACTGAACCCTAATTCCCTTCGGTTTTGGTTACTTGTTCCCCAATCCTACAACCTACCCTCTAGCAATTCTTGTTTCCATATTTTCATATTTGATTTCCTTCTTACTTGTTAATCAAGTTTTGCTTCATCTTTGAATTAATTGCTCGATTAGTTGTTTGATTTTCATCCCTCATAGTTGCTTGTCTCTTCTTTCTTTTCCTGCACTTGCTTGTGTGGTTCTTTTCTTGCTTGCTTCAAAATCATAGCAACACAAAACAAACACATCAAGGTTTGACCGTATAAACAAAAATAAACATACTATTCTCACCTTCCATCAAACAAGAAAAAGGTTTGGGAAGACGGAAGCCCATAAAATCAAAAAAAAAAAAAAAAAACAAGGGCAGAGAACGCCTCATACGGTCACCCTCCATCTTCTCATCTTTCATGTCTCTATGCAACTCTCATTACAAAGGGCAAATAAAAAATTTCAACTCTCTTGTGATTAATTCTGAGACACTTGATTTGATTTGCTTGCACTTGGAAATTTTGTGTGTTGTTTGGGACTTGAATTGCTAATCCTTGCCTTGTTACCTTACGTTCAAGCCTCTCCCTCCTCACGAGCAACCCAAATTAGTACGCCCAGCGGAAAATTTCTTGGGTCACTTTTGAGACAAGGACTTGGCTTGGACTTGTTTCTTTTGCTTGGTGCAACTTACTTCTTGTGGTGTATGTTGCGTATAGGTTCTATGGACGTACCGACCACACGCACTTCTCGTTCTACGGGCAACCGCAGCCCTGGACCCATCGTCGTGGACTCCACGTCTGAGCACATCGACTCCCTTCACGCTGAGATTGACAACTTGAACGCTTCCACTGCTGAGCAAGCTGCTGAAATCGCTCACCTTCGTCGGGCCTTGAGCACCTTGACGCTGCCCACCGCTGATCCCTTGCTCAATCCTATGGCCTCCACAAGCCAGCCACGAGACCGCAAGGGGAAGGGTGTTTTGTCTACTCCGCAGGATCGCCTTCGTTCGCAAATTGCAGGATACCCCACCAAGTGTGGCGACTCCCGCGTCCGGTACAACCCCACCTTTGCTCAGGGGGAGGACGATTACACGTCGGATCGCTCACGTCGTAGTGTTCGCGTTTCCAAGGATCCCCTCCCGTATGTCAACACCAAGAACCGACGGGCCCGAGGTCGGCAACACGACCGGTATGACGATTCCGAGTCCGAGCGTGATGAATGCTGATGATCGTCGCTCAGACCACTCCCGGGACAGCCTTGATGATCACGAGGCATATGAGATGGAACGCCACGAGGAGTTACGCCCTACGCGACGCGGCTACCGCCGCCACTCGCGAGACCGGCATCGCCCGAGTCCCGGTCGGCAAGGCCCACGGCGCCCTGACATTAAGGTAAAACTCCCTACCTTTTCGGGTGAATTTGATCCTCTTAAATTTCTTGATTGGCAGCAGTCTATGGAGTATGTTTTGAACCACTACCAATACCCGGATGAGGAACGGGTTGCTACCGCCGCTATACACTTCGACGGCGCCGCCAAGGCCTGGTGGCATCGCTTCTGCGCTGACCGTGTGCATTACCGCAAGCCTCCAATCACTTCTTGGCGCCAGCTTATGCGGATCATGCGGAAGAAGTATGTCCCCGAGGACTTTACTTCTGAAATGCGCCTTAAGATACAACTCGCTTCTCAAGGTAATCGCTCCCCCATTGACTTCTATGCTGAACTTGAAGAGTTGTCCCATAAGGCAGGTATCCATCACACTGACGAGGACTTTCGGCGTATGTTCCTTTGTGGCCTGCATGAGCCCATTCGCAACCAACTCAGGGTGCTTAATATTCCGGATCTCCAAAAGTGCGCTCATACGGCACAAGAGATATGGACACAGGCTCAAGCGGCTAAGCGAGCATCTTGGTCCCGCACCAATTCCAGGTATGCCCCCTCTAACTCGTCTGGTTCCTTTCCTTCTAATATGCGCCCCTCTTCGCAGTCCGCCCCCGCGATTGCACCACCGGCGCCGGTCACTCGGCCGAGCAACACCTCGGCGTGCGTCAACGAGCCACCGCAGCGGCGTGCACCGCCCTCAGATGAACGGGCGCGTGACAAGGTCTGTTATAAGTGCCAAGGGCATGGCCACGTACAACGGGACTGCCCCAACAACAAGCGAGTCCTCTTCTCAGCCCTCACCGGATACGAGTCCTTTGACGATGACACCCCGGACAGCCCCCCAGTGTTTGACTCGTACGACCAGGACGATGAAGCGGAGAAGTTGGATGGGTATATTTGCAGCCCTATGGACGCTCAAGGCAACGTGCCCCTTAGCCTGGTCACTCGCCGTGTTCTTACCGCCAAAGAAGGTACCTTACTTGACCAACGTGAAAATTTATTTCATACTAAATGTGCGGTCCAGGGTGCTTCTTTGAGTGTCATTATAGATGGTGGAAGTTGTTGCAATATCATCAATGAGAAGGTGATCACGCACTTCAAGTTCGACACAACTCCACATCCCCAGCCTTATAGCCTACAATGGATCTCCGAGGGTGATGACTCCAATGTTGTTAAGCGTCAGTGCACTATCAATTTCAGCATTGGCCATTACAAGGATTCTGTGCTTTGTGACGTCGTTCCCATGGATGCCACCCATCTTCTCTTAGGGCGTCCTTGGCAATTCGACAAGCGTGCCCTTCATGATGGTTTTCTCAACAACTACGTCTTCATGCACAATGGGAGGAAGGTGACATTGCTTCCTATGAGCCCTCAGGAGATTATGCAGGATCACGTCGAAAGGAACCGCGTCAAGGCCCTTGAACAAGCCAAGGAGAAGGCCGGCCGTGACACCCCCCAAAAATCAGCACCCAAGGCTGGCATCCAAGGCTCATGCGAGAACCGACTTCTCTTAGCTCGGTCCCGGGATGTCTCTCCAATAATTCAGGGACGTCTTCCTTGCTTTTTACCTTTTCCTTTCGCGTGTCTTTTAACTGTTACAGATCATGTTGATTTACCCCCTACCGTGACTTCTCTTTTGCAGGACTTTGGGGATGTGCTACCCGAGGGATTGACCCCTATACTCGATGCCTATGGTGCACATTCTACGTTCAACGTCGCTGATCTTTCTCCTTATACGCCTCCTGCTTCTGACGACGAGGACGAAGCGGGGACGCTTCGCAGCCAAGAAGGGGAGATTGATAGCAACATGCATGTGAGACTTAATCAAAGACCTCCAAGGAAAAGGCTCAAGCAAAGGGTGAAGTCTTGTGCAAGTTCGGAATTGAACTGTCGATTTGGTTCTGGACAGTCTTCGGTAAAACGGCCATAACTATGGCTAGAAAATTTATCTCGTGATGATTCAAGATGCGTTGGAAGGCTGATTCATAGATCTACAACTTCATAGTTTACGTCGGATCAAGATTCCAACAAGAAGATGGTCAAAACCGAGTTTTACTGAGAGTTGTGCCAAGAACTCGACCCAGAACTCGGCCGAGTTCTGGGCCGAGTTATCAACCCCAGCCGAGTCCTTGCAACATTGAAGAACTCGGCCCAGAACTCGACCGAGTTCTGGACCGAGTTGTCGACCAAATGGCCGTGCCCAACCGAGTTGCTGCTACAGTGAAGAACTCGGCCCAGGACTCGACCGAGTTCTGGACCGAGTTGTCGGCGATTTTTCGCCTCTGTTCGAGTGCGTTTACAGACAACAACTCGGCCCAGAACTCGGCCGAGTTCTGGACCGAGTCGCGGCCCACGTCAGCGTTTTCGCTTCGTCGTCTCTTCGTTTGCTGAACAATTTTAATATTATTTTATGTTATTTTATTTAACCTATTTAAACACTTGAAACCCTAGTTTGTATTCTTTACGTTGGATTTTAGTTTACAAGTTGAGTTCGCTCCTTAGAAGTTGAGTACGCTCCTTCCTTGAATCCTAACGTCAACCCTTCGATCTCCGGATCAACCTATCCCGTAGCTCGTCGCTTCGAGCAAATCATTCACCGTCTCTTCGGTACTCAAGGTCATCTCTTTGACCTCTTCGTCACCTCTTTGACGCGTTAGAAAGGGTTATCTCTTTAACCCTAGGAAAGCCATCACTTTGGCTACGGAGGAGAAGATTCAACCTAGCTTGAGGAGTCAAGATCCTACATCGCGACATCGCCCAGGGGTTGTTCGCATCACTATGGTTCCTGGTGGAAAGTGATAATACCAGTCGCTTGCAGAGTCTAGCAGGGAGAAACCAAAAGCTCTCATCTTGATTTGGTCTTCCGTCACGTTCCTGGGCTTCATAGTCATGCAGACATTGTGGAACTTGCCCAGGTGAGAGATCGGGTCTTCTCCACTCAAACCGTGGAACTTTGGGAGATAAGCAACAACTCCAGATTTCAGCTCAAAATTCACCCCTTTGCCAAGTGCAGGGATGACGACAGCCAGGGGTTGTGCTCTAATATTCGGCTCAGTCAATTCTCTCAGAGTCTCAGCCATTGCGATAATAGGGATGTTAATTGGCTCAGTCGGCTCAACGACCTCAACCTCGACTTCTTCTTCTCCTTGATCGCGTAGGTTCGCACGGAACGATCTATCGACTTCTGGATCAAAAGCTACGAGGGGAGAGTCAGTAGAACGAGTGTCGACCATAAGATAGGTCTCCACCAAAAAGCAATCACAAAAACACACAACAAAACAGAAAACTTCCCCGGCAACGGCGCCAAATTTGACGGGGCTAAAGATGCGCAATGCAAATATCGTTGATTAGCCTTATCAAAGTAACAAGTCCTAACAGACCTACTAAACAGATGTATAGTAAGCAAGCAAGGGTCGAACCCACAGGGAAGGTCTGATGCAGTATGCAATTGTGAATGACAAGTAATAAGCAGGGGGGTTTAGTTATCACGAGAAAGCAAAGCAAGCAAAGCAAACAAGTTTGGTTGAGTTGAGAAAATATAATGGGAAAGTAGTCCTACTAGAGCGAGATCCACAATACAGAGATATAATTTGATCACAGAAATCTATGTAATCCAAGTTCTTTTACTATCCTTATAGTTGTTCCCATCCTGATCTTAAGTACTATCGATTCTCACAGTTATCGATAGACTTATCACTATGTCACTGGTAAAGTACCTCCGATTCTCACAGTTGTCTATATACTTTACCACTAACGCAGCAATAGCAATGCACACAAGGATATAGGATACATGCAAATAGAAAGACGTATTAATACTCGCATGCAACTGACTCTCACTCACAATTGTATGCTCGAAACCCCTATACGCACAATTGTGTATGCCACTAGATATGCACTCGGAACCCTTATATGCAATCCTAGCAATTGATAAAAAGTATTCAACCTAGTTGATCAGGCTAAGAAGAACAACAAGAAATCAATATTCAATATAACCAAGAGAATCAAACCAACATTTATAAGGATAAGAACAAGGAATAGAAATCTCACAAACACATCAACTGTATTGCTTCAATCATCTAGTAGAACAGAGGGAAGTTAGTTCTCCATTCAAACGAGAATGAAAACTAAGGGAAATAACGTCTGAAATAAAACAGTCACGAGTTGTGTTCTAAGTGTCTCCCTCTTAACCTAGAAAGAGGGCTTAAATAGTCTTCAGAAAACTAGGTTAAACTAATGAAAATAATAAAGGAAACAAAATAATAAAATAACAAAATCTGAAAACAATAAAAGGAAATAAAAGTCTTCAGACGCGCGGCACTTAACACGGCCACCGCGGGGCGTCAGGCTTTCCACCGCGAGGCATCAGGCTTTCCTGAGAGTCACCGCCGGGCCGTGGTGACTCTGGCGCAGGGCGGTGAGCTAGCTCACTCTCTTCTTCTGCTGTTCTTCATTACTACCCAGTGTTGGTAGTCGTCTCCATGCATGCTCCAGCAGCTCCATCTCCATCCTCATGTCTCTATCTAAGCTGTAAATCCATGAATATCTTCACTTCTCTCCATAACTTCTGGATCACAGACTTAGCCTAAAAACCACTCATAAATTCCTCCAAATCATGCTAATAATTGCTAGTAAAGGTGTATGAAATAACACCTATCATTTAGCAAGAAGTGTAGTGTTATAAACCTGTAAATTACGAAAGCCCATTCCCCCTTATTCTTAGGCAAATATAAGGAATCTCAACTTTTCAATAATTCTTTCTCTCATGTTATCTAGCCCCCACCAATATCTTACCAGCATGGAACAAAGCTCATCAATAAGGCCATATAGAAGGCGCAATGTTGGTGATTTTAGTATCATCACAAGATTGTTCCTTTAGAGGGAAAAATGACATTTAGTGTGATCGAAAATCATACGACACTATGAAAACTCACTTCGTTATAACAGATGTTTGGGGGTGTGGAGTACACACTTATGTAAGGGGGTTAGAGTTCTGGAGGGACAATTAGGAAATGTTACATGTAAATAGCAAGTACCCTTGAAGAGACTTGACTGTTTTGTTCCCTTTGAGAAACTTGTTCCCTATAAGATAACATGTACAGATGATTGGTTGATCTTTAGCACATTTAACAAGTGGTTAATTAGAACATGTTTGGACGTGCTTGTAAATGTTGATGCAATTATAGTTATAACTTATCTTGCAACCACCATAACCTATGTAACTTCATTGTAAACCGTCGGTAACTGTTGAGACATTTCCCTATAATGGTAACTGTCACTAGAGCGGTTGTAACCGTTTGGTAACCGTCAGAACTTCCCTAGACTTCTATAATTTGTTTTTGAAGTCTCTCATTGCCCAAATAAATGGGATTTTAAGTGATAGTGTTGAAGTTAGACGATATGATCTCTCGTATGATCGAATCTATCCAAAGTCATACTCCATTACTTACATGCACTCTAAAGTTCAATTCCTTTCGAATAGCCTAGATCAGAATCGGGATGTTTGTCTTATCTCACTTCAAATTTTGTGGATTCCCTAAGGCTATGCTAGGGGAGAAATAATGATTTCTGAAAGCTTTCATGCGATTGAACTTGTAGCTTTTAATTGATCTATGGATGTGCAGTGATCTACATCAACGTCCACGAAGGGAAACTCCAGATCTGTAGGGAGCAGTTCAACTATTTTGCATATTCAATATCTCCAAGAGATTAGTTCTCGAATTAGCAGCTTCAGGTTCTTCAGAGGGAATGTTACAAAGAAGGGTTCCCAGCAACCACAACACCTACACGAAACACACTCATCAGAAATGGAGGGACTGATTGCAATATCGACTTAATCTATGTTTCCCGGTCAACTTAAGACAACAACTTTTCTTTCCATCCATGCAGTTTTTTCCACATTCTTTCTTTCACACTAGCAAAAACCATGTTCTTTGATTTGCCAAACAATAGTGGGAAGGCCCAAATAATTGGAGTAAGGATCAACTTCCCTGACATTATGGCATTGCGTAATTTTATCTCTCCTTTGAGCGCCCACATTCTTACTAAAACAAATTTCTGAATTTTCCATATTAACTTTCTGACATGATGGTCTTTCATACACACTAAAATTATCAGTTACTCTTGAGCATTCTTGTATTTTTTCTCGCAAACACCAAAAGCTATTATCCTTAAGTAAAAGATGAGTTATAGCAAGGGCACGTCAACAAGCCTGGATACCATAAATTTCATTTGAACCTGCAACATTATTCAACATGGAAGATAACCCCTCAGCACACAAAATGAACAAATAATGTCTCACCCAAGTGGGAAAGACCCTCCCATACACCCACCATTAAACTTGAAAGATAAAGACACTTACTCAAGACTAATAAAGCACACTAATTTTGCAAACTAGCATTGGTCGTCTTTATTCATCGCGTTCTCCCAAGCTACATCATCTGATGCCTCATCAAAACATGCATGAAGCTTAATCATGCTAAATGATCAATCTAGGTGGTGATGCACGCAGGTGATGCAAGCAGCTGATACAAGCTGGTGAGTCATCCACACCTAGAACAAGCCAAATCGGACTTTACCTCTTAGGAAAGCTTAGCTTGGAGGATTTGCTTAGCATAGAAGCTAGCTATTTCTATAAATAGGCCTCCAGTGCTTCATTAAATCAGATAGGACGCCAATTTCTCGGCTTAGGATTGGAGATCCGTGATTGGTTCTCGTGTAATCAAGTTGCTGATTTTTGTAATCTATAATTAAATCTCTCAAGATGCAATAAAAGAGAATGTTGTCGCGTTCTTTCGATAGGCAACGTCGAATAGATTTATATTTCACCTACTCTATTAACGCGAGAACCATCACTAGCGTCGTCCGTGGGGATTTTCCTCACTTTAGGACGACTTGGCTATCACCGAGAGCGTAAGAAAGAACCATGTCAATCCCGGGTGAGTTCGGTTCAAGGGAGCTCAGGACGACACGTTCAAACTACGAGAAGAACCGTGTTGCCCTGAACAAGACATAAAAGATAGCACGTCTAGAGCTTTTGCACACATGATGTCAAAGGTAATACATTTGTGTACATTTGAAATAAATATATTACCACCTGCGTGGTGGCCGTTTTTTACTAAAACCGCATTCTATTCAACACGTGTGAGATCCCTCGAGCGGTTGCCACCACGTTCTCCTCAAGATGAGTGATATCCCTCGAGTGCAAGCTTGAGTCTGCCACCGCATTCTCTTTAAGACAAGCAAGATCCCTCGAGCACGAGTTTGGGGCTGCCACCGCATTCCTCTTCCAGATGTGCGAAGTCCATGATTTGTGAGCTTGTCACCACCACGTCCAATTAAAGCACACAACTAAGAAAATATAAATAAGATACGACGTGTTGCATCGAAAACTTATCAACTATGCCCGGACAAGCAATTGGGAGAAGAAAATCAAACTAAGGGGCACCATAATTGTCAAGAGAAGTGATGTGGCTAAAACCTACCCACAAGCGTATGGGGTCAATTGTAGCTTTTCAAGTGTCGATCCCACATAGACCAATGTAATATTAATTGAAATGCTACCAGTGTACTAGGCCAAAAAATAGGGAATATGATAGAAATCTATAATTAAGCTAAAACTAAGAAGCAAATAAAAGGGATAAAGTATATGGGATAAATGTGTCTAAGGTTAAGGATCACCGCAACAATGCTTCAGTAAATAAAATCAAACTCTGCCTGAATCTAATCCAAGTAATTGAAGGTAAGTCATCTAAGGTAATCCACTAACTCCTCTCGGACGATAATAGAGGTGTCTGAACTAAACTAACAATCGCTCTCGCGCAGAGCTAATCTCATTCAAACCCATTAATGCACTTAGAGTCTAGAAATAAACTGAAATAACATTCGCTCTCGCGCTCCGCTAAATCAACTCAAACCTAGAACATCTATGATGACTTAGTATCCTCAAGAGTAATTAAGTTGCTCTCGCACAAATAACACTCAGGTTCGATTCCTATGGATCTAGTAGAAATTATCACCTCTCGGTCTCAAATCCTACCTGATTACTTACTAGCGTTTTTACCTCTCGGTCTCAAACCCTAATAAGATCCAATTCGCAAAAGCTACTATGGGCATAAAGCATCTAGAAACGAATCAAACACTATTTCAATTCATGCAGAGATAATAACTTTATTCACATACACATCGATCGGATCAACATAACCTTAGAACTAGGAATTTAGCTATGCATGATTGAAGATAAACAATAGATCAAACCAACCATCGATATATATGAATTATTCATTAAAAATAAGAGATAAGAAAACTTAGTCTCAATGACGAAATAATCCAAACGAAGGCTAGAGCATTAAGGACAATCTTCAATCCATGCCAAAGGCTAAAATCCTTCTTGAAGTTCAACCCATGTCTGCGGCCGTAAAGCTAAAACAAAAACTAAAACTAAACCTAAAACCTAAACAAAACTTCACTCCCCCCTAAACCTCCGTAACTCCTCTCCTTTATCAAACCTGAAATCAAAACCCCCGTTGAAAAGTCAAACCAAAACCCCTCGTTCATCTACTCTCATCTGCTACTTTTCTTGAATTCCAGTGGGCCGGCCTCTTTCCTCTCTGAAGAATCACGTGGGCTACACGGTCTAGCATTTTGGGCCAACTTCTTAATGGGCTTCTATATGATCTTGTAACTTCAGCCATATATTGTTTCACCGGTATCCATATATTTGGCGTCTTCTCAAATAGTCTCGTATCACCTCCAAATTTGCACCTAAAATACCTAAAAATACAAAAGTACGAGTGTAGACTCCGAATACAAAATAATGCAAAATTAACAATAAAAGATATAAAATATGCATGCAAATGAACTATTCTAATATGCAACTAGACTCCTAAAATATGTATAAATTAGGTGTTATCAAGAAGCTGTTAGAATTTGCTTTCCTTAGAAGTGTTTGTAATAACCCTCAATTCAGTAAGGGTATTTGGATAATTTCCCAACCTTCGTTCTGTAAGTAAGACGTGTTAAGCGTATTTGGAATCTTTGTGTAAAACCCTCTTGAACATAATAATATACATTTTGGTGTGTATTGGGTCTTGGATTATTTTTAAGTACTAAAAATAAGATCTAGCAAAGATTCGCGAGCAAAGATCCACGAGAAGTCCCAAGAATGCGAACACGGCATTTCCTCGATCGCGGAGTTCTTCCGCGGGCGCAGATTCGCCCAGGAGCCAATCCGCGATCGTGGCTCCATTTTCGCGACCGCGGATCGCTGGTTCGTCTTCGTCTTCAATTCTCGCCGCGTTTTACCGGTTCGTGTGGCGGCGTTTCGCCGAGAGGGGGGATGCCGAACGATTAGGTTGCCGGCGTTGAGCTTCCCTTTCCCCTATAAAAGGAGGTCGGGGGCACTTGAATCTCCATCCTCAGATTAATCTCTCTCTCCCTCTCGTTTTGTGTCATCGCCGGAATTCGTGGGCTCACCGGAGTTTTTGGAGTTCATTGGAGGTGCCGTTGAAGCCGGGAAGAAGTGGTGGTGGTGCGCATCCAGCCAAGGAGTGGTAAACCGAGTTGACATCGTCGGTAAAGCCTCAAATTCGATCTAACGCCGCGTCGGGAGGGCGAATCGCGATCGCGGGTATGAACTACCGCGACCGCGGCTCTGCCCAGAATTCCGCGACCGTGGAATTTGCCCAGGTCAGGCTATTTCCTTCGTTGTGCTTCCGTTTTTTGTACTGTATCTAATTAGGGTTTTCATACCTCGTTTAGCGTGCGTCATCGGGATAGACCTTGGGACGACGGTGGATTTCGGCGGGAATTTGCCCAGGTTGTTGAGCACGTGTCCAGTCCTTCCATTCCGCGGGATAATCTTCGTTCGTCTAGATTAAGGCAAGTGGCGGTTCGCTTTTGCTTATCATTCCATAATTCCTTTAATTATCAATTACTTGATTGTTAATTAAAATGGGGTGAAGTGTTGTTTTCGTTTGGGAACAGATTTAATAAAATGATGGGATTAAAATATGATATTATAATAGGTTGTATATATTGCTAGAACAATGATATTATACCTGTTATTACTGTAATGAATTTTGGTGTAGATTTAAATATAACTTAAATGCTAGATTGGCACGAGTATTCGTAGGAACGCTAATGCCTTATGAGGATTAGTCGTTTCTTTATAACTTGGTATTAGTCGGAATACTTCTCTAATACTTTTAAAGGTCATGACCATTGCTTCTTATCCACCCGTTAAGGATAAGAGGTGTTTAAGCACCTTGCTAGTGCCATTGGGTTGGGCGTAATGTCACCCTGTGTTATTCTCGTAGTCACTCGAGATTGTATTAAAAGCTTTAACGCTAATATACGTTTTGTAATTAAATAAGATAAGTGCGGTAATGCACCTAATTAATGAACCCTCGGGCGAGGAATACAACGTGGAAACCGCCCGGACTCTTGTTAGAGTAAGTCCTCTTTTCAATCTGGATTCGCATTACGCGGTGAGGTTGGTCGTGGACCCAAATAACTAAGGTCGTTTTTAAACTTGTGTGTAAATTTAACGTTCCCAAACATTTGTCATACGTTTCCCATTAGACTCAATTCCTTTGGATGCATCTTTTCAGTGCATGTCTAAACATTAATCATTCCGTGAAAGTTTCGGGTTATGTATCGTTCCTTCGGTTGTTATTCGAGGGACAATGATAGTAAACGGTTACGATCACTAGAACCATTCTGTTTTCACCCTTGCATAGTCTTTCATTAGACTAACCAACCGGGTTTTATTCCTTGCATGGTTGGCTGGTGTCATCCGTCCTATACGGCACATCAGTGGTTGGTCCCCGAAGTCTTGAAATAACCAATTGAAGAGAGGCTTGCAGTTGAAGATTTAAGCGTCAGTGTTTTAAAGTTGTTGAGTATTACTTTAATATATTCTTATAACCAAGTCTTGTAATAGGGTTTATTATAAAAGTCTTCCGCTGTAAATTCACTCTGTTGTAAAATCATCGTCCTCATTTTATGAGAAGTCTGTTAATAAAAGGTTGAGTTTTATTTAAATATGTCTTCCGCTGTTTAATCTTTCATTATTTAATATAATTATTTAAGCTTAATTGTTCCGATTAAAGCATAGGGTGACTTTGGACAGTAACTAGGGCTGTCAAAACTTGACCCGATCCGAATGACCCGCCCGACCCGTCTGAAACCGAACCCGTTCGATATCCGAAAAGAATTAAAAAATTGTATATCCGAACCCGACCCGACCCAAACCGACTAGCCCGAACCCAAAATATAACCCGAACGGACTAGCCCATTATCAACCCGGTACCTGAAGTCACCCGACCCGAAATCACCCGAAAACCCAAAGCTTCCCGATCCGAAATCACCCGAAAACACGAAGTTATCCAATCCGAAATCACCCGAAAACCCGAAGTCACCCGAAAACCCAAAGTTGACTAATTCGAAATCACATGAAAACCAAAACTCACTAGCCTGAAATCATAGAAAAAATTAATGTCACATGATCCTAAACTTTCCTTATCGTTTAATCATAAACTTTCCTTATCGTTAAATCATAAAGTCAAAGGTCTAGGTTTATCTTCACTATTTATCATATGAATCATCCTTACCAAAACCCAATCTTAAATATAGAACTTCAATGATAGGAGATTTTATAGTGAATATATATATTTATTGTAATTATGTTTGCCTTCAATCGAAAACCAATTCCATCGAAATACATTTCAACAATAATTCGATTTATACGAAATGCGATTTTTTTGAGATCGTACTTAAACAAAATCTTATTCATTCGAACTCATATTCATCTGAATTCTGACTCAACCGAAATATGATTTACACAAAATCTAGTTCGGTCATAATCCGAAATAACCCATCGAAATTGACCCAAATATCTGACTTCTCTCGATAAAATGAACAATGGACCCGACCGACCCAAATTGGATTGAGTTGTCAAAATACACGTGAATACGTCATTAGCCGGGATCCGAATTAATCCAAAAACAAAATGACCCGACCCGAAACCAATCCGATTTGCCCGATTGACAACCCTAAATTTGTCCGAAATCCAAATTAACCCGATCGAAATTGACCCGAATACCCGACCACACCCGATAAATGAATATCCGATCCGACCCGATATGGTCTGACTTGTTATAATATTGGATATTGGCCCGAATCCGAACTAACCCGAATCCGAAATGACCCGACCCGCCCGATTGACACCCCCGACAATAACGTCTGAGGTCACTGGCGTGTGACACGACCGACATAAGTCGGGGGTGTTACGAATATGGTATCAGAGCAATGGTTTTAAAAATTCTTGGCCTATTGTTAGGTTTGAGAATTTTCGAAAATTAATTTTGAAACTATTTTCAACCTATTTTCCATTAAAAAGGAAATTCGAGAGTTTAAATGTTAAATTTAAAAGTTTTACTATTTCTTGGAATTTAATTTAAAATAATGGTTTAGCTATTTTAACTTCAAAAGTTAATTATAGTTGGTTTATAAATGGTGTGTTATAAGCAATTAAATTTAAGTTTATGATTGTAGCTTTAAAAGTGTGATTTTTGGTCTTAGTAAGAGTTTTGTGATAAATCGTATCACCAGTTTGAGAAACTAACTTTATAAATAATTATTTTATTAAGTTAAGTATATAAGATTTAAAATATAAAGTATAAAGTTTGAAAGTATAAGGTTTAATAATAAGTGGTTTACAAACTTTTGCAAGCTTCGAGTTGTTACTTATTCCTTAGATCCATTCTTAGGGATAGTATCTCTCCTTAGGTTTAATGTCATTTAAAGGTTGACATTTCTCCTAAGGTACCCATTCTCAAGTAAAGAGAAGAAGATCGTTTTTACGGTTAAAAGTGGAGGGTCAGTCAGACTGATATAAAGTTATTAGTTTGGGCTCTTATAATCCGTATCATAACGTAATTGACTAAGTGTCATGTTCAAGTCGGAAAAGTTCTAAACTGACCTTATGGTTCATCAACAGATGGTGAACACAAGAAACACAATCCGTGCCGGAGCTGGGCCGAGTAACAACCCAAGGCTGAACCTGAGGAATGCCGCTAACCAAGGGGACGGGAGCGAGTCTGTCTCTCACAATAACCCTGAAGGCAATGGCCAAGTTCAGGCTAATCCCCGGGTGGTATTCGACGCTACGGCCATAGAGGCCATTCGTGGGATCGTCATGCAAGCGGTCACTGATATAATGCGGCCAATTGCACCACATGTACAAGGTGTGCCAGTTCCTCAGGTTATTCCTGAATTTGAGGAGCTAGTGGATCTGGTACCTCAGGTCGACACCGTCAGGAACATAGGGGATTACGGTCGAGCCTTGAAGATCGTGAGCTCAATGAGGCCTGGCAGTTATGATGGTACCGAAGAACCAGTCAGAGTGGCGTATTGGTTCTCACACATGGAACGGTTGTTCAGGAACGTGGATTGCACTGAGGTTGAGAAAGTGCACATCGCCTCCCTTCAACTTAAGGATGTGGCTAGCGAATGGTGGGAGGGAACTGGTCTAGCTGATCATCCCGGATTGAACTAGGATACGTTCAAGACTAAGATGACTAACCGTTTCTTTT
This sequence comes from Rheum nobile, assembly GCA_027886185.1. NCBI lineage: Eukaryota > Viridiplantae > Streptophyta > Magnoliopsida > Caryophyllales > Polygonaceae > Rheum > Rheum nobile. Next base: position 429,221 of record WOAB01000081.1, read on the forward strand.
CACGTGCTATGAGGGAGGAGAAGCATAAGGAATTCCTTTACCCTACGACCGAGGGGTTAATAGTGACTGATTTTGTCGCTAAGTTCAATCATCTATTGCAAGATGCTGGGCCAGAAGTGTCGAGTGAAGAGCAAAAGATCTGGTACTTCCATGGATGGATGAATCCAGAAATCAAACCTCTGATGGTGCATCACGATTGTTCTACGCTAGAGCAATATGTTGATGCGGCCTACAAAATAGAGGCCACACTGGAAGAATCTGCCCGAAAGCGGGAGAAGCAGATTAAAGGAAGGGGTGGGCAGCAGGATCGCCAGGTTGGTGCATTCAAGCGATCGGCATCGCCCACCAAATTTGAGAAGTCTGGTCGTGTTAAGACCGAGACGACTCAGTCTGACTCCGCCAGAGGCTCAGGTTGGAGTAGCGGAGTGATTCAATGCCACAAATGTGGTGAAGTTGGGCATAAAAGTCTTAACTGCCAAAAGGAGAAGCGGGTATGTTATAACTGTGGGAAAGAAGGCCACATGAAAACATACTATAGGCAGAGGGGCCAAGGACCAACGCAGTCATACCAGGCCTCAAATGTTGGCAATGGGCAGAACCCAAAACCAGGGATGTCCGCCCCGGAGCAATCTATTGCTTGTAATAAAGGCAAGGCGCCTATGGAGTCTTCGGGTCAGGAGCAATGACTCTTTGTGATTCGTCACTCCAATGAGAATGAGACTCTGAACGAGTAGTTTTATTTCTTTTAAGCCTTATTAAGAATAAGGAGCGACGACTTGTGTCGATAGTCTCCATAGCTTAGTAATTTGTCTGCTCGACTTTCTGTCAATTGTTTTAATGTAATGTTTCGAATAATAAAGAAGTGTTTCCGTGTTCCGGAAATTACTAAATTCGTTACTATTGCAAGTTGTTCGACCATACGAGAATCCTTGAGTGCCAAAGATAGTTGTTGGATCGTTAGAGTTACATCTGAGGGAACAAAGGCTTTGTTCCCACAAAAGGCACATCGGATTAAAAACAGGAAGAAAGATAACGAACGAACTCACGATGTATAGTGAAAACCCTGATTAGCAAAACTAGCTTCTCAAGGAAAAACCACTACCTTCAAGCTTCCGCTTGAGAGGATTTTGAAGCGTGTACTTGTCTTATTGATTTCTTGTTCGATTACACTTGTATCCTGGACTTCGACCTCTAAACAACCAGCTAGACTCGAAGCCTCTTCTACAACGATGAATCCAAACTCAACCCTCAAAGACTCACACACACTTCACTCTCTTTGTTTTTTCGTTCTTCGTCGTAGTTAGAAATGAATCCCCATTTCACCTAAATACAACTTCGGCTAAACCCTAATCAAACAAGATAAGATTATTCTAAAAACGGATTACTAGAAGATAGGATTTTTTATGTGAAGAGTAATATCCTAACCAATCATATTGATTAAGGAAGGAATTCCTTAATTAATCTAATCGGAAAGGATATCAAACTTCTATCTCCAATTTCTTATCTAAGGAAAGATTCCTAGGATTGTAACATCCCAGGCCAAGCTACCCCAACCACCAAGCCGCCCAGCCACCCAACGGTGCCGGCGCCGGTACTGGTGCCGCCTGGTTGTCCAAGGGCATGCAGCCCACACACCCAACCCTTCCCCCATTTAAATGGGTAGGTTGTTGCCCACGGGGATCGAATCCGAGACCTTTAGATACAAGGGCAATGCCTTACCACTTGTATCACCATGGGCCGCAGCCCATGTACCCTAACCAAATCCCCTAGGTCTGTTGTTTGGATTAACAGACCCTTGTTGTGACTCCGCTCCTTTTTGCATTCCCTGCCGACAGAACCTCTGCATATGTCCTTCCTTTCCACAACCAAAACAAGTCTTCTTCTCATTCCGACATGCAAAATTCTTGTGCCCAGATGCACCACAATTATGGCATTGGATCAGACTCTTGCTCTGACCCGATTGCTGAGTTGACCCATCTTGAGTCATTTCTGTCTTTGCCTTACTGGACTTGGCAAAATCAGAAGGTGGTGTGGGACGTTTAAACCCACTTGCCTGAGGCTGGTTCTATACTTGCCTCTGACTATCACGCTTCCTGGTTGACTCCTCCAGAGTTACCTCCAACTTGTAGGCCGCATCCACGTACTGCTCGAGAGTAGAGCATGTGTGGTGCACCATCCATGGTTTAATATCTGGGTTCATCCATTCATGGAAGTACCAGATCTTCTGAGCCTCACTGGATATCTCTGGTTCAGCATACTGCAGCAAATGATTGAATTTAGTGGCAAGCTCGGTCACCTTCAATCCATCCGTCTTAGGATACAAGAACTCCTTGTGTTTCTCCTCTCTCATAGCACGAGAGAAGAAACGGTCCGTCATCTTGGTCTTAAACATTGACCAGGTCAACACCGGGCTATCAACTAAGCCGGTACTCTCCCACCATTCACTGGCTTCTTCCTTCAACTGTAGAGAAGCTATGTGCACTTTCTCCGCTTCAGTGCACTCCACATTACGGAACAATCGCTCCATGTGGGAAAACCAATGAGCCACTCTGACTGACTCTCCCTTTCCATCGTAGCTGTCGGGTCTCATAGAGTTAATGGCCTTCAAAGCTCGGCCATATTCCCCTCTATTCCTGATCACGCCTCCCTGTAGTACCTGGTTCTCTTGTTCCTCAAACCTCGGAACTTCTGGAGGTACTGGCACTCCTTGTGCCTGAGGTGCTATTGGTCGCATTATCTCGGTGAATGCTTGCATAACAATCCCCCGAATTGCTGCGACTGTTGCTGCATTGAGCACTACTGGAGCGTCGGCCTGAGCTTGGCCATTGCCTCCTGGATTATTGTTGAAGACAGACTCACGCTCTCCTGATGGGTCTGCATCAATCCTCGGGTTTGGTCTGGGGTCATTGCTCGGCCCAGCACCAGCACGGATAACGTTCCTTGTGTTCACCATCTGTTTACTAATCAAATTCCAAGGATTTTATCACATTAGTATCATTATGATATACTTATTGTAATAAAATCAACTTAGAATAGATCAAAGTCGTAAATTTCTATTGATGAACTGAAACTGAGATACTAGGTTCTACAACCTCAAATCACAACGAGCGAACTAGGAATCAAGCCTAATTGGAGATGGCGAAACCACCTCGGCTTCTCCCAGGTTCCTCTGAAGAGAACATAATGCACCCATATCTAGTGGGGCAACGAGAAATAAATTAGTCTTTCTAGACATAGAAGCAAGCTTACTACATCAGACTATATAGAAGACACGACTATGAACGGTGTTTTGAAATTCTTTTTACTTTAAAAATTCAGAGCCCTTTTAAAGCATTTTCAAAAACGGATAAATGATTTATAAAATCCCAAACCCATTTTAAAACCTTTGGCTCTGATACCACAACTATAACACCCCCAAATCTGAACCCATTTGGAAAGGTATTACCGCCAGGGACCTCAGTGTTCCTTACCGAGATCACCCAAGGCTTTATCGTTTGAATACAAACCATGAAATACAATGATACAAAATGATAACTTTATTCATATAAAACATGAGTCCCGGGATTACATCCAAATCCCGAATAGGACAAACACAGAGCTTTAACAAAGTACAGCGGAAGTCTTTAAACAAGGTACAGCGAAAGTCTTTTAAATGTAATACAAACAAGGATCTTGACCACAATGGTCATCTCCCAAGGATCTCAACCTGATTAAAAGAAATTATTAAAAACATCCAAAAACAACCGTCGTCTTCATAGTCAATCTAGTCTCCTCATATCTTCGCTCTATCTGATATGCCGAATCGAACGGATGACACCAGCCAACCATGCAGAGAACAATTGCGGTTGGCTAGTCTACTGAATAGACTATACAAGGGTACAGAGCAGAGTGGTTCGAAGCAGTCGTATTAGGTTAGACTCATCGCTTCTCGAATAATAACCGATGACGATAGTCAACCATCATACTCCTACTGGAATAAACAAGAGGTATGCACAAGAGAAGATTCTGGAAGACTGAATCTTCACAGACATCGACCCGAAAAGAGACTCCAAGAGATTGAGTCTTTAAGGAAATATGACAAATCTGAAACGTTTAAAGAATCAGACATCAGTGATTTAAAAGCTGACTTAGATGTTTCGGTTCACGACCAACCTCACCGCTTACAGCGAATCCAGATTGGAAAGAGAACGTAGTCTGATCAAAGTCAAGACGAGTTTTCCTAGCTGCACTATTTACTTAGCTGCACTACTCGCCAAAGGTATATTAATTATGTGCACTCGGGCACTTTATCTTATTAAATTCCAAAACCCACATTACATTATAAGATTTTAAACATATGCTCTGTCACACAGGACATACAACTAAGTAATGGACCTCACATAATCCAAGCCTCTGGACTTATATCGAAGGAATGAACCTCACAGAGTCCAAGCTTCTACTATCGTAGGGTCTTGCTCACCCTTAACAGTTATAAAGAAATGAATGGACCTCTCAGAATCCAAGCGTTCCTACGAATACTCATGCTAACTAACAGTTCAAGCACAACAATAGTTCAGGATAAATCCACATAAATGCCCTCAAGGCGAACATAAATAATAGCGTTGTTCTAACAGATATACAACCTATTAATATCATTATTATAGTTTCCAAAACAGTTTATAAAACCATTTCCAGATAAACACAGTAATCATTCCAAACTAATTACTCAGATAAACAACTGATAATTAATGTAAATATGGAACGATGAGCAAGAGAGAACCGCCACTTGCCTGAATCCGCAGAGTTTGAATGAAGTCTAACGACGAGATTCCGGGCTTGACACAAGGACAGATCTGGAGCACAAATTCCTTCGGATCGACCCACAAAGAAACCCTAAGTTAGATTCGACAAACAACAATACAGATCTAAGAAAGAACGAAAGGAATCGAAGGAAACGAAACCCGAACGAAGGCCACGGAAGCCACGACAGCAACCGGCCAACAACCAAACTTGCGGCGGGCGCCGCCTTCACCACGGCGGGCGCCGCCTTCATCGCGGCGGGCGCCACCTCCCACGCGGCGGGCGCCGCTCAAAGGCGTTTCTTCCCGGCGGTTGGCCCTTCTTCACGGCGGGCATGGGCTCTTCACGGCGGTCGTCGGGCTCTTCACGGCGGTCGCCGGGCTCATCACGGCGGGCGCCATGTTCTGGCCGGTGGTCGTCGTCGCTAAACAGAAACTGAAATACGAGAGGGAAAACTCACCCTCAACGATCGGTTTGGCTCGTCTTTCGCCTTGCTTGGTTTCTAGGCTTCTAAGGGCCTCCCAAGCTTCTCTTGGCCACCGGAAACGACACCAAATGAGCTCCGACGTTCGACTTGAGCTTTCCCGAAGAGAGCATTTTTGAGAGTTTGAGAGCTTATGAAACTAGTCATCTCTCTTCCTCCCAAGCCATCCTTATATAGGCAAATCCAAGGGGGAGGAAGGTGATAGGAAGCTTCCTTCCCATCCCTTGGATAATAACCTTGCACTTTGCCTCTTGGATAAAAACCTTAGGGTAACAAACTTGTACTTTAGTGCCCATTGGATGATAACTCTTGGGCAATAATCGTAACCCTGTGTTAAATATATTTGTACACGAACGAGTATTAACTCCCAAAATGCGTCGACTGTATGTTATTTCACTGAGAAAAATATTACAGAGGCAGAGCACATTACAGAATATCTCAAACTATCTGAATTAAATCCGACGTACGAAACGGGTACACGGGAAAATTCCCAAAATTCCCAAAATAACTTTACAGAAATACGGGGTATCACAAGGATAACATAAATCGGGCTTTTCTCTCTCTGTATCTTCTCAATCCGGCTTGATCCTTGGAGCCGAAGTCTTCAATCTTTTACCACGTGTGCTTCTTGATTTGTTTCCATAATCAACACGCTGGATTTCTTCTTTCCATTCGCATCTTAGATTTCGTTTGTCGCTTCAGTTCCTTGAGAGGTAACAAAGCACATGAACATAGCTTTATTCCCTCTGTGATCCTTCGCTGCAATGGTTCCCTGAGATAACTATCTTTGTTCCTAAAACACTTAGTACCCATATCAGTTGAATGTTTGTTACCATCAAAACCTAAGGAATTCAACAAATTCCCCCTTTTTGATGGTGACAAACACCCTTGACAATAAAGCATATACATACAAGAGAAAGACAGTTATGAAGAGAAAGGTTTCCCACTAAGATACTGTTAGTTCCCCCTCAACTCAGTAGCATGTGAAGCCTATTCTGTTCCCCCTCAACCAAAGCTACCTGTCATTTTCCCCCTTTTGGCATCATCAAAAACATAAGTAGAGAGATAGAGAGAAATAGTCAAGGCAAGATAAGCAAAATACCCCTTGTTCCTTAATTGAAAAAAAAACTTAAACAACATGCAAAGACAGCCAAAACATGCAAAACAGCTAAACACAGTCATTAAGCCACACAGGGCACACAAGTCAGAGAGAAATAAAAACAACTAAGGAGGATAGATGAGCAAGGGAACAAAAGAGTGGGTGGATGGCAGGTAAACGGTTAGGCATCACTATGACCAGCCGATGGAGCTGATGCGTGATGGGAGATAAGCGCGCGTACGTCTGCCAAGAGAAGTGTCTGCTGAGCAGTCAAATCCTGCACTGCCTGGCAAAGACTTCTCAGATCCTTCCCCAGAGTTGATTTCTCATTCAGTTCCCCCTCAGAACTGTTCGCCTCAGAATCTTCCAGAGTCTCAGAAATAGCCGGAACACTGTCCATTTCACCCAGCCTTCATCACCTTGAAGAACAAACTTCATCTTGTGCAGATTACTAACATCGAAGGGGCGGGAGAAGACACTCGATTCCTCCGAAGAGTTATAGACTTTATGGTACTCAAGAATCTTTTTGACAACTCGAGGGAACGGAAGAGCGTGCTAGTCTGTGTTCCTGGCATGGGACATGTGCTGCATCATAATCCTGGGAAGGCAAATGGGTTCCTTCTTCAATAGCGTAGATAGGAGGACAATATCCAAAATCAGCAGTCGGTTCCTTTTCTGTCCCCTGGGCGTTATGTTGCTGATCAAGAAGTGGTATAGTACTTTGTTGACGGCAGACATCTCAGATATGTCAAGATCACCACTTCCCAGAGCATTCTCAATGCCGGCCACTGCCCACACTGCTTCAGAATATGGAAAATCCTTAGGCCATCTTCCTTTCGGGTACTCGCCATACCCCTCATGTGGGACTCCCAAAGCTACTCCCAACTCAATACTTGAAAACAGATGTACCTTCCCTCCAAGCTTGTAGCTCCCTAGAACGGCGTGGGGTCTGACTTCCATCACATAAGACGAATAGAACTCCCTCAATAAATCATCATCCACTCCTTCCTCTTCCACGAACAGAAGACTCCACTTCTGAGCGTCCAGTACTACATACACCTCCTCCAGACAATTCTCCTTAAGGAACTCTGGGTCCACCAGCAATTCTTTTACCACGGACTTATGGCTCATGCTTTTAACTTCATCAGCCCCCACCTTCCCTTTGGCTTTGGCGGGCTGACGACGTAGACTTTTGCGGAGAGGACCAGCAGAGATCTTGGCTTTCTTCGCTTTGTTCCCAGAGAGGGATTCTGACTCCTCGTCAGAACTTACAGTGATTGCCTTCACGGACTATTTCTGAGAGCGTGTCTTCCTCTTGGAGGAGCATGCGGTCTTTACCCTTCCAGACGACTTTGGAACCTTAGGTGGCTCCTCCTCATCATCTCCCTCAACCAATTCCTTGGCGAGACTCCTCACAACACCCTGAATCTTCTCCTTCACAGCCACGTGCTCCTATGTGGTGGCTAGGGTGGTCTCTCTAGGTAATTCCTCTAGCACCTCTTCGATGGGGTCAGGATGGGTTGGAGAGGAATAAACCTCCTCTCTTTCAGTAGAGGAGATGGCGGAGGGAACGGCTGGGGAGATTTTAGGGTTAGGGTTTTATGGAGTGGGTTCTGTGTTTGGGGACATTGGGGCTACGTAGGGGACTATGATGAGTTGGTCCTGGTTAGGTGATGGTGGAGGGGTAACAGTGGTGGCTGCCGGAGAGGTGGAGGTGGAAGGTAGGGATTGGGTTATGGCGGCGAGGAGAGCGGGTCGGTTCCCATTGATGAGAGTTTGGAGAGGAGGGCTTGGAGGTCTTGGGCGATGGTGGTGGGAAGGTTTGAGTTGGAGGCCATTTTTGTGAGAGGGAGAGTTCTGGGAAGACGAGAGACAGAGAGGAAAGGAGAGATTGCTTGAGAAAGATAAGGAAACAGTGAGGAGGAGACTTACCCGGAGACCCAATTTATAATCTTCACCGAATCTTCTAGTGTTTCCAAAGATAAATTCAAATCTTTTCAGTTTCCGACGGATAATAATTGCAATCTTCCAACTTCTCAAAATAAAATCAGAATCTCGTCCAAATCCGACTTAGCCAGCCGAATTATCTTTCCCAACTCCTTTCTATCAAAACAGCCCTAAATGCTCAACGCGGTCCAACACAGACTTCCATCATTACACCCTGCAAACACATGTCACCTCAACCTGCAAGTCACAAAAGCCGAATCGTTTTCCCGCCAAACCAAAAATTAGTAGAGTGTGATGCTGGGGGTTAGTTACCAGAGAGGGTACAAAAGATCATCACACCAAAATATATGATATTTGCGATTGATTTTTACATCATGCCTGAGGGATCTCTAGTTGTGGATGATTAGATGGGCTCATAGGAGACATCAAGCATGGCAGTTACGAGTGAGCTGTAGAATCAACTATCATTTGGGCTTATGATGAGGGAACAAATCATCAAGTTGATTCTTTTTGGGCCGAAAGAAAGCTGATTCTTGTGTAACATGGTGACATAGATGATCATGCAAGACATTCAACATATCGAGGAAGTGAAAGCACAAATTCAAGCCAAATGTTCAATTAATACCCAAAGAAGAGAATGCATATCAAGACCTGAAAATTCAACTTTCACAATTTACCATGTAATCTAGCCAATCATCGAGGGAACACAACATGTAGACAATTAATTAGGGAGACAAACCAGGCTTTGTATGGAACTGAATGTAGAGTTCCCCGACAAGTGTCCTGATGAGAGTATTGGCCGTTTGACTCTTTGTTCCACGACTTTCTTAGTATGCCAATCTTTCTCCTCACAGAGATGTCTTCTTCTAGATGTACATGGTACCTAAGCACAAATACTAGGGAATAATTTAGTCATTATGTTCTTATCCACATACTTATTTCCCTTACCTCTGTCACCAGGCACTTGAGTCTCGAACATTCCTGCAGAAGTGAGGTGAGACTCGCTTCGTTCCCTGTCATGTAACTGACCTTTGTACGAATGAAATACCGGGAACTTTCCTCACTTTATTCTGCACAGAAAGAGTTAGTTCTTGCGAACCCAGACAAGCTTATGCTTTCTGGGCACATGAGCAACATATCTAATTTTAGGAGGTTCATCATTCATTTGCTCTCTAGTAGTGCGAGCAATCTCCTCATTGTGTTGCTTCAGAAGGCATTCTTGTTTGTAGTGACCAGAGTGTCCACAATACCAACAAACCCTTTGACACTTTAGGTCAACATACTTGCTCTTTCCATGCCATATTGTTTTGTTAGCAATCCTTGAATGAAAATCAATATTATTGGACTTACTGCTTTGAGATTGCTTCAACCAGATGGCATGAGCCTTCTATCCATGGTACCAAGCCTTACCCTCCCCAGTCGAGTTTGAACAGTTTTTGCATTTGTTCCCTCCGGAGGAACTTTCCCCTTTTTCTTTTACAGACTGCTTTCCTTCGACTTTAGAGCCTTTTTTCTTGGTGCCATTAACAGTAAGTTTTGGTTGTTAGCCAATCCCAAAGCGAGGTACTTCCTTTGACTCAGTCTTCTTTTCATTCTTGGCTGCAACAAAGACAATACCTTTTGGCTTGTCATTCTGTTCCTCACTGAGTTTGGTTAGGTCACTAGAAAGTTTTGCATTTTCTAGTTTCAACATTAATGACTCAGCCTCTAGTGAGGAAACAGAGGACTCTAGAGCCATAATCTTTTCAGTGAGTTTGGGACATTCAAAGCAAGAGTTTGAAGAGGAGGATGAACCTTTCTCAAGTTTGAGCACTTTGTCTGCCCATCCCTGATTTTCTTCGATCAAACTTGAGATCGATTCATCTTTTTCTTCAATTTGCTCACGGAAAAGACTATTCTCATGAATAAGTTTCTTAATAAGAGATATCAAGCTTTCTTTAGATTTACTTTTTAAGCTTGATATGAGATCAGATTCGATTACCTCATCGTTGAGTAGATCTCCTTTTGATTCATTGGGGTCTTCAATGGCCATCAAACAGACATCCCTGGAATATGACGAGTCTTCGTCGTCTGAGTCCGAGTCTCCCCAGGTGGCAACCATTGCCTGCTTCCCTTCATTTGCTGGAGGCATTCCTGCATTTTTCTTGAAGCAGTTTCTGGCCATATGTCCCTTGTTTCGACAATGGTAGAACACCACATCCTTTAGGTCTCTGTTCCCTTCGGAGGAACTCGACGAATCCTTGTTTCGAGACCAAATATTCCTCATGGCTCTTGTGATGAGCGCAACATCTTCATCACCATCTTCATCTTCGACTTGGGACAAGTCAAATGCCCTTTCCACCTTTAAGGCAATGCTTTTCGCCTTCTCCTCTCCCTTCTTGTTCAGCTTGTGATTATAGACGGAGGCGTTGCTTTCCAGCTTAGCAACAACCTCTTCCATGGTAAGAGTCTTGACATCTGTCTAAGAGTAGAGAGCAAGAGCAATGGCATCCCACTGAGAGTTGAGGCCTTGCATGAAGTGGTGAGTCAGTTTCCAGTCTGGCATTGTTTCACCAAGGAACTAAAGTTGACCAATTAGCCCCTGGAATCTGGAGTAGTACTCCTGAATGTGTTCATCTTTTCCCTGAGAGACTTGGTCGTACTCCTTTATCAGAGAGAGAATTTTGTTCTTCTTGGCATCTTCATTTCCTTGATGAAGGCGTTTCAAGGCATCCCAGATCTCCTTGGCAGTCTTATAGCTCATGATTTTCTTGAGATCCGAGGGAAGAAGAGCCATGTGAAGGATCTTCTTAGCCCTGTTGTTCTTCTCCAACTTCTTCCAGTCATCATCGGTGTAGTCGACCTTTGGTTTTGGCTTAGTAGCATCTGTCTCATTTTTAATAGCCAAAGGTCCAACTTCGATGACTCGCCAGATCTGTCCATCAAGGGAACAGATGTGGGACTCAATTTGTTCCACCCACCGGTCATATTCTCCTGCCTTCAGAATCGGTGGCTTCCAGAACGAATCTCCGATTGCATTGCTTGATGACGACATCTTTCCTGCAAATTCTGTAACGAAAGCAATCTAGAGCACCAGGATCTGATACCAATTGTTGGATCGTTAGAGTTACGTCTGAGGGAACAAAGGCTTTGTTCCCATAGAAGGCACATCGGATTAAAAACAGCAAGAAAGATAACGAACAAACTCACGATGTATAGTGGAAACTCTGATTAGCAAAACTAGCTTCTCAAGGAAAAACCACTACCTTCAAGCTTCCGCTTGAGAGGATTTTGAAGTGTGTACTTGTCTTATTGATTTCTTGTTCGATTACACTTGTATCCTGGACTTCGACCTCTAAACAACCAGCTAGATTCGAAGCCTCTTCTACAACGATGAATCCTAACTCAACCCTCAAAGACTCACACACACTTCACTCTCTTTGTTTTTTCGTTCTTCGTCGTAGTTAGAAATGAATCCCCATTTCACCTAAATACAACTTCGGCTAAACCCTAATCAAACAAGATAAGATTATTCTAAAAACGGATTACTAGAAGATAGGATTTTTTATGTGAAGAGTAATATCCTAACCGATCATATTGATTAAGGAAGGAATTCCTTAATTAATCTAATCGGAAAGGATATCAAACTTCTCTCTCCAATTTCTTATCTAAGGAAAGATTCCTAGGATAACATAAATCGGGATTTTCTCTCTCCGTATCTTCTCAATCCGGCTTGATCCTTGGAGCCGAAGTCTTCAATTTGTTACCGCGTGTGCTTATTGATTTGTTTCCATAATCAACACGCTGGATTTCTTCTTTCCATTCGCAGCTTCGATTTCGTTCGTCACTTCAGTTCCTTGAGAGGTAACAAAGCACATGAACAGAGCTTTGTTCCCTCTGCGATCCTTCGCTGCAATGGTTCCCTGAGATAACTATCTTTGTTCCTGAAACACTTAGTACCCATATCAGTTGAATGTTTGTTACCATCAAAACCTAAGGAATTCAACAATAGTACATGTCATGTGTTGATACATGTCATGTGTTGATAAAGACTGTTTGGACTCATAAAGGACAGTGTTGGGTTGGGACATGTGTGGTTGTTCCCTACCCTGTTAGTGTTAGTTTCGAGGTCGGAACTATTCATAAGAACTCCTCTATTTCCTGAATTAATGTCAGGATGAGCTTTGTCTCGAGAGGATAATGCTGTAAGGACTTCTTGCTAGAAGGAATTGACATGTGTAGTAAATGCTCTGTGGAGTTTGAGGCTATTCCTCATGTGTATACTCTGAGCATTAGATGGGATAAGTTGTATAAATTATACATTTAAGTGAATAAATGTATAAGAGAGATATTTCATAAGGAGTCGTTTTATCTAAGATAATCGTACTCTAATACGATCTTGAGTAAAACTTTAGAACCCAAGAGTTATATTGTTGAGACCTATAAATGAGTGCGTCCACTTTGGGACCAGTGTTGAAAGCTTTTGGGAAAGTTAAGTGTGCAAAATCATAAGTATTATTTTGGGAAGACCTATTTGAGGTTTCGTTATGAGGTGTTCTCTCTAAGGAAACGAGATAATGAGATGATGATACGAGAAGTGTTGAGGTGATTAAGTCTTGGATAAATAGTGAATATCAGTAAAGCAAAAGGGTGCTTAATTTGGGATAATAAGTCGTGTGAGGACAACTGGTTGTTTAAAGATTTAGGGGTGAATAACAAACTCAACCGGTAAAAGTTTGTTATAATTTTTAAAGATCAATAGTGTGGCAAAAAGTAAGTATGTGGATGTTGTCAACTGGACTGGAGGAAAAAGTGATCTTCGTCGATTAAGGTGATCATATGACACGTTTGGGTAAAACGAGGTTATAATATTGTAAAATGGATTATTAAATCATGTTGAGATAACTCGATGTAGGATGCGGTGTGATTAATTGTGGGAAAATTTAGGGATCATATGCGTAAAGATTTCGAGTTAAGATGTAGCACAAGGGTCGAATTTAATTAAGGTAACCAAGGAAATAGGTGAGCTGTGTATGTAAGGAGTAAGGCCTATATGACAAGTGGAGGTACTAAGTTGAGGTATAAGTGAGTTTTATGTATGTACTTTGAGGATCTGATCATCAAAAGGAATTTAGTAGAAAAATGTTGTATTCTTCTGCTTGAGGACATCAAGGTCTTTATGATGAATAGAGCATAATAGCGAGATTATATTGGAGATTATAATGGATACTCTGACTAAGGCAATCATAATCTTGTGGACGATCATATCAATTCTAACGAGGGTAAGAAATGAAGGCAGTGTGTAGTAAGTGGAATCATGATCGAATATATAGTTCGACTTGGGTGATATAAGTTACGAAGACCAAATTTATCTAAAGGATATCAACTTAGGGAAGATAAGGTATGTACCTTGAGAGTGGTTTATAAAGAGAAAAGTTAAAAGAGAAATGTGTGTTCTCATGCTTAAGGTATAGCCAGTCTATTGCGATGATTTTTGAAGGCGCCAATTTTGACAAGCGATTGAGGGAACAGATAATGGTATGGTTGAGAAAATAGATCGTTTTCCTAGGAATAATTTCATGGATGAAATGATTACAGATATTAAGTTCAGGTGGTGAGATTAATGGTAAAACCGGTTCCTCTACCTTAGTAATGTTAGTTTCGGGGTCGAAACTATTGTTAAGGGGGTAGTAATGTAATAACCATCAGGTTGTCATAAGTGTAATATAGTTGGTGATAGCAAGTTATAAAATTCCCTTAAGTTGTAAAGGGGTCTAACTATAATTTGAACCAACTTATAGATTTAACTTAGAAATGCTTGAACCAATTTACAAAGTGTTAAATGGATTAGGCATGGTTAAACTTATAAGGTTGGGTAACTTATAATAAGGTCGCTCCTCTGAGCTGTTATCGGCCAAGTTTCGGGGTCGAAACTTCTTTTAAGGGGTTAGTAATGTAATAATCCTCAATTCAGTAAGGGTATTTGGGTAATTTCCCAACCCTCATTCTGTAAGTAAGACGTGTTAAGCGTATTTGGAATCTCTGTGTGAAACCCTCTTGAACATAATAATATACGTTTTGGTGTGTATTGGGTCTTGGGTTATTTTGAAGTACTAAAAATAAGATCTAGCAAAGATCCGCGAGCAAAGATCCACGAGAAGTCCCAGGAATGCGAACACAGCATTTCCGCGATCGCGGAGTTCTTCCGCGGGCGCGGATTCGCCCAGGAGCCAATCCGCGATCGCGGCTCTGTTTCCGCGACCGCGGATCGCTGGTTTGTCTTCGTCTTCAATTCTCGCCGCGTTTCGCCGGTTCGTGTGGAGGCGTTTCGCCGAGAGGGGGGGGGTGTCGAACGATTGGGTTGCCGGCGTTGAGCTTTCCTTTCCCCTATAAAAGGAGGCCGGGGGCACTTGAATCTCCATCCTCAGATTAATCTCTCTCTCCCTCTCGTTTTGTGTCGTCGCCGGAATTCGTGTGCTCGCCGGAGTTTTTGGAGTTCGCCGGAGGTGTCGTTGAAGCCGGGAAGAAGTGGTGGTGGTGCACATCCAGCCAAGGAGTGGTAAACCGAGTTGACATCGTCGATAAAGCCTCGAATTCGATCTAACGCCGCGCCGGGAGGGCGAACCGCGATCGCGGGTATGAATTGCCGCGACCGCGGCTCTGCCCAGAATTCCGCGACCACGGATATGAATTCCGCGATCGCGGAATTTGCCCAGGTCAGGCTATTTCCTTCGTTGTGCTTTGGTTTTTGTATTGTATCTAATTAGGGTTTTCGTACCTCGTTTCGGGTGCGTCGTCCGGATGGACATTGGGATGATGGTGGATTTCGGCGGGAATTTGCCCAGGTTGTTGAGCACGTGTCCAGTCCTTCCATTCCGCAGGATAATCATCGTTCGTCTAGATTAAGGCAAGTGGCGGTTCGCTCTTGCTTATCATTCCATAATTCCTTTAATTATCAATTACTTGATTGTTAATTAAAATAGGGTGAAGTGTTGTTTTCGTTTGGGAACAGATTTAATAAAATGATGTGATTAAAATATGATATTATAATAGGTTGTATATATTGCTAGATACAACGCTATTATACTTGTTATTACTGTAATTAATTTTGGTGTAGATTTAAATGTAACTTAAATGCTAGATTGGCATGAGTATTCGTAGGAACGCTAATTCCTTATGAGGATTAGTCGTTTCTTTATAACATGGTATTAGTCGGAATAATTCTCTAATACGTTTAAAGGTCATGACCATTGCTTCTTATCCACCCGTTAAGGATAAGAGGTGTTTAAGCACCTTGCTAGTGCCATTGGGTTGGGCGTAATGTCACCCTGTGTTATTCTCGTAGTCACTCGAGATTGTATTAAAAGCTTTAAAGCTAATATACGTTTTGTAATTAAATAATATAAGTGCGGTTATGCACCTAATTAACGAACCCTCGGGCGAGGAGTACAACGTGGAAACCGCCCGGACTCTTGTTAGAGTAAGTCCTCTTTTCAATCTGGATTCGCATTACGCGGTGAGGTTGGTCGTGGACCCAAATAACTAAGGTCGTTTTTAAACTTGTGTGTAAACTTAACGTTCTCAAACATTTGTCATATGTTTCCCATTAGACTCAATTCCTTTGGAGTCATCTTTTCAGTACATGTCTAAACATTAATCATTCCGTGAAAGTTTCGGGTTATGTATCGTTCATTCGGTTGTTATTCGAGGGACAATGATAGTAAACGGTTACGATCACTAGAACCATTCTGTTTTCACCCTTGCATAGTCTTTCATTAGACAAACCAACCGGGTTTTATTCCTTGCATGGTTGGCTGGTGTCATCCGTCCTATACGGCACATCAGTGGTTGGTCCACGAAGTCTTGAAGTAACCAATTGAAGAGAGGCTTGCAGTTGAAGATTTAAGCGTCAGTGTTTTAAAGTTGTTGAGTATTACTTTAATATATTCTTATAACCAAGTCTTGTAATAGGGTTTATTATAAAAGTCTTCCGCTGTAAATTCACTCTGTTGTAAAATCGTCGTTCTCATTTTATGAGAAGTCTGTTAATAAAAGGTTGAGTTTTATTTAACTATGTCTTTCGCTGTTTAATCTTTCGTTATTTAATATAATTATTTAAGCTTAATTGTTCCGATTAAAGCCTAGGGTGACTTTGGACAGTAACATCTGAGGTCATTGGCGTGTGACACGACCGACATAAGTCGGAGGTGTTACAGTGTTACCTGCATTCTTGCCTGAGTTAGGAAGCATGAACTCACCGAAGGAACTTGTATATTCAAGGGCAAAGATCGAACGCGATGATTTTAGACAACTTCCATGGTTTGTTTCAACAACATTGCAAGAAAGTTGTCAAAATATAGGGATGTGATAGAACGCACTAATTTTGCAAACTAGCACTCATCATCATTATTCATTGCGTTCTCCCAAGCTACAAGAGTGAAGCTTAATCAAGCTAGAAGCTTAATCAAGCTAGATGCTCAACCTAGGTGGTGATGCACGTAGGTGATGCAAGCAGCTGATACAAGTTGGTGAGTTAGCCACACCTAGATTGTTACCATATTATCTTCACCCTTCGGATAATCCTGGGATAAACATAAATTCCGCGATTGTTATGGGTGACAATTTCTCGGAATGGAAAAAGGCTCTCAAAATCGCCTTTCGTGTTAAACAAAAGATCAAATGTCTTGAAAGGACAATCCCGCGACCAACTGGTGGCTCTTCTAATCTCAAAGACTAGAGTAGTATCAACCTCATGCTTGTTGTGTGGGTGCTTCAATCCATCAAGCCATCTCTTTTCTCCACTGTTACCTATTCCGAGTCAATCAAGAAGTTGTGGGACGATTTGACTTAACGGTTTTCCGTTGGCAATGATCTGAGGATCTACCAAGTGCGTATTGAAATCGCTTGTTGTGGTCAAGGAGGAGATAGTCTGGCTGCTTATTTTGGCTATCTGAAATTGCTTTGGGGTGAGTTGGGCAACAACATCAGGCCCCGATCGTGCTCATGTACAGGTCGCAAGTGTGCGTGTACTACTAGTCTACATATCGAGTGTGACTAGGAAAAATTAAGTCAATTTCTCATAGGGATTAAGGCAATTTATATGGACACACTAGATCCAATATAATCGCTCAAGATCCTCTTCCAGCAATAAATAGTGCCTACGCTCTTGTCATCCAAGAGGAGCGTCATCATACTCTTACTAAAGGAGAAGGAAATTTGCACCCATGTTGTTGCGCTTGATGTTCAAAAGAGTAATTCATCGGGCTTTGGTTGAACTCAAAATTTGATGCTACAAGCAACATGTCGATGTGCTCGCATTGTGGCAAATCAAGCCATGAAGTCACGTTATGCTACCCTATCATTGGTTTTCCTGATGTGTATAGTCGCAACAAAGGGCATGGGCGAGGGTGTGGTGTTGGGTCATCTTCTTCCGGGTCTTCATCCAATTATGTAGGTGTCACCAAATCCGCACAAGGGCTGTCTTTGTAGCATGCAGGGCACCAGTTCACGGCCTAAGATTGCGAGGCGTTCATTCACAGCCTCACCAACGACCAATGGACCCAAGTTTTTCATATGTGGAACTCCTTTAATTCCAACTTTGGAAATGATAAACTAATGTGTAAGAATACATTTCAATGGCTTTTAGATACTGATTCCCCCTTTCATAAGACTGGAAATCTTGAATTTTGTTTATCAACCTTCACGTCAAGCCTATTGCTACTATAATTCTGCCTGATGGCTCACATACAACTTCCACTCAAGCCGACATTGTTGCGGTTTGCGAGCACCTCAGGATATCACCCGTTCTATTTGATCCAAATTAAATTTCAGTCTTATCTCTTTTGCTAAATTGAATAAGGATTGCAATGTATCATAAGACTGTATGATAAACTTTGTGTTATTCATGACCTCAATTCGAGGATGGTGATTGGCGCGGGTGAAGAGAGGGGGGTGTCTACTATTTATATTCGATTGTAGCTTCAACGTCACTCTATAATACTACCTTTTCTTCGTCTGCTCGTCTTTGGCATCAATGTTTAGGAACTTGTGTTTTTAAAGCTTTCAAGTTATCTTCCTGGAATAGTTTCTTTTGATTCAAAATTGTTAGAAAATCCTTGTTTAGTTTGTTCTCATTCTAAACAAACTCGTGAATTTTTTTCCCTTAGTGCAAATAAAGCCCGTGATGTTTTGATTTAACTCATTGCGATGTATGGGGTCCCTATAGGGGACGTTCTAGTTGTGGTGCAAGTTATTTTTTTACTATTGTAGTTGAATACTCCAGGTATGTCTGGGCTTAAACTGATGGCTTCCAAAACCTAGGTGGTTCATCTTTTCCAAAGTTTATGCGCCTTTGTTCAGACACATTTTTCTAAAACTATTCTTCGGGTTTGTAGCGACAATGGAACAAAATTTCGTCCCATGCTGCCATTCTTCACGTCTAAGGGAATTGTATTTGAAACATCATGTGTTTCAACTCCTCAACAGAATGGACGTCTTGAACGGAAACATCGTCACATTCTTAACATCGTGAGAACTCTTTGTTTTCAGTATTCTCTTCCTATCAAATTTTAGGGAGATTTTTTCTTCCAGTTGCCCACTTAATCAATTGCACACACACCACTCTTATCGGCAAAAATACTCCTTATGGGTCCATGCTCGACCAGGCCTGGATTTTGGTCTCATTCATATTTTTGGTGCTTGTGCCATGCACCCCAAATTCCTCAAAGCAAGGAGAAGTTCGCATCTCGAGGGCATCGTTGTGTTTTTCTCGGATATCCCTTTGGCAAGAAAGCTTGGCGCTTGTATGACCTAGACAAACGGTAATATTTTTATTCTAGTGATGTTCGGTTTTTTAAAGACCACTTTCCCAATGCAGATAGGTTGTCTCCGTCCGCCCTTGTCATTGAGCCTATATCTCTTACAACAGCCACCTATGACACTGAGCACCATGACCATGCACCACCGCCTCTACCTAGTCCTATTGGGGACATGTCATCTTCAATCAACCTGCCATCTGTAGGGCCTTCAGATTTTGGCAACGGGGGGAGTGAGACTCTTCCAATGGACATGAGCTACTAGTTAGACTCGTCATCCCCTCCTTCACCTCATGTTGTCCCTAACTCGCTTTCACCTAAGGTCTATCGCAGCGAATGAACACGTCAATTGTCGGTCAAACTGTGATATTTTGTGTGTCATTCCTCCATTCCACCCCCTCTCGCAAACTCACATGTGCCGACATCATTCTAAGGTATTCCCTATTCCTTATTGATTTTGCTACTTATGACATTTTTTCGGTCTCTCATGCACAGTTCTAGTTGTCATGACCGCCGAGTTTGAGTCATTATGATATTCTAAGGTCATCCAACATTCAAAGTGTTGAGAAGCCATGAGTTAAGAACTCTCTACCCTTGTAAAGAATGGCACTTGGACGTAGAACGAATTGCCCCCCCCCCCCCCCCCCCCCCCCCCGGGGAAAGTCTCCATTGGCTGCAATTAGGTGCACCAAATCAAATACAACTTTGTCGGATCTATTGAGCGTTATAAAGCTAGTCTAGCTATTCTTGGCAATCATTAAGTTGAAGGTGTAGATTAAACAGATACTTTTGCCCCGATTGTCAGGATGTCCTCCACCGCCCCTTCATCGTCGTTTCTGCTATTAAAGGTTGGTTTCTCCATCACATGGACGTGCATAATGCATTTTTGCATGGTCATCTAGACAAGGAGGCCTATATGCGGTTGCATTCAGGTTTCACCTCATCTCTCATGAATGTTTGTAAGCTAAAAAGTATGGCCTCCGTCAAGCCCCCCGCAATTAGTTTGCAAAGCTGGCCACCTCACTTCGTGCCTTTGGTTTTGACCAATCTGGAGATGATTACTTGATTTTCCCACTGATTTGTGGCACCGTGAGGGTTCATGTGTTGATTTATGTCGACGCCATCATCATAGCCGGTTATTCTACTTCTGTTATTTCTCGTTTCAAGTCATGCCTTCACTTATTCTTACATATGAAGGATCTTGGATGTTTGAATTTTATTCTCGGTCTCCAAATTGCCCACGTTCCTTCCGAGCTGTTTGTGTCCCAAGGGAAGTATGCTTTGGAAAATTGTCTCAAGTCGTCTCCTCGCAGCCAAGCCAGTTGTGTTTCCAATGCCATAGAACCATAATCACGGGTGTGCTACTAGTCTTGACTTTGCAGACCCGGAGAAGAATCATCGTCTCACTAATCACCTTATTTACTTGACCATCACACACGCAGATTTATGCTATTCGGTCCATATTTTGTCTCAAATTATGAAAAATCTGAAGCAAGCACATTTGCATGATGTGATTCGTGTTCTTCACTACTTACAAGGCCACCCTGATCAAGGTATTATTCTCTCCCGTTCCAGCTCATTGTAGCCCATTGCTCATTCTGATTTTGATTAGGCGACTTGCCCTCAATCTCAACGCTCCATCGACAATTATTTTGTCACTCTTGGCAATTTCCCATCTCATGGAAGTCCAAGAAGCATTCTAAAGTTTCTCGGTCATCCGTCGAGGCTGAATATAGGGTCATGGACGTAGCTTGTTGTGAGCATTTTTTGCTAAAAGCCTTCCGTCGTTATCTGTGCATCATTCGGGTCTTGTGAAGCTCATTTGTGATAATCAGGCGACCACGTACATTGCCTCTAATCCCGTCTTTCATGAGAGAACGAAACATATTAATACTGTTTTCCATTTCATTCCTGATCTAATTCAGGTCGGCACCGTTCGAACGCCCTATCTTCCCTCCTCTAAGTAGTCGGCCGACATTTTTATCAAAGCTTTGGGCAAACAACAATTTTCCTTTCTTCTTGACAAGTTGGGTTTTCGAGATCTTCATGCTCCAATTTTAGGGATATTGTGAATTATCGTGTATTATCTTTTACTTAACTTAGTTATTTGTATAAGATTAGATAAAATCATATCTTTTTCATCCTTGCTTGGAGGATAATTCTCCTGTAAAGTACATATTGAGCTCCAATGTGAATAAGAAAATTAGTGGAAAATCTTTCCAAATTTGCCTCTCTTGTTTTGTTAAATCTTCGTATTTATTATTCACTAAAATTCCTTATTGTCGTTTAGATTACCAATGTCTTCAGGGAATTGAATCACATGACAGATAATATTGCGTCTCTCAACTACTCGCTTCCGCTTGTATTCATCTAGAACAATTTAGAAATGAAAATTCGCATACGTGAGAATGCTCTAAACTAGGGGTGTTCAAGACCCGACAGGAAAAGACTGGACCGGAGAAATTACGGTCCGGTCTCCGGTCCGGATAGTTTTTTTAATTCGGTTCTGGTCTGGTCCGGTCCAAACCCGAAAAAAATCGGTCCGGACTAGTTGAATCATTTTTTTAAAATTTTTTTTAGGAGTTTAAATATTTATTTTTTAGATATTTTTTTTAAATTAATAAATTAGGAGTTTAAATATTTTTTAGATATTAAATAGGAGTTTAATTTATTTATTTTTAAATTCTGGTCCGGTCTCCGGTCCACACTTTTGAAAAAATCCGGTCCATTGGACCGAACCGGAAGGACCGGACGAACAACCCTACTCTGAACTAGTCTTCAATTCGTACTGAAGACTAACTAATTTATTGTTGTATTAAAAGCAGGGATGAACACATTTTGGGTAAACCGAAATTTGGACCGAACCGAGGTTTTTTGGTTCGGTTTACATATTTTGAGTTTTTGGTTCGGCTCGGTTTTGGTTTAGGTTCAGCTTAAGCCGATTATTTCATACAAATACAATAAACCCTTATTTTCTACTTCATTTCTCTTTTGATTTGTGCACCGCACCCAATTAGCCTCCCACTTCGCTTCATCTCTCTCAAGTCTCGTCCCGTGCAACACTTCATCTCTCCATTTTCCAATTAATCCTCTCAAGTCTCGTCCCGTGCAACACTTCTTCTCTCCATTTTCCAATTAATCCTTCTAATAATTTGCTTAAATCTTTTAACATTTAATTAATGGTTGAAATAGATCTAATTTATAAATATTGATTTTTTTATTTTTTAAGCTCTATATATTTCAGATTGCAAAATATATACATACGGAAATTTTGTCTTGTGAGTGACATCGGTACGCAATATGCACCATTTAAGATCAAATGTCGGTTTAATTCGGTTCGAAACCGAAACCGAAACCGAACTGAGTATGTTCGGTTCGGTTTTCGATTTACCCAAATTCAAAATTCGGTTTTTGATTCGATTTAGTTTTGAACCAATGCTCAGCCCTAATAAAATGTTGTACCTTTTTTGTATCATTGAAATAGTATTTACCATTTCTTAGAAAGAATAAAACGAATACATTAAGTTATGATATATTATACTCTCTACGTCCCATATTATAGTTCATGTTTTTTTTGCACATTTGTCGATGCGTGTTTTGTATCGTTAATATCTCTAATTATATGTTAATAAAAATTATATATTTTTTGATATTGTCAAAGTATTCATTGAGACGAATCAAACAAGACCATACATGATTATATTTTTTTTATATATTAGAAGAAATCTTAAAGATTCTCTTCAACTGTAAATAATATCAAAAACAGAATCAGAAACTATAATAAGGGACGGATTATAATAGAATAAAATGTTGAAAATCTCAAAAGTTTTTATCGATCATATTTTTAGGAAAATTAAATGCGTGATTGATAGATTGGTACGCCTAGACCATATGGTCCTATCATTGGTGTTTTCAAGAATCATAAATTGTTTCAATTCTCCGTTGGAATGCTCTAAGATGATCCATTAATCAATAATTAGCTATTTTAATTGCTTTTTGTTTCGAAAAAAATTGAGAATCTAAGCCCTCGTTTGGTTAAACGTGAGAAATCAAGTTTCTGAAAATTTAGCTACTTTTTAGGAATTGTAAATTATTGAAAATTATGAAATCATATTTGGTTTAAAATTGTTATTTTTATATTAATATGGGAAGTAATAATATTTTCACTTAAAAACGCAGAAAGTAGATCTTATCTACATTTTCAAGGTAAGTGCAATTCCTTGATTTAGAGCATTTACAATGTCCTGGAAAGTAAATTATCACGTTTTATTTTTAAACCAAACACAAGAAATAAATATACTTTCTGAGAAAGTTCAACTTCCTAGAGAGTGTAACACGAACCAAATTAGAGGTAAATCAAATTATGCCAGGAAGAATGTGGAAGAGGAAAGATGTTGGATGACATATATTAAAACAAAAGCTTTTGATATAATTATTAACAAAGTATCAGGGGTTTGGACTACATTTGTATGTGTGTATATATGTGTGCTTCGTTACATAAGACACGTGGAAGCACGTGCAAAATGCGTGACCCATGAGGCCTCGCGTGCCGGCGTGCTTTAAAGAGTTCATACAAGGTGAATTGTTTGTCGATCGTGAGCTTATGGGTTGAGAAATGAGAGTTGAGACCATGTAAACAACACACTTTCCTTCTTCTACAAAAGCTGTTCACCGATTAAAATTACTCGGGGACAAGATTGAGAGCGAGGCACATGCATCATGAATTTATGATACAATATTTCTTATAGTTTGTTGAGTTTTCTAATTTAATCTCTATATTCTAGTAATTAAGATTTACAATTTTGAGATGTATCATAGGTTATAAAGAATTCCAAATATTATCCTAGTATAAGATTATATTTTTCGTTTGACAATACTTAAAGCATATTTAATGATGATATTGGGAGTGAATATGATAACATTTTAAAACAATCAAAAATAAAATAAATGTCAGAAATGAGGAGTGAATCAAGATTTGAGTCTCATATGGATTCGATATACTTATAATTACTTTATTGATTTTATAAAGAAATTTGAAATTTATTTTTAATTTATTTTAAAAATATATAAAATACTATCGGTCTCACCAT
The DNA here is from genome assembly GCA_027886185.1 of Rheum nobile. Lineage (NCBI taxonomy): Eukaryota > Viridiplantae > Streptophyta > Magnoliopsida > Caryophyllales > Polygonaceae > Rheum > Rheum nobile. The sequence continues at coordinate 453,413 of WOAB01000081.1, forward strand.
TAAAGATGGTCTTAAATGATTGTCTTTTAATGATACGATCGATCAGTCTCGTTCTACATTTGTGTTGCATATTTTGTGGTCCTATTTTTAAGGAGAATCTTTCAATATAAGTTTTTCACGTTGTCACGATGATTTAAACTCGAGTCTCCTCAACAATTGAAAAAAAATGGTATCATTTTAGCAATAGACCAACTGAATAATAATAATTTACCCTTGAATATATATATACATATTCGAGTATATAATTTATGAAAAACGGTATATAAGCTTTTGAAAATATTTACGAATTCATGATTTCAAAAGTTAGTACAGGCATTACAGCAGCCATGAATGCTCGGTTAAAGCCTATGAATTAGGACTTAACAACATTCATCTTGAATGCGATAACCTATTTATTGTGAACGTCCTGAATAAGATATGTCACTGTCCGTGGGATATTGAAATCTTAATTTCTGATATACTTTGTTGTCTACAACTTTTTTCGACAGTGCAGATCTGCCATGTCTTCCGAGAGTCCAACGTTATTGCTGATTTTATTGCAAAAATGAGCCAGAAGCATTCCCTGAAAGATTTTAGAGCCAATCAAAATTTTGTAAATCTCATCCGAAAGGATACTATAGACTGAGAAATCAACTTTGTGTGTTTTTTCAATCTAATGTTTATCTTATTAAAAAAAAATTGTCTAGGCTTTTTAAAGTTTTATTTTGATACAAGACAAATGCAAGGCTCCCTTTTAGAAAAAGAAATTACTAAATCAACACTATTAATAACTTTTACGAGACCTTTACATAAAAAAACAATTTTAGATATGCTTCTGTAAAATTCTTATCTAGATGAATACATCTGATATGATAAATGTTGGACTAATATTATGTTTTGCAAGAAAGTCTGATCATATTAGATTCTCTCTAATAATGTAAAGCTAAAATAAAATCAAAATAATTTATGGAAAAAACAATATCTAAGATAATTGTCCGTAACTTTCAGTAACCCATCACAAGTTCGAATTTTTTATAATACTCTCTCCGTCGTTTGTCACATGGTCAATTTTGATACTATTTATAATTGAAGAAAATCTTTAAGATTTCTTTCAATATATATAAAAAAATATAATCATATGAGATTTTATTTAATTCGTCTCAATGAGTATTTTGATAATATCAAAAAATTATAATTTTTACTAATATATAATTAAAAATATTAATGATATAAAATATACATCAATAAATATACCTCTCTCGTATATAATTAGAGATACTAACAAAGAGGCACGCTCCGGTAAAACGAAAATTGTGGTAAAACGGAAGTACTAATCTGGAGCGTCGGATTGATGTTGATGGATGGTTGGATTAATGGGTTATAGGAGATATATGGTAGAGCCCTAACCACCAAATCTAACCTAATAAGGATATTATTAATAAGAAATAATTAATTTTGATTGTTATAGGAGAGAGAAAATAATACAATATTCTCTTTCCTAATCGATTTTGCTCCCATTCAAATATTAAAAATTTAAATAGGAAGAACATTTCTAAACGTTCGTGAATATCGTTAATATGTTCACGAACATCAATCATTTGTTAATGAATATCGTTTATGTTTGTTTGAATATCGATTTCTATTTAATAAGTGAAAATTTAATATCTTAAAAATGTGAATATCATCACTTAAATCATGAATTTCACCACTTGATAATATGAATATCACACTAAGTTACATAAATATCTCAATTAATCACATGAATATCAAATTTACTTACACGAATATCACCACTCAATTTATGAATATCACTACTCATTTTGTGAATATCGCCAACCACCCAATTACATTAATATAGTCACTCAAGTACATGAATGTCATCAACTAACTACACGAATATCACCACCCAATATCTTCGAAGCTTTGATTCATGGCGGTAAGGTTTACCAATGATATTGTCGCGTCGATTTTGGGTCGTACAGTCGTTCGATCAACCTGAATATGAACATTATTATAATGAATATCAACAATATTATTATAATGAATATCAACAACATTATATTGAATATCACATCATAAAATTTGAATATCAATTATTCAACGCATAAAACCTCCTGAATATGAACAACATTATAGTGAATATCACATCAATCAATTTGAATATCAATTGCAAACAGTACAAACAACACCATCAACAAGCAATTTGAATACTATAATAGCGATATTCATTCCATATGTGATGATATTCACGTATTTTATACACATAGTCATACAAGTAAGTAGTCGATATTCATAAAAACAGTGTCAATATTCAGAGTTTAATTCGCATATGATAATTATTCAAAGTTTAGGTGAATATCACATCATAAATATCAAATATTCAATGCATGAGACCTACATCCAATATGAATATCAAAAGCATTTGTATGAATATCACATTAAACAATTTGAATATTAATTACAAATAATACCCCAAAACACCAAAACTGAAACTTCCTAGAACAAGCTGTCAATTAAACACAATAACACCTTCTTCAGAGTAGTAAGAACTTACATTCATGATTCTCCTTTGATGTTGAAAGTTTCAACCCAGATACCACGGAGTGCCCTGTCGAATTGCACTTCAACTTCTGCAAGAATTGATAGTAGCTTTCCAGAAATTCAGCATGACTTCAACTTGCTCATTCTCTTTCGTCTGGACTCGGAATTGGGTGATTCCAACTCCCAGAGTTAGATCTGGAAGTCTAATTTCGTCCCTCAAAATTGGAGAATTTTCTGAGTTGTAAATCAAAAGATATGGCATTTTAACTGAGAGGTCGCTGAGATTTTCGGGAAGGAATTGACAGCAACTTTCCAGAAATCTAGCGTGACTTCAACTGGCTCGTTCTCTTTCGTCTGGACTCGGAATTAGGTGATTCCAACTCCCAGAGATAGATCTGGAAATATAATTTCGTCCCTCAAAATTGGAGAATTTTCGGAGTTGTAAATAAAAAGATATGGCGTTTTAACTGAGAGATCGCTGAGATTTTCGAGAAGGAATTCAGCGAGATGAGTTTATGGGTGAAGGACGTGAAGATGGGGATGGATTGATAGAGGGAGAGAAGTTGAAGACGACGGCGTGTTGAAGCCCTCCTATGTGGCCGATTCCAGTCGGAAGTTGAAGACGATTCAGTCGAGGTCGAAGGCGGCGGCGACGTGTTGAAGCCCGGCGGCGTGTTGAAGCCCTCCTCTGTGGCCGATTCCAGTCGAAAGTTGAAGACGATTTCAGTCGAGGTCGAAGAGGATTCCAATCGAGATCGATATTAACTGGGAGGGAGAGAATAAAATAAAAAAGGAAGGGTAGGATCTCTTATAATTTAGTTTAAAAAATTCATAAATTAATGAGAATCATGCGTGTTCAATTCCACCATATAAACATATACCCAATTACTTTTAATCACAACCATTCATTTATTTGTAATTCAATGATCCTTAATAGTACTTTTATTTTACTCTAAAAAATCGTTTTAGTAGAACCAAATTCTATTAACAAACCTTCGGGTAAAGAGGGGAGTAGTAGTTTACTTCTTCACCAACCAAAAGAATCCAAAAGTTTTGTTTGATAATTATTTTGTTTATCAACATTAAAGAAAACCAATATTTATTTTATTTTATTACTTTACTGACACGTTGTCAGATTTTTCCTCCCTGTGTCATGTGACACGCCTATGAATTAACATACAGAGAGTAGATAGATAGATGGATGTACATTAATCCCAAGCATTGGAGAGCTCAAATAGTACAACACTTCGAACTAACACCATCTCTCTCTCTCTCTTCTGCCATGGATTTCCATCTGAAGCAACCGATAGAAAAGCAACAGTATCAGGAGGAGGAGGAGCAAGAGTCAGATCAGGAAGAACTTCAACCTTCTCCTGCAAAATTACCCAGACTTGAATCTCATAATGACACTGCTCTCCCTTTGTTTGTTCCTCCTCAACAGCAACAACCCAATCTCAACGCTTTCTCAGCAGCACTCTACCCAGATTCAAAGCCACCGCTTCCACCTCCAACCTCCAGATTCCCCTGCAGTAAGACTCTCTCTTTTACAATCATATGGATTGAGGAAATAAAGTTGAATCACACTTGTCTAGTTACTTTGCAATTTTGATGCCTTTGTAACTCATATTGGGGTTTTCTTAAGTGGGTCTTTGTGTGGTATGGTTTTCTTAAGTGGGTTTGAATTTTTCAATCTGGGTGATTGGTTGATTAGGGGTGGGAGGCTATTTCAGCACAGCTCAATGGCAAGAGCTTGAGGTGCAAGCTCTGATCTTCAGGCACATGGCGGCTGGCGCTTCAGTACCTCCTCAGCTCCTCCATCTGGTCAAGAAGAGCCTTCTTGATTCCTCTTCTTATCATCTCAACAACACCAACTTCTCTTACTATCATCAGCCTTCTTGTAAGCCAGTTAATTTCTTTATATCTCTTAATGGATTTCTTGATCCAAACGAAGAAAAAACCAAGATTTGTTATTGCCTTTTCCTTACACTGTTGCAGTGTATCAAGCAGCAGGGTACTGGAATAAAGCAAACATGGATCCAGAGCCAGGGAGGTGTAGGAGGACAGATGGCAAGAAGTGGAGGTGCTCAAGGGATGTTGTGGCTGGTCACAAGTACTGCGAACGCCACGTCCACCGCGGCCGCAACCGTTCAAGAAAGCCTGTGGAATCCTTCATTCCAGCCGCTGCCGCCACCACCACAGCCTCTACTCCCAGTTTTAGGGTATGGTTTGAAGATGATGATGATGATAAGTCTATTTTTGCTGATAAGGGTTGCCGATAACACCTGATAAACTGTGTCATGCCAAACATGGACTTGTTCTTAGCAGCGTTGTCAGTGGGGTGTGATTTTAGGTGTTGAAACTCACTAAATTTTCTGTTCTTGGTTCTTGACAGCAATCAGGCCTGGTGGGTGGTGAAGGGACCCACTTTTCGCTGTCCGGTCCCACTACTTCCCTTGATATCTTTCAGCTTAATCAAGGGTAAGTGTTGTTTTTATCATCTGTAGCTTGCTGCTGATTGCTGAGAAAAACATCTGTTTTCACCTGTTTGGTAATTTGTATGGTAAGTGTATGTCGTTTCTTCACAAGGGTGAAACAAGAGAGACAAAAGTACTTGTACCATTATATTTTCAGGTGTTCCTTGGCTTTTTTCTTTGCAAATTAGATGTGACCTTAGATTCCCAAGCATTAACAACATAATGATGTTGATATCTGACTGGCTGATACTACAATAACTCTCCATTGTACCGTTCCACAAGGGCCCCTTTCTTCTCTGGCCTTGACCCTATTGGAGGGGTCTCTCTCGTGATTTTTACTGCAACCAAACTTCAGATATTTTCACTTTGCAGAAAACCCACCAAGTCTAGTTAAGGTATGGTAGATAGCTTTGTGACAGTATTTGTGCTTTGCAGGGCAGCAGATCGGAAATCCCCATTCAAGGCACAAAATGACCAATCTCTAGATGGAACATCAAAGCTAAGGCATTTCTTCGACGACTGGCCCAAACCTGATAACACTGTGAATCCCGCCACTTGCCTATCCATTTTGACGCCCGGGGAAAACCCGTCGGTGGATTTCCTGAAACTGTCGACGGGCAACGGAGGAGATCACCTGGGCAGAAATGCTGATGGGGAATGGAGTGGTGGGAATCAGGCAGATGCCATGGGCGGGCCGTTAGCAGAAGCACTCAGATCATCAACGGGGGCTTCTACCACCGCCGTTTTGCACCAGCTACCGCCATCCGCATCGGCTTCGGGTGCCAGCTGCGTCACCGCCTGAATAACATAATATGGCTTTGTCTGTTTTAATGTGTTGCTGATGCTTTCAGAATAAGAAAGGAGGGTTTTCCTACTCTGTACAAACTGAAACAATCTGATTGTGTTTCTCCGGATGCAGTATGGAAGAAGTCTGCTGGATTTCAGTGTTTCTAAAACTATTTTATGTGCTGAAACCTGTAAGAACTATAAACTACTGTTCTGCATTTGTTTTACTTCACCGCTGTCAGTAATGTCTGCACGTTGTAGCAATGTTAGTCATAAATTAAGCGCTACAACAAGAAGTTCAGTAAAGAAAGGTGAAAAGGACAAACAATTAGTTATTTTAGTGGATTGACAATCAAATTGCATGCTACAACAAGAGATAATCAAGGTTTAGGCCCATTACAATTTAGTGAGCTTGATAGGAGTACCCGGTTTGAGTGGCAATCAGTCTCCACTGGCACAGCCTCCGCAGCCACAATGCACGCACTCTATAACCTTCTCCTCTCTCAGGTGCTTTGGAACGCGGCAGATACACGTCGTCTGGAAGTTGTGATCTCGTGGCTGCATGCATCTCAGGCAGCAGAGACGCTCGTACCCAGGCTGCAAGGAGCGTTATCCATGTCATCAATCCTAAGAGCATTAAACAAGAAATGTACCTTCCTCCACTTTGCAATCAGGTTACGATCAGCATAGCCTTGATCCAAGCAGAATTCCTTTGATATAGCCTTCCTTCGGTGATACAGATCGAAAATATAGCGGCTCCTTCGGTGGGCAATCTTGAATATGGGCCACAACGTCTCGCATTTTCTCTTCCCCTCATGTGGTTCATTCTCAGCTGCCAAGCAAACAGGTCTTAACACCTCCAATTTATGAAGTAAGCATTTTCGGTACGAGCAGAAAAAAATATCAACCTTCTCTCATTTTTACTTCCAACTCTCGAAGAGTAGGCTCAATCGATCAGCTCCCATCCGTCAGGATACTTGACGTGCATTCTCTTGACCTTGGGCATTTTCTTCCTACACTTGTGTAACAAGGTTCAAAGGAAGAACGTAAATGTTCTGATTTCTTTATTGAAAGATGCTGCAATATATACACCAAAGAGAGCAGATTCTATGCCTAAGAAAGAGGAGGAGATCGAGCTATACAAGGGACCTAATCTCGTCAAATCCTCACAAGATAAATATACTTCCTACAAATAGATAAAGAACAAGGGAAGAATATATTCTGCATAATTGTACATTCACATTATCCCCTCAAGTTGGAGCATGCAAGTGTTTGATGCTCAAATTGCCAAGAAGATGATGGAATGGTGCCTTACCTAAGGCTTTAGTAAAGATGTCCGCCAATTGGGTGCTCGTATGAACATAGGATGGAAGGAGAGTGTCGTTTATGATTTCGTCACGAATGAAGTGGCAATCGACTTCGATATGTTTGGTCCTCTCGTGAAACACCGGATTGTGAGCAATATGAAGCGCGGACTGGCTGTCACAAAATAAACGGATGGGCTGCATATGAGAGACACGAAGATCATGGAGGACGCCTTTTATCCATTTGAGCTCACAAGTGATGGACGCCATAGATCGATATTCTGCTTCCGCGAAAGAACGTGACACGGTATGTTGTTTCTTGGTTTTCCAAGAGATAGGGGAAGAGCCAAGAAACACGATTGAGCCAAGAAACACGATCCTTCATAGGTCAAGAGGAGGACCCATTTGGGACTAGATGAACCCGCGTCACTTGTGTGCGCCCGTGAGACTAATGATTGTGTTGCTCGCTCCATTGCCCTTGCGCGAGCTCTTGTTACCGGGTCATTCGAACGCACCTTCATTGCTTCCTCTTCGTCCTTCGCCGTCATCGAGGGGATCATGGAGCTATCAATCTCCCCTTCTTGGCTGCGAAGCGTCCCCACTTCGTCCTCGTCGTCAAAAGCAGGAGGCGTATAAAGAGAAAGGTCAGCTACGTTGAAAGTTGGATGCGCACCATAGTCATCGGGTAAGTCCAAGCGGTAGGCGTTGGCCCCAAGGCGTTGTAGCACCTGGAAAGGACCATCACCTCTAGCATCCATCTTGTGGCGTCGCTTGAATGGAAAGAGATCGCGACGCAAGTGCAGCCATACCAAGCCTCCGGGCCCAAACTCCACGGTACGCCGGCTTGCGTTGCGTTCCTGCAAAAGAGTAGACACCGTAGGGGGTAAATCAACCAAAGCCTTAACATTTAAGAGACACGCGAAAGAAACAAGTAAAAAGCAAGGAAGACGTCCCTGAATTATTGGAGAGACATCCCGGGACCGGGCTAAGAGAAGTCGGTTCTCGCATGTGCCATGAATGTCGGGTTGTGGAGGTGTCTCAAACTTGAAGTGCTGGATCACCTTTTCATTGATGATGATGCAACAACTCCCACCATCTATGGTCACACTCAAAGAAGCACCCTGGACCGCACACTTAGTATGAAACAAATTGTCACGTTGGTCAAGTAAGGTACCTTCTTTGGCGTTAAGAATGCGGCATGTAACCAAGCTAAGATGTATGTTGCCTTGCTCATCCATAGAGCTGTATATGTAGTTGTCCATCTCCTCCTCCTCCTCATCGTCGTAGGTGTCAAATATCGGTCCGGCGTCGGGGGTGTCCTCGTCAAAACACTCGTAGCCGGAGGTGTTCGAGAAGAGGACATTGAGAAGGGGACCCTTGCGGTCCATTGGCCGGCTAGTTGTGGCCGGAGGGTTCAACATTGGGTCAGCCGTGGGCCACCTCATGTCACTCAGGGCCAGACTTAAGCAACAAGAAACAAGGAAATCAAGTATGCAAATAAGGAAACAAGATAGTGCTAGAAGGATAGAGGGTAGGGCTGTTGGAAAAGTAACCAAAACCTAAGGGAAATTGAGGGTTGCAGCCGTGAGGGGTGGCGGTGGCAGACGGTGGTCGTGGTGGTGGAACGGTGGTGGTGGTGGGGTGGTGGTCACGGCTAGGGTTCCGGCGATTGCTGGTGGTGAGAGAAAAAAAATTCTAGGGTTTGTAAGCGGAAAATTGCAAGGAATCACAATAAGAGAAAAGAACAAACTTAGATTGAATAGGCTCTCATACCAGTTGATGCGAACAACCCCTAAAGTGTCGTTAGCAACGCAGAATCTTTGATTCCTCAAGCTTGTAGTTGAATCCTTCTCTTCCGTAGACAAAGTGATGGCTTTCCTAGGGCTAAAGAGATAGCCTTCAAACTCGTCAAAGAGATGACGGAGAGATCAAAGTGATGATCGCGAGACACCGAAGAGACGGTGTTTGATTTGCTCAAAGCGACGAGCTACGGGATAGTTGATCCGTGGGATCGAAGGGTTTGATGTTGGATTCAAGGAAGGAGCGTACTCAACTTTACTACTCAAATCAACATCAAAGTTACAAACTAGGGTTTGCTAAGTTTAAATAGCTACAAAAAGTAAGAATAAAATAATAATAAGTTTTCGGAAATAACGACGACAAAGCGAACGCTCGGGTACGTTTCCGCGGTCGCGGAAAAGTGTCTGTGAAGGAACGATTGTGTGCGTCAATTCCGTGGTCGCAGACAATACTGCCGCGATCGCGACAATCCGCGATCGCGGACAATTCTGCCGCGATCGCGGAAACGTTTCTATAAAGAATGATCGGCCGCGTCAATTCCTTCATAGACCCATTTGGGTCTATAAAGGATTTTGGAATCTTTCATAGGTCAAGAGGAGGACCCATTTGGGACTAGATGAACCTGCGTCACTTGCGTGCGCCCGTGAGACTAATGATTGTGTTGCTCGCTCGATTGCCCTTGCGCGAGCTCTTGTTACCGGGTCATTCGAACGCACCTTCATTGCTTCATCTTCGTCCTTCGCCGTCATCGAGGGGATCATGGAGCTATCAAGATCGAGCTATACAAGGAACCTAATCTCGACAAATCCTCACAAGATAAATATACTTCCTACAAATAGATAACGGTTTTTTCGCCTGATAACCATGAGGTATTGCTTAATTCGCGCGGTACACCAAAGTTTGGCATATTTCGTGAGATAACCCCGAGGTTTTAATTTTTTTTCGTGGAATGCCCAATACGTTATAAGCTTAACAGATCCGTCTATTTCCTTTTATAAAAAAAGAAAAATCCAATAAATCAAAACACGCAGAGCTAAACTTGAGCAAAATTTTCGCATCTCCCTTTCTCGATCTCCTCTGAGCAAACTGAGCAAGACGCCGGCGACCTCTCCCTTACTCGATTCTCCAGCGCCGACGGATCAATTCTCATCTGTGCAGCGACGCCGATGGCCTCTCCTTCATCATTCCATTCGGTGGCTCCTCCTTCTCCTTCGTTAATTTCCTCTGTTTAAAGTCCAAACCGAGATCACCAAAACTCAAGGCCTCGTTCGAGCCTTGGTCTGAAGTCAAGAGGTATATAGCTCCAATCAATTTTATGGATTTAAAGGGTTTGGCAATTTAGGGTTTCTATGGTTTTAGCGATTTTGGGGTTTTGGAATGAAGTGATTTTGGGTTATATTTGTGAAATTGAAAAAGGTTTTGGGCTGGTATGATCGCCATAACATGAGCATTGAAAGTCTGAAATTGATTACTGTCTGACGTGGCATATCTATTGTGCTTCTGGTTTTTACATCTTGTTCTCAAGCTCAAGAGTTACGTTTCTGATTCTAATTCCTACAAAGAGCTACATCAATTGTGCATAGTCATACAATATATGATAAATTGGCATATCTAGTGTTAGATTTGTATAAAAAAATTACATTTCGATCTTAGTTTATCTGTGCTTAGTCATATGGAAGCTAGTGTATTTGTGCTTAGTATATCTTTGCTTAGTTATACATTTTGACATAGCTAGTATACTGTGCTTAGTTATACATTTTGATCTTAGTTATTTTATGTATATGATATATGATATATCCTTAGTATTATTCAACATATTAAAGAAATTAACCAAAACCTAAGGGAAATTGAGGGTTGCAGCCGTGGGGGGTGGCGGTGGCGGACGGTGGTGGTCGTGGTGGAACGGTGGTCACGGCTAGGGTTCCGGCGATTGCCGATGGTGAGAGAAAAAAAAATTCTAGGGTTTGTAAGCGGAAAATTGCAAGGAATCACAATAAGAGAGAAGAACAAACTTAGCTTGGATAGGCTCTGATACCAGTTGATGCGAACAACCCCTGAAGTGTCGTTAGCAACGCAGGATCTTTGATTCCTCAAGCTTGTAGTTGAATCCTTCTCTTCCGTAGACAAAGTGATGGCTTTCCTAGGGCTAAAGAGATAGCCTTCAAACTCGTCAAAGAGATGACGGAGAGATCAAAGTGATGATCGCGAGACACCGAAGAGACGGTGTTTGATTTGCTCGAAGCGACGAGCTACGGGATAGTTGATCCATGGGATCGAAGGGTTTGATGTTGGGATTCAAGGAAGGAGCGTACTCAACTTTACTACTCAAATCAACATCAAAGTTACAAACTAGGGTTTGCTAAGTTTAAATAGCAACAAAAAGTAAGAATAAAATAATAATAAGTTTTCGGAAATAACGACGACAAAGGGAACGCTCGGGTCCGTTTCCGTGGTTGCGGAAAAGTGTCTGTGAAGGAACGATTGTTTGCGTCAATTTCGCGGTCGCGGACAATACTGCCGCGATCGCGGAAAAGTTTCTGTAGAGAATGATCGGCCGCGTCAATTCCTTCATAGACCCATTTGGGTCTATGAAGGATTTCGGAATCCTTCATAGGTCAAGAGGAGGACCCATTTGGGACTAGATGAACTTGCGTCACTTGCGTGCGCCCGTGAGACTAATGATTGTGTTGCTCGCTCGATTTCCCTTGCGCGAGCTCTTGTTGCCGGGTCATTCGAACGCACCTTCATTGCTTCCTCTTCGTCCTTCTCCGTCATCGAGGGGATCATGGAGCTATCAAGATCGAGCTATACAAGGGACCTAATCTCGACAAATCCTCACAAGATAAATATACTGCCTACAAATAGATAACGGTTTTTTCACCTGATAACCCTGTGGTATTGCTTAATTCGCGCGGTACACCAAATTTTGGCATATTTCGTGAGATAACCCCGAGGTTTTAATTTTTTTCGTGGAATGCCCAATACGTTATAAGCTTAACAGATCCGTCTATTTCCTTTTATAAAAAAAGAAAAATCCAATAAATCAAAACACACAGAGCTAAACTTGAGCAAAATTTTCGCATCTCCTTATCTCGATCTCCTCTGAGCAAACTGAGCAACACGCCAGCGACCTCTCCCTTACTCGATTCTCCAGCGCCGACGGATCAATTCTCATCTGTGCAGCGACGCCGATGGCCTCTCCTTCATCGTTCCATTCGGTGGCTCCTCCTTCTCCTTCGTTAATTTCCTCTGTTTAAAGTCCAAACCGAGATTACCAAAACTCAAGGCCTCGTTCGAGCCTTGTTCTGAAGTCAAGAGGTATGTAGCTCCAATCAATTTTATGGATTTAAAGGGTTTGGGAATTTAGGGTTTCTATGGTTTTAGCGATTTTGGCGTTTTGGAATGAAGTGATTTTGGGTTATATTTGTGAAATTGAAAAAGGTTTTGGGCTGGTATGATCGCCATAACATGAGCATTGAAAGTCTGAAATTGATTATAGTCTGACATGGCATATCTATTGTGCTTCTGGTTTTTACCTCTTGTTCTCAAGCTCATGAGTTACGTTTCTGATTCTAATTCCTACAAAGAGCTACATCAATTGTGCTTAGTCATACAATATATGATAAATTGGCATATCTAGTGTTAGATTTGTATAAAAAAATTACATTTCGATCTTAGTTTATCTGTGCTTAGTCATATGGAAGCTAGTGTATTTGTGCTTAGTATATCTTTGCTTAGTTATACATTTTGACATAGCTAGTATACTGTGCTTAGTTATACATTTTGATCTTAGTTATTTTATGCATATGATATATGATATATCCTTAGTATTATTCAACATATTAAAGAAATTAACCAAAACCTAAGGGAAATTGAGGGTTGCAGCCGTGAGGGGTGGCGGTGGCGGACGGTGGTCGTGGTGGTGGAACGATGGTGGTGGTGGGGTGGTGGTCACGGCTAGGGTTCCGGCAATTGCTGGTGGTGAGAGAAAAAAAAAATTCTAGGGTTTGTAAGCGGAAAATTGCAAGGAATCACAACAAGAGAGAAGAACAAACTTAGCTTGGATAAGCTCTGATACCAGTTGATGCGAACAACCCCTGAAGTGTCGTTAGCAACGCAAGGTCTTTGATTCCTCAAGCTTGTAGTTGAATCCTTCTCTTCCGTAGACAAAGTGATGGCTTTCCTAGGGCTAAAGAGATAGCCTTCAAACTCGTCAAAGAGATGACGGAGAGATCAAAGTGATGATCGCGAGACACCGAAGAGACGGTGTTTGATTTGCTCAAAGCGACGAGCTACGGGATAGTTGATCCGTGGGATCGAAGGGTTTGATGTTGGGATTCAAGGAAGGAGCGTACTCAAATTTACTACTCAAATCAACATCAAAGTTACAAACTAGGGTTTGCTAAGTTTAAATAGCAACAAAAAGTAAGAATAAAATAATAATAAGTTTTCGGAAATAACGACGACAAAGCGAACGCTCGGGTCCGTTTCCGCGGTCGCGGAAAAGTGTGTGTGAAGGAACGATTGTTTGCGTCAATTCCACGGTCGCGGACAATACTGCCGCGATCGCGGAAAAGTTTCTGTAAAGAATGATTGGCCGCGTCAATTCCTTCATAGACCCATTTGGGTCTATGAAGGATTTCGGAATCCTTCATAGGTCAAGAGGAGGACCCATTTGGGACTAGATGAACCTGCGTCACTTGCGTGCGCCCGTGAGACTAATGATTGTGTTGCTCGCTCGATTTCCCTTGCGCGATCTCTTGTTATCGGGTCATTCGAACGCACCTTCATTGCTTCCTCTTTGTCCTTCACCGTCATCGAGGGGATCACGGAGCTATCAAGATCGAGCTATACAAGGGACCTAATCTCGACAAATCCTCACAAGATAAATATACTTCCTACAAATAGATAACGTTTTTTTCGCCTGATAACCCTGAGGTATTGCTTAATTCACACGGTACACCAAAGTTTGGCATATTTCGTGAGATAACCCCGAGGTTTTAATTTTTTTCGTGGAATGCCCAATACGTTATAAGCTTAACAGATCCGTCTATTTTATTTTATAAAAAAAGAAAAGAAAAATCCAATAAATCAAAACACACAGAGCTAAACTTGAGCAAAATTTTTGCATCTCCCTTTCTCGATCTCCTCTGAGCAAGACGCCGGCGACCTCTCCCTTACTCGATTCTCCAGCGCCGACAGATCAATTCTCATCTGTGCAGCGACGCCGATGGCCTCTCCTTCATCGTTCCATTCGGTGGCTCCTACTTCTCCTTCGTTAATTTTCTCTATTTAAAGTCCAAACCAAGATCACCAAAACTCAAGGCCTCGTTCGAGCCTTGGTCTGAAGTCAAGAGGTATGTAGCTCCAATCAATTTTATGGATTTAAAGGGTTTGGGAATTTAGGGTTTCTATGGTTTTAGCGATTTTGGGGTTTTGGAATGAAGTGATTTTAGGTTATATTTGTGAAATTGAAAAAGGTTTTGGCCTGGTATGATCGCCATAACATGAGCATTGAAAGTCTGAAATTGATTACAGTCTGATATGGCATATCTATTGTGCTTCTGGTTTTTACCTCTTGTTCTCAAGCTCATGAGTTACGTTTCTGATTCTAATTCCTACAAAGAGCTACATCAATTATGCTTAGTCATACAATATATGATAAATTGGCATATCTAGTGTTAGATTTGTATAAAAAAATTACATTTCGATCTTAGTTTATCTGTGCTTAGTCATATGGAAGCTAGTGTATTTGTGCTTAGTATATCTTTGCTTAGTTATACATTTTGACATAGCTAGTATACTGTGCTTAGTTATACATTTTGATCTTAGTTATTTTATGTATATGATATATCCTTAGTATTATTCAACATATTAAAGAAATTAACCAAAACCTAAGGGAAATTGAGGGTTGCAGCCGTGGAGGGTGGCGGTGGCGGACGGTGGTCGTGGTGGTGGAACGGTGGTGGTGGTGGGGTGTTGGTCACGGCTAGGGTTCCGGCGATAGCTGGTGGTGAGAGAAAAAAAAATTCTAGGGTTTGTAAGCGGAAAATTGCAAGGAATCACAATAAGAGAGAAGAACAAACTTAGCTTGGATAGGCTCTGATACCAGTTGATGCGAACAACCCCTGAAGTGTCGTTAGCAACGCAGGATCTTTGATTCCTCAAGCTTGTAGTTGAATCCTTCTCTTCCGTAGACAAAGTGATGGCTTTCCTATGGCTAAAGAGATAGCCTTCAAACTCGTCAAAGAGATGACGGAGAGATCAAAGTGATGATCGCGAGACACCGAAGAGAAGGTGTTTGATTTGCTCGAAGCGATGAGCTACGGGATAGTTGATCCATGGGATCGAAGGGTTTGATGTTGGGATTCAAGGAAGGAGCGTACTCAACTTTACTACTCAAATCAACATCAAAGTTACAAATTAGGGTTTGCTAAGTTTAAATAACTACAAAAAGTAAGAATAAAATAACTATAAGTTTTCGGAAATAACGACGACAAAGCGAACGCTCGGGTCCGTTTCCGTGGTCGCGGAAAAGTGTCTGTGAAGGAACGATTGTTTGCGTCAATTCCGCGGTCGTGGACAATACTGTTGCGATCGCGGAAAAGTTTCTATAAAGAATGATCGGCCGCGTTAATTCCTTCATAGACCCATTTGGGTCTATGAAGGATTTCGGAATCCTTCATAGGTCAAGAGGAGGACCCATTTGGGACTAGATGAACCTGCGTCACTTGCGTGCGCCCGTGAGACTAATGATTGTGTTGCTCGCTCGATTGCCCTTGCGCGAGCTCTTGTTACCGGGTCATTCGAACGCACCTTCATTGCTTCCTCTTCGTCCTTCGCCGTCATCGAGGGGATCATGGAGCTATCAAGATCGAGTTATACAAGGGACCTAATCTCGACAAATCCTCCCAAGATAAATATACTTCCGACAAATAGATAACGGTTTTTTCGCCTGATAACCCCGAGGTATTGCTTAATTCGTGCGGTACACCAAAGTTTGGCATATTTCGTGAGATAACCCCGAGGTTTTAATTTTTTTCGTGGAATGCCCAATACGTTATAAGCTTAACAGATCCATCTATTTTATTTTATAAAAAAGAAAAGAAAAATCCAATAAATCAAAACACGCAGAGCTAAACTTGAGCAAAATTTTCACACCTCCCTTTTCTCGATCTCCTCTGAGCAAACTGAGCAAGACGCCGGCGACCTCTCCCTTACTCGATTCTCCAGTGCCGACGGATCAATTCTCATCTGTGCAGCGACGCTGATGGCCTCTCCTTCATCGTTCCATTCGGTGGCTCCTCCTTCTCCTTCGTTAATTTCCTCTGTTTAAAGTCCAAACCGAGATCACCAAAACTCAAGGCCTCTTTCGAGCCTTGGTCTGAAGTCAAGAGGTATGTAGCTCCAATCAAATTTATGGATTTAAAGGGTTTGGGAATTTAGGGTTTCTATGGTTTTAGCGATTTTGGGGTTTTGGAATGAAGTGATTTTGGGTTATATTTGTGAAATTGAAAAAGGTTTTGGGCTGGTATGATCGCCATAACATGAGCATTGAAAGTCTGAAATTGATTACAGTCTGACATGGCATATCTATTATGCTTCTGGTTTTTACCTCTTGTTCTCAAGCTCATGAGTTACGTTTCTGATTCTAATTCCTACAAAGAGCTACATCAATTGTGCTTAGTCATACAATATATGATAAATTGGCATATCTAGTGTTAGATTTGTATACAAAAATTACATTTCGATCTTAGTTTATCTGTGCTTAGTCATATGGAAGCTAGTGTATTTGTGCTTAGTATATCTTTGCTTAGTTATACATTTTGACATAGCTAGTATACTGTGCTTAGTTATACATTTTGATCTTAGTTATTTTATGTATATGATATATGATATATCCTTAGTATTATTCAACATATTAAAGAAACTAACCAAATCCTAAGGGAAATTGAGGGTTGCAGCCGTGGGGGGTGGCGGTGGCGGACGGTGGTCGTGGTGGTGGAACGGTGGTGGTGGTGGGGTGGTGGTCACGGCTAGGGTTCCGGCGATTGCTGGTGGTGAGAGAAAAAAAAATTCTAGGGTTTGTAAGAGGAAAATTGCAAGGAATCACAATAAGAGAGAAGAACAAACTTAGCTTGGATAGGCTTTGATACGAGTTGATGCGAACAACCCCTGAAGTGTCGTTAGCAACGCAGGATCTTTGATTCCTCAAGATTGTAGTTGAATCCTTCTCTTCCGTAGACAAAGTGATGGCTTTCCTAGGGCTAAAGAGATAGCCTTCAAACTCGTCAAAGAGATGACGGAGAGATCAAAGTGATGATCGCGAGACACCGAAGAGACGGTGTTTGATTTGCTCGAAGCGACGAGATACGGGATAGTTGATCCGTGGGATCGAAGGGTTTGATGTTGGGATTCAAGGAAGGAGCGTACTCCACTTTACTACTCAAATCAACATCAAAGTTACAAACTAGGGTTTGCTAAGTTTAAATAGCTAAAAAAAGTAAGAATAAAATAATAATAAGTTTTCGGAAATAACGACGACAAAGCGAACGCTCGGGTCCGTTTCCGCGGTCGCGGAAAAGTATCTGTGAAGGAACGATTGTTTGCGTCAATTCCGCGGTCGCGGACAATACTGCCGCGATCGCAGAAAAGTTTATGTAAAGAATGATCGGCCGCGTCAATTCCTTCATAGACCCATTTGGGTCTATGAAGGATTTCGGAATCCTTCATAGGTCAAGAGGAGGACCCATTTGGGACTAGATGAACCTGCTTCATTTGCGTGCGCCCGTGAGACTAATGATTCTGTTACTCGCTCGATTGCCCTTGCGCGAGCTCTTGTTACCGGGTCATTCGAACGCATCTTCATTGCTTCCTCTTCGTCCTTCGCCGTCATCGAGGGGATCATGGAGCTATCAAGATCGAGCTATACAAGGGACCTAATCTCGACAAATCCTCACAAGATAAATTTACTACCTACAAATAGATAACGGTTTTTTTGCCTGATAACCCTGAGGTATTGCTTAATTCGCGCGGTACACAAAGTTTGGCATATTTCGTGAGATAACCCCGAGGTTTTAAGTTTTTTTCATGGAATGCCCAATACGTTATAAGCTTAACAGATCCGTCTATTTTATTTTATAAAAAAAGAAAAATCCAAAAAATCAAAACACGCAGAGCTAAACTTGAGCAAAATTTTCGCATCTCCCTTTCTCGATCTCCTCTAAGCAAACTGAGCAAGACGCCGACGACCTCTCCCTTACTCGATTCTCCAACGCCGACAGATCAATTCTCATCTGTGCAGCGACGCCGATGGCCTCTCCTTCATCGTTCCATTCGGTGGCTCCTCCTTCTCCTTCGTTAATTTCCTCTGTTTAAAGTCCAAACCGAGATCACCAAAACTCAAGGCCTCGTTCGAGCCTTGGTCTGAAGTCAATAGGTATGTAGCTCCAATCAATTTTATGGATTTAAAGGGTTTGGGAATTTAGGGTTTCTATGGTTTTAGCGATTTTGGGGTTTTGGAATTAAGTGATTTTGGGTTATATTTGTGAAATTGAAAAAGGTTTTGGGCTGGTATGATCGCCATAACATGAGCATTGAAAGTCTGAAATTGATTACAGTCTAACATGGCATATCTATTGTGCTTCTGGTTTTTACCTCTTGTTCTCAAGCTCATGAGTTACGTTTCTGATTCTAATTCCTACAAAGAGCTACATCAATTGTGCTTAGTCATACAATATATGATAAATTGGAATATCTAGTGTTAGATTTGTATAAAAAAATTACATTTCGATCTTAGTTTATCTGTGCTTAGTCATATGGAAGCTAGTGTATTTGTGCTTAGTATATCTTTGCTTAGTTATACATTTTGACATAGCTAGTATACTGTGCTTAGTTATACATTTTGATCTTAGTTATTTTATGTATATGATATATGATATATCCTTAGTATTATTCAACATATTAAAGAAATTAACCAAAACCTAAGGGAAATTGAGGGTTGCAGCCGTGGGGGGTAGACGTGGCGGACGGTGGTCGTGGTGGTGGAACGGTGGTGGTGGTGGGGTGGTGGTCACGGCTAGGGTTCCGACGATTGCTGGTGGTGAGAGAAAAAAAAACTCTAGGGTTTGTAAGCGGAAAATTGCAAGGAATCACAATAAGAGACAATAACAAACTTAGCTTGGATAGGCTCTGATACCAGTTGATGCGAACAACCCCTGAAGTGTCGTTAGCAACGCAGGATCTTTGATTCCTCAAGCTTGTAGTTGAATCCTTCTCTTCCGTAGACAAAGTGATGGCTTTCCTAGGGCTAAAGAGATAGCCTTCAAACTCGTCAAAGAGATGACGGAGAGATCAAAGTGATGATCGCGAGACACCGAAGAGACGGTGTTTGATTTGCTCGAAGCGACGAGCTACGGGATAGTTGATCCGTGGGATCGAAGGGTTAGATGTTGGGATTCAAGGAAGGAGCGTACTCAACTTTACTACTCAAATCAACATCAAAGTTACAAACTAGGGGTTGTTAAGTTTAAATAGCAACAAAAACTAAGAATAAAATAATAATAAGTTTTCGAAAATAACGATGACAAAGCGAACGCTCGGGTCCGTTTCCGCGGTCGCGGAAAAGTGTCTGTGAAGGAACGATTGTTTGCGTCAATTCCGCGGTCGCAGACAATACTGCCGCTATCACGGAAAAGTTTCTGTAAAGAATGATCGGCCGCGTCAATTCCTTCATAGACCCATTTGGGTCTATGAAGGATTTCAGAATCCTTCATAGGTCAAGAGGAGGACCCATTTGGGACTAGATGAACCTGCGTCACTTGCGTGCGCCCGTGAGACTAATGATTGTGTTGCTCGCTCGATTGCCCTTGCGCGAGCTCTTGTTACCGGGTCATTCGAACGCACCTTCATTGCTTCCTCTTCGTCCTTCGCCGTCATCGAGGGGATCATGGAGCTATCAAGATCGAGCTATACAAGGGACCTAATCTCGACAAATCCTCACAAGATAAATATACTTCCTACAAATAGATAACGGTTTTTTCGCCTGATAACCCGGAGGTATTGCTTAATTCGCGCGGTACACCAAAGTTTGGCATATTTCGTGAGATAACCCCGAGGTTTTAATTTTTTTCGTGGAATGCCCAATACGTTATAAGCTTAACAGATCTGTCTATTTTATTTTATAAAAAAAAATCCAATAAATCAAAACACGCAGAGCTAAACTTGAGCAAAATTTTCGCATCTCCCTTTCTCGATCTCCTCTGAGCAAACTGAGCAAGACGCCGGCGACCTCTCCCTTACTCGATTCTCCAGCGCCGATGGATCAATTCTCATCTGTGCAGCGACGCCGATGGCCTCTCCTTCATCGTTCCATTTGGTGGCTCCTCCTTCTCCTTCGTTAATTTCCTCTGTTTAAAGTCCAAACCGAGATCACCAAAACTCAAGGCCTCGTTCGAGCCTTGGTCTGAAGTCAAGAGGTATGTATCTCCAATCAATTTTATGGATTTAAAGGGTTTGGGAATTTAGGGTTTCTATGGTTTTAGCGATTTTGGGGTTTTGGAATGAAGTGATTTTGGGTTATATTTGTGAAATTGAAAAAGGTTTTGGGCTGGTATGATCGCCATAACATGAGCATTGAAAGTCTGAAATTGATTACAGTCTGGCATGGCATATCTATTGTGCTTCTGGTTTTTACCTCTTGTTCTCAAGCTCATGAGTTACGTTTCTGATTCTAATTCCTACAAAGAGCTACATCAATTGTGCTTAGTCATACAATATATGATAAATTGGCATATCTAGTGTTAGATTTGTATAAAAAAATTACATTTCGATCTTAGTTTATCTGTGCTTAGTCATATGGAAGCTAGTGTATATGTGCTTAGTATATATTTGCTTAGTTATACATTTTGACATATCTAGTATACTGTGCTTAGTTATACATTTTGATCTTAGTTATTTTATGTATATGATATATGATATATCCTTAGTATTATTCAACATATGAAAGAAATTAACCAAAACCTAAGGGAAATTGAGGGTTGCAGCCGTGGGGGGTGGCGGTGGCGGACGGTGGTCGTGGTGGTGGAACGGTGGTGGTGGTGGGGTGGTGGTCACGACTAGGGTTCTGGCGATTGCTGGTGGTGAGAGAAAAAAAAAGTCTAGGGTTTGTAAGCGGAAAATTGCAAGGAATCACAATAAGAGAGAAGAACAAACTTAGCTTGGATAGGATCTAATACTAGTTGATGCGAACAACCCCTGAAGTGTCGTTAGCAACGCAGGATCTTTGATTCCTCAAGCTTGTAGTTGAATCCTTCTCTTCCGTAGACAAAGTGATGGCTTTCCTAGGGCTAAAGAGATAGCCTTCAAACTCGTCAAAGAGATGACGGAGAGATCAAAGTGATGATCGCGAGACACCGAAGAGACGGTGTTTGATTTGCTCGAAGCGACGAGCTACAGGATAGTTGATCCGTGGGATCGAAGGGTTTGATGTTGGGATTCAAGGAAGGAGCGTACTCAACTTTACTACTCAAATCAACATCAAAGTTACAAACTAGGGTTTGCTAAGTTTAAATAGCTACAAAAAGTAAGAATAAAATAATAATAAGTTTTTGGAAATAACGACGACAAAGCGAACGCTCGGTTCCGTTTCCGCGGTCGCGGAAAAGTGTCTGTGAAGGAACGATTGTTTGTGTCAATTCTGCGGTCGCGGACAATACTGCCGCGATCGTGGAAAAGTTTCTATAAAGAATGATCGGCCGCGTCAATTCCTTCATAGACCCATTTGGGTCTATGATGGATTTCGGAATCCTTCATAGGTCAAGAAGAGGACCCATTTGGGACTAGATGAACCTGCGTCACTTGCGTGCGCCCGTGAGACTAATGATTGTGTTGCTCGCTCGATTGCCCTTGCACGAGCTCTTGTTACCGGGTCATTCGAACGCACCTTCATTGCTTCATCTTCGTCCTTCGCCGTCATCGAGGGGATCATGGAGCTTTCAAGATCGAGCTATACAAGGGACCTAATCTCGACAAATCCTCACAAGATAAATATACTTCCTACAAATAGATAACGGTTTTTTCGCCTGATAACCCTGAGGTATTGCTTAATCCGTGCGGTACACCAAAGTTTGGCATATTTCGTGAGATAACCCCGAGGTTTTAATTTTTTTCATGGAATGCCCAATACGTTATAAGCTTAACAGATCCATCTATTTTATTTTATAAAAAAAGAAAAATCCAATAAATCAAAACACGCAGAGCTAAACTTGAGCAAAATTTTCGCATCTCCCTTTCTCGATCTCCTCTGAGCAAACTGAGCAAGACGCCGGCGACCTCTCCCTTACTCGATTCTCCAGCGCCGACGGATCAATTCTCATCTGTGCAGCGACGCCGATGGCCTCTCGTTCATCGTTCCATTCGGTGGCTCCTCCTTTTCCTTCGTTAATTTCCTCTGTTTAAAGTCCAAACCTAGATCACCAAAACTCAAGGCCTCGTTCGAGCCTTGGTCTGAAGTCAAGAGGTATGTAGCTCCAATCAATTTTATGGATTTAAAGGGTTTGGGAATTTAGGGTTTCTATGGTTTTAGCGATTTTGGGGTTTTGGAATGAAGTGATTTTGGGTTATATTTGTGAAATTGAAAAAGGCTTTGGGCTGGTATGATCGCCATAACATGAGCATTGAAAGTCTGAAATTGATTACAGTCTGACGTGGCATATCTATTATGCTTCTGGTTTTTACCTCTTGTTCTCAAGCTCATGAGTTACGTTTCTGATTCTAATTCCTACAAAGAGCTACATCAATTGTGCTTAGTCATACAATATATGATAAATTGGCATATCTAGTGTTAGATTTGTATAAAAAAATTACATTTCGATCTTAGTTTATCTGTGCTTAGTCATATGGAAGCTAGTGTATTTGTGCTTAGTATATATTTGCTTAGTTATACATTTTGACATAGCTAGTATAATGTGCTTAGTTATACATTTTGATCTTAGTTATTTTATGTATATGATATATGATATATCCTTAGTATTATTCAACATATTAAAGAAATTAAGTGATCTGGCGGTAAATTTTATAAGAATATAGAAATTGTCATGATATGGATCTGTGGTCTTTGGATAGATACCCTAGTGTGAGTTCCCTGTCTAACGAGACTTCTAATTCCAAGCACATGCACAACAATAAATCTACAGTTTCGGTTTATAATAGTTAAGCTAAAAACTTTTGGAATGTACACTGGATTGATATTTCTCTACACTTAAGAGAAGTCTATTTCAAAGCATTATCTTGAAATTATGTGATTGGTCAAGTAGGATTATGTAAGAGAACTAGTAATGAACTACTACTGTTAGTAGCAAAACAAAAGTTTTACTGGCACTGGAAAGTACTAGATCATTGACACTTCCAATTGGGATGTGTAAAAACTATTTTGGTTTGTTGTTCACCATTCACTTGTACTTGTATATGCTTTATAAAAACTTTTTCATTCTTATAGCCTATTAGCTCAAATGGTAGAGCAATGTGTTGGTTCACATAGATGTGGGTTCGAATCCCGCATAAGCTACAAATCTTGCTTGTGATATCTCAAGTCAAAGCCTATTTCATTCTACATCCATTATCACATTGAAGCTAATGCATTTTACTTATAAAAAGTTGAACTTCTATCAATTTTGATTACTGTAAAAATAAAACAAGAGTTGAGCTGTGTAGATACAAGGAAATTACATGATTTTGATCTCGTAGCCTATGTAGGATTCGAACCCACATCATGTGTAACAAACACATTGCTCTATCTTTTGAGCCAATAGGCTATACTGTGATATGTAATAGGTGAGAAGTGAACATTAACAAAACAAATTCATTAGTAAAATATTTCATTAGAATGAGCTACATACCTCTCAACTAGCTTTGACAAAGAGCGACTACATAAAAGCATACGGTCAACAAAGAAGAATCCATATCTTCTATATTCTCCTTGGGAGGTAGAATGCATGAGTATGGTTCTGAAGATTGAGAAGCAGTGTCATCTTTACAGAAATAGTCGTGTCCTGAACTATGTTCATCAGAGTGCCATGTATTGTCTCCTCTTTCTTGTGGAAATCAGATCCTAAACTAAGTTTACAAGCAAAAGGTGAAAAATGGGATCTGATATTTCTGATGATTGTTTCTCTTCTTCGGAGGGAGAATCATAGTCTTGATTAATTAAAAAGTTGTCACTTTGCCCTAATTGTATACCTGATGATAAACTGCTAGGGTCTTCAAAATGGAGATCATTTGAAACTTGTATGCAGCTAGCCCAACTTTTTGACCCGAGTCGGGGACATCTATCTATTGTGGATTTTGCTTAACATCAGCAACACAAGGACACTCTCCATCACCATCTTCGAGCTCAAAGTTTCTTTTGACGTTGCTCACATATTGCTCTACATATTTCACTAGAGCTCCAAAAGAAGCTTTATTACATTATCACCAACCAATTGAACATGATTTTCAAGTATTTTAACGTGCTCCTGCTAAGAAATAGTACAAATAAAATAATGTATGATAAATCTGACTAATATACAATTATACATAATTCATAAAGAATGCATGAATGTGATTGGCACACAGTAAGTAGACCACAATCCTAACTAAAAATTCCAAATCATGATAACAAAAACAATACCTCATTGTACAATCTTGAGTTTTAAAAATAAAATATAAAAGGTAAAATTTTCTTCTTACAAAGCTGAATATGTCATCAAACTCCTAGCACATAGACTCAAACTTCTAATATAAGTTTCCAACCCAACTTCCACCTAAAATTCTTGTAGCTGCTTTGAACATCATGAAGCATCATGAATGTTTTTAAGGCACTTGTTTTGGATGTAACAATTCATGTGGTGCTTGGAGAGCAAAATCAACTTGCACATTATTAAAGTTGATAAGTGATAAGGCATTGCCCTTGTATCTAAAGGTCCCGGGTTCGATCCCCGTGGGCAACAACCTACCCATTTAAATGGGGAAAGGATTGGGTGTGTGGGCTGCATGCCCTTGGACAACCAGGCGGCACCAGTACCGGCGCCGGCACCGTTGGGTGGCTGGGCGGCTTGGTGGCTGGGGTAGCTTGGCCTGGGATGTTATAAAAAAATACACTTTTATGTGAGTGCTCAAGCCACGGGCCTAGCCCAACATGAGACACTCCATGAGCCGCAACCCATCTACCCCAACCCATCCTTGGGGCTACTCCAAATTAAATGGAAGCCATTAGCCAAGAGGTTGTTGGTGAGAGTCGAACACGCGACCTCTCCACCCTTTATCCACTCCCCACAAGGAGTGAATACCAATTATGCTGCAGGCGTTTCGGGGTCGAAACTTCTTGTAAGGGGGAGGAGATGTGATACCCCGTATTTTTGTAAGGTTATATTGGGAATTATGGAATTTTCCCGAGTACCCGTTGTGTACGTCAGATTTAGTACAGAGAGTTTGAGACATTCTATAATGTGCTCTGTATCTGTAATATTTTTCTCAGTGAAATAATATACAGATAACATGCCTTGGATTTTAATTGTCGTTCGCGTACGATAATTTTTATCCCGGCTTAACGTCAGGTTCGTTCAAAGCTGAATGGGCGGGAAAAGGGAGAAACGGCGACCACCGTTCAGGAACGGCGACCGCCGTGGTTGGGCCCGAGGAGTCAACGTGTCAGCTTCTAGCTGGCCGCGACAGGCCTAGCGACGGCGACCGCCGCATTTACGGCGACCGCCGCGTGCCCACCGCAGGCTAAAAACGGCGCCCGCCGTGTTTTGTCTGGTGGGCATTGCCCGTTGGTCGCCGGTGGTAATCGAGGCGCGCCGATCTTGCTTTCGGCCGCGTCTTAGGGTTTGGTTGAGGCTCCCAGGTGTTTGGCTATAAATAGGGGTGTTTGGGAGAGGGTTTTGAAGCCCTTCCAACCCCGAATCGCTGCCGGATTTCTTTCTCGTCAGAGTTGGTTTTCGCCAGAGTTTGAAGGTCTCGCCGGTGTTGCTTTAGTGTGTTTCCTGAGTGCCTTTGTGAAGCTTTTGGTTAGCCTTGGAGGTTAGAGGCCAAAGCAAGTCGAAGGTGGCCGAACCGCTCGTGTTTTGGGGTGAGATTTCTCTCGTTTTGCGTCGTCTGAGTTCGTCACGGCGACCGCCGTGATGAATGCGGCGACCGCCGCCAAAAACGGCGACCGCCGCCAGTGCCCAGAATGCCTTCGTGGCTTTGGCTTGGTTGATTGTCGTCGTGGCGTCTTTCCTTTCGTGTTCTTTCGCAGTGTTTAGATTCGTACTGTTTATGTCGTATCTAACTTAGGGTTCCTTTTATGGGTCGACTCGAAGGTTGTTGTGCTGTCAGAACTATACCGTGTCGAGCCCGGAACCCAGTTGACGTCTTTAGACTTTTCTGCGGAGTAAGACAAGTGGTGGTTCGCTCTTGCTCATTCGTTCCATATTTACATTAATTATCACTAGTTTATCTGAGTAATTAATTTGGAATGAATATTCTGTTTGTCTGGAAACGGTTTTGATAAACTGTTTTGAAAATCATATAATAGGTTGTATATCTGTTAGAACAATGTTATTATCTGTGATCGCCTTTCGGGCCTTTATGTGGATTTATCCTATAACTGTTGTGGTGCTATAACTGTTTAGTTAGCACTGTTAAATAGGAACGTTACTCGGACTCTGTCCAGTCGTTTCTTTATAATCTGGTATCGGGGTGGCTCGTCTTCATCTGGTACTATTCTAAGATCATGATCGGTCTCTTTCACAAGTGTGTAGAGACAGGACACTTAGCTGGTGTCACAAACCTTTCGGTGTACGTCACTCTCGACGAAACGTATACTAAGATGTGTCGTCCCATTGGTGGGGTACACATGTAAAAGTCTATAATGTGATGTGTGTTTTTGAAACATAATCAGATAAGTACTACCTTGACGCACATAATTAATGAACGCTCAGCGAGTAGGGCAGCTAGGTAATAGTGCCGCTAGGAAGACTCGTGTTGACTTGAATGTAGTACGTCTTCTTTCCGATCTGGATTCGCTGAAAGGCGGTGAGGTTGGTCGTTGACTGAAGCATCTCAGTCAGTTTTAAATCATTGTTGTATGATTCTGTAACTTTCCAGATTTGTCATACTTCCTTAAAGACTCATTTCAGTTGGAGTCTTCTTTCGGGTCGATTTCTGTGAAGATTAAGTCTTCCAGAATCTTCTCTTGTGCATACCTCTTGTTTATTCCAGTAGGAGTATGGTGGTTGACAAGCATACTCGATTATTATTCGAGGGACGAGGAGTCTAACCTAATACAACTGCTTCGAACCATTCTGCTTTGTTCCCTTGCTAGTCTATTCATTTAGACTAACCAACCAATATTTCCCTTGCATGGTTGGCTGGTGTCATCCGTTCGATTCGGCACATCAGATAAGAAGTAGTTCAGAAGACCAGAAGGACTATGGAGTCAACGGTGGTTTTTCAATGTTTTAATTATTTCTTTAATCAGGTTGAGATCTTTTGGACAATAACTTTGATTGTAATATACTTTCTTAGACTTCCGATGTGTTTGTTTTAAACTCTGTATTGACCTATTCGGGATTGGGCTGTAATCCCGTAACCCTTGTTTCCTTGACAATGTTACGTTTTGGAATTTAATGCTTGATCATTGTGTATCAATTGCATTTCATAAATCGTATTTAAGTGGTAAAGCCTTGGGTGATCTCGGTAAGGAACACTGGGGTCACTGGCGGTAATATCTTTCCAAAAGGGTTAAGTTTTGGGGGTGTTACAGTTGTGGTATCAGAGCGAGGTTTTAAAACGGGTTTGGAATTTTTATAAACCATTTATCCATTTTCGAAATGCTTTAAAAAGGGCTCTGAATTTTCATTCTGAAAAGAATTTAAAAACACCGTTCATAGTCGTGTCTTCTTTATAGTCTGATGTAGTAAGCTTGCTTCTATGTCTAGAAAGACTAATTCCTTCCTTATTGTTCGATAGGATGGGTGTCTGCTTTTCTATTGGTAGGGGGTCGGAAGACGCCAAGTCGGACCAGCCGAGGCTATATTTTCCGTTACCTCAGCGATGTTTCGAGGTTGGAGGCCCGAGTAGCCCGCCCGAAGACGTCAAGCACTGATAGGTGCAATTTAGTGCACCTTAACTAGTGACTTTTGACACATATTAGATGGAGTTTAAGTGGAGAATTAGGCTAAGTCTGTTACTTAGGAGAAGAGTTGGAGTTGTACAGACTTTGAGGTTTTGTAGCCTAATGAAGGAAGTTGGAGATATTGAAGAAGATCTGCTCAGAGCTAAGGGAGAAAACTACCTCGCTTGGTAGTACTTTGGGGCAGATGAAGGATGAAGAAGTTGCCAGCATCGCCCCGCGGCACTGTCACCGCCCCGCGGTGAAGATCCTTAGGAGAAGCGCCTCGCGCCAGAAGAAGCTACCGCTTCGCGGTGGAGCATTACCGCTTCGCGGTGGAATGAAGACCGCGTGGCTGACGTGTGCTGTTATTTCCTATTTTGATATTTTATACTTTATGTTTTAGTTTTATATTATTTCCTTATTTCGGTTATTAGGTCAACTTCGAAGAACCTATATAAGGTCTTTTTTGTTAGTTTTGAAGAGAGAGATAGTTACGTTCTTCTTCCTTAATATAATTCTAGGTTTTTTTCAAGTAATGGATAGCTAAACATTCTTGTTTCGCTAGACGATTGAAGCACTACAATGAATTGGTTGTGAGATTTCTATTTCCTTGTTCTATATCTTATTAAGTTGGATTGATTCTCTCGATTGAATTGATTATTGATTTATGTTGGTTTACCTAGAGTTGCTAACTAGGTCTTTCGACATTTTTCATATTGCTAGGATTGCATATAGGGGTTCCGAGTGCATATCTAGTGGCAAACACGTTTGTGCGTATAGGGGTTCCGAGCGTACATTTGTGTGTGAGAGTCAATTGCATGTTAAGTAGGGGAGTGAGTACTTGTACGTCTTTCTACTTGCATGTGTCCTATATCCTTGTGTGTATTGCTATTGCTGTGTTGGTGTTAAAGTACGCTGACAACTGTGAGAATCAGTTGTGCTTTATCATTGGCATAGTAAAGTCTATCGACAACTGTGAGAATCGATAGTATTCACGATCAGGATGGGAACAATGATAAGATAGTAAAAGAACTTGGAAAGATAGTTTTCAGTGATCAACCGATTGCATTGTGGTGTGGATATTTGTCTGGTGGAATACTTTCTCTTATCATATTTCATCTCTTGTCATTAATTGCATGTTTGTTACGTTACGATTATTCTAGACAAAACCCCCCGTTACTTGTTAATCATACATAATTGCGTACAGATAACCGACTCCCTGTGGGATCGACCTTGACTTACTTGCTATACTCTTTAGTAGGTGAATTGAGATTATTTTGATAGGAAAACGACACCGGTTTCCGGCCTCGTCAAAATTTGGCGTCGTTGCCGGGGAGTCAAATTTTATGTTTGTGATTATTTGTGATTGACTGCCGTGTGGATCTATCTTACGATCCACACTTTTATTACTGATTCGCTACTTGTTGAAGTTCTTACAGAGACAGGTATGAATGGCGCAAACACTCCGCCAATGGACTGAACAGAACCTGGTACAGCAGCCCTTGGCTGTGACTATTCCACCCCTGGCTGACGGGGTCAAGTTTGAGCTTAAACCAGGAGCAATTCGGTTGCTACCAAAATATTATGGAAAAAGTGGAGAAGATCCCATTCTCCATCTGAACAAGTTCCACACCATTCTGATGAGCATTAAGCCCACCGATGTCATGGAGGACCAGATCAAAATGAGAGCCTTTGGGTTCACTCTAAAGGATGAGGCTGAAGATTGGTACTATCATCTACCTGGAGGGAGTGTAGACTCCTGGACTAAGATGCACAAGGTTTTCCTTGCCCGTTATTTTCCCGCTCAGATGGCAAACGCTTTGAAAAGGGAAATCACAGGCATCGAACAAGGCAAAGATGAGGTACTCTATGACTATTGTCAGCGGTTTGATCAACTCTGCACGAGTTGCCCATTCCACGGTTTTGATACAAAGTCTCTGGTGCTTTATGTCTACAACGGGCTGAATGACATTGAACGAAGAATGATTGATGCCTCTTGCGGTGGTAGCATCCTCAATCTGACTCCGGATGTCGCCATGGCCACGCTTAAAGAGATAGCTGAAGGCACAAGAGAATATTCTGAACCCCCGAGAACCATGCTGGTTGGTGCCATCAGCTCCCATGACTCGCATATATCACAAGAGATTGCTTCTTTGAGGGAAGTAATTGTGGGGATGGGAAGGCAAACCACAGATACCACCACTGCTGAAGTCTGTGCTGCTGAGAGCTACGAGCCCATTGAAACACGACAGCTTTGCATTGATGATCCACCAACTGCTCACAGCCCCTCTTCGACCGCAGCGATTCTCCATACCCTAACCCAACACTTTGCAACACATGTGGAGAAAACTGAGACCACTTTCCAGCGAATAGCAGAATTCATGACCGACTTCAAGGATGTGGTCGTTGAGCTACAAAAAGAGAGAAGGCAAGATGCTGCAAATGCCGTAACCCTATGAAGTGGCAAGGAACTACATGTCTCCCCTATGGCTGATCAGGATGATAGAGCTGAGATTGAGATTGCTGAAGAGTCAGTATCACCGCTCCACGGCAGTTCTCACCGCAATGAGGTGGTAGCTCCTAGTGTTCCTACACCATTATCACCGCCTCGCGGCGACCCTCACTGCCCCGCGTTGAACTCACCACCCCGCGGTGAAAGCCCAGAACTCGTAGATCCTCCTGACGAGGAGGTGGATACCTATGTACGGCCCAACTTTCCTCCTCTTGGATCTGAGAAACCACCTGCATCCTTTCCAGAAGCACTCCGGGAAAAGAGAGTTATTGATGACAAGGATCTCTTTGATACTTTCAGTAAGTGTGAGGTGAATATCCCACTCCTCAATCTTGTCAAGAGTGTACCAAAGTATGCTAAATTCCTGAAGGAGCTATGCACAGTAAAGAGGAATCAAAAGCTGAAAGGAAAGGAGAAAGTCAAGGTCAGCGAACGCGTCTCTGCTGTATTCCAGCGCTTGCCAAAGAAATGCGGAGATCTAGGCATGTGGAGCATTCCTTGCACCATCGGGAACACCAGGTTTGAGAAAGCTATGCTTGATCTAGGCGCCTCCATCAATGTGCTGCCCTATTCTCTCTATGAATGCCTCGGACTTGGACCTCTGCAGGAAACATGTATTGTAATTCAATTGGTTGACCGGTCTAGTGTCTATCTTAGGGGAGTCATAGAGGATGTCCTTGTTATGGTCGATAAGTTGATATTCCCTGCAGATTTTTATGTCTTAGATATGGAAACAGATGCAAAGGCAACTCCTATACTGTTAGGTAGGCCATTTTTGAAAACTGCTAAGACTAAACTTGATTTGCAAAGTGGGACACTTTCCATGGAATTCGATGGGGAGAGGATAGAATATAATATATATGAAGCAATGAAATACCCCAAAGAAGACCATTCTCTGTGTTCCATTGATGTGATCAATTCCATTGTGCAGGAGGTCTTTGATATTTCTGGTTCTGACGAGTTGATGTCTATTGTTGAAAATAATTTGGATTCCTCCTATGAGGAATATTCTTTACCCTCTAAACATGCAGGAAGTCATCGCTCATCTAGACACTCATAGTAAGTACTCTACGAATCCTTTGGGCATTGGCCCCATCTTACTAAACCCGAGTGAAAGGCTCGTTCCTTCTGTTGAACAGGCCCCAGAGATCGAATTGAAGCCGCTGCCGGACCATCTCAAGTACGCCTTTCTTGGAACCAAAGACACTTTGCCAGTCATTGTGTCCAGCAAGCTCTCTGCAGATCAAGAGATGAAGCTTTTGGACGTGCTCAGGGAGCACAAAACCGCTATTGGATGGACCATTGCAGACATAAAAGGGATAAGTCCCTCGACTTGTATGCACCAGATTTTACTTGAGGACGAAGCTAAACCGTCTAGGCAGCCACAGAGACGGCTAAATCCTTCAATGATGGAAGTGGTGAAGAAAGAAATGCTCAAACTCCTCAAAGCTGATATGATCTTCCCTATTTCGGATAGCCAATGGGTAAGTCCAACCCAGGTTGTCCCTAAGAAAGGAGGGATTACTATAGTGGAGAATCAAGATGGAGAACTAATCCCCACCAGGACTACCACATGATGGAGGGTATGCATTGATTACCGTAAGCTGAATGCGGTAACTCGGAAGGATCATTTTCCCCTGCCCTTCATTGATCAAATGCTAGAACGCCTTGCTGGGCGACCCTACTATTGCTTCCTGGACAGATATTCAGGATATTTCCAGGTGGCCATTGCACCAGAGGACCAAGAGAAAACCACTTTTACATGCCCCTTTGGCACTTTTGCATACCGTAGAATGCCATTCGGATTGTGTAACGCACCCGGTACATTTCAATGATGTATGGTTAGTATCTTCTCTAACTATGTTGAGAAATTCATTGAGGTATTTATGGATGATTTCACGGTGCATGGCACTAGCTTCGATTCATGCTTAAACCATTTGGCACTTGTGCTTAAAAGATGTGTTGACACCAATTTGGTTTAAAATTTTGAAAAATGTCATTTTATGGTGGAACAAGGAATAGTCTTAGGTCATATTGTTTCTGCTAGGGGTATTGAGGTCGATAAGGCAAAAATTGATGTAATTCAGTCTTTGCCTTATCCTACTAATGTGCGTGAAGTGCGTTCCTTTTTAGGTCATGCAGGTTTCTATCGCATATTTATTAAGGACTTCTCGAAGATATCTTCACCCCTCTGCGAGCTTTTGAAGAAGGAAGTGACCTACGTATTCACAGATGAGTGCAAGCAAGCGTTTGACTGTCTGAGAGAACGCCTGACAAGCGCACCCATTATTCAGGCACCTGACTGGTCTCGCCCATTTGAGATCATGTGTGACGCCAGCAACTATGCAGTCGGAGCAGTTCTAGGACAGAAAGTGGGACGGGCATCCCACGTGATTCACTATGCATCCATGACTCTGAATGGAGCCCAGAGGAACTACTCCACCACTGAGAAAGAAATGTTGGCTGTCGTTTTTGCCTTGGAAAAGTTTAGGCAATACCTCTTGGGAGTCAAGGTGATTATCTACACAGATCACGTTGCTCTTCGTTACCTAATGACGAAGAAAGAAGCAAAGCCAAGATTAATCCGATGGGTTCTCCTCCTTACTGAATTTGATGTGGAAATCCGTGACAAGAAGGGAGCAGAGAATCTCGTAGCGGATCACCTAAGCAGACTCGTCCACGAGGAAGATAAACCTGGAGAACAGAGCCCCATACACGGCACCTTCCCAGATGATACACTGTTCATACTCGAAGGCAGTTCAGAGAACACGCACCGCCCCGCGGTTCCCACCACCGCGACCCGGCAAGCTGTATACAGTATGCAGTTGGAGAAACTACCGCCCCGCGGTGACGACCACCGCGACGCGGCGATTAGATTACTTGAGAGCAAGGAAAGCTCACCGCGACCCCAAGGCACATCACCGCCCCGCGGTCTTATCTCTGGGATCACACTTTGCCCTAGCAATCTGGCTGACGTCCTTCCTCAGATAGCTATGGATCTCTTCGGAATCCAAGCTTACAGACCATGGTATGCAGACATAGTCAATTATCTGGTTCGAGAAGAATTTCCCCCGGGCTACACCAGAGCCCAAAAAGTAAAGATACGGAGAGAAGCTCGCCACTATGTCTGGGACGATCCCTATCTGTGGAAGCATTGCGTCGATCAGGTTGTGCGCCGATGTCTCCCAGACAACGAGGTACAATCTGTCCTCAACTTCTGCCATTCTGAGGCATGTGGAGGTCATTTTGGAGCAAACAGGACTGCTAGGAAAGTATTGGAAGCAGGATTTTATTGGCCACGCCTCTTTAGGGATGCTCATGTCTTCTGTAAAGCCTGCGACCGATGCCAACGGGTCGGCAACATCGCCAGAAGGAACGAAATGCCACAGTCATCACTGATTTTCTGCGAAGTCTTTGACGTCTGGGGCATGGATTTTATGGGACCCTTTCCAAACTCTCATGGGAATCTATATATATTACTGGCAGTGGACTACATTTCCAAGTGGGTGGAAGCAAAGGCCACCAGGACTGATGATTCCAAAGTTGTGGCTAGTTTCATCAAGGAGAACATTTTCTCAAGATTCGGAGTACCCAAAGCTTTAATCAGTGACAGGGGAACCCATTTCTGCAACAAGACGGTGACTGCCCTGCTGAAGAAATATCATGTCACTCAGAGAATCTCCACGGCCTACCACCCTCAGACTAATGGGCAAGCTGAGAACTCCAACAGAGTGATCAAGACCATACTGGAGAAGACAGTAGCAGCTCACCGGAGAGACTGGAGCGCCAAGCTCAATGATGCGCTGTGGGCATACCGTACAGCCTTCAAGACGCCGATAGGGATGTCCCCGTTCCGGCTGGTATATGGAAAAGCTTGTCACCTACCCGTCGAACTTGAACACAAGGCGTGGTGGGCAATAAAGAAGTGCAACCTGCAACTGGATGAAGCAGGTGAATTCCGTAAGCTACAAATGCAAGAACTTGAGGAATTACGCCTTGACGCTTATGAAAACTCAGTCATCTACAAGGCGAAGACCAAGCAATGGCACGACAAACACATTCTGCGGAAAGACTTCAAGCCAGGAGATAAAGTTCTTCTATTCTAATTCCGGCTTAAGCTCTTTGCTGGAAAGCTGAAATCAAAGTGCTCAGGCTCGTATGAAATCGCTGAGGTGTACCCCCATGGGGCCGTAGAGCTGATCAACCCCAAGACCGGCACCACTTTCAAGGTGAACGGCCACAGATGCAAGCCTTACTACGAAGGGTTCGATCCAATCCAGGATGAAGCACTACTCGAGAACCCTGACGCTGAAGCAGGATGAGCCACAACCCACGTCGAGCCAACGACGTAAACCAAGGCGTTGTCCGGGAGGCAACCCGGGTTAGTTCTTTTCCTTTCTTTTTCTTAGATTAATTTCGTAGTTTATTTTGCTTTGTTTCGTTCGCCTGTTACTCACAATTCAGGTACGAAAGTAAATCCGAGATGAGACTTGGTACCCAGCGTATCCCACCGCCCCGCGTAGCCAATTTACCGCATCGCGGTGGATTCCACCGCCCCACGGTGGACCTCTGGTATAATTTCTCAACTCTAAAAAAAAAATTGCAAGGCATAAAGGGCCCCGAAAAAACCTTAAACGGGTGAGTAATATTTTTATGCCTTGAGTTGGATACGAAGGATTTGACGGTGTCAGTTTAAAACCGCGGCTCGGTCCCACTTTCCCCATTTAACCCCTCATTACTTCTCCCGCCAAACCCTAATCCCCCATTTATCCCTTCTTCTTCCCCGTTTCTCTCCCTCTGTCGTGCCCTAACCCCCCAAAATTCTCCATCACCTCGCTTTCACCCAATCCGCCATTTTCACCCCTGCCCTAGCTCTGATCTCGGATGCTCTAAACCTAACTCTTTCTCCTCTACCCATACCTCTCCATTTGTGCTGATTCGGTCCCCTGTAGTGGTTCGTGGTTGAAGAAGGGTGCTCCTTGGAGTGTCGGGGTGCTCGGTGCAAATTGGGTGCTTTTGCCGGAGTTTTGGAGGCGGTTAGAGGAGAATAGCACAGTGACCGCTTCGCGTCGCCATCTCGCCGCCTCGCGTGAGTCAATTTTTTTGAATCTGGAGAAGAAGGTGAACAGTCGCCGCCCCGCGTCCATTCCGCCGCGACCCTACGCCTGTGCTCAAATATCATCACCGCCCAGCGGTGCCTTCGCGGTCTGCCTTTGGCCGGTTGTAAGTGCCCTTCTCCGAGCCTTCCTCTTCTAGTTCTTTCTTTCTCGCACCATGGAGAGAGCTAGGAAGGTTGGCATGTCTGAGGAGGAGTCGAATTTATATGATGCTGTGTCGACTAGGAATGTGCTGCCAACCCGTTTCTTTGATAAGGACACCTTGGCTGAATTGGGTCTGCTAGAATTAACCCAACACTGTCTGGTGAAACTAGGCTTGGAGGGTTTCCTAGACAAATCTGCCCCCACCTACCCCGACCTTTGTTACCAGTTTCTTGCCACCGTGACCAAGAGCCATAGACGTCGTGTTGTGAACGGTCGAGAGGAGAGTATTCTTGGGGGTATTTCCTTCAAGTACGAGGGTCGGAGTTATGGTTGTCCTGTTACTGCGCTACGAGAATTGCTGGGTATATCTAGGCCGGGCACAGTTGGATGGAGGCATGGTCCCGCCAAAGAGGCCATGAAGGAGTTTTGGATGAGCGCCACGGGGATGGCTGAATTTCAGAAGGGCCGGGAGACTAGTGATAAAATCGTGCATCCCTGCCTCCGCTTGATTTACACAGTGCTGATTCGGACATTCTGTGGTATGGAGGAGAGTAAAGCATCCATAAAGCGTCTGGGTCTTTTCTCCGCGATGATCGATCCACTAGACGAGGTGACACCCGGATGGTTCGCTATTTGGTTACACAGACTGTTGTTGGTTCATGAGGACGCCGGGCGAGATATTGTGCATGGAGGTTTGATTACTTTGATTGCGGCAGCCAGGATTTCTTTGGATACCATTCCGGACCCGCTTATGCCCATTCGTTATAACATCCAGTATATGCGGCGTCGCGGTATGCTGAGCGGATCGCATGGGGAGTATATGTGGTGTTCTCATGGTGGCCATCTTGTGCGTCTTCCTCGTCCCTTGGCATATCCGGAGGATTACACGGGTTGGTACATTCCTTCTGATGTTGAGATTGCTCCTGTGGAGGAGGAGTTAGAGCCACCGGCTGCTGATATTGCGATTGATCCTGTGGTTATTGAAATGGAACCACAGGCTGCTGTGGTTGACATCGCTCCTATGGACGGGATGTTGGAGACACCAGCTAATGAGGAGATGGCACCACAAGCTGAGGACGCCGAGGGCGCTGAGCTGGAGCCTGAGATTATGGTGGATGCACCCGTGATCATGGATGTTGATCCACCCATCCCCGACGTGGCTTCCACGTCTGCACCCCCTCCTGAGTTCTCCTGGGACGAGATGTTCATCCGTTTTGCTGCATTTGAGCTCTGTCAGGAGGCTGCGAACGAGGCAACTTTGGCTCGGTTGTAGGCTCGTCAAGCTGAGATTACACATGACATCCGGGAGCAGCTGGACGCCGCGGAGGTTTACATCACAGAGCAGTACTTTGGGAGGCACCCACCTCCTCCGGGCTATCCTTAGTATCCACGTTCCCAGTGAGCGTGTCTCTCTCTTCCCTTTTTGCTTTGTCTTCTTTTTTTTTACATTGAGGACAATGTGTCATTCAAGTGTGGGGGGATTTAGACTCACTGTCTATCTTAGCTAGTGTACAGCTTTTAATTCATGCATTTTCGTACCTGCATTTATCACTAAAAAAAAAAGCCATAAAATGTTGAAAAGGCAATCAAAAATCCTGGGATGAGTCGAAAACCCGAAAGGGCGGCTCAGGCAACAAGCAGGTAGTCCGACTGGTAATAGACCAGGGCAAGAGTGGACTGGAGTGATGTGAGTATATGTGAGACTTCCAGTAAAATGAAATGAGTGGCTTGGTGAAAACCCGAAAGGGCGCCTTGGCAAGATGAGTGAAAAAAAAAGTGAGTTTAGGATTCCTCTTACCTATTGGTGAGGCGTCATAAGAAGGGCGACATAGAAGGATTGTCGGGTAGGCTACTTTGGAACGATAAGGAGTTAGACTGGAGCTAGGATTAGAGTTCTCTCGCATCATTCGTTTTGGTTGTTTGGAGTGTTGGTTGTTGAGTTGTTGTGGTTATTAGTGTCTTATATTGTCACACTTCCTGAGACCTTGATTTTGCTGGATTGGAGTATGATGGAGCTAATTTACTCGGGACGAGTAAAGGTTTAAGTGTGGGGATATTTGATAGGTGCAATTTAGTGCACCTTAACTAGTGACTTTTCACACATATTAGATGGAGTTTAAGTGGAGAATTAGGCTAAGTCTGTTACTTAGGAGAAGAGTTGGAGTTGTACAGACTTGAAGGTTTTGTAGCCTAATGAAGGAAGTTGGAGATATTGAAGAAGATCTGCTCAGAGCTAAGGGAGAAAACTACCTCGCTTGGTAGTACTTTGGAGCAGATGAAGGATGAAGAAGTTGCCAGCATCGCCCCGCGGCACTGTCACCGCCCCGCGGTGAAGATCCTTAGGAGAAGCGCCTTGCGCCAGAAAAAGCTACCGCTTCGCGGTGGAGCATTACCGCTTCGCGGTGGAATGAAGACCGCGTGGCTGACGTGTGCTGTTATTTCCTATTTTGATATTTTATACTTTATGTTTTAGTTTTATATTATTTCCTTATTTCGGTTATTAGGTCAACTTCGAAGAACCTATATAAGGTCTTTTTCGTTAGTTTTGAAGAGAGAGATAGTTACGTTCTTCTTCCTTAATATAATTTCTAGGTTTTTTTCAAGTAATGGATAGCTAAACATTCTTGTTTCGCTAGACGATTGAAGCACTACAATGAATTGGTTGTGAGATTTCTATTTCCTTGTTCTATATTTTCTCTCGATTGAATTGATTCTCTCGATTGAATTGATTATTGATTTATGTTGGTTTACCTAGAGTTGCTAACTAGGTCTTTCGACATTTATCATATTGCTAGGATTGCATATAGGGGTTCCGAGTGCATATCTAGTGGCAAACACGTTTGTGCGTATAGGGGTTCCGAGCGTACATTTGTGTGTGTGAGTCAATTGCATGTTAAGTAGGGGAGTGAGTACTTGTACGTCTTTCTACTTGCATGTGTCCTATATCCTTGTGTGTATTGCTATTGCTGTGTTGGTGTTAAAGTACGCTGACAACTGTGAGAATCAGTTGTGCTTTATCATTGGCATAGTAATAAGTCTATCGACAACTGTGAGAATCGATAGTATTCACGATCAGGATGGGAACAATGATAAGATAGTAAAAGAACTTGGAAAGATAGTTTTCAGTGATCAACCGATTGCATTGTGGTGTGGATATTTGTCTGGTGGAATACTTTCTCTTATCATATTTCATCTCTTGTCATTAATTGCATGTTTGTTACGTTACGATTATTCTAGACAAAACCCCCCGTTACTTGTTAATCATACATAATTGCGTACAGATAACCGACTCCCTGTGGGATCGACCTTGACTTACTTGCTATACTCTTTAGTAGGTGAATTGAGATTATTTTGACAGGAAAACGACACCGGTTTCCGGCCTCGTCAAGCACGTTCTCCCCGAGTCGGTTGTCCTTGTAGCTAGGGATGCTATGGTCCCTGAGGCTGTACCTGTGCCGCCACCAAGGGTGGAGGGAGTACAGGAATGGGAACAGGAAGATGAGTTGTCAAGGTATGAACAAGGGGTTTACCAAGACGACTTTCTGCTAGGACCAATTCCCGGGGAGATCGAGTACGAGGAGGAGGAAGAGGAGATGCTTGAGCAAGATCCTGTCGAGGATGAGGATATGATCGGGGATGATTCTGAGGATGAGGATCCCATCGAGGATGATTCCGAGGATGAGGATCCCATCGAGGATGATCCCGAGGATGAGGATCCCATAGAGGATGATCTAGAAGAGGATCCAGAGTTGGACCTTGGAGGGCAGAATCAGGAGCCCGGTACAGAATTGTCACCAGTGCCAGAGTATGCACCCATGTCAGAAGCTGATTGGGAGGCACTGTATACCGAGTACGGTATTAGGAGAAGTGATAGGGAATCTCAGCCTATCCCTACTCCAAGAAGATGGAGGTCGGAATCCGAGCTGTAGGAGATCCTCCGCCAGAGCGAGGTAATCTCTGCAGAACAGCAGAGTCAGTGGGATGAGTTGACCGCCAGTACTCAGAGGAGGGCTGGAATAGGAGGACCAGTCATGGACGACCCATACTTTACCATGACTGAGCTAGGACTATGTGCTTTAGGGTCAAGCAGGGTGCGAAACCCATCGCCAGAGCTCGATGGTGAGCCTAGCCCGAAGAGACCATGCACGAGTAGCCAGTCATATGGGAGACATTTTGGAACGCCTTGAGGAGGAGTGTCGTTGCCTATCGCAGTTGTTTCGTTTCTTAGTATTCCAAGTTGTACTTTGTGTAATATTTCAGTATTGCGGCAAGTACTCTGAGAAACACTTATATCTTCGAGCAATGTTGTCCAAACGCTCGAATGATAAACTTATGTGTAACTTGTGTAAGAATTCGAAGGTTCATCTATAAAATGTCAAGTTGATCTATTCTGAGTGATTTATTTACGTTGATATATTGCATAAGTATATTGCATAATATTAATGTATTGAATGCTTGGAATTGGATCGGTAATCAGATGGAGAACCCAAGAAGCACGAGGAACTCGACTCGAGCCGGTGCTCGGACTAGTCAAAATCCCAGGACAGCAGGAAGAGGTGTTCAGGATGAACACGAGTCTGAGTCTCGCATCCAGCAGAGGCGTGAAGGTGAGGATCAGACCCAAGCGCCGACGCTGTTTGACGTCATAGCTGTGGAGGCGATTCGTGGAATCGTGATGTAGGCTATTGCAGATGTATTGAGACCAAGTGCGCCTCAAGCACAAGAAGTGCCTACTCACGCAGCGGTTCCTGATGTTGTGGAAGCCAGAAACCCTGTGATTCAGGAGACTACCGTCAGGACGAGAGACAGCTATGGTCACGCCCTTAAGACCATCACTTCCATGAGGCCCGATTCCTATAACGGGAAAGGGGAGCCAGTGGCAGTGACTCATTGGTTCTCCCATATGGAGAGGCTGTTTAGGAACGTGGAGTGTACGGAGGCCGAGAAGGTCCATATCGCTTCTCTTCAGCTGAAGGAGGAGGCTAGCGAGTGGTGGGAGAGCACTGGTTTGGCTGAGAGCCTAGTGTTGACTTGGTCGATGTTCAAGACCAAGATGGTTGATCGCTTTTTCTCTCGTGCTATGAGAGAGGAGAAGCATAAAGAGTTCTTGTACCCTCAGACTGATGGTCTGAGAGTGACCGAGTTGGCATCTAAGTTCAACCATCTTCTACAGTATGCCACTGCCGAGATTACCAGCGAGGCCCAAAAGATCTGGTACTTCCACGAGTGGATGAGTCCGGATATCAAGCCATTAATGGTGCATCACACATGCTCTACCTTGGAGCAGTATGTTGATTGTGCCTATAAGCTGGAGGTAACTCTTGAGGAGTCGACTAAGAGGCGCAACCGACAGAAGTCGATGCAGAATCAGAACCAGGGAGGTGGTTTTAAGCGCCCTGCGCCACCGTCTAACTTTGCCAAGTCCGGCCGAGCTAAGACGGAGATGACGCAAGGGGGATCAACTCAGCAGTCAAGGCAGACCAGGAGTACAGTTTAGTGTTATAACTGCGGTACTGCTGGGCACAAGAGCACTGAGTGTCGGAAGGAGAAGAGGCCATGCTTTGGGTGTGGACGTGACGGTCATCTGCAAAAGTTCTGTAATACCCACACCACATTGGGCCGGCCCATCACAGGGTTGCAGCCCATACACCCCAACCCTTCCTTGTTGGCTCCAAGCCCCAAGGCCCAGCCATTTAATCAAGAGGTTGTTGGGAGCGCTCGAATACGAGACCTCTCCCCTTTATCCACTCCCCACAAGGATTGAATACCAATTGTGCTGCAGCGCAATTGGTATTCACTCCTTGTGGGGAGTGGATAAAGGGGAGAGG
Source organism: Rheum nobile (assembly GCA_027886185.1). Taxonomy (NCBI): domain Eukaryota; kingdom Viridiplantae; phylum Streptophyta; class Magnoliopsida; order Caryophyllales; family Polygonaceae; genus Rheum; species Rheum nobile. The sequence goes on from WOAB01000081.1 coordinate 495,033, forward strand.
TCTCGTGTTCGAGCGCTCCCAACAACCTCTTGATTAAATGGCTGGGCCTTGGGGCTTGGACCCAACAAGGAAGGGTTGGGGTGTATGGGCTGCAGCCCTGTGATGGGCCGGCCCAATGTGGTGTGGGTATTACATAAAAGTACACTTTGAATGAGAGGGGCTCCGACCTTATGGGCCAGCCATTTCTCTATCCATGGGCCGCAGCCCATGTACCCCAACCAAATCCCCATGGCTGGGAGGTTGTTCGCAAGGCTCGAACTCGAGACCTCACGCTTTAACAAGCGGCCTAACGCCCACTTGTTACCAATTGTGCTGTAACACCCCCAAAACTTAACCCTTTTTGGAAAGGTATTACCGCCAGTGACCCCAGTGTTCCTTACCGAGATCACCCAAGGCTTTACCATATAAATACAATTTATGAAATGCGATTGATACACAATGATCAAGCATTAAATTCCAAAACATAACATTGACAAGGAAACAAGAGTTACGGGATTACAACCCAATCCCGAATAGGTCAAAACATAGTTTAAACCAAACACAACGGAAGACTAAGAAAGTACATTACAATCGGAGTTATTGTCCAAAGGATCATAACCTGATTAAAGAAATAATTAAAACATTCAAAAACCACCGCCGACTCCATAGTCCTTCTAATCTTCTGAGCTACTTCTTAACTGATGTGCCGAATCGAATGGATGACACCAGCCAACCATGCAAGGGAAAATATTGGTTGGTTAGTCTAAATGAATAGACTAGCAAGGGTATAAAGCAGACTGGTTCAAAGCAGTCATATTAGGTTAGACTCATCGCTTCTCGGATAATAACCGATAACGGTAGTCAACCATCATATTCCTACTGGAATAAACAAGATGTATGCACAAGTGAAGATTCTGGAAGACTGAATCTTCACAGAAATCGACTCGAAAGAAGACTCCAACTAAAATGAGTCTTTAAGGAAGTATGACAAATCTGGAAAGTTACAGAATCAGTCAACAATGATTTAAAACTGACTGAGATGCTTCAGTCAATGACCAACCTCACCGCCTTACAGCGAATCCAGATCGGAAAGAAGACGTACTACATTCAAGTCAACACGAGTCTTCCTAGCGGCACTATTACCTAGCTGCCCTACTCGCTGAGCGTTCATTAATTATTTGCGTCAAGGTAGCACTTATCTGATTATGTTTCAAAAACACACATCACATTATAGACTTTTACATGTGTACCCCACCAGTGGGACGACACATCTTAGTATACGTTTCGTCGAGAGTGACGTATACCGAAAGGTTTGTGACACCAGCTAAGTGTCTTGTCTCTACACACATGTGTAAGAGACCGATCATGATCTTAGAATAGTACCAGATGGGGACGAGCCATCCCGATACCAGATTATAAAGAAACGATTGGACAGAGTCCGAGTAACGTTCCTAATTAACAGTGCTAACTAAACAGTTACAGCACCACAACAGTTACAGGATAAATCCACATAAAGGCCCGAAAGGCGATCACAGATAATAGCGTTGTTCTAACAGATATACAACCTAAGCAATGACTCTGCCCCTTTGCATCAAAACACAACCAAGACCACACTTGGAAGCATCACTATAGACCACATAATCGTCGTTCCCCTCTGGGAGTGCTAACACGGGTGTCGAGGTCAACCGTCGCTTCAACTCCTGGAAACTGACCTCGTACTTGTCATTCCAGACAAACTTCTTGTGGACCTTGCGGAGTAGATTGGTCATAGGTAGAGCGATCTTTGAAAATCCTTCTACGAACCTTCTGTAATACCCGGCAAGTCCAAGAAAATTGCGCACCTCTTTCACATTCTGGGGCTGTGTCCATTTAGCCACCGCTTCAATCTTTTGGGGATCAACCATAACCCCATTTTTATTGATCACGTGGCCTAAGAAAGCCACTTCCTTTATCCAGAATTCACATTTAGATAGTTTAGCAAAAATCTGATGTTGTCTAAGGATCGACAAGGAAATCCGTAGATGTTCCTCGTGGACTTCTTCATTCGGAGAATAGATCAAGATGTCGTCGATGAAAACCACCACGAACTTATCCAAGTACTGGTGAAAACATCGGTTCATCAAATCCATAAAGACAGCTGGAGCATTTGTAAGCCCAAAAGGCATCACTACGAACTCGTAATGACCATATCTGGTCCTAAACGCAGTTCTAGGAATGTCCTGCTCCCGAATCCTGAGTTGATGATATCCAGATCTTAAGTCGATCTTGGAGAAAACCTTTGCTCCATGCAACTGGTCCAACAAGTCATCAATCCTAGGCAAAGGATACTTGTTCATTATCGTCACCTTGTTCAACTCTCGATAGTCGATACAAAGTCGGAACGATCCGTCCTTCTTTTTGACGAATAATACCGTAGCACCCCACGGCGATGCACTCGGCCTGACATAACCTTTATCAAGAAGATCTTCAAGTTGATTCTTCAATTCTTGCATCTCAGCCGGAGCCATCCGATACGGTGATTTGGAAATCGGCGCCGTACCAGGCTCGAGATCAATAGAAAACTCAACGTCACGGTTCGGGGGTAATCCTGGAATTTCTTCCGGAAAGACATCCGAAAATTCCCTAACTACACGAATATCAAGAACCTCATGTCCATCCTTCTCGGGCGAATCCAAGTAGCAAAGGTACCCGATACATCCTTGTCGTAGTAGCTTAAACGCAGCCATCGCATTGATCAGCTTGCCGTTATCAGCGTCATTTCGACCTTTGAACTTGCACACGAATTGGCCCCTAGATGCCACCGTCACCGTTCTTGAACTGAAGTCGATCACCGCCTTGTAACGCGTCAGCCAATCCATACCGAGAATAATGTCGTATGGAGCCATGGCTATGCAGATTAAATCTGCCTCGAATTCCTTACCCTGAATGGTAATCGGAAAATCGGACAAATGCTTGGTTCCCACCAAACGTTCTCCATTAGGAAGATTAACGACGAAAGGGTCGCACGAATCATTGCACACTAAGTCTAACTTGCTAACACAGCTATCTGAAATAAAGGAATGCGTAGCACCAGAATCAAACAGAATGCACACTGAAGTAGAGTGAAGGTATAGAGTACCTTGAGCAATCGGAGCGTTGGGTCCATCTGCCTCACGCATCTCGTACAAGCGTTGGCCCTGACTTCCAGAAACAGCTGGGGCCTTTCCCCTGTTCTGAGCAGTCGTCTGCACTGAAGGGCTAGGAGTCTCGACATGCTTAAACCTAGGTCGGTTGCTCTGATGAACTGACCCTTGCTGCGACTCTATTCCCTTCTACTTCCCCTGCTTGCAGAACTTTTGCAGATGACCATCACGTCCACACCCAAAGCATGGCCTCTTCTCCCTCCGACACTCAGTGCTCTTGTGCCCAGCAGTACCGCAGTTATAACACTGAACTGTACTCCTGGTCTGCCCTGACTGCTGAGTCGATCCCCCTTGTGTCATCTCCGTCTTAGCTCGGCCGGACTTGGCGAAGTTAGACGGTGGCACAGGGCGCTTAAAACCACCTCCCTGGTTCTGATTCTGCATCGACTTCTGTCGGTTGCGCCTCTTGGTCGACTCCTCGAGAGTTACCTCCAGCTTATAGGCACAATCCACATACTGCTCCAAGGTAGAGCATGTGTGGTGCACCATTAATGGCTTGATATCCGGGTTCATCCACTCGTGGAAGTACCAGATCTTTTGAGCCTCGTTGGTGATCTCGGCAGTGGCGTATTGTAGAAGATGGTTGAACTTAGATGCCAACTCGGTCACTCTCAGACCATCAGTCTGAGGGTACAAGAACTCTTTATGCTTCTCCTCTCTCATAGCACGAGAGAAAAAGCGATCAACCATCTTGGTCTTGAACATCGACCAAGTCAACACTGGGCTCTCAGCCAAACCAGTGCTCTCCCACCACTCGCTAGCCTCCTCCTTCAGCTGAAGAGAAGCGATATGGACCTTCTCGGCCTCCGTACACTCCACGTTCCTAAACAGCCTCTCCATATGGGAGAACCAATGAGTCACTGCCACTGGCTCCCCTTTCCCGTTATAGCAGTCGGGTCTCATGGAAGTGATGGTCTTAAGGGCGCGACCGTAGCTGTCTCTTGCTCTGACGGCAGTCTCCTGAATCACAGGGTTTCTGGGTTCCACAACATCAGGAACCGCTGCGTGAATAGGCACTTCTTGTGCTTGAGGCGCACTTGGTCTCAAGACATCTGCAATAGCATGCATCACGATCCCACGGATCGCCTCAACAACTGCGACGTCAAACAGTGCCGGCGCTCAGGTCTGATCCTGTCCTTCACGCCTATGCTGGACGTGAGACTCTGACTCGTGTTCATCCTGAACACCTCTTCCTGCTGGTCTGGGGTTTTGGCTAGTCCCAGCACCGGCTCGAGTCGAATTTCTCGTGCTTCTTGGGTTCACCATCTGTTTACCGATCCAATTCCAAGCATTCAATACATTAATATTATGCAACATACTTATGCAATATATCAACGTAAATAAATCACTCAGAATAGATCAACTTGGCATTTTATAGATGAACCTTCGAATTCTTACACAAGTTACACATAAGTTTATCATTCGAGCGTTTGGACAACATTGCTCGAAGATATAAGTGTTTCTCAGAGTACTTGCCGCAATACTGAAATATTACACAAAGTACAACTTGGAATACTAAGAAACGAAACAACTGCGATAGGCAACGTCACTCCTCCTCAAGGCGTTCCAAAATGCCTCCTATACGACTGGCTACTCGTGCATGGTCTCTTCGGGCTAGGCTCACCATCGAGCTCTGGCGATGGGTTTCGCACCCTGCTTGACCCTAAAGCACATAGTCCTAGCTCAGTCATGGTAAAGTATGGGTCGTCCATGACTGGTCCTCCTATTCCAGCCCTCCTCTGAGTACTGGTGGTCGACTCATCCAACTGACTCTGCTGTTCTGCAGAGATTACCTCGCTCTGGTGGAGGATCTCTTGCAGCTCGGATTCTGACCTCCATCTTCTTGGAGTAGGGATAGGCTGAGATTCCCTATCACTTCTCCTAATACCGTACTCGGTATACAGTGCCTCCCAATCAGCTTCTGACATGGGTGCGTACTCTGGCACTGGTGGCAATTCTGTACCGGGCTCCTGATTCTGCCCTCCAAGGTCCAACTCTGGATCCTCTTCTAGATCGTCCTCTATGGGATCCTCATCCTCGATGGGATCCTCATCCTCGGGATCATCCTCAATGGGATCCTCATCCTCGGAATCATCCTCGATCATATCCTCGTCCTCGGCAGGATCTTGCTCAAGCATTTCCTCTTCCTCCTCCTCATACTCGATCTCCTCGGGAATTGGTCCCAGCAGAAAGTCGTCTTGGTAAACCCTTTGTTCATACCTTGATAACTCATCTTCCTGCTCTCATTCCTGTACTTCCTCCACCCTTGGTGGTGGCACAGGTGCAGGCTCATGGACCATATCATTCCTAGCTACAAGGACAACCGACTCGGGGAGAACGTGCTTGACGTCTTCGGGCGGGCTACTCGGGCCTCCAACCTCGAAACATCGCTGAGGTAACGGAAAATCTAGCCTCGGCTGATCCGACTTGGCGTCTTCCGACCCCCTACCAATAGAAAAGCAGACACTCATCCTATCGAACAATAAGGAAGGAATTAGTCTTTCTAGACATAGAAGCAAGCTTACTATATCAGACTATAAAGAAGACACGACTATGAACGGTGTTTTTAAATTCTTTTCAGAATGAAAATTCAGAGCCCTCTTTAAAGCATTTCGAAAACGGATAAATAGTTTGTAAAATTCCAAACCCGTTTTAAAACCTTTGGCTCTGATACCACAACTGTAACACCCCCAAAACTTAACCCTTTTTGGAAAGGTATTACCGCCAGTGACCCCAGTGTTCCTTACCGAGATCACCCAAGGCTTTACCATATAAATACAATTTATGAAATGCGATTGATACACAATGATCAAGCATTAAATTCCAAAACATAACATTGACAAGGAAACAAGAGTTACGGGATTACAACCCAATCCCGAATAGGTCAAAACATAGTTTAAACCAAACACATCGGAAGACTAAGAAAGTACATTACAATCGGAGTTATTGTCCAAAGGATCATAACCTGATTAAAGAAATAATTAAAACATTCAAAAACCACCGCCGACTCCATAGTCCTTCTAATCTTCTGAGCTACTTCTTAACTGATATGCCGAATCGAACGGATGACACCAGCCAACCATGCAAGGGAAAATATTGGTTGGTTAGTCTAAATGAATAGACTAGCAAGGGTATAAAGCAGACTGGTTCGAAGCAGTCATATTAGGTTAGACTCATCGCTTCTCGGATAATAACCGATAACGGTAGTCAACCATCATATTCCTACTGGAATAAACAAGAGGTATGCACAAGAGAAGAATCTGGAAGATTGAATCTTCACAGAAATCGACTCGAAAGAAGACTCCAACTGAAATGAGTCTTTAAGGAAGTATGACAAATCTGGAAAGTTATAGAATCATTCAACAATGATTTAAAATTGACTGAGATGCTTCAGTCAACGACCAACCTCACCGCCTTACAGCGAATCCAGATCGGAAAGAAGACGTACTACATTCAAGTCAACACGAGTCTTCCTAGCGGCACTATTACCTAGCTGCCCTACTCGCTGAGCGTTCATTAATTATTTGCGTCAAGGTAGCACTTATCTGATTATGTTTCAAAAACACACATCACATTATAGACTTTTATATGTGTACCCCACCAGTGGGACGACACATCTTAGTATACGTTTCGTCGAGAGTGACGTATACCGAAAGGTTTGTGACACCAGCTAAGTGCCTGTCTCTACACACATGTGTAAGAGACCGATCATGATCTTAGAATAGTACTAGATGGGGACGAGCCATCCCGATACCAGATTATAAAGAAACAACTGGACAGAGTCCGAGTAACGTTCCTAATTAACAGTGCTAACTAAACAGTTACAGCACCACAACAGTTACAGGATAAATCCACATAAAGGCCCGAAAGGCGATCACAGATAATAGCGTTGTCCTAACAGATATACAACCTATTATATGATTTTCAAAACAGTTTATCAAAACCGTTTCCAGACAAACAGAATATTCATTCCAAATTAATTCCTCAGATAAACTACTGATAATTAATGTAAATATGGAACGAAAGAGCAAGAGCGAACCGCCACTTGCCTTACTCCGCAGAATAGTCTAAAGACGTCACTGGATTTCGGGCTCGACACGGTATAGTTCCGACAGCACAACAACCTTCGAGTCGACCCATAAAAGGAACTCTAAGTTAGATCCGACATAAATAGTACGAATCTAAACACGGCGAAAGAACACGAAAGGAAAGACGCCACGACGACAACCGACCAAGCCAAAGCCACGAAGGGGTTCTGGGCACTGGCGGCGGTCGCCGTTCTTGGTGGCGGTCGCCGTATTCATCACGGCGGTCGCCGCGAAGAACACGGCGGTCGCCGTGACGAACTCAGACGACGCAGAACGAGAGAAATCTCACCCCAAAACACGAGCGGTTTGGCCTCCTTCGACTTGCTTTGGCTTCTAACCCCCAAGGCTAACCAAAAGCTTCACAAAGGCACTATGGAAACACACCACAACACCTCCGGCGAGCACAAGAAAACCGACGAAACCCAACTCACTTTGAGGGAGAATTTTGGCGGCGATTCGGGGTTGTAGATGACCCAAAACCCATGCCTAAGCTCCTCTATATATAGGCAAACCCCAAGGAGTACCCAGCAAACCCTAAGATGCGGCAACCGACGTAACGGCGCGCCTCGAACGATGCCGGCGACCGACGGGCAATGCTCACTGGACAATCACGGCGGTCGCCGTGATTTTGCCTGCGGCGGGCACGCGGCGGTCGCCATAAATGCGGCGGTCGCCGTCGCTAGGCCTGTCGCGGCCAGCTAGAAGCTGACACGCTGACTTCTCGGGCCCAACCACGGCGGTCGCCGTTTCTGAACGGCGGTCGCCGTTTCTCCCTTTTCCCGCCCATTCAGCTTTGAACGAGCTTGACGATAAACCGGGATAAAATTTATCGTACGCGAACGACAATTTAAAATCCAAGGCATGCTGTCTGTATATTATTTCACTGAGAAAAATATTACAGATACAGAGCACATTACAGAATGTCTCAAACTACCTGAATTAAATCCGACGTACACAACGGGTATCCGGGAAAATTCCATAATTCCCAATATAACCTTACAAAATTACGGGGTATCACAAGTTCTGCAAGTAGGGGAAGCAGAAGGGAGTAGAGTCGCAGCAAGGGTCAGTTCATCAGAGCAACCGACCTAGGTTTAAGCCTGCCAAGACTCCTAGCCCTTCAGTGCAGACGACTGCTCATAACAGGGGAAAGGCCCCAGCTGTTTCTGGAAGTCAGGGCCAACGCTTGTACAAGATGCGTGAGGCAGATGGACCCAACGCTCCAATTGCTCAAGGTACTCTGAACCTTCACTCTACTTCAGTGTGCATTCTGTTTGATTCTGGTGCTACGCATTCCTTTATTTCGGATAGCTGTGTTAGCAAGTTAGATTTAGTGTGCAACGATTCGTGCGACCCTTTTGTCGTTAATCTTCCTAATGGAGAACATTTGGTGGGAACCAAGCATCTATCCGACTTTCCGATTACCATTCAGGGTAAGGAATTTGAGGCAGATTTAATCTGTATAGCCATGGCTCCATACGACATTATCCTCGGTATGGATTGGCTGACGCATCACAAGGCGGTGATCGACTTCAGTTCAAGAACGGTGACGGTGTCATCCGGGGGCCAGTTCGTGTGCAAGTTCAAAGGTCGAAATGACGCTGATAACGGCAAGCTGATCAATGCGATGGCTGTGTTTAAGCTACTACGACAAGGATGTGTCGGGTACCTTTGTTACTTGGATTCACCTGCGAAGGATGGACCTGAGGTTCTTGATATTCCTGTAGTTAGGGAGTTTTCGGATGTCTTTTCGGAAGAAATTCCTGGATTACCCCCAAATCGTGACGTAGAGTTTTCAATTGATCTCGAGCCTGGTACGGCGCCGATTTCCAAATCCCCGTATCGGATGGCTCCAGCTGAGATGCAAGAATTGAAGAATCAACTTGAAGATCTTCTTGACAAAGGTTATGTCAGGCCGAGTGCATCGTCGTGGGGTGCTCCGGTATTGTTCGTTAAAAAGAAGGACGGATCGTTCCGACTTTGTATCGACTACCGAGAGTTGAACAAGGTGACGATCAAGAACAAGTATCCTTTGCCTAGGATTGATGACTTGTTGGACCAATTGCAGGGAGCAAAGGTTTTCTCCAAGATCGACTTGAGATCTGGATATCACCAGCTTAGGATTCGTGAGCAGGACATTCCTAGAACTGCGTTTAGGACCATATATGGTCATTACGAGTTCGTAGTGATGCCTTTTGGGCTTATAAATGCTCCAGCTGTCTTTATGGATTTAATGAACCGATGTTTTCACCAGTACTTGGATAAGTTCGTGGTGGTCTTCATAGACGACATCCTGATCTATTCTCTGGATGGAGAAGTCCACGAGGAACATCTACGGATTGCCTTGTCAATCCTTAGACAACATCAGCTTTATGCTAAACTGTCCAAGTGTGAATTCTGGATAAAGGAAGTGGCTTTCTTAGGCCACGTGATCAATAAAAATGGGGTTATGGTTGATCCCCAAAAGATTGAAGCGGTGGCTAAATGGACACAGCCCCAGAATGTGAAGGAGGTGCGCAGTTTTCTTGGACTTGCCGGGTATTATAGAAGGTTCGTAGAAGGATTTTCAAATATCGCTCTACCTATGACCAATCTACTCCGCAAGGTCCACAAGAAGTTTGTCTGGAATGACAAGTGCGAGGTCAGTTTCCAGGAGTTGAAATGACGGTTGACCTCGGCACCCGTGCTAGCACTCCCAGAAGGGAATGACGATTATGTGGTCTATAGTGATATTTCCAAGTGTGGTCTTGGTTGTGTTTTGATGCAAAGGGGCAGAGTCATTGCTTACGCATCTAGACAACTCAAGACTTACGAAAAAAACTATCCGACCCATGATCTTGAGTTAGCAGCGGTTGTCTTTGCGCTGAAGATTTGGAGGCATTACCTCTACGGTATAAGATGCCAAGTCTTCACCGACCACAAAAGTCTCAAGTATATCTTTACTCAGAAGGAGTTAAATATGAGACAACGTCGCTGGCTAGAGTTGCTCAAGGACTACGACATGGAGTTGTTGTATCATCCGGGCAAGGCTAATGTAGTAGCTGATGCACTAAGCCGGAAGACAACGCATGAGACTGTAGTTGCTCTACTTACTGCTCAGACTAAGCTAAACCAAGCGTCATGCGACATTGAAGTCTTATATGACCAGCGTAGAGGGTACCTGAGTATGATGGAAATTCAGGCTACACTGCTGGATCAAATCAAAGAAAAGCAAGTCGATGACATCATCTTGGTAAAGTTAAGCAGTGAAGTGATGGATGGGAAAGCTCCCAGTTTTGTGGTTCAGGATGATGGATCACTTTGGTTTCAGGATCGGATCTGTGTGCCTGACACAGAAGGTCTTCGTCAGTTGGTGATGAGAGAAGCTCATTCATCTGCTTACTCTGTGCATCCTGGCTCTAGCAAGATGTACAAGGATCTCAGGAAGAAGTTTTGGTGGCCAAACATGAAGTGGGACGTAGCATACTTTGTGGCAAAGTGCTTAACTTGCCAGAAGGTCAAGATCGAACACCGCAGGCCAGGTGGTGAGATGCTACCTCTCCCCGTACCAGAATGGAAATGGGAGGACATTTCCATGGACTTCGTCACTGGGCTACCCAAGACTCGAAGTCAGAGAGATGCTATCTGGGTAATTATGGATAGGCTTACGAAGAGTGCTCATTTCATAGCCATCAAGACCACATGGGAAACCCAGAAGTTAGCAGAAGTTTACCAGAAGGAGATTATCCGCTTACATGGCATTCCTAAGACCATTGTATCGGACCGAGATGGCCGTTTCATGTCAAGGTTCTAGAAGGAACTTCATAAGGCTATGGGAACCGAGTTGAGGTTCAGTACAACTTTTCATCCTCAGACAGATGGTCAGTCTGAAAGGACCATCCAGACTCTGGAGGATATGCTTAGAGCTTGTGTGCTCGATCGTCCGACTAGCTGGGAGGACAGCTTGAGTCTGATTGAGTTCACGTACAACAATAGCTGGCATGCTACAATCAAGATGGCTCCGTTTGAAGCTTTGTATGGTCGCAGATGCAGATCTCTGATTTGTTGGGATGATAATGCCGACAAAATTCTGCTTGGACCAGAGTTGGTCGAAAGGACGGCTTCAGACATTGCTTTGATCAGACAAAGGATGTTGACCGCTCAGAGTCGACAGAAGTCCTACGCAGATCGGAAGCGCAGGACTGTCGAGTTCAAGGTCGGTGACAAGGTTTTTGTCAAGGTATCGCCATCCAAAGGAGTTTTCAGATTTGGTAAGCGTGGGAAGCTTAACCCTCGCTACGTGGGACCATTCGAGATTCTAGATAGAGTGGGATCTCTAGCGTACCGCTTGGCATTGCCGCCATCAGCTCACCCGGTGCATAACGTGTTCCACGTATCGTTACTCAAAAAGTATGTACCAGATGAATCTCATGTGCTTAGTTATGAAGACATCGAGATTCAAGCTAATGGTACTTATGAAGAGTTGCCCGTGCGCATTTTGGAGCGTCGGGAGAAGCGTTTGCGCAATAAGATCGTGCCGTTGGTACGAGTGTTGTGGTCCAAGTCAGGGACCGAAGAAGTTACTTGGGAGACGTGGGAAACCGAGTCAGATATGCTCAGGCGTTTTCCCGAGTTATTCTCGACCTAAGTTTCGGGGTCGAAACTTCTTGTAAGGGGGAGGAGATGTGATACCCCGTATTTTTGTAAGGTTATATTGGGAATTATGGAATTTTCCCGAGTACCCGTTGTGTACGTCGGATTTAGTACAGAGAGTTTGAGACATTTTGTAATGTGCTCTGTATCTGTAATATTTTTCTCAGTGAAATAATATACAGATAACATGCCTTGGATTTTAATTGTCATTCGCGTACGATAATTTTTATCCCGGCTTAACGTCAGGTTCGTTCAAAGCTGAATGGGCGGGAAAAGGGAGAAACGGCGACCGCCGTGGTTGGGCCCGAGGAGTCAGCGTGTCAGCTTCTAGCTGGCCGCGACAGGCCTAGTGACGGCGACCGCCGCATTTACGGCGACCGCCGCGTGCCCGCCGCAGGCTAAAAACGGCGCCCGCCGTGTTTTGTCCGGTGGGCATTGCCCGTTGGTCGCCGGCGGTAATCGAGGCGCACCGATCTTGCTTTCGGCCGCGTCTTAGGGTTTGGTTGAGGCTCCCAGGTGTTTGGCTATAAATAGGGGTGTTTGGGAGAGGGTTTTGAAGCCCTTCCAACCCCGAATCGCTGCCGGATTTCTTTCTCGTCGGAGTTGGTTTTCGCCGGAGTTTGAAGGTCTCGCCGGTGTTGCTTTGGTGTGTTTCCTGAGTGCCTTTGTGAAGCTTTTGGTTAGCCTTGGAGGTTAGAAGCCAAGGCAAGTCGAAGGTGGCCGAACCGCTCGTGTTTTGGGGTGAGATTTCTCTCGTTCTGCGTCGTCTGAGTTCGTCACGGCGATCGCCGTGTTCTTCACGGCGACCGCCGTGATGAATGCGGCGACCGCTGCCAGTGCCCAGAATGCCTTCGTGGCTTTGGCTTGGTTGGTTGTCGTCGTGGCGTCTTTCCTTTTGTGTTCTTTCGCAGTGTTTAGATGCGTACTGTTTATGTCGTATCTAACTTAGGGTTCCTTTTATGGGTCGACTCGAAGGTTGTTGTGCTGTCAGAACTATACCGTGTCGAGCCCGGAACCCAGTTGACATCTTTAGACTTTTCTGTGGAGTAAGGCAAGTGGTGGTTCGCTCTTGCTCATTCGTTCCATATTTACATTAATTATCAGTAGTTTATCTGAGTAATTAATTTGGAATGAATATTCTGTTTGTCTGGAAACGGTTTTGATAAACTGTTTTGAAAATCATATAATAGGTTGTATATCTGTTAGAACAACGCTATTATCTGTGATCGCCTTTCGGGCCTTTATGTGGATTTATCCTGTAACTGTTGTGGTGATGTAACTGTTTAGTTAGCACTGTTAAATAGGAACGTTACTCGGACTCTGTCCAGTCGTTTCTTTATAATCTGGTATCGGGGTGGCTCGTCTTCATCTGGTACTATTCTAAGATCATGATCGGTCTCTTTCACAAGTGTGTAGAGATAGGACACTTAGCTGGTGTCACAAACCTTTCGGTGTACGTCACTCTCGACGAAACGTATACTAAGATGTGTCGTCCCATTGGTGGGGTACACATGTAAAAGTCTATAATATGATGTGTGTTTTTGAAACATAATCAGATAAGTGCTATCTTGACGCACATAATTAATGAACGCTCAGCGAGTAGGGCAGCTAGGTAATAGTGCCGCTAGGAAGACTCGTGTTGACTTGAATGTAGTACGTCTTCTTTCCGATCTGGATTCGCTGAAAGGCGGTGAGGTTGGTCGTTGACTGAAGCATCTCAGTCAGTTTTAAATCATTGTTGTATGATTCTGTAACTTTCCAGATTTGTCATACTTCCTTAAAGACTCATTTCAGTTGGAGTCTTCTTTCGGGTCGATTTCTGTGAAGATTAAGTCTTCCAGAATCTTCTCTTGTGCATACCTCTTGTTTATTCCAGTAGGAGTATGGTGGTTGACAAGCGTACTCGATTATTATTCGAGGGACGAGGAGTCTAACCTAATACAACTGCTTCGAACCATTATGCTTTGTTCTCTTGCTAGTCTATTCATTTAGACTAACCAACCAATATTTCCCTTGCATGGTTGGCTGGTGTCATCCGTTCGATTCGGCACATCAGATAAGAAGTAGTTCAGAAGACCAGAAGGACTATGGAGTCAACGGTGGTTTTTCAATGTTTTAGTTATTTCTTTAATCAGGTTGAGATCTTTTGGACAATAACTTTGATTGTAATATACTTTCTTAGACTTCCGTTGTGTTTGTTTTAAACTCTGTATTGACCTATTCGGGATTGGGCTGTAATCCCGTAACCCTTGTTTCCTTGACAATGTTACGTTTTGGAATTTAATGCTTGATCATTGTGTATCAATTGCATTTCATAAATCGTATTTAAGTGGTAAAGCCTTGGGTGATCTCGGTAAGGAACAGTGGGGTCACTGGCGGTAATACCTTTCCAAAAGGGTTAAGTTTTGGGGGTGTTACAACTAGCTTATTTTATTATTTTTTCTCTCTCTAAAATATTGTTTTTTGGAATTTAAGGTTTAGGATTTAGGGTGTAGGGTTTAGGGAGAGGGGGTTAGTTTATTAATAAAAACGTCGCACATAGGTCATTTACCCAACTCTTCCATAAAAATAAGGGAGAAATGATCATATATCCATTAATTTCTAGAAATGTTGGATTATTATTCAGAGTATTTATTTTATTCAAAATAATATATAATATATTTCAAAAAAGGGTAACTTCAACAAAATTACTCATAAAAATAATTTTTTTAATGTAAATATCCATAAAACTAAACATTAAATGAAATCACCCACAAGATGGACAACTTTGTATAAAATACTCATGCATAAAATTGAAAATAACACAAAATAATGATTTTAACGGATTTATTTACTAACACAAACCAAATTAAAATTGTTTTGAAAACTATAATAATAAAACACTAATAATAATACACGATTTATATTTCACGCACCGGCAAAATTCCTATTTCACGCACTGGTTCCTCCGTCACAGACCATGTGCATCCGTCCGTGACGGACCAAATGAATCCATACGTGACGCACGAACCAACTTGGTCCGTCACGGACGGATGCACTTGGTCCGTGACGGACGAACCCCTAAACTAGAAAATTGAATGTTACTTGTCCCCACCTAACTACATTAACTACCCCGTCATATCTCATCAATATTACGACCAAAATTAAACCCTAAACCTCTCAGTCTCTTCCCTTTTCCTCCCACAACACATCTTCCATTCTCATCATCTTCCAAGAGTTCATTTCCATGGCAAATGAAGATGATTTTTCCAACTTCAATGGTGGAGAAGATGTTTCAACGAGTTACAATTACAATGAGGTATGTTTTTTAAGCTTTTACTTTACATGTTAGTAAAAGTTAAAGAGTTTTTATGGTTCTTTCTTGTGAATGTATATGATTGAGTTATTCTTACCCTAAAACAAACACTTTCTTAAGGTAATTTCAATACTTGTGAGTATATGTTCATAAAAACTTCATCTTTGATTAAGTTATACTAAAAAGTTGTAGATTGTGTGCAAAACTGCATGTTTGAGTATTTGGTGTTGTTATATTGAGTGCAAAACTGCAAGACTTCATCTTTGTTCGAAAAACAATACATGACGAATGGATTGTATTGGTCTGTCACGTATGGATTGGCCTCATTCGTGACGTATGGATTTGCTTCATACGTCACGGACCAGGTTAATCCATACGTGACGGCTGGAGTGTGTTTATTCGTCACGTATGGTTGTATACTTGTATTTGACAGAAACTGGATACTTCGCTAACTTTTTTTTTTACTTCAATAGGAGAACAATATCGTGAACAACGGTATTGACAATTTGTCCCTAAATGATGCGTGGGATATGACACCACCGTCCTTCTCACTTGGGTTGTTCGGCGAACCTATACCGCCTCCCCAATCTCATTTGCCGGGATTAGATTGTTTTGCTCATAGTGGAATTCCGTCCGTAAGGTGGCAAACTCCACCTAAGTTTGGGTTTCCGGCATTACACACACAACCGCATTTAATAAATATATAATATTAAATTTTAATAAAAATATATCTATATAAACATGTTTTAATGGTTATATAATCAATTTCAAAACAGAACACTATTCACATTTCACCCTCAATTTTTTTTTCTTTGCAGCTCATGCATGATAATATTGCACATTCAATGGCCAAGATACGATGATTGTGAATAGGAAGGTCTACCCACCAATCGAACCGGGATAAAAAAGAAATGATTGGTCAAAAAGAAGCTATGCCATGAATGATGAGAAACTAGAATGATTCTGAAAGGCAATCAATCCATAGATTGACGAAAACTTATCATCTTATCATTCCATATCAATAACAATTATTGCAGGTGACGACTGCATCATCTTACTCCTCACCAAATTTACAACATTATCTGTGCATAGCCTACCAATACAATCACTAGAAACTGCAAAGCAGTATACTCGATAAACCAATTTTCACCGTTTCACTTTCTGTGCCTTTTAGAACACCTCAAACTCCAATTGCTCCCCAGACGAAGCATTATACTCCAGATAACCATTATTGTCACCGTTGCTGCTAAAGTTGTTCTCATGGTGAGACCCTTTGCTGACTCCATAGCTCCGGTGGAACTCGGGCAGCTCCGGTGGAACAGCGCATCGTATGAGAGCCCAGTTCAATCCCTCAAAGAAAGGGTGCTGCTTTATCTCAGCTGAACCCCTCTCTGTTCCCAGCCGACTCTCTGGGTCCTTTACCAACAGCCGGTTTATTAGATCTCTCGCTTGGAGACTCACCAAAGGGCTATCCGGGAATTTCAGGCTCTTCATAACCACATTTGCTAGGGTTTCTTCATTGCCTGAGCCCCTAAAAGGGGTCCTGCCATACAGAAGCTCATACAGAAAGATCCCAAAAGTCCACCAATCAACCGCGCTCCCATGCCCTTCGCCTTTGATGATCTCTGGAGCCAGGTATTCGTGGGTCCCAACGAAGGAATTGGATCGGGCTGAGGTGGGCTCCGCCACAAGCAGAGGTAACGGCTTTAGGGGATCGGCCTGTTCGGATTTCAGCTTCCGGGGTTTGGTGGCTCCCCGCATAATGCCCGGGCCAAAGCACGAGACCTGACAAGATGGCTGTTGGATGCAAAAGGGCTGTACACAACCAGAGTCTCTAAATGGCCCAGACGCGGATTTTGTGGTTTCTGTTGTGGATGGTGAGACCAATAGCATTGGGTTCACAGCGCATCTTAGAGAGAGATCAAAATCTGAGAGCATAATGTGTCCGTCTTCTCGGACCAGGATGTTTTCAGGCTTTAGGTCTCTGTAGATAACTCCAAGCATGTGCAAGTATTCCAGAGCAAGCAGAACTTCAGCTACATAGAATCTGAGCAGACAAGGCAATTATTAATTTAATTATTCGGTCATTTGTTCATCCTTCATTTTACTCTGCCCATCAAAAAGTGCAATCAGCACAACTGAAAGATGCAAATTATCAAACCTTTCCAAAGTCTACTAGCAGACTAAATGATCCAAATCAAGAAGCCACTTATTTATGGAGTGAACCAAAAACTTGGTTCAGAAATCCCTCTAGATATGCCCGTTTCACAATGAGGCATTTAAGGTGGGTCAACACAAACCTCAATGACTGTGTTATTAGCCTCAGAACATGTAAATAATGTAAGTTTGTAAAAGTAATGTATTCCTATATCTGCAGGGAGAGAGAGAAATATTATGCACATAAAAGGGGGATAGTGAGGGACGAGAGTTCATTAGCAGCAAGATGAATGGGTGAAAAGAAAGGTAAGAAATTGGCATAAACTAGTGAGGCAATTTAAGCTTTGATTTATTACCTTGCAGCTTGTTCGGTGAAACACCTGCCCGACTGCTTCTGACGCAAAACATGCAAATCTCCACCCGGACAATACTCCATAACCAAACATGATAGATTGTCAGAGGTAAACTGGCAATATAATGTAGGAAGAAATGGATGATCCAGCATCCTTAATATCTCTCTTTCTGTCTGTGCCCTCATTATCTTTTTCCGCCTTACCAGGAACTCGTTATCCATGACCTTTATAGCAAATAGACAGTTTGTGCCAATTAGCTCAGCAAGATAAACTGTTCCAATATCTCCAGAACCAAGCTTCTTTAGTAGATTAAAGTGCCTCAAACTCATAGCTCCGTGCTGCATCTTGAATTGGCGAATTGTTTCCCACCTTACATCCTTTGACATGTGTGGCCGATCACAACAACTAGGTCTGCTTAGATTACTTTCTTCACTGATGCTAGTGCTGCTACTGCACTCTTCGGGGCTGCTTTTTGAACTCTGGGTAAAGTCCCCCTTGTCTCTCGACTTAGACTTGCCTCCCACCTTGACAGCTTCCTTAGATTTGGTTGTACCGTTAAGAATATAGGTCAGGGTTCCAACATCAGAGACAGCATTAACCAAGTTCTCGTTAGAACAAGGACTCACAACAGGGGATAATGGAGAGATCTCAATACTGGGACTTGCAACAGGGGAAAATGGTGAAAGCTCAGCCCTGGAAATTGCATCGGGGGACAACAGCAACTCTTCACCCACCTCTTCCCATTCATCAGCCATCATGCATTGGCATCTTGGACAAACTACATTATTCACACCAGGGTACAAGGCGTTATTGAATTTACTGTGTGTGGTCTTTGGGTTATGGGCTGAACTCAGATCCTTCTTAGTCTTCCTCTTCACAAAATTCTTGGTCTTCACCACTGGTCTGACCAAACGTGAAACACTTCTTGTTGATTTTTTACCCTTCTTTGGCTTGGCTAAGCCAGAAGATGGAATTCTCGGAAGACTGCCCTTCAGCATTCCCTTTACAGCTGATCCCTTGTCTTCTATCTTGGCTGATTTGGCAGCAGATTCTTTGTTTATGGACTTGTAAGGAGTAGAGCTACTCTTGACGGGCTCAGAAGTATGTCTAAGATCAGACTGATAGGAAGTTGCATGTGTGGGTTGCTCTTCCTGCAACGTACTATTCTTAGATCTCTGAAACCCAGGAGCAGGTGATGCCGGGACATTCTCAGTTCGCATGGCTGTGGACTTACCAGGTTCTAGACTATTCCTGCCACCACTGAAGCGTGATGCAGAAGGTGAAGGAGCATGTTTGTCTTTATGTGATAGATCTGTCAAAGCTTCTTGACTAACATGTTCACCTGAAACAGCTAAAAATCCATTCTCTATTTGGCAACTCTTGGCTATCATCAGTGAATTATCACTAGCTGCTGCTGAAGATGAGGCTGATAGGGAGGACACATTTTCTCTTTCTGAAGTTTCCACCAATGATGGCACACCCCCAGATTCAGTTGGCGGAATTTTATTCCCATTTTGCAACCGGGCACTCTGGCTCATCTTTGCAAATTCATCACCAACTTTTGGGCTAGATGCACGTAACAGAGTTTTCTCCCTCGACAGCACTTCCAACTTGGTCACTTCATTTATGGATTCATATGATTTGAGAAGCCTTTTATGTGTAAAGCTGCTACTTGCCCCAGTAGTGGAATGAGCTGATTCTTCCGGCACGAGGGATATCTCTAGTAAACCCCCTTTTCTTTCATCCTGAGAAACCACAGAGGATGTATCTTCAGCTACAACATTCTGGTACAAAGTCGATATCCTCCCAGCTTCTGAAGCACCACTTGATCTCGCTGCAGACCTTTTCAATGCAGCCATTTCTGATGCTTGGGAGATGCATAGGCCCCTAAAAGCTTGTTTTAGGTTTACTCTCTCAGAAATTCCATGTGCCGAAGAGCTGCTAGCTCTCATGGGCTTCTTTGAGGATTGCTTCTTGGAGGAGCTCATTCCACTGTGAGGTGAATAACCTGTCCCTTGGGATGAATTTCGACGGTTAAACATCTCAAAGAGCTGGCTGAGCTCATCTTCTAAAGAACTTACACGACCCAAATTTGAGGGAAGAGACCTCCGATCCTTTTCCTCTTTTCTGACTTCTATTCTCGAATAATGGATACTTTTATCATGCTGCACCTTATTTAAATCCTCATCCTCTACTTCAACAATTTCAGAAGTACCATGAAATGAGCTTCTATGCGCCATATCTGATCAAAATTATGGCAAAAACAAAGAGACTATAGAATAATCACACTTTTTGCCAATCTAATGACCCCCCAAAAATAAATGGATGATCTTGAGCAGGATAAAGCTCTTTAGAAGCCATTGAACAATGTCCATAGGCAGAAATTAACAAGCAGTCAGTCTCTTCTGGTTACTTCATAATGTAACAAAACTGCTCCTGCTGAGAATTAACAAACCAGATAAACAAGATTAGCAAAAGAATGTAAGATCTGAAGTGAGACTGAACAACAAAAAATAACAAAGGATGCTAGATAATCACTCCCAACTAGAAACCGGAGTAATGCTTTGATACCACTACGTTATCTCAGACCAAGATAAGTTGGCAGACTAATTTACCCACAATTGACCATCAATAGTTAGCTATCAGTTCCTTTCAGATATATGTAAGCAAATTCTTATGCAGAATTCTTTTTTGGAAACAAAAAAAATAATACCCGTCCTCAATAGATGATATACTAATTCTTCTTAGCAGTAAATAGCACCTAATTCAATTATTAAAAAAAATAGCACCTAATTCATCATCCCTTGATATTGCATTATCACTAGAATGCAGAAGTATCACCAGGACAGAACTGGCATCCAAAGCATATAATGTAATATCACATCTTATAGTAAAAACAAATGAATAAATCCAAAAGAGATTGCTCGGGCTGAATGAAAGCCCCGGCACAGGCAAAGGCCACATGAATGTAAATCATATAAAAGAAAGCTGGCCACCAAAATTTGTCCTTGCATGTTGTAGGCAATCAATTGAGTCGGCAAAAAATTTTAAGCAATGAATTCAACAACCAATTGAAGACACATTCAAAAAAAATTTAAAAAGAGAGGCTCAAATTCAGATCTTCCATCTCTGTTCAAACGGTACGGGCACACTTTGTGAAAGAAATCTAAAATGAGGATAAGTATTATAATGGAAGTAAAGATCTTAACATTAAGAGTTTGAGACCAGTGCAAATAAATCAAAGCTCTCGCAGGAGAACAAAAAGAGGAGAACACAAAACAGAAAAAGGGAACAGAAACCCTAAACACCCAAACTAGTAGATCCTCCCTTTCAAAAAGACATAAATTGTGTAAATCCCCCAGAAGTATTTCGAAAACACACAAATTGGCGTCAAAACAATATCAAATGCCAAAACTGAAATTTTCTCGCTCATACCAGATGACAATGTCCGCACAAGAATACAGTAAGGTAAACAAAAACAGATAAAAGAACACTTTCACAGCAGAATCACAAAAAATGAAAGCAACATTAGCGAGAGAATCGAAAAGGCACCTGAAAGAGATTTACGGAGAGGGAGTGCAGCAGGAAATCCCAAATTAAATAGCTCGATCGACAGCAATTGATTGGAACAGGAAACAAATCACGTAAATAGTAAAGCAAATAGAATCAAATCAAATCGCAACGGAAACGAAGAGGCGCAAAGCGGAATAAAAACCCTAGAGAGAGAGAGGCGTCTGGGTTTTGATTTGAAGAAGAAGAAGTTGAAAGGAGGAAGCTGAGGGGAGAGTAATGGAGATGCACTATTCTTAATTTCTAATTTCTATTACCAGAGTTAGGCGTCGCTCTCTCTCTTGCCTGATGCTTCTCATATTGGCTTGGATTATTCTGTAGAGCTGGGGCCCACGACTGAATTCATGTCTGTGTGTGGTGGGTCTCACGTCAGATCAAATCGTAAAATTTAAATTCATATCAAACAATTTCTAACTCTGTTTTCCGTTTTACCAGAGCACGTTAAATTTCGTTTCCTTCAAAGTTAACGACGTCGAGTTAGACGACGCTTTTGGTCACCGATTGCAATGAAAGCGATCCGTTGTGGGTGTTTGCGAATACATCGGAGAAATTAGATACTCCGCATTATAATATTAAACAAAATCTATCGTTTGTCCATTTTTTTTTTTCAACAACAAAAAAAAAACTATCGTTTGTGGTGTCTGGTGAGTCATGAGTTAGTTAAGATGAGTTAGTAAAGATGAGTTAGCTAGTCCACATTCATTCTTTTCGGGAGGTTCGGCTTAGACACATATTTAGAAAGGTGAATTGTACTGTTGATAGTATTGTTAAATTCAGTTTTTCACTAATTATGTCTAACTTTAGAAAAATGATTCAAGACTTCGTATTTTCATCCGTAAAGATGTTTTAGGTTGGTCATCGAATAGAAACTAAGACTAACCTAAATATTTCCTCATAAAAAATAAGAAGATAATTTAACTAGATATCTTAGGTTTAAGTTTTTTTAGGCTGCTACTATATACACTACGTTTTTTGAACTTTCGCACTACAAAAGTCTATGCCACATCTTTGCGTACGTCATATACTAGTACAGAAGGCAAATTACAGCCAAATACATATGAATTTAAAATATATATATAAAAAACTTTTACGCTAGTATCTGGCGTACGCCAGATACTGGCGTGGAACTATTTTAACAAAATTAAAAAAAAAAGCTACGTAAGATTCTATTAGGTTAAATGGCCGGGCTTCTTCTTTCTTCTTCTTCTTCCTCTCTTCCTCCGGCGGCGGCGATCGATCCTTCTGTTTTTCGGCGATCGTCTTCTGGCGTCTCCCCTCTCTCTTCCTCCTCTGTTCTCCCTCCCTCTCTAATCTTTCTCTTTCCCTCCAAAAAATGAGCTCCCCGAGCTGTGGTGGTGGAACGGCGACCGCGGACGGTGGTGGCGCGACGGTGGAGCAGGAGCTGGCGGCCGCGGCTGGTGGTGGCAGCAAATTCCAGGGTGGTGGCGGTGCTGCTGCTGGTGGCGTCGAGGCTGGTGGTGGTGGTGGCGGTGCTGCTGGTGGTGGTGGCGCGACGGTGGAGCAGGAGGTGGCGACCGTGGCTGGTGGTGGCGGTGCTGCTGCTGGTGACGGTGCTGGTGGTGGTGGCGGTGCGGTTGGTGGTGTCGGATCGGTGGTGGAGGACGCCGGCGTTCGAGGGCGTCGGACCGGTGGCGTTCGTACCCGTGGCCGTGGAGCATCCACTTCGGCTCCAGACGAGACGCCTGTCAGGACAGGACGACGAGGAGGTTTGCGATAGGTAAATTAAATTTGTATAATTATTTGGGTTGAAATTATAATTTACATTTGAACTTTCATTAGACGTTAATTATGTTAGAACTATTATAAATAGAAATGTTTAGATTATACAATGAATTTGGATTGAATATGCCTGAAATGTTTAGATTACATTGAATTAAATAGAATAATATCTATAGTTATGCACTTATAAATTTCGATTAGATCTATTTCAAATATTATAGAATTTTTTAGATATATATTTAGTTCTATCAATTCATGCAATTTTAATATTTAATAAATATAAATGTTTAGATTCAATTCGACATTCGTAATCTAAAAATTAAATAAGTAAATATGTATTGAATTAATTCCTTGAAAATGTTTTGTAATAATTGAAAATATTCTAATTAATTCAATATTAATGAAAATGAAATGAAAGTAATTTGTATTCAATATAAAACATATATAATGAAAATGAAATGAAAGTAAAACAAATGAGAAAATGTTGTAATTTTTTAAAAAGTAGAAATGAAATAATGAAATAAATAGTTAATAATTTGTAATTCAATATAAAACAAATATTTCTAGTAACTTTTTGAATATATTTTTTCCAAAATTTGTAAAAAGGCGGTACAGCAGTCGTTGCATTCAGTTCGACAACCGTACAAAGGCTCTCGTCGATTGGGACAGCGACGGGTCACAGGATCGGTCTGACGCGGCGACGGAGGTACGGCGGATTTGGGTCCGCGACTGGATGTTGCCTAGCCAGACGATGCACCTATGTCTGATCCTGAGGACGATAGTAGCGACACGTCCATGCCCGACGCCGACGTCGCCGCCGCCGCCGCCGACGCATTCGACGAGGAGGCATTGACACTTGCCTTGGAGCGGGATTAAGCCGAAGGCATTGAGCCCCTCCCGTTTCGACGGTCGAGGATTTGGGGAGGGTCGATACGCCTTCCTCCCCCGCTCCTGAGCCAACGGGACTCGTTCCCGAGGAAGTGGCCACTCCTCCTCACGTGGCAGGTGCAGGTCCCGAGGGGGGTGCGCCGGAGGAGGCGTGGATGCCAGGAGGTCCCCCCGGTCGTGCAGTCTCTTGGGGACATACCCGACGCATGTCGCTGCCATTATTTGGACGCATACGGAGTGACTTACGCATGACCCTCCCTTATCATATGTGGATCCCAATCCGGTACGTATTTTATCAGATATATAAATAATAATAAAAATTAATAAAATATGTAATATTTTAATTAATCCTGATCCGTTACGTATTGGGTTTCAGCTGAGGAAGATATTGAAGCCGTACACCCGCCACCCTCATTTCTCTGCGATCCACGAGTTCCAGAGGCAGGATCAGGATTCGTGGTGGCCGCTGGCGCAGCGGAGCGGCATCACATCCCTGGGGTCCCTGGAGTTTCGTCGGATGGACCCCGTGCTGATATCGGCATTTGTGGAGCGGTGGCATCCGGAGACGAACTCCTTCCATTTTCTGTGGGGGGAGATCACGATCACACTCCACGACGTCTTCCACATTTTGGAGATCCCTATCGATGGGACGGCAGTGGTATCTGATATGCATGACGCCGAGATATTTGCCGTTGCAGCGAAGATGCTTGGGATTGATGTATCTCTCGTCTCGCAGATGGCATCAAGTAATATTTTTTATACCTATTTATCATTTATTTAATATATTTTAATTAAAATGTTGTTGAAATCATCGTATTTGGTTTTATTTCTTTTTTCAGGTGGCGGCTTTGCGATCAATTCAACGTTGAGGGATCGTTGTGTCTTATTATGTAAAGCGGCCCAGAGGTATATATATCTGTAGTTTTATTAATATTAGGCATTTTAGGGTATTTGTTATACATTTTATAATTAAATTAATGTTATTAATCTCAGGAACGAACGTCATTTTTGGGGGTTTAGAATATTTGTTAGGGTACGAATATATTTAACCCGGGATTAAAACCCATATCCAAGATTCTTCTCGGGCAAAAATGGGCAAAAGGCACAAAATTGGCCTTGACCGCACCCGCGGCCATACCCACCGCACCCCGCGGTCAAGAACCGGTCGCCACCGCACCCCGCGGTAAGACCCACCGCACCCGCGCCGTGATGATGGCTTCTCTGCTCCGCCGAACTCGTCTGAGCTGCTTGCCGATATTGTCCCCGGTGAGGCGGTGGGAGAGGGGGCCAACTGGACTCCTTCTGGCTCCTTGATGGCCTATAAAAGGAGGAGGCTAAGAAGAGGAGGCCATTCCACTCTCTCTCTCTCTCCCTCAAATCTCTCTTTCTTTCACTGCCATTGTCGCCGGAGTTGCAAGCGTCGCCGGAGTTCTTCAAGGTCGTCGCCGGAGTTGCCATAGGAGGAGGAGGTGCCCTCAAGGTGGTGGTTAGTGACACAAGGAGTTTGGAAGTCGAAACCAACCCAAGTCGAGCCACATCGTCTTCCCCGGTGAGTTTTTGCTGTCGGCGTCTCGCCTCTGTAGCCTCGCCGCACCTGCGGTCAAGGCCACCGCACCCGCGGTAGGCCTGGGCGAGTGTGGTGGTGGCTTGGGCTTTGTGATCTCGTTTGGGACTTTTGTTCCTTCGATTTCGTTCATTTTTCTTTAGATTCGTACTATTTATTGTCGAATCTAACTTAGGGTTTCGTTATGGGTCGTTCCGTAGGAAACCATAATCCAGGTTCTTCCTCGTTTCGGACCCGGAAATCCGTCATCTCAAGCTTCGTTGAGCTTCGTCTAAATCTAAGGCAAGTGGCGGTTCGCTCTTGCTTATCATTCCATATTTATATTGATTATCAATTGTTTAATTGTTAATTAATTTGGGATGAATTATTGTTTTCGTGTGGGAACAGTTTTGATAACTGTATGTGATTTTAAAAGAGATATTACGATAGGTTGTATATTGCTAGAACAATGCTATTTTATCTGTGTTTGGCTCCGGTGGCTTTGATGTGAATTATTACTGTGTTGAACTGTTTAGTTAGCACGAGTATTCGTAGAAACACTATGTACCTTGCGAGGTTTAGTGGTTTCTTTATATCTAGGTGCTAGGAGGATTATTTCTCTAGTACTTTTCCGGTCATGACCATACCCTTACTCAGGGTACGTGCACACAGCTGGTGCAGCCATTTGGGATTTATTCCCTGGGATTTATTCCCCGTGATATCTCTGGTATGGAGATCTGATATCTCTTGTGAGGAGATCTTAAAAAGCTTGTAACGTGAATGTTCGTTTTGGAATTAAACAAGATAAGTGCCGTTGTGCACATAATTAATATACCATTTGGCGAGTAGTGCAGCTAGGAAATAGTGCAACTAGGAAAACTCGTCTAGACTTTGATCAGAGTAAAGTTCTCTTTCCAATCTGAATTCGCATTACGCGGTGAGGTTGGTCATGAACCGAAACATCAAGTCGTTTTAAACGCTTGTGTGTAATTATAATGTTCCAGACATTTGTCATACTTTCCGATAAGACTCAATTCGTTGGAGTCTTCTCTTCATATGTTTCCTTAAGACTCAATCTTTCAGAGTCTTTTCTCTTGATCATGCCTTTTCATATATTTCCGTAGGAGTATGGTGGTTGACTATCGTCATCGATTTTTATTCGAGAAACGATGAGTCTAACCTAATACGACTACTTAGAACCTATCTGATTTTCCCTTGCATAGTCTTTCATTAGACTAACCAACCAATTATATTCCCTTGCATGGTTGGCTGGTGTCATCCGTCTCATACGGCACATCAGATAAACTGCAGTTCCGATGAAGGCTAGAAACGACGACGAAGGCAGTTGGGATTTCAAAGAGTTTTACCAGGTTGAGATTCTTTGGCGGGTGATCGATTTTGATCAAGACCTTTATGCTTTTTACTTTTAAGACTTCCGTTGTAATCTATTTAATTATGTATTTTGAATCATGGATGAAATTCCGAAGTGTTTGCTTTAAAGTTATGATATTTTGTATTATAATTGTTATTTTATGATTTATATAAACTGGTCAAGCCTGAGTGGCTTCGGATGTGGAATATGGGGTCACTGGCGGTAATACCTTTCAAGGATATATATTTGGGGGTGTTACATAAATAACATAAGGGTCTTGATCGAAGCGATCACCCGCCTAGGATCTTCAACCTGGATAAAACTCTTAAAAACTTCATCTGTCTTCATCGTCGGTTCTATCCTTCACGGAACGGAAGTCTACCTGATGTGCCGTATGAGACGGATGACACCAGCCAACCATGCAAGGGGAAAATAACCAGTTGGCTAGTCTAATGAAAGACTATGTAAGGGTAAAACATAAAGGTTCTAAGTAGTCGTATTAGGCTAGACCCATCGCTTCTCGAATAAAAGCCGATGACGATAGTAAACCTCAATACTTCTACGGAAGGATACAAAATAGAAAGATCAAGAGAAGACTCCTAAAGATCGAGTCTTAAGGAAACGTATGAAGAGAAAACTCCAAAAGATTGAGTCTTATCGGAAAGTATGACAAGTGTTCGGGAACATTATAATTTCACACAAGCGTTTAAAAAGACTTGACCATTTGGGTTCACGACCAACCTCACCGCGTAATGCGAATTCAGATTTGGAAGGAGGACTTACTCTAATCGAAGTTCAGACGAGGTTCCAAGTTATACTTCTCGCCCAAGGTTCATTAATTATGTGCATATCGGCACTTATCTTGTTTTAGTGACAAAGCGTACATTTACGTTACAAGCTTTTAAGATATATCATCTCATCGCGAGAGATATCGAAGGGAATAAATCCCGAATGTCGCACCAGTTGTGTGCACCTACCCTAAGTAAGGGTATAGTCATGACCAGAGAGAGTAGTAGGGCAAAATCCTCCTAGTACCAGTTATAAAGAAACGACTAGACCTCGCAAGGCACATAGCGTTCCTACGAATACTCGTTCTAACTAAACAGTTAAAATCACACAATAGTCCACATCAATACCATTATGGCAATAATATATATATAATAGCGTTGTTTCTAGCAGTATATACAACCTATTATAATATCACTTTCTTAATCGTATCATTTATAAAATCTGTTCCCAAATGAAAACAATAGTTCATCCCAATTTAATTAACAATTAAACAATTGATAATTAATGGAAATATGGAATGATAAGCAAGAGCGAACATCCACTTGCCTTGGTCTAATGAACGATTGAAAGACGACGGGTTTTTGGGTCCGGAACGGGAACGGAAGTCGGATTACAGATTCCTACGACGATGACCCACAACGAAACCCTAGGTTAGATTCGACAATAAAATGATACGAATCTAAGAAAGAACGAACGAAATTGAAAGAACGAAGGTCCCGTCCGAGACCAGCATGCCCAAGGCCACGATCGCCAGAGCAATCCGCGGTCACAGCTGGGATTTCGCGGTCGCGGTCGTCGAGGACAAGGCCACCGCGGGCGTCGAGGACAGCGTCCGCATCGCGGCATGAGTGTCACTGCCGCGGTCGCGGCAGTTCATGTCTGCGGTCGCGGCCATGAACTTCGGCGACTCCAAAGGGAGAAAACTCACCGGCTACGATGCGAGGGGGCTCGATTTGCGAGGGCTTCGACTCCAACCTTCCTTGTGCCTCCAATGCACCACCCTACGAATACCACAACCACCAACGAGAGCTTCGGCGATACTTCGAAGAATTCCAGCTAGAGCTCGAAACTCCGGCGACAAAGAAAACGAGAGAGAAAGAGAGATTTCGGTGTGCCAACAACCCCCAATCCGACCTCCTTATATAGCCCAAGGAAGGAGTCCTCCCCGCCCAGATCAACGGCGAGTCAGACGAACAACGGCGGCTCGGACGAAGAGGTGCAGGCGACGCGACGTTGGTGTGTTGCAGTTTTCCGCGATCGCGGAACTTTATCCGCGGTCGCGGAATATTCATGTGCCCAGCTCTTCTGAGAGCCAATTTTCCGCGGTCGCGGAAATGTCTTTTCCACGTCTGTTTGCCCGGAAAAAGGTTTGGCGTGGGTTTAAACCCCGGATTGTATATATTTGTACCCGAACAAATATTCTAAGCCCCTAAAATACGTCGAATGTATTTTATATCACTCAGGCAAAAATTACAGAGATCGAACACGTTACAGAAAATCTGAACTTCTCTGAAAGTGACACGATTACAGAACGAGGGTTGGGAAAATTACCCAAATACCCTTACTAAAAATGAGGGGTGTTACATATCTGATGGGTGACGTGACGCCTTCGGCCCCTCCCATTCCACGTGCGCCCCAGAGATTCCGCGACTCGGTTCACGAGGAGGGATCTGGTAGTGGGCGACAACCAGACAAGGACTAGTTACGTTACGATATGTATATTACCTAAACTGTTACGTTACATATGTGATTTTTTGTGGATGTTTATGGTATATAAAGGAAAACTATAGTATATAAGCATATTCATATGAAATATAAAGGAAAACTATAGTATATAAGTATATTCACATGAAATATAAAGGAAAAGTATAGTATATAAGTAAATTCACATGAAATATAAAGAAAAACTATAGTTTATAAGTATATTCACATGAAATATAAAGGAAAACTATAGTACATAAGCTTATATCACATGAAATATAGAGAAAAACTATATTACATAAGCTTATATCACGTGAAATATAAAGAAAAACTATAGTATATAAGTATATATCACATGAAATATAAAGGAAAATTATAGTATATAAGTATATTCACATGAAATATAAAGGAAAACTATAGTATATAAGTATATATCACATGAAATATAAAGGAAAACTATATTATATAAGTATATTCACATGAAATATAAAGGAAAACTATAGTATATAAGTATCTTCACACGAAATATAAAGGAAAACTATAGTACATAAGCTTATATCACATGAAATATAAAGGAAAACTATAGTAAATAAGTATATTCACATGAAATATAAAGGAAAAATATAGTATATAAGTATATTCACATGAAATTTAAAGAAAAACTATAGTATATAAGTATATTCACATGAAATATAAAGGAAAACTATAGTATATAAGTATATTCACATGAAATATAAAGGAAAACTATAGTACATAAGCTTATATCACATGAAATATAAAGGAAAACTATAGTATATAAGTATATTCACATGAAATATAAAGAAAAACTATAGTATCTTTACATGAAATATAAAGGAAAACTATAGTATATAAGTATATTCACATGAAATATAAAGGAAAACTATAGTATATAAGTATATTCACATGAAATATAATAGAAAACTATAGTACATAAGCTTATATCACATGAAATATAATAGAAAACTATAGTACATAAGCTTATATCACATGAAATATAAAGGAAAACTATAGTACATAAGCTTATATCACATGAAATATAAAGGAAAACTATAGTACATAAGCTTATATCACATGAAATATAAAGGAAAACTATAGTATATAAGTATATTCACATGAAATATAAAAGAAAACTATAGTATATAAGTATATTCACATGAAATATAAAGAAAAACTATAGTATATAAGCTTATATCACATGAAATATAAAGGAAAACTATAGTATATAAGTATATTCACATGAAATATAAAGGAAAATTATAGTATATAAGTATATTCACATGAAATATAAAGGAAAACTATAGTATATAAGTATATTCACATGAAATATAAAGGAAAACTATAGTATATAAGTATATTCACATGAAATATAAAGAAAAACTATAGTATACAAGTATATTCACATGAAATATAAAGAAAAACTATAGTAAATAAGAATATTCACATGAAATATAAAGGAAAACTATAGTATATAAGCTTATATCATATGAAATATAAAGGAAAATTATAGTACATAAGCTTATATCACATGAAATATAAAGGAAAACTATAGTATATAAGTATATATTCACATGAAATATAAAGAAAAACTATAGTATATAAGTATATTCACATGAAATATAAAGGAAAACTATAGTATATAAGCTTATATCACAAGAAATATAAAGGAAAACTATAGTATATAAGCTTATATCACATGAAATATAAAGGAAAACTATAGTATATAAGTATATTCACATGAAATATAAAGGAAAACTATATTATATAATTATATTCACATGAAATATAAAGGAAAACTATAGTATATAAGTATATTCACATGAAATATAAAGGAAAACTATAGTACATAAGCTTATATCACATGAAATATAAAGGAAAACTATAGTATATAAGTATATTCACATGAAATATAAAGAAAAATTATAGTACATAAGCTTATATCATATAAAATATAAAGGAAAACTATAGTATATAAACATATTCACATGAAATATAAAGGAAAACTATAGTATATAAGCATATTCATAAATTACGATAAGTGCCCGGAACTCTTGTTTTGCGCAAAAAATGCCCTCCAACACTTTTAATAAATTACGATAAGTGCCCGGAACTCTTGTTTTGACCCATTTCTTCAATAATCCTTCCTATTGGGTCTACTTGAAAACTATAGTATATAAGCATATTCATATGAAATATAAAGGAAAACTATAGTATATAAGTATATTCACATGAAATATAAAGGAAAAGTATAGTATATAAGTAAATTCACATGAAATATAAAGAAAAACTATAGTTTATAAGTATATTCACATGAAATATAAAGGAAAACTATAGTACATAAGCTTATATCACATGAAATATAGAGAAAAACTATATTACATAAGCTTATATCACGTGAAATATAAAGAAAAACTATAGTATATAAGTATATATCACATGAAATATAAAGGAAAATTATAGTATATAAGTATATTCACATGAAATATAAAGGAAAACTATAGTATATAAGTATATATCACATGAAATATAAAGGAAAACTATATTATATAAGTATATTCACATGAAATATAAAGGAAAACTATAGTATATAAGCTTATATCACAAGAAATATAAAGGAAAACTATAGTATATAAGCTTATATCATATGAAATATAAAGGAAAATTATAGTACATAAGCTTATATCACATGAAATATAAAGGAAAACTATAGTATATAAGTATATATTCACATGAAATATAAAGAAAAACTATAGTATATAAGTATATTCACATGAAATATAAAGGAAAACTATAGTATATAAGCTTATATCACAAGAAATATAAAGGAAAACTATAGTATATAAGCTTATATCACATGAAATATAAAGGAAAACTATAGTATATAAGTATATTCACATGAAATATAAAGGAAAACTATATTATATAATTATATTCACATGAAATATAAAGGAAAACTATAGTATATAAGTATATTCACATGAAATATAAAGGAAAACTATAGTACATAAGCTTATATCACATGAAATATAAAGGAAAACTATAGTATATAAGTATATTCACATGAAATATAAAGAAAAATTATAGTACATAAGCTTATATCATATAAAATATAAAGGAAAACTATAGTATATAAACATATTCACATGAAATATAAAGGAAAACTATAGTATATAAGCATATTCATAAATTACGATAAGTGCCCGGAACTCTTGTTTTGCGCAAAAAATGCCCTCCAACACTTTTAATAAATTACGATAAGTGCCCGGAACTCTTGTTTTGACCCATTTCTTCAATAATCCTTCCTATTGGGTCTACTTGAAAACTATAGTATATAAGCATATTCATATGAAATATAAAGGAAAACTATAGTATATAAGTATATTCACATGAAATATAAAGGAAAAGTATAGTATATAAGTAAATTCACATGAAATATAAAGAAAAACTATAGTTTATAAGTATATTCACATGAAATATAAAGGAAAACTATAGTACATAAGCTTATATCACATGAAATATAGAGAAAAACTATATTACATAAGCTTATATCACGTGAAATATAAAGAAAAACTATAGTATATAAGTATATATCACATGAAATATAAAGGAAAATTATAGTATATAAGTATATTCACATGAAATATAAAGGAAAACTATAGTATATAAGTATATATCACATGAAATATAAAGGAAAACTATATTATATAAGTATATTCACATGAAATATAAAGGAAAACTATAGTATATAAGCTTATATCACAAGAAATATAAAGGAAAACTATAGTATATAAGCTTATATCACATGAAATATAAAGGAAAACTATAGTATATAAGTATATTCACATGAAATATAAAGGAAAACTATATTATATAATTATATTCACATGAAATATAAAGGAAAACTATAGTATATAAGTATATTCACATGAAATATAAAGGAAAACTATAGTACATAAGCTTATATCACATGAAATATAAAGGAAAACTATAGTATATAAGTATATTCACATGAAATATAAAGGAAAATTATAGTACATAAGCTTATATCATATAAAATATAAAGGAAAACTATAGTATATAAACATATTCACATGAAATATAAAGGAAAACTATAGTATATAAGCATATTCATAAATTACGATAAGTGCCCGGAACTCTTGTTTTGCGCAAAAAATGCCCTCCAACACTTTTCATAAATTACGATAAGTGCCCGGAACTCTTGTTTTGACCCATTTCTTCAATAATCCTTCCTATTGGGTCTACTTGGGCCTAATTTCTAGTTTTTTCAGTTTTTGACCCATTTCTTCAATAATCCTTCCTATTGGGCCTACTTGGGCTGGATTTCTTGTTTTTTTTCATGTTTATTCATTCTTCAATAATCCTTCCTATTGGGCCACTTGGGCCTAATTTCTAGTTTTTTCAGTTTTTGACCCATTTTCAATAATCCTTCCTATTGGGCCTACTTGGGCCTAATTTCTAGTTTTTTTAGTTTTTGATCCGTTTCTTCAATAATCCTTCCTATTGGGCCTACTTGGGCTGAATTTATTATTTTTTCAGTTTTTGACCCATTTTTCAATAATCCTTCCTATTGGGCCTAATTTCTAGTTTTTGATCCATTTTTCAATAATCTTTCCTATTGGGCCTACTTGGGCCTAATTTCTAGTTTTTTTAGTTTTTTACCCATTTCTTCAATAATCCCTCCTATTGGGCCTAATTTCTTGTTTTTTCAGTTTTGACCCATTTCTTCAATAATTCTTCCTATTGGGCCTACTTGGGCTGAATTTCTTGTTTTTTACCCATTTCTTCAATAACCCTTCCTATTGGGCCTACTTGGGCCTAATTTCTAGTTTTTTTAGTTTTTGACCAATTTCTTCAATAATTCTTCCTATTGGGCCTACTTGGGCTGAATTTCTTGTTTTTTCCAGTTTTTTACCCATTTCTTTAATAACCCTTCCTATTGGGCCCACTTGGGCCTAATTTCTAGTTTTTTCAGCTTTTTGACCCATTTTTTTAATAATTCTTCCTATTGGGCCTACTTGGGCTGAATTTCTTGTTTTTTTTTTCCTATTTTTTACCCATTTCTTCAATAACCCTTTCTATTAGGCCTACTTGGGCCTAATTTCTTGTTTTTTTTTTTTCAGTTTTTGACCCATTTCTTCAATAACCCTTCCTATTGCGCCTAATTTCTAGTTTTTTCAGTTTTTGACCCATTTTTCAATAATCCTTCCTATTGGGCCTAATTTCTAGTTTTTTCAGTTTTTTACCCATTTTTCAATAATCCTTCCTATTGGGCCTAATTGGGCCTAATTTCTAGTTTTTCACCTTTTTACTCATTTCTTAAATAATCCTTCCTATCAGCAGCATGAAAATACTTGGATACACATACATACATAATATATATATTATTTATAACGTTAATCACTACACTGGAGGATCGGGCGGACGGTTACATCTTGTGCGATAATCCCGAAACATTTGAAACCTCGAGTGAAACTGAACATCCCAGTCATCTACACTTCGGTCTTTGAAACAACGCCAAGCATACGGAGGAAGGGGTACTGGACAATCATCCTTGAGCCACACCTACATACAAACACAAACTTGAACTCTTTGCGCATAGACTCGTATAGTTTAGTACAGTAAATTATTTAGAAATAGTAAGCTTTACCAGTATGAAGTGGTTCCGAGCTCCTACGTGGGCCATCGTCAATATATTCATTGGAGGGCCTAAGATTGTATTAGATGCCTTCATTGGTAGGCACAAGCAAGGACCATCCCAGGCTAAGAAACATAGCGCAACTTGATACGCCGTGGCAAACACCAAACCGATTAGAGGCATGTCGAGCCAATATTGCGAGGAGCAATGACTTATGACATAGTTCACCCGGAATATAAGATCTTCGTAACTCATTCCCGGTGCTAGTCTGGGCAGTATTTCCATGTACACATCTCTGTTGTCCAACAACTCTGCCACTAGATGCATTCGAACCATAGGGTAATCATGCTCTTCGTACCCCAACAGTACAGCTAATGACCGATATCCACAATGCCCGTCCGGAATTACATCTCTCGCCTCCTTAATGTATGGGAACCAGAAGTAATCCATATTCTTAACCCCGAAGTTCACCCCCATATAAATAATGGGTTGGTCAGGGAACTGTAATCCCGACGCTTCACTTTTATCGACTCGAAAGAGATCGAGTGTTGGCCATAGCGTCGACGGAGAAGTTGGATAAACTCGATGAAGATCGAGTGGTTGCCGTAGCGTCGGCAGCGGAGGAATGGAGATGAGAAGTAAGAGGGGTGTTTGACGTTCGATCAAAGGGGAGGAGGCAAATGGCTCTCAATACTCAGGCTTTGATTAAAAATGAACGTAACCTAAAACAGAAGGCTGAGTTGGCCTTTTATAGCGAGACTCGGATGGGCCGAGTCTTGCTTAATGGGTTGGCCCACGCGACACGCGTGGAACACACACCCCAAAAGAAAACACTGGAAATAAATAATGTCCAGACATTTACAAAGATATTCAAAGAATGCGTTCAACATTGAATGCGAGAATCTTCAGATAGAACGCGATCAGCATTGAAGGAGATTGAGTCGCTTGAAGGAGATCGCGTTCAACGTTGAGTCGCTGGAAGGAAAACGCGTTCAGGCATGTGATCTGCGAATTTGGATAGAGACGCTTGAAGGGGATCGCGGTCTCTGTTCCAGACGCGAGAATTATGACGAAGAGCGCGGTCTCTGTACTCGATGCGAGTAGCATGTGGAAGATCGCGGTCTTCGTATTTGGCCCTTCTGAGCTCACGGTCATGGCTTCTTCTTCTATGGCTTTCATGGATGGCAAGGTCGCATCAATTATCATTCCTCCACTTCCAACCCCACCAGATCCCCGTAGCGAACAAGGTGGGTTAATCCAGTGACGAGCAAGAAGAATCCAGGTTCCAATAATCCACTCGTGAAGTGACAAATTAAAGAACTTCCCCCATTTATCACCTGGAACCAAACGTCTCCAAATCCAAACTATAGCAGGACATTCGCGCATGACATAAATAATCGTCTCACACCCACCCCTACAGACAGCACACCCATCCTCCTCACAAAGACGCCTCCGACATCTTTTCTGGTTCATAAGAATGGACTGGTGGATGACTAACCACAGAAACACCCGGATTCTCTCTAGAATAACAACCCGCCAAGCTCTCTGAAATAGCTTCTACATATTCACCGTCAGACACCGATTCTTGTTGATGAGCTTATAGGCAGAGGATACCGAGTACTCCCCCGATGAGGTTCCGCCCCATGCCATTCTGTCCATCGACCCCAAAATGCCATCAAGAACATACGCCGCCACTCTCAGGCAATCATACTGCTCCAGCTAGGTTCTCATAAACTCCATGTTCCATCCCTTACCCTGAATCCAAAGATCCTTAACTTTCCAGTGACCCATTTCAAGAGTAATGGGCTGCCTACTCCTCTCTTTTAACACAACCTTACTCAACCACCGATCCTTCCATAAAAAAACATTGAATCCCCGTCTATCGGGACCCATCTAATTTCGGCCTCCACCACATGATTCAGACCCTTCACAATTCCTTTCCACGTGTACGAGGCAGACCATTTCGCTTGCAGGTTACGCAGGCTGTGAACATCCCCAATATCATACTTTGTATGAAGCACTCTCACCCAAAGACTCTCCTTATCTTGTAAGACTCTCCACCCTAATTTGACAAGAAGAGGCATGTTCATTTGTTGGGGATTCTTGATACCCACCTTCTTCCAAGC
The DNA here is from genome assembly GCA_027886185.1 of Rheum nobile. Taxonomy (NCBI): domain Eukaryota; kingdom Viridiplantae; phylum Streptophyta; class Magnoliopsida; order Caryophyllales; family Polygonaceae; genus Rheum; species Rheum nobile. Next base: position 532,122 of record WOAB01000081.1, read on the forward strand.
CACCAGGTAAATACGCCTCTGTCCAGTGGAGCTTCCCCACACAAAATTTCTCGCCAGTCGATCCAACGCATTCAAAGTACTAGTCGGGAGGCCGACAATGCTCATTTAATGGATCGAAATAGCAAACAGAACAACTTTAGTTTAACGTGATTCTCCCGACTAAGCTTAAGGACCTCCCCTTCCAACCCGCCAATCGTGAATTAACCCTCTCAACCACTTCCAAGGAAGTTTCTTTATTAACCCGCTTCTGAAGGATGGACATTCCAAGGTATTTACCAAGGTCATGAGTCCATGAAATACCACACCTACCACTGATCTGCATGCACACATCATGGGACATATTCGAAGAAAAAAAGATCTTTGACTTTTCCAAGCTGACCTTTTGACTTGAAGTCACAAAAAACGCACCCAAGACCCGCCTAATAATTTAAATATGAGCCACCGACGCCTTCGCAAATAGAATCAGGTCATCCACGAAGCAAACATGAGACAATCGCGGCCCATTCCTAGATAATCTAATTGGCTTCCACTCGCCTCTGCCAACCAACCCCTCAATCAAATGAGAGACGCTCCATGCAAATCACAAACAAATATGGGGAGAGAGGGTCACCCTGCCTTAACCCCCCTCATAGGCACGAAAGCTTTCGTAGTTTTACCATTCCATAAGAAACTCATAGAAGGGGACGAGACACAGGACATGACTCGAGCAACCCAGGTAGAAGAGAATCCCGCCGCACTTAGAGAGTCTTCAAGAAAGTCCCACCATATACGATCATAAGCTTTCTCGAGATCCAACTTAAGCAACATCCATCCATGACACCCCTTCTTCCGTCGCATGGAACAGAACACTTCTTGCACAATCATAATATTATCGGAGTTGAGTCTCCCCGAGATGAAGCTACATTGCGCCAGACCAATGAGCTTCGAAATCACACCCTTAGGTTGATTCACCATAGTCTTTGTAATAATCTTGAACAACACGTTGCATAAACTAATCGGTCGGAACTGATTCAAACGTTCAGGCTTGGACACCTTAGCAATCAACACAAGCATGACATCGTTTGTGGACTCATGTATCACTCCTGTTGAGATCAAAGGATCTTGAAGCCACGGTGCAAGCTTTGCTCGTCTATGGAGGTGGAATCGCCAAGCTATGGTTCTCGGAGGGACGAAGGCGTGGCGGAGGCTCGAGCGTGGTTTGGTGGCAGAGTTATGATGGATAGTTGGCACACAAGATCTTCTTCAAAGGGGGAAGAAGGTTGCACGCAGAAGTGAAAGGGGAGAGGGAGTGTGGGAGATAATCTCACTCGGCACACTAGAGGTTTTGACGCAAGGAAGCAAGGAGAGAGAGAGAGAGAGTTTGACAAAGCAATTTCGATTAATCTTGCGTGCCTTTTCAGGCATTGGAAGGCACTTATATAGTGCCTTCATATTGTCATAAAGTGCCAACAAAAATAACAAAATTACAGAACTTGGCCTACTAACAAGAAACACTAAAAACGTGGCCATAGAAGGAAAGTCTTAAGTTCGGCCATTATTTAATAAATAAAATACTCCCAGGCCATGGGCCTGGCATGAGGTGGCATGGTCCATGTGCCAACCCACGGCACTCAATGCACCTAGCCAAGTAGTCCAGGATGGCTCGGCGCCTTGCTTGATTCTTCACGGGCCGCAAGCGCCGGTGTTCTCGACGCCGGTTTGGAGACTTGTGTAGAAGTCGGCTCGGGCGTGGCTTAGGGGCCCTTGGCACGCCAACCCCTTCTTGAGGTCCTGGAGGAGGTGGCGAGCCCTTGACCGAGTGATGGCTCCGGGCATAGGGTCGTCGGCGCCGCCTTGGTTCTTCATGCTCGGCCGTCTTGGCTTGGCACTAGGCGTTGTGCTAGGCATAGCGCCTGGCGCATCTGGCGTGGCTGTGGTTGGGCTCTCCTCTTGGCCTAGCTCTTGGCGTGGCTCCTCTTGCTCCTCGTCCGCGCCTAGCTCTTGGACATCCTCGCCTAGCTCCGGCTCATGGTCCTCTTGATGTGGCTCGGTCACATCATCCTCCCTCTCTTGAAAGGGATTGGACCCCGAATCCAGCTCATAAAGGTCTTCATCTTGCACAATATAAGGAATCAAATCATCCATATTAATGTAACACCCCCAAATATATAACCTTGAAGGCATTACCGCCAATGACCTCAGACGTTCTGTCCGATGTCATCCAAGGCTTTACCAGTTGATATAAATCATCAAACAACAATTATGATACAAAGTATCATAACCTTCGATTAAAATCATTATTTCGGCATTACATCCATAATCCGAAATGCAACCAAAATACAAAATCAGGTTCATTACATCGGAAGTCTTTACACAAAACATATTTAACACAACAGAAGACTTTAAATAACCAACAAAAGGGTCTTGATCGCAATGATCACCCGCCAAGGATCTTAACCTGAATAAACTTGTCAAAACACCATTTGCCTCTATAGTCGTTCTAGCCTTCACGGGATGACAACTTATCTGATGTGCCGAATCGAACGGATGACACCAGTTGACAGGCCTAAAGTCGTATGCCTAATCAAAGAAATCCTAATATACCTACTAAACAGAGTATAGCAAGCAAGTCAGGGTCGAACCCAAGGGAATCAGGTTATCTATTCTTGTGTCTTTCAAGTCACCAACTAGGAACTAGGGGGGTTTTGTATCGGTTTCTTAGTGACCAAGTAACAAGTAAACAAGTTCGCAAGTAAAGGTTGTGAATATGGTTGGGAAAAGCGCTACACCTGACAAAGATCCACACAACAAGAGATATGATTGATCACTGAATTCTATTAGTCTCAAGTTCTTATCTTTCCTATAGTTGTCCTTATCCCGATCTTAGGTAACTATTAGTTCTACCAGTCCTAATAGTACTTATTACCAAATCAAATCAGAAAACCTTCAAGACTCAATAAAGCAATAGCATTCAACCAAGGATTCAACAAGATACATGTAATAGAAACAACCTGTTACTATAACATGCAATTAACTCTCTCTCACGATGAACACTCACAACCCGCTTATGTAAATCGTGTTTTCTACTAGATATGCAACCCGAACCCGGAATCACAAATCCTAGCAATTAGGAAGATATCAATAGACCTAGGTAGCTACTCTAGATAAATCAACATAAACCAATAAACATTCAAGCATAAGAGAATTAATCCAACTAGATAGGAAATCAAACAAGAGTAGAAAACTCACAACCAATCAATTGTTGGCTTCAAAACGTCAAGTGCAACAATGGAGGTTTAGTTCTCCATAGGGTTTGTGAGAGAAAAACTAAGATAGGTGGCAACTAGGGTTAATCTAAACAAAGTCTTAGAAATAACCTTAAATACTAGGGCAAATAATCGAGAAATAAATAAAAGGAAATAACAAACTTGGAAACAAAGTTTCGGAAATAAAACAAAACGGGAAATAAAAACTCGGAAAAAAAGTCTTCAGCGCGCGTGCCACCGCGGGTGCGGTGACACCCACCGCGGGGTGCGGTGGAACTCCAGCGTCCAGCTTCTCTGATCTTCTCGCCGCTGGTGCGGCAGTGCCCACCGTGGGGTGCGGTGGCATTTCAGAACTTCGTTCTCCTTTCTGTTTGCTCCACCGCTGGGTGCGGTGGTCTTCGGCGCGGGTACGGTAAGGCTCCAGTACTCCTTTGTCTTCTCTCAAGGCTTCTCCTTGCATCCTTCGCACCGCTCCTTAACTCTTCTCTTCCATGTGCCTCAGAACTCTGTAAATCCTATGATTTCTTCACTTCTTGGCTTCTCATCCGGATCACAGAGTTAACACCAAAATACACCTAAAACTCATCTAAACCATGCTAATAACCACTATATGCGCTATACAATATATTGCATATCAAATTCCCCCATACTTAGACCTTTATTCGTCCCGAGTAAGCTAAAAACTGAACTCACTCCATCAATCGTGCTCTAAGGCCTCAGGAAGTACACGAAAATATGACACTAGTAGTTACAACACATCAACAATAAAATCCAAGACAACCAAAAACATAACACCAAATCACCACACACAACCAAGCTTAGAAGGAAAGCATAGTACTTCCCCCAAGCTTATCCCGAACACCATAGAGTGAGTAACAATCTAATCCTAGCCTCCATCTATCTTCTTATCGCTCCAGAATGACCTACCCGAATCCTCCTTATATCACCTCTTCTTATGTGACCACGCCAGGTAAAATGATGATTCCTAAAAACTACTCTTCTTCTTTTCACTCATTTTGCCAAGGCGCCTTTTCGGGTTTTCACCAAGCCACTCATTTCATTTTTCAATAGATGTGCTCACATAAACTCACGTCACTCTTGACCTCATATTACCCCAGCCTAATGCTGGTCCAAGCCACCTGCTTATTGCCTAGGCCGCCCTTTCGGGTTTTCGACCTATCCCAGGATTTCTATTTTAGCCTTTTTTTCAAATTTTTGACTCTTTTCATTTTTTTCTTTCTTCTCAATGACTTAGCAAGTATAGAACCCTCCCCCATACTTAAACATTACATTGTCCTCAATGTAATGAAAGACAAAAGAATAGAAGCACAGGGAAGAGCAAACAATAACTCACAGACGCCGCTGAGTTGGCTTGGAGACGTACATTGTTGCTGGCGGTAAAACAATGAACGCTCAGGTCTCTGGTGTTGCACGAGATCTTCTTAATCAATAATCTTCTCCTACCGTGCAACCAAAAGGAAACCACTTTGGTGAATAGTGGTATATCAAAGAATTCGGGGCTACACGGCCTTCAATGAACACAAAAAATGGGCCCAGATGTGTTCGTGGTGTGGGCCCTGGTGTTCCTTCTCTTCAACTGTCGACTGTAGGGCCATCATCGTTGCCAAATAATGTGTGGGGCGAATGTCTCCTCCTAGACAACATGATGCGCACCTTCTCCATGGGGAACTTCAGACATCTGGCCTACGGTAGAACTCTTTTTTGTTGTTTTTTCATTTTTTTTTTTGAAACAAGAGAAAATGAAGGGGTGCCCACCGCGGGTGCGGTGGGCTGCTCACTGCGGGTGCGGTGGGCTGCTCACCGCGGGTGCGGTGGGCTGCTCATCGCGGGTGATGTGAGCTCTCCAGAACCTCCTTTTGCTCCTTTACTTTCGTACCTGTATGTCAGAGTACAGGCGAAATGAAACAAAAACAAACTACCTAGCTATGCTATGAAAACACAAAGACAAGAGAAAGAAAGAAAAAACAATACCTCGGGTTGCCTCCCGAGCAGTGCCTTGGTTAATGTCGTTGGCTCGACATGAGACTCAGACTATCTCAATCCACAGCATCAGGTTCCTTAGGAACCCTTTCATTCAGCACCTCCTTCTTGAACCAATCATGGAAAGGTTTAAACCTTAGACCATTCATCTTCTTCAACGGCTCTTTCACCTTGTCCTTCTTAGTTGCATTTCCCCCATACTTAGATCGATCAGGGGGTTGTTTAAGCTCAACTTCAGGGGCCTGTATAGTAGAGAGAACGAGCTTCTCGCTCGGAGTTAGCACATTGGGGCCACTACCCAAAAGAGAAGTAGGAGACTCACCCTTCTCATCCAATAAAGTCGTGACTTCCTGCAGATTAGAAGATACGGTAATATCGACAGGCAAGTCAATTATGAAATCCTCTATTATAGGTTGCAATTCATCCAAAGGGTTAGGACTCATTACATCAACAAAGTTCAAAGAGGTGTTAATGACGGGTTTTATATCATATATGTTATATTCAACTCCATCCCTATCAAATTCCATAGTTAATTTCCCACTTCTGACATCAATTGTGGTATTTGCGGTTTTCATGAATGGTCTACCTAACAACATATGTGCACCTGTACCACCACCCATATCAAGCACATAAAAATCAGTGGGAAAAATCAGCTTATCTACCATAACAAGGACATCTTCAACAACCCCTTTCGGGTAGACATTGGTTCCATCAGTTAATTGAATAACTAGCCTAGTGTCCTGTAATGGCGACAGACCAAGAGACTCATAAAATGACAATGGTGAGACATTAATAGCTGCACCAAGATCTAACATAGCTTTATCAATCTTTGTCTCACCAATGACGCAGGGGATAGAAAACATACCTGGATCACTGCACTTCTTGGGCAGGCGCCTTTGAAACACAGCAGATACTTGCTCGCTCACCTGGACCTGCTTCGTTTGCTTTTGCTTCTGTTTCCTCTTGATTGTGCAAAGTTCCTTCAAGAAACGAGCATATTTGGGAATACTTTTAACAAGTTTGAGTAAAGGGATGTTTACCTCGCACTTGCTAAACGTCTCGAAGAGGTCCTTGTCGTCGATAATTCTCCTCTCCTTAAGCGCCTCTGGGAATGGGGCGGGTGGCTTTTCGAAACCGATAGGAGGGAAGTACGGACGAACGTAGGTGTCCACGTAAGGTTCTTTAACAGGTCCATGAGATCCGCCACGGGTGCGGTCAACATCCACTGCGGGGTGCGGTGCACCCCTAGAAAATTCTCGAGAAATAATACCGTCACCGCGGGGTGCGGTGCCTCCCACCGCGGGGTGCGGTGGACTCGACAGAACATTCTGATCCTCCTCTTCGTTGTCACCGCGGGTGCGGTCGTCTTGCCGCTGGGTGCGGTGCTCCTCCAGAACTTCCTCTTTTCCTGACTCATCCTTCTCAGCATTAGGAGCGATGGGCAATTGCTTTCCACTTCGGAGGGTTACAGTACTAACATTTGCTCGTGCGTTCACTACCGTTTAAGATGGTAGATTTCCCGAAATCTTTGCATCGATCCTTGTGATGGCTTCAGCCATTTGGCTCATCTGATTCTCTAAATTCTTTATGCTCGACCCCGTAGCTTGAACATGAGTAGTGAAATGTTTCGTCAAAGCTTGGAGCATATCTTCAGTTGAGGCAGACGTACCCGGTTGTTGATCTTGCGACCTTTGTAGAAATTGAGGTCTTGGCTGCTGTTGTTGATTCGATTGATCCCTCCATCTGAAATTTGGGTGGTCTCTCCATCCCGGATTATAAGTGCTGGAGTAGGGATCGTTTCGAGGTCTTGGAGGTCCATAACCTCCTACATGGTTCACCTCAGCATTTGGTTCATCTTGCAATTGAGGACATGCATTGGTGGGGTGGAATTGATCAGTACAAATCCCATATGCTTTGAGTTGTTGAGGAGTTCCTTGCAACATTAGTCTCCTCACCATGTCCTTCAATTCAGCAATCTCGCTCGCTAGCTCAGAGTGATTGGAGTTCACGGCATTGACTCCTCTCTTGGTAGAAGTTATACAGAAATTTCTTGTCCCCTCTGCCATCTCCTGAATCTTTTCCATGGTTGTCGCTGGTGTTGTGTTGAGAATGTTGCCTCCACAAGCAGCGTCGACAATTCGTCTCTCATTATCCAGCAAACCATTGTAAAGATGAAGCACCAGGTTTTGATTGGTGTACCCGTGGAACGGACAGCTTGAGCAAAGTCTCTTGAACCGCTCATAGTACTCATAAAGGGTCTCATCAGCCTCCTGCTCGATGTTGCTTATAGCCTTTTTCAAACTGTTTGCCTTCTTTGCAGGGAAATACTTTTCGAGAAACGCCTTATGCAGTTTGTTCCATGTGTCTATGCTTCCAGTAGGCAGATGGTAATACCAGTCATCAGCAGCGTCTTTGAGGGTAAACCCAAAAGCTCTCATCTTGATTTGTTCCTCAGTGACGTTCGCCGATTTCATGCTCATGCAGACAATGTGGAATTTACCCATGTGCTTGATTGGGTCCTCTCCACTCAGTCCATGGAATGACGGGAGCAAATGAATCAGCCCCGACTTCAGTTCAAAATTCACGCCATCTCCTATGGCGGGGATTGTCACAGCTAGTGGTTGCATAGTCAGATTCGGCGCAGTCAATTGCCGAAGCGTTTGGTCACCCATTGTAGCTTATAGGGTGGTGTGTTCTCTGCGGTTCCTGTGGAACGTCCTGTCGATCTCTAGATCTAAATCAACAAGTGGATTATCAGTAGCACGGGTATGGACCATAAGATAGATCCACACCAAAGTCGGTAACAAACAAAAACACAAAAACAGAAATTTTGAATCCCCGGCAACGACGCCAAATTTGACAGGCCTAAAGTCGTATGCCTAATCAAAGAAATCCTAATATACCTACTAAATAGAGTATAGGAAGCAAGTCAGGGTCGAACCCAAGGGAATCAGGTTATCTATTCTTGTGTCTTTCAAGTCACCAACTAGGAACTAGGGGGGGTTTGTATCGGTTTCTTAGTGACCAAGTAACAAGTAAACAAGTTCGCAAGTAAAGGTTGGTTGGGAAAAGTGTTACACCTGACAAAGATCCACACAACAAGAGATATGGTTGATCACTGAATTCTATTAGTCTCAAGTTCTTATCTTTCCTATAGTTGTCCTTATCCCGATCTTAGGTAACTATTAGTTTTACCAGCCCTAATAGTACTTATTACCAAATCAAATCTGAAAACCTTCAAGACTCAATAAAGCAATAGCATTCAACAAGATACATGCAATAGAAACAACCCGTTACTATAACATGCAATTAACTCTCTCTCACGATGAACACTCGCAACCCGCTTATGTAAATCGTGTTTGCTACTAGATATGCAACCCGAACTCGGAATCACAAATCCTAGCAATTAGGAAGATATCAATAGACCTAGGTAGCTACTCTAGATAAATCAACATAAACCAGTAAACATTCAAGCACAAGAGAATTAATCCAACTAGATAGGAAATCGAACAAGAGTAGAAAACTCACAACCAATCAATTGCTGGCTTCAAAACGTCAAGTGAAACAATGGAGGTTTAGTTCTCCATAGGGTTTGTGAGAGAAAAACTAAGATAGGTGGCAACTAGGGTTAATCTAAACAAAGTCTTAGAAATAACCTTAAATACTAGGGCAAATAATCGAGAAATAAATAAAAGGAAATAACAAACTTGGAAACAAAGTTTCGGAAATAAAACAAAATGGGAAATAAAAACTCGGAAAAAAAGTCTTCAGCGCGCGTGCCACCGCGGGTGCGGTGACACCCACCGCGGGGTGCGGTGGAACTCCAGCGTACAACTTCTCTGATCTTCTCGCCGTTGGTGCGGCAGTGCCCACCGCGGGGTGCGGTGGCATTTCAGAACTTCGTTCTCCTTTCTGCTTGCTCCACCGCTGTGTGCGGTGGTCTTCGGTACGGGTGCGGCAAGGCTCCAGTACTCCTTTGTCTTCTCTCAAGGCTTCTCCTTGCATCCTTCGCACCGCTCCTTAACTCTTCTCTTCCATGTGCCTCAGAACTCTGTAAATCCTATGATTTCTTCACTTCTTGGCTTCTCATCCGGATCACAGAGTTAACACCAGAACACACCTAAAACTCATCTAAACCATGCTAATAACCACTAGATGCGCTATACAATATATCGCATATCACCAGCCAACCATACAGAGAATAATTACGGTTGGTTAGTCTAATGAAAGACTAAGCAAGGGTACAAAGCAGAGTGGTTCGAAGTAGTCGTATTAGGTTAGACTCATCGTTTCTCGAATAACAACCGATGACGATAGTCAACCACCATACTTCTACTGAAATCTATGAAAAGACATGATCAAGAGAAGATTCTGGAGACCGAGTCTCACAATAATCAATCCCAAAAGAAGACTCCAACGAAATGAGCCTTATCGGAAACATGACAAATGTTGGGGAACATTACAATTATACACAAGCGTTCAAAATGACTTGATGTTTCGGCTCACGACCAACCTCACCGCTCAAAGCGAATCCAGATTGGAAAGAGAACTTTACTCTGATCAAAGTCAAGACGAGATTTCCTAGTTGTACTATTGCTTAGCTGTACTACTCGCCCAAGGGTATATTAATTATGTGCGACAATGGCACTTATCTCATTTAATTCCAAAACACACATCATGTTATAAGCTTTTAGATATATGTTTCGTCATGAGGGACATATATCGAAGGGAATCCTTCCCAAGGTTTGTGACACTAGCTAAGTGCACCACCTCTATACTCGGATAGAGGACGATCATGATCCGCCAGTTGGTGTCAGGGTCTCCGATGCCCTCTCAACCAATAATTATCAGGAAACGACTGGACCTCAACGATTCCAACGTTCCTAACTACTAGTGCTAACTAAACAGTTCAACACAGTAATAATCCACATCACAGCCATCATGGCCAACATCAAAAACATATATCTATACTAGTGTTGTTCTAACAGATATACAACCTAGTATAATATCATGTTTTAATCATATATATATATATAATAGCGTTGTTCTAACAGATATATAACCTATTATAATATCTCCTTTTAATCATATCATTTAACAAAACTGCTCCCAACGCAAACAGTAAATCATCCCAATTTAATTAACAACTAAACAATTGATAATTAATTGAAATATGGAATGATGAGCAAGAGCGAACCGCCACTTGCCTTAGATCCGCAGAAGCTTAATGACGACGATGGGATTTCCGGGCTCGAAACAGGGACAGATCTGGCAACACAGATTCCTTCGGATCGACCCATAAAGAAATCCTAAGTTAGATTCGACAAACACGAGTACGAATCTAAAGAATAACGAAAGGAATCGAAAGGAACGAAGCCCGATCGAAAGCCATAGAAGCCAAGGCCGAAACAAGCCAAAAAGTTCTGGGCGGCGGTCGCCGCCTGCCTTACGGCGGGCACCGCTGTTCGTGGCGGCGGTCGCCGCTACGAACACCAGAAAATTTACGAGAGCAAAAACTCACCGACGTCAATTGTTTTGCTTCTCCTTTGCCTTGCTTTGGATTCTAAGCTTCTAAGGGCTTCCAAAGCTTCACTTTGCAACTGGAATAAACACCAAAGGAGCTCCGACGATCGATATCCAATTCTCCGGCGAAAGCTCGAATTTCCGACGAGATTAAAGTGAGAGATTTGAGCTTGGGTTTGTGCCCAATCTGATCCCAAACTCTTCCCCTTTTATAGCCAAAGTCAGGGGACAAGAAATGGGCAAGCCATGCAACGTGGAGGGCCAAGATCGGGCGTCTCCCCGGTCGCCGACAAGCCCCTGCACCTATGCCTGCATCAGTGGCGGTGGTCGCCGCCGTAGGCAAGGGGTCGCCCTCCATATCTGTGTCTGGCGGCGGTCGCCGCTTTCTAGGCCACTTGACAAGTTAGTGCTGACAAAGTCGGCTAGTTGGCGGCGGTCGCCGCTTGTTTTACAACGGTCGCCGCCAAGGCCATATTTCATTCGTTTAAACATTGGATCAACTTGGCCTTGGCCCGGGATAAAAATAATCGTACACGAACGAGTATTAAGTCCCAAAATACGTCAAAATGTATTTTATTTCACTTAGAAAAATTATTACAGAGATCAAACATATTATCGAATGTCCGACTTCTCTGAATTAATTCGACTTGTAATACGGGAGTTGGAAAAATTCCAAAATATCCTTATAAAATGAGGGATATTACAATTAAACACATCATGAACACTAAAGTTAGGAGGAAGGTCAAGCTTGTAGGCGTTGTCATTGATCCTCTCAAGCACTTGAAAGGGTCCATCGCCTCTTGGTTTGAGCTTGGAGTTGCGAAGTGTTGGGAAGCGTTCTTTTCTCAAGTGCACCCAAACAAGGTCACCGGGTTCAAAGATCACTTCTTTACGCCTCTTATCCACTTGCTTCTTGTATTGACCCGTTCTCCTTTCTAGTTGCAACCTTGTGTCTTCATGCAACTTCTTGATCCGACTAGCTTCATCTGCGCCCTCCTTGCTTTCACGCTCTTTGATGGCATAGGGTAGAAGCTCAAGTGGAGTCGTGGGATTGCGCCCATAAACCACTTCAAATGGTGTCTTCCTTGTCGCCGAATGGATGGTCCTATTGTAGGTGAAATCAATGAAAGACAAGCTATCTTTCCACCTGTACAAGTTAGTACGCAATATAGTTCTAAGCAAAGCACCAAGGGTACGGTTCACTACCTCGGTTTGTCCATCCGTTTGAGGATGACAAGTAGTAGAGAAGAGAAGTTTAGTTCCAAGCTTGGCCCAAAGAGTCTTCCAAAAATAGCTTAAGAACTTCACATCTCGGTCCGACACAATAGACCTAGGAACTCCATGTAATCTCACCACATGATCAAAGAAAAGATTGGCCACGTGGGAGGCATCATTCGTCTTATGGCATGCAATGAAATGTGCCATCTTGGAGAACCTATCAACTACCACAAAAATGGAGTCTCTCCCTCTCTTAGACCTTGGTAATCCCAAAACAAAGTCCATGGAAATGTCTTTCCACGGTTGCTTAGGGATTGGCAAGGGAGAGTATAGGCCGTGGGGTTGTGTTTTGGCCTTAGCTCGCATACAAGTGGTACAAGAAGCACAAAGCTTTTCTACCGCTCGTAGCATCTTAGGCCAAAAGAAGTGCTCCTTAAGCACCTCAAAAGTCTTAAGGACACCAAAATGTCCCATCAACCCACCCCCATGCGCCTCTTGCACAAGGATTGCTCTAAGGGATCCCTTAGGAATACACAAGCGATGACCTTTGAACAAGAAACCATCATGCAAGTAGAATTGGCCTTCACTTCCATTAGACTTTCATGCAGCCATTATAGCACTAAAATCAGGATCAAGTGCATATAAGTCTTTCATAAAAGTGAACCCCAACAACTTAGCATCAAGTAGGGTCAACAAAGTGTACCTCCTAGAGAGGGCATCCGCTACCACATTGTCCTTTCCCTTCTTGTGTTTTATCACATAAGGGAAAGACTCAATGAACTCCACCCACTTGGCATGCCTCTTGTTGAGCTTGGTTTGGCCCTTTAAGAACTTCAATGCCTCAAGGTCGGAGTGTATGACAAATTCCTTAGGCAATAAGTAGTGTTGCCAAACTCTTCGCACACGTACTAAAGCAAGAAGTTTTTTGTCATACGTTTGGTATTTGAGCTCAGCATCCCCAAGCTTCTCACTATAATAAGCAATGGGTTTGCCCTCTTGCATGAGGACACCTCCAAGGCCTATTCTCGAAGCATCACACTCTATCTCAAAGATTTTGTCAAAATTAGGCAAAGATAAGAGTGGGGCTTGGGTGAGCTTGGCTTTGAGGCTAGCAAAGGCCGCCTCTTGTGCGACGTCCCTCACAAAGCGGCGGTAAAAGCCAGCCAAGCCTAAGAAGCTTCGGACTTGAGTCATGGTAGAAGGCGTAGGCCATTCACGAATAGCCTTCACCTTCTCTTCATCAACTCTCAAGCCCTCTTTACATACCACAAATCCAAGAAATACCACATGATCCGAGAAAAAGTGGCACTTCTTGAAGTTGGCATATAGCTTCTCCTTCCTAAGGACCTCAATAACTTGTCTAAGGTGATCCACATGCTCATCAATATTATGGTTATATACTAAGATGTCATCAAAGTACACAACCACAAACTTGCCAATGAAGCGCCTTAGAACATGGTTCATGAGCCTCATGAATGTGCTAGGAGCGTTGGTGAGTCCAAAAGGCATCACCAACCACTCATATAATCCCTGCTTGGTCTTAAAAGCGGTTTTTCATTCATCGCCTTCTTTCATGCGAATTTGGTGATAACCACTCTTAAGATCAACCTTGGAAAACACACTCGCTCCATGCAACTCGTCAAGCATGTCGTCCAATCTTGGTATCGGATGGCGGTACTTAATGGTTATGTTATTGATCGCTCGGCAATCAACACACATCCGCCAAGTACCGTCTTTCTTCGGTACCAGGATGACCGAAACTGCACAAGGGCTAAGGCTTTCTTTCACGTAGCCCTTGTCAAGCAATTCTTGAACTTGACGTTACAACTCCTTGGTTTCCGTGGGATTAGCGCGGTATGCAGCCCTATTAGGTAGTGTTGCCCTCGGTATGAAGTCAATTTGATGTTCTATATACCTCTTATCGGAGGCAACCCCTTTGGAACTTCCTCTTGAAAGAGATCATCGAACTCTAACAAAAGGCGAGTGATGGGCTGCGGGAGTCCCTCAAGATCATTCAAGTTGAGGAGTATGTCCTTGCGAATGAACAAAAGACATGACTCTCCACTCTTGAACGCTTGAATGACATCCTTAGGCCTAGCTAAGAGCATATGACTAGAGGCACTTCCCTTGCCCCCAATCGCCATTTTCTTACCTTTGGCATGCTCCTTAGCTTGGGCCTTGCGTTGTTCCCTAGCCACATGGTCAGCCATGATTTCATGAGGAGCTAAGGGATGGAGAGTAATCCTTTTCCCACGTAAATGGAAGGAATACTCATTGCTCACCCCTTGATGTATGACGCCTCTATCAAACTGTCATGGCCTTCCCTAGAGAAGGTGACACGCAGTCATAGGCAACACGTCACACAAAACCTCATCCTCATAGCCACCAATGGAGAACTTGATTATGGCTTGCTCCTTAACCTTTAGAGGGGTGTCGGAATTCAACCAACAAAGTGTGTAGGGTTGTGGGTGAGGAGTAGTGCTTAGGTTGAACCTAGACACTACTTCTTGGTCAAGGATATTGCAACATGACCCCCCATCAATTATCATACTACATACTTTGCCATTGATAGTGCACCTAGTATGGAAGATGGTCTCCCATTGGCTAGGCACACTTGATCCCTCCGAGGCTATGAGCACTTTCTTAGCCACAAAACAGTCCCTATGGGCTGCAACAACATGCATCTCCTCCTCCTCGGCCTCCTCATTCTCAACAACTTCTACTTCATACTCATCCTCGGATTCATACTCCCCTAGAGTATTAAGTAGAACTTGCCTTTTTGAGGGGCAATCTCGGGCATAGTGCCCTCTTCCTAGACACTTGTAACACTGGATGTCCCTTGCTCGGTTCTCACCCTCCCTACGTTGGGGTTGAACTTGGCTAGGGGGCTCTCGTCTAGGGTGATTAGGATTATCACCCCTAGTTGGTTCCAAGCGTCTAGGTGTAGGTTGTGCTCCTTTGGAGCTTTGCCAAGGGCGTGAGTTATTCCCTTGGGAGCGTCTTGAAGACAATGCTTTATACATACGATTAGTATAATGAAGCACTTCTTCCATAGGCGTCCCACGAGGAAAATGTTGCTTACTCACGACCGCTTTGAGTTCACTATTGAGATGGTTAATGAACTTGGAAATAAGATATCCTTCGGGAACTCTAAGTCCGAACCTAAAGACCAAGGTCTTTAGCTCCGTATAGAATTCATCCGGGGTTTTATTCCCTTGTTCAAGTTGCTCCAATCTCTCATGAACCCTCTCAGCATAGTCATTCGGAACAAACCTATCTCTAAGAGCCCGTTTGAGCTCTTGCCATGTGGTCACTTGGGGGTGTCCAAAGTACTCTCGTTCTTCTTTGTCCCCAAGCCACCATTGATAGGCAAAACCCTCAAACTTGATGGTTGCTATAGCTACTCGTTGAGCTTCCGAGTAGTTATAGTATTGGAATATTTGATCGGTCTTTTGTTCCCAATCAAGATACACCTCGGGCTCACAATTTACACCAAAACTTTGTACCTCCAATTTTACCCCATGTGGTCGTGGTTGCTCCAAATTGGCCGGGTATTGGTTGTCATAGCCGCCGGCGCCGCGTGGCTCATAGGGCATGTAGCCGCCTTGCCCTTGTCCTTGGCTAGCTCCGCCTCTTCCTTGCACATTCCTTTGCGGCAGCGGCAATGGCCCATGATGTCTAGGAGGCTCTTGGTGTGACATCCTTGTGTGCTCGCCAACTCTTAGCCCCGAATCTGCATGGTTAGTACGAGAAGGCAAGCTAGATGCAACATAAGGGAAAGCAAAGTTGGAAGAAGAGGTGTTATCTTCCCTTGTGGTGACCATTAGTGAGGATGAGGGCATGAACCCCTCGGTCATGGTGAGGCTGGCCGTCTCAAGTGTGGAAGTTGGCGCCGAGACAATCGCCATGGGCAATGTGACAAGCCCGCTTGGCGCTTGGCCTAAAATAGAAGTGTTGGCGGGCGGCGGCATGTGGACTTGGCTTGCGGAGGCGCCAAGTGTGTGCTTCCATTTCTCCTCCATGGCACGCATGAAGGCCGCCTGCTCGTCTCTCATGGCACTCAAGTGTTGCCAGGCGCGCTCGTCGGCTTCCTCTTTAGAAGCTTGAATGGCTTGGAGAAGTGTCTCCATGGTGATTGCCGAGGCCTCCTTGGGGTCCTCATTGGGCGCTTGCTTGTCCTTTGGGTTCACCATCTCGAACCTTCACAAATCAAGCACACGACAGCCACAAAATCCAAGAAAATTCCAACAAGGTACGTAACAAGAAAGATTGCCAAATTTGCCTAATTTAAATTAGGACTCGGAATCCAACAAGTTCTTGGGTTAGGGTGGCTCCTATATGCAAAATGACTCACACAAATTGAAAATAAAGTGCACCACAATCCTTGTCAAAAGCTTAAGTTAATCCACAACTCAAGCAATACTTGTAAGTACTTGTTTCCTATTACCACTTACTAAGGTTAGCTCAAGCAAAAGGAATTACAACTTCACTTACAAGTGTTTCACAAAGAAAGAGTGTACGTCTTCTTCAATTTTTATTTTTATTTTTTTTGTCTTGGCTTGCTCTTTTGTACAATATCAAGCCGAGTTTTTCTAAAGTTCTTCTCTTTTTTTTTTGACGTAAGAAATGCAGAAAATATCAAACAAAGAACTTAGCAAAAACACTTGAGTAACCACTAGCGTACGCACTTCAGATTCGTTCCTCCACAAGAAGGCTCAATTGAAATTAACGTAAGTAATTTACTCAGATTGTTTAGGTGCCAAATAAAGAAAATAAAGACTCAAAGATCCTATAATAAATGAGACGTCTAAGACTTGAATGGGTTTGAAGGTTACACTTTTCAAAAATTCAGCAAATATTAAATGCAATCAATGCACCAATAATTCCTAAATTGGCTGCCTTTCAACTCCTAAAAACGTCTAATTCCTATAGGTAAATCTGACTTCTAGATCTACTCTAGATGCAAGACACAAAATGCAAGCAAAAATCAAGAACAAAAGCAAGAACAACTCTCGGACGCAAGACTCATAATCACAAATGCAAAGGCACGAAAATAAGGAACTTGTAGGACTTCGGCCCTTGAATTTAAAAGAGGAATTTGAGCAAAACTTACGTGCTCTGATACCAAATGTTGAGATCAAAGGATGTTGAAGCCACGGTGCAAGCTTTGCTCGTCTATGGAGGTGGAATCGCCAAACTATGGTTCTCGGAGGGACGAAGGCGTGGCGGAGGCTCGAGCGTGGTTTGGTGGCGGAGTTATGATGGATAGTTGGCACACAAGATCTTCTTCAAAGGGGGAAGAAGGTTGCACGCATAAGTGAAAGGGGAGAGGGGGTGTGGGAGATAATCTCACTCGGCACACTAGAGGTTTTGACGCAAGGAAGCAAGGGAGAGAGAGAGAGAGAGAGAGAGAGAGAGAGAGAGAGAGAGAGAGAGAGAGAGAGAGTTTGACAAAGCAATTTCGATTAATCTTGCATGCCTTTTCAGGCATTGGAAGGCACTTATATAGTTCCTTCATATTGTCATAAAGTGCCAACAAAAATAACAAAATTACAGAACTTGGCCTACTAATAAGAAACACTAAAAACGTGGCCATAGAAGGAAAGTCTTAAGTTCGGCCATTATTTAATAAATAAAATACTCCCAGGCCATGGGCCTGGCATGAGGTGGCATGGTCCATGTGCCAACCCACGACACTCATTGCGCCTAGCCAAGTGGTCCAGGATGGCTCAGCGCCTTGCTTGATTCTTCACGGGCCGCAAGCGCCGGTGTTCTCGACGCCGGTTTGGAGACTTGTGTAGAAGTAGGCTCGGGCGTGGCTTAGGGGCCCTTGGCACGCCAACCCCTTCTTGAGGTCCTGGAGGAGGTGGAGAGCCCTTGACCGAGTGATGGCTCCGGGCATAGGGTCGCCGGCGCCGCCTTGGTTCTTCATGCTCGGCCGTCTTGGCTTGGCGCTAGGCGTTGTGCTAGGCACAGCACCTGGCGCGTCTGGCGTGGTTGTGGCTGGGCTCTCCTCTTGGCGTGGCTCCTCTTGCTCCTCGTCCGCGCCTAGCTCTTGGACATCCTCACCTAGCTTCGGCTCATGGTCCTCTTGATATGGCTCGGTCACATCAACTCCACTCTAGAAGAAATCCTTCACAAAATCGATCACTGATATCCTGACAACATCCCAACATTTTTGGTAAAAGACAAGTTGGAACCCATCCGGCCCCAGCGCTTTATACGAGCACATGGTATTAACAACTTTCACAATTTCGGCCTCATAAATCGGACTAGTTAAAGCAGCAGATTCAGACGTAGTCAATTGCACAAACCCCGCTCTTGGCAGCCTACAATTCACGAGCCCATCATTCCCCAGCGAGTACAACTTACTAAAAAACTGGACCGCCATGTTCTCCAAAGCCTCCGCTTCATTCACCCAAACACCATCCTCCCGCCGCAGAGAGTCGATCCTATTAACTCACCTACGAACATCAATTGAGGTATGAAAGTAAGACGTATTACGATCAACCAACGCCACCCATTTCTCACGTGATTTCTGGTACCAATGAGGAGCTCAAGCACAACCTCTAAATCAGAAGTCAGCTTAGCCTTCTGCTCCAACAGACCCGAGGACACACCTCTTTCCTGGAGACATTGAATACCCTAAATCTCGGCCATTAGCTTGGACTTCTGGTCCTAAATATTCCCAAATACCTCCATGTTTCACTTTCGAAGTTTCTATCTCAAGACATCCAAGGCCTCTGGAGTGGAGAAAGTAGGGCTCCAAGATGCCTTAAGCAACTCATTAAACTCCGAATGAGATAACCAGGTAGCTTCGAACCAGAACGGTCTCCGTGCCGGATTACAAGGACGCTCAGAGTTAGAATTTTTATGTTTAGAGGTAATATTTTTTAGCTATTAAATTATTTTTTTAAAAGGTCCGTTCCAATTTAATAAATGATTTGGAACTAATTTTCAAATTTCACTTCTTAGCATGTGTCCATAGACACACACTAGAGAAAACGTAACTTCAATACATGTAATTAAGTGATTTTTGAAATCTCTTTTTACATTTTGACCGCCTCGTTTGATCAACCAGTCTCAAGCTGAAATTGAACCAAAGATATTTGAATTAAACACTAAAAAGAGCTCAGTGCCACACTACTAGCCAACTGAACGTTGGTAGTAATTTTTAAATATGTAAATAATTTATACGGTGTAATAATATATTAGTAATAATGTTTTATAATTATTTTGTGCAAAACTATATTGTTTGTAACGTTTTTATAATTTCTTTGTAATTATAATAGACATTTAGGTTGTTATAATCGGGGGATGATCAAACTTGTAAATATGAGGTTATCAGATATCATACCGGAAGACTTAACAAGTCCCTTATAAATCTTAAGCATGAATTATGAAAATATTATAACATAAAATGGTTTCACGAATCAGCAATTCATATCAAAATAATTATATATTAGCATATGTCTATGTGCACGGAATTATGAAAATACTATTTTAAATTATTCAAAGCTAATCTGTATATAAAGTAACATAAAAATATATATATATATATTTAAAATAGTTGAATGCTAATTTTTAAAGACAAAACTAATTTTATAAAATCAATTTATGTTTAAATGGTTTCAAAGACCTTCTGTAGTATGCTTAAATGGGTCAATAGTTGGACCAATATTTCTACAAATATGTTTTCAATCATTTTGTAGCTATACATGATGAATTTCATGAGTTTATTATTTCAAATTGGAGATATGGTTCATTCAATTATTTTAAAAAATCATATTTTGTAAAAGAATAATATATTGTACATGTATATTGTGTATATGTTTTATTGTCGTATATAAATTTATAAAAGTTTATTTAAGCCTGCTGAATCTATTTATGTTTTTATTGTGAGAGGATTTTATTCAAATCAAACAATTTCAAACAAAAAAAATGTATGACCTTAATATAAAAAACATAAATGTGTTACCGCTTCATACGTACAACCATATCTTAACATAGCTAAAACACTGACATATTATATTCATTTACATATCAAGCAACCCATGATATTTGTACTGACCCGTGTAAAGCGCATGATCCGTCTTCTTTAAAAAATTGTGATTTACTGTTTGTTATAAGATTCTAACACAACTAATGAAATGTCATGTATTATATAAACATAAAATAATAACATTTTCAGCCTGTTCAAATCACGTATAGAACTATATAGCTTTCATATGAATTAAACTATAATATTTTACAACAAAACATGGTTATAAATACACCGATATTTCCATAATAAATAATACATTATGGATCGATAAAACCTGAATTCTACACAATCATATAAACTCAATATTAATATATTATGATAAAAAATTGTGGTACTTACTCTATATTGAGTATTGTCTACATAATAAAATGAATTATACGATTTATTTACTATTCGCAAAAAAAAGTCAATCACCTTCGAAATTTGTATAAATTAATAATAGCTAAAATAACAAAAAACATGTATTATAAAACATAGCTAAATAACTTATTCTAACGCATCCATCATGACCCGTGCGAAGCACGGGCTTAAAGACCTAGTAAATAAATAAAGTAGACTAAGGGTGCAATTAATGCCCAATAAATATGAAAAATCATCTCTTATTTTTTTGTTGATCTTTCATTACAAACTAAATCTTCTAATATATCTCAATGGTTAAAGACACTCTCATGATACAAGAGGTCTAGGATTCAATTCCCCTTCTTAACAACTTTGTTTTACTATTTTATCTTTTATTATTTATTTATTTATATTAATTAGTTACTCAAATCTTTATATCTATTTATCTATCTATCTACATATAAAATAGAGCTTTTGTCAAATTAATGGCCAAATTCATGATCAATATATTTTATATGCAAACGTATATTTCTATGAAAAGTATGTAAAATTAAAAGGTACTCTGTATTAAAATACGATGGTTTGAACAAAACCAAAAAGACCAAAAAACGCAAGCAATTGATTACTAGCACCGTTGAAAATTGTTGTTACATGTTATCTTTCAAATTTACGTGGTGATTAACATTGAATCTGACCCTCCAATATCCTAATTGTCATTGTAAATGTACAAGAATCTCTAGCGTTATAGTATATATGGGACGACAAAAGAAGATAAGAGTACACGTACAACATCATAATTGTCAGTATAATTAAGTGCTTAATTCCAACCTTTCATATTCATACCGTCATTCTAATACTATATAACAACTGCCAACCGAGAGTGGAGGATAATCAAACAACACATCTCAAAAATACAAGTGAAGGAAAAATATATATTGTTAATTTAGAATAGAAATGATAATTTAATTATTCTTTTATGTTTAATGTATTTTTTTAGAACAAGTTCAAGATGATCATAGTTATTTATTTTTGTATCTCTCTTCATTGAAGATCTTTAGTCTCCTTAAAGCAAATAATTAAGTTGTTGTATCCAAGATTGAAGAGGTATGTAAATCGTGTGAACTAGATTACTCTTTGTAGATTAAATTCGCATATATTTTCATGTTATCTATATTCTTTTAATTTTTTTAGCTCCTTCTTATTAATTAATCTAAATATATTATTTCAATAGGATAACCAAAATATTTTTTGTTACAAATAACTGATTTATATAATAAATTTTACAGATTTGTAGGGTTTTCATTGCTATCTATTTTATCTATTATTTATTTGTTATAACTTATAAGCTATTAAAAATAAGCGGTGAATTATAGAGATGAAAAGTTATGTAATTTAGGTGAACGGGTGATTTCTCGAACACCCTAATATAGTTATTTTTAAAATGTCCTTTTTATTGGTTTGGATAAAATTTCATAAATATTTTTATTGTAAGAATTAAAAATTAAACTAAAATAATATTGATAAATGATAATGTGTTAAATAACAACAACAAATTGGTTATTTATAAAAACTGAATCGATATGCAAAACAATGTAAAATAGTAAAATGACTTTACAATTTAGTTCATTACTATTTTCTTATTTTGTATTAAATTAATAATTATAAAATTATAAAACGAATAGTGTGCATAACACGTGTATTTTCATTTCTTATATAAATTTTATATTTTAAATTAAATAATCATTCAAATCATAAATATTTAATTATAATTGTAAGGGCTATTTTATGATTTTATATATAATTGACCTTTATACACAATTCACTTAGATGAAACCAAGAATTCATAATGAGTTTCATTCAACGGAATATAATTATGAAGAGAACAAATTTTGGTTTCCTTTTGATTCAAAATGCTGATTTTTAAATAAACTATGTATATATTAAGAATATATCTATATAATCTTCTATGTTGTTTGAGTTTTTCACCTATAACAAGTAATATGTCAATATTTTTGCCCGATTATATTAACTTTCACCTATATCTACATACATATTAAGGATTTAGATTTACTACAAGTTGTACACTAATCTATGTGTAGATTTTTACATATGAATCTCTAAAAGGATTTTATAGATTATAAAATACTTTGTTTCAAACACTAAAATATATAAATGTATTGTATGTTTACAAATATCATTTATGTATAAAAAATACAATAATAATATAAAAAAGTATTGAATTTGTTTATTAAAAATATATATAATTTTAAAACTATTGACTAAAATAAATAAAATGATAATAAGCAATAAAAAGACATGTGTGTAGCACGTGCTATAATATAAAATAGAGTATGAATCAATAAAAAATACACATATTATATAAGGAATAATAAAATAAAATATACTACAGACACTGTTGAATTAATGGAGCCAAAATAATCAAACGAAATGTGATGTATTTTCATTTTGGAGAATTTACTTATCATAAAATAAAAATATAAGAGAACAATCACAAATTTATAAAAAAAAAACAGAATGAAAAATGATAGTTCATAAAATTTTATAAAACGTGAAGAATTGTCACATGGAGTTGTTACTTATGATAAAATAAAAAATGAAAGATAATAGTATGAATATCCAAAAAAAAAATAGAAATTGAAAAATGATTGTTCATAAAGTTTCATAAACTATAAAAACATATTGATGCATAGTAGGGGTCCACTGAAAATGTATAGCATCTATAGAGACATATATATCAAGCATTCTAATTATATAAACTTAAAACTATTTTTTGTAGAAATTGTTTTTCATATATATTTTTCAAAGGCCGGTTTTGTTTTATAATTAATTAAGTTTAAAAAGATTATTATTCTCAAAAATAAAATTTAATGAATCTATAGTCAAATAATACACGGAGATATTCGGGAAATTAGTACAGGAAACTTAAAATGGTAGAAATTAAAAATTAAAATCAGAGATTTACTATTTTTTAACATGCTAAACCTTTCACATACCTATTATATATATACTTTTTTTCCCTAATTAATTACAAAGTCATTAACGTTTTATTAATACTGAACTCCATTAGATGATAAAGATGGATAAATTTAAAATATTCAAGAAAAGCATAATATACTTTTTTTTAAGATACTAAATTAAAAGTATCATAATAATATGATTGTGGATAAGAATTCATTAAGTAGTAACAAGGAAAGAAGTGATCCTTTTTTTGTCGCCAGAAAAAAGTATTTCAAATTTGTTATAATATGCAACCTAATTAAACTTACTGCAATCAACGTAATTATATATTAACTATGTTATCAAGAGGACTTGAGCGATTTGTTGGTCACATGCTACAACTCAAGTACTCAACATATAAGAAGACCGAAAAGGGAGGAATGACTAATAAAATAGCCTAAAGGTGAAAAAGTGTGTTTTTTCGTTGGATGATTAGAGGGTTGAGATAATGTGTTAATGTGAGAGTATCAAAGGAAAAAAATATAAAGGCAAATTGTTGAAAAATATTATTTTTATTGATGTCAAAGTTTCATGTATATAATTAGAATTTTTATATATAGGTCATATCGTTTATCAAATCAAAGGTAAAATTAGATCGAGTCTATTCTAAATTGAGGATAAGAAATTTTATCATTTCAAATATCATCTTAAATAACTTACCATGATCTAACATGCAATGTGAGATCTAACATGTATATATTTGTTTTCATATATTTTGTCCAATTGTAAAACCTTATCGATTTTTTCAAGTATAGCTAAACACTATATTCTCTTATGTAAAATTTAGTCGTATATTCGTCAATATTTTAGAAAACAATTTGTGTTATTAATGCTACTATATTTACCTATACTAATCTATAAATATATAAAGTAGACTAATGGTGTAATTAATGCCCAATAAATATGAGAAATTATTTCTTATTTTTTTTGTTAATCTTTCATTACAAACTAAATCATCTAATATAGCTCAATGGTTAAGACACTCTCATAATACAAGAGGTCTAAAGTTCAATCTTCATTCTTAACAACTTTGTTTTACTTGCATCTAACTTGAATTAGTAATAAACTTGCATCTAACTAGCATTGATAATTTACAAATTTAGCAATAAACATGCATTATCTTGATCGAATGTAAATAATACGTGAAAAATATATTAACAAGAAACGTGTGTCTATATACACATTTTTTTGAGTGAAAGTGCATTAGACATTTTATATATTAATGACCATATATTAATAATTGAGATAATAGTAAAATTAGATAAACTCAGTCTGTAAGAAAATAATTTTTTCGTATTAGAATATATTATAATAATAAAAAAATAAGCACGTACATAGCACGGACATGACCTCTAGTAAAGTAATAAAACCAAACAACAATAAGACAATGAGAAATCTATTTATATCTATATATATATATATATATATATATATATATATATATTAAAGGAGATACCTAAATCTTATGTGTCGGCCTCACGTTTAATTCGCCTACGTGTCGTCACTACGTTCAATTCGCCCATGTATCGGCTTCTGAGATGTGCCACATCAACCACCACGTCATCCTATCTTATCTTATAGTTTATTTCTTCCTATTTTTTATAAAAAATATCTTATTATTTCGGATAAAAAATAATAAATCCAAACTTTTTTTAATAAAATTATTTGTGTAACATGTTCTAAATGTACTGCCGGTCAATTTCTTAAAACTTGGTGCATATTCTATCCTAAGATTAAAATTTTGTACAATTATATCTTTTCCTTACATATACCTTCTTTTTTTATTATCAATCTAATCCTATAAGTTATAACCACAAAAAGTTTATCATAAAATATCAAGATAAAAAAGTAAGATATTTAATAAACTATAACACTAGGACTTATCAAAGATTATATACTTTAAAATAAATACAAGGTTAAATTTTGATAAATTCAAACTTACCCCTTTAAAAATTATAATATCAAGTTAAAAAACAAGATATAATATCAAAACAGAAAAGTAATATATTTAATAAAATACAACACTAGAACCTATCAATGATTATATACTTTTAAATAAATATAAGAGTTTGTGGTCAAAATTTGATAAATTCAAACGTAGATATGTTTTTTATAACATTGATTAAAATTTAATTAGTATTGAGCATTAAAAGTATTTAATTGAAAATATTAGCTTAAATCTATTATCTACACTGCCCATACCCATTAGATAAACTTTTATTTTTTAAGATAAGATTAAATTTGATAACCTTATCAATTTATAAGATTAAATTTAGATAACGTATAATATATAAAAATCAATATCATATATAAGTAAATTAGACAATACCTATTTGAAAATTATTTTATTTTCAATTACATATAACATATAGAGTTTGGATCATATGCGGAGCACTCTTCCCGTGCGGACGTGCGGAGCATGCACTTTTGAGTCTTATTTGTGCACTTTAACGTCTTATTTGTGCACTTTTTCAAAAAAAATAAATTCTTTTTCAATTTTTTTTCCAAGCATTTTTCAAACTTTTTATAAAAGTGCACAAATAAGGCCCAAAAGTGCACAAATAAGGCCCTATAGTGCATGTCCGCACGTCCACACGGGAAGAGTGCTCCGCACCGGAACCGCACTCTAATTGATAAAACAAACAATAACCAAATCTCGTGCATGATACAAGCACTATGCTAATTGAGAATTAAAATTGGATAGAAAATGAACTGATCAAGCGATGAACTTAAAGTTGTATATGATATATATGTAAGTTAAGGTTTTATATGTTTTGAACGAATCAAGTGATAACATTATTAACATCTAAAGTTGTATGTAGTGAATCTTACCAATTTTATTAACAATTGACTAAAAGTTCTACATAAAACTAAAGTAAAATTAATTTAAACATTTTTCAATCTTGTAATTTTTTTGTAATGATTTTCCATGAATACTTTTTTACGTATTTCATAATAAATAATTTATTTAATGTGTACAAAATATATATTGGAATCATATATAACTTATACGTTTCATTAATATAATAATTCAGAAAAAATGGGATTAAGGAATTTGTAACGATTTTGTGTAAAATAATTATAAAATTAATCAAGCATAATCATCAAATAGTCTACTACTAATAATTAATTAATCAAAATATTCTACTACTTTATAACGTATAATCAAATCTTAATACAACTGGTACGATACACATCTATCTATCTATAAATATATAAAGTAGACTAATGGTGTAATTAATGCCCAATAGATATGAGAAATTATTTCTTATTTTTTTTGTTAATCTTTCATTACAAACTAAATCATCTAATATAGCTCAATGGTTAAAGACACTCTCATAATACAAGAGGTCTAGGGTTCAATCCTCATTCTTAACAACTTTGTTTTACTATTTTTTTCATTATTTTTTTGTTTACTTTAATTAATTACTCAAATCTTTATATCTATCTATTTATCTTTCTATCTATAAATATATAAAGTAGACCTTTTGCCCATTTAAAACCTCATATATTCCATCTCATTTTATTTTTACATTTCACTAGAAGTCAAACATTCTATTTTATTTCAATGGTTAACTGAAAGGACTTCATAAAACAAAAGGTTAAAAGTTCAATTCCTCTTAGAAACAATTTGATTTTTGATATTTTCCCTAAACCTAAGGAGTTATCTAATTTTAAAAATCAGCCACTGAAATCTATAGTACTTGACAATTATCTTAATAAGTAAACCTAAAAGTAACATTAAAAAACCAAAAAAGAGAAAACAAACCTAAAAAGGAAATACTAATACATTTATTGTTTTTTTCATACCTAAGAAAACAATGTGAGATTTCTACCAAAAAAATGACAATTTGAGGTGGTTTGGTAAATGCAATTGAAAAATTCAAATCACGATTCAAATTTATATTTTTATTTGTTTTGTGGTCTTCTTCATGCATAGCTAAACAATTTCTTTTTTTATTACTCATAGTTACATATATAAATCAAAATCTCTATATAACATAAAAATACATAACTGAATGTAAAACAATATATCAAAATTAAGACATTACAAATCCAAATAACATAATTCGAATATAAAAAAAAATCTACCCACTTGAGTACCAAAACAAATATTGTATCCACCTTATCAGGATTAAATTATAAATTATTTTAATGTAATAATTTAACTAATCACTTAAAAATTGAAATACTTCTTACCTCATTCAAGTTAAAACAGGCCAACATAATCTTCATAAAACTCTCAAATCTACTACTAACATTCAAACTTAAACACCTAATTTTAATGCATATATTGAATTTTTCATACTTATTGTAATGTTTTTTTCCCATAAATCTAAATGACTACTTTTTAATTTTAACGTTACAAACCCAATTTAGTTCTAAAACCCTTCAATTATTTTTGTGTAAATCGGAATAATTTATAAAATTAAAATCAATGAATAGTCATCAACTATCAAATTCAGTATAGGGAGAAAACCAAGTTAATGGAAGATTATTTGGCATGATATGTTTGTCACAAACGTTATCTTAGAAATGTAACTAATTTGAAAAATGTATAACATATTCCTCTATTAAATTTTCTGTAATAAATTATAATTAATGTGTCCCTTAAGAAAAAATATTATCAATAAAAGTATACATTTTGGAAGAAGTAATTAAGAAGAGGGTTAAAACATGAAAAAGTTACAATCGAATTGCAACATCAAGAAATTGAAAAGTTCATTATATTAATTGGTGATATACTTATATCAATAATAATATGTCAACCTTAGTAACGTTCGGGTCATTCAATCTCACTTGGACATCAACTTTGACGGGAAAAAATATATTTAAAAACGCTTACACTGTCGTTCAAACTCACTTGCACATAGTATTTATACATAAATTTATTTCATTTTATACAGAAATGAACTCATTTAAGATATTAGATTAAAACATTATTTCAATTTATAGTAATGTATTTTGTTGTGACTGTTACATCTTCATTATATGTTTCTAATGTCAATTAATCACATTTAAATTATAGATCGTAACTTTTGTTCTCATATTTCAAACTCCTAATTGATTAGAGGTTGATTTAATGTATATGACAAATGAATTCGACCATAAAGAGAAATTTTACCTCTATATAAAGGCCATACGGATAAAAGACATCCATTTCAAAAAATAAGAGATCTCAATCCACATCTCAATTTTCTTATGATTTTCTTACACCTTATTCCTATAATTGCTTGGATTAGATTTTTATATGGTTAGTTTATTGATATCTATTTTATGACTTGTAATTGACATTTTGTATGTTTTGTTGTTCCCTATTTTATGAATTGGAATTTGAATTGATATTTGTGTATTTTTTGTTGATATTTTGTTCAATGGTAGTATAAACTCGATCTCTTGAGCACATTATCACAATCCTCCTGGATTATTGATGCTCATTCACATGAGTCAAATTAAAAGCTTAAGCTATTTTACTAGCTCTGTTATTTTTTCATTACATTTTTTTCCATAAATTCTTTAGCTTTAAGCCATAGTGATAATATTTAATTAATTATTATTTTTAAAATTTTTGTATAATAATAACTAATCTAATTATTACTACTCTTTAACAACTTTAAAACTAAAAATATACATTTATCAAATGTAGATTTTTAGGTGGTTTTACATTCCCTAAGGTCATTTCCTACCGGTATCACAAAGTTGTATATGTGATCAATTGATAAACTTCTATTATGAAAGAAAAGAGCAATATATCTTTATTCTTAAATGAGAAAGTTTTAACTGATCGTTGAATTATTTACATGGCTACATGCAATAACTATAATTAATTTACTAAAGTGACATAAATAATTGAGATCATGAGTATATATATGATTATCGTGATCGATGGTATTGTCCACTACAAATGAAGTTTTTTTTACAATATATGTACTAAGAAAAAGCTAAATTTAACTTATATTATAATATTATTTAATTATCTAAAATTTTGATGCTAAGAGATTCATTGAATAACAACTTAATCAATAAACATTTTTGCTTGCTATATGTTTACTACATACTCCATAGGAGTACAAGTTTGTATTCGTATATATACATAATTGATCATCAATAATTGTTATAATATTCTCTATCTTTGTGACTTTTGAAACATGTAACCCCTTTTAATAAATAGATATAAGTAATAAAAACTATGATCATAACTTCTTAACAACATTCTATATGTCAATTAATTGTCGTATAACTTAACAGTTCGATAACCCTTTCAAATTCATGTTCATATCTAAAAAAAATTATTTTGTAAATGGTGTGGATAATATGAAGACATACAAAATCAAATATAATAGATCATGACCTACTAAAGCTTATTACTATGTACAATCAAAGTGAGACAATGCTATCACGAGTAAATAAATTTCTTAGTTTCATACGATATTTCAGATCCATCTAAGAGTTGTATATAAGATGTTTGATCTACTTAAAACCATTTTAAACATGGTGATTGACAAAATAAGAAGACAACATATTCTAAATTGTTTCTTTTCTCTCTAGAATAGCATCTAAGTGTCTTTGTCCATAAAGATGACAAATTTCACATTTTAGCTTGGTGAATAAAAGTGAGTTGTTATCTGTGTACCTGACTACTTGTCATACTAAAATGTTCAAATTTATGTGAATGTTTGTGTTGTTAAAGCTGAAAATGTTTAAAATAAATTATTAATTTCCTTTCTCATTTAAAAACAGAAAAAACCAATAAAATTAATATATAACCTATGACCCGTGCGTAGCACGGGTATGCCCTCTAGTTTATATAACACTAAAATTTATTTTTTTTGCCCCAATAAATGATCTCAATTTTTTAGGGCAAAAAAGCTATTTTAAATATGAAGGTATATTGTACATGTTTTTTCTCCTTTTTTTCGCCCAAAATAACTTTTCAATATTATTGTTAGCACAACAATAATTTGTATATCTATCATAAATATAAAGTAATATATTTATTAATAACTTTTATCTTCAATAGGAATATTTTTATTTTCATATAATAAAAAATGGTCATATATTATCATATGTAATTGATTTAAGTTTTGTCATAAAATAATCTATGGTAAAATTTATAAATTTTAGTTTTCTAATTTGATATTATAAAAATTTTAACTCTTAATGTTAAAAAAATAAAATAAATTTCTCCTTATTTGAAGTACATAACAATATAACATACATACTTTAGCACAATTATTAAGAAAACCATCGATATTAAGATAAATCAATTTTTAGCAAACATAAATCAATAATCTATTTAATATTAGTCATAATCTATCTTTATCTATATCTATCTATCTATATATGTATATATATACATAAATAAATAATTAATAAAAATCTGTATATTAAAGGAGAAGCCTAAATCCTACGCGTCGTCATCACGTTCAATTTGCCGACGTGTCGTACTCATCCAACCATCATTCTCCACATCATCCAGCCTTTAAAAAAAATATATAACAGTGGGTCCAATTTAATTATATATAAAATCTATTTAATTAAATAAATTTAATAAAAAATTATGTATCGGCCAATATTACTCTATAACTAAAAAAATTACCAACTAATTACTCAATCACAAATTGTTGATAGAATAAACCCTAAATTGTAACAAAAGAAACAGACCTTCTCTTATGAAAAGAAAAAGAAACAAATACATGGTAATTAATGTAAACTTATTGTTTTTTATATTATATTTTTTTTTTAACCATCTAGTTGATTAAAAAATATGAAAAAATAGTTAGTCACATGTTAGTGAAATAGGTTATAATATATAAAATATGAGAATTGATCATATGCGTATGGAGGTTTTCATGCGAACTTGCAAATACATGTTGTGGTGCACATTTCATATCCATTGTGGACCTTGTGGTGCACATTTCATATCCATCGTGGACCTTGTGGTGCACATTCATGTGTAATATGGTGCATATTCACTATTATGCTCCAGTGAATGTGTATCATAAGATATACTTTTTTTTTTGAAACAGTATCATAAGATATATTTAATTGTGTAGCGTAACTATATTTAAATGTGCATCGTAGTTATATTAAAATGTGCATTGTTCACATGTTTGCATGAGAATGATTCTTTTCACCAAATTAATCCTTTATATAATATGCATAAGCTTAATTTGAACAATAGTTAAAAAGATGTGAAGTGTATAATATTCAAATAAGTGATTGATAGTATCTTTAATATATGATAAGTTATTTGGTCAAAAAGGGAAATAGCGTAGGAAGGAATTAATGTAAATATAAAAGAGGAAGGAACAAGTTGTAAAAATACACTAAAATTTACTACATAACATAACTCCGAGATTGACATGAGAGATGAAATTATGTTTTTAGTATATATAAATAAATACAAGCACAATATAGCATTTAGTTTTATATGTATACATATATAAATAGACTGAAGTACGCATCTCTACATTTCTAAGAGCATCAACATTGGTAAAAAATATGTTGTTGTTTTTTTATGAATTTGATCTCTCTCTTCCGTTTCATTATATATGATGTTTATCTCTTTTTATAAAATATATTTAAAATTAGGCCTTACTAAGCCAAACATTTATAAAGCCTTTATCTTTTCAAAAAAGTTTTTTTTTTGGGCATCACGACATTTAGCCCCTATCAGATACTATTATGCTAATATGAGAAATTTTGAAAATGACAGCTGATCTACTAATCCGCAAAAGTCGATGTTGTTAGAAACTTCTTTGTTTGGGGATGCTATGGTAGCACGAAATAGCGTAGCTTTAGGGTGCAACAAAAATGATTTAGTTCTTTGTTACATAATATATGTGTTTTCTAGTGTGTGTCCATGGACACACTCTAAGAACACCATTTTTAGCAATAATTTTTTTAGCCATTAGCTTATTTTTTTTGTTAAGGGTTTACCTATTCTCTTTTAGGAAATATTTTGAAGATAATTTCCTATTTTAACTTGTTAACATGGGTCCATGGGCACACACTAGAAAAACCGTATAACATATAGTTTGGGGATTGGTGGCCATATGACAAACTGTTTTTTACGTAGTTATAAACTAGGTTGCCTTTTTAATGAAGACCACCTAAATTATTTATACATATGATTTTTTAAAAATATTTCAACATAAGGTGAAGGTTCCCTGTTAAGTCTATACTTGACCCTAGAATAAAGGACCTTAGTAATTCTACATCATTGTATCTCAATGCTAGAAAATCTATCACTTGATTTGCTTCTCTATAGTAATGATGAATCTTTATATCATCAAAGCAATTGGGAAATCTACGTGTATCTGTAATAATCATCTTAATTTTCCATGGTGTGTCCCACTTGCCCTGAAGGGCATTGATAACGGCTAAGTTGTCACCTTCAACTGTTAGCTTTTTGATCCCTAGTCTGCATGCTTCAGCCACACCTACCCACATAGCCATGGCCTCTGCATGCAAAACAGAGGTGAGCAGAATATGTTGTCTATTGAAATCTAAAATGTTATGGAAAGCATCCTGAAATATAAAGCCTATTTTGCAATCCCCACAACCAATCCTAGATATATCAAAATTGAGTTTGATATGTCCGAGTGCTGGCTTATGCCAAGACACCCGTAGGTTTTGTTTTTGTTTCTTTGATTTCAGCTGTTCATGTTCAGCCATTCTAAGAAACCTATAAGAGGCACATATTTCCATACTATGTAGGCTATCGACCACTAAATTTCTAAAAAAGTCTCTATTCCGGTGCGCCCAAATGTGCCACTACGAGTAGCAAGCTAGTTCAAAGTTAGTCATTGATGTTTTATTTTACTTAATATTTTGTAAGAAATTGCTTGTGAGCATACTTAGAGAAATGGTTTCTTGCATTGTATAGCCAATTTAAGATAAGATAGTTTCGGTGATCTTACAATCAAAGACTAGATGGTTCAAGTCCTCATTTAATTATTTACATATAGTGCACTGGCTTGGAACTCTGTTGTAGTATCGATTTAAGCGTTCTGTGGTGGACAGGAATCAGAACATGCTTTCCATAAAAAAAGTGTTTCACATTGATATGTTGAGCTTTCAAATCCAACATAAATTGGTTTGATTGGCCTTAATATTCCTAGAACCCAGGACGGTTGCCGCTGAGCTGACAGTATAACTCCCATTAGGTGATGGTTCCCAAATTTGTTCCCAGTGTTTTGGAAGGCAGTTATAGCCCTGTCTTGGGAGGCAGTTACATAAGAGTGTGATATTCCAATCATTATAAGAGGTTGTAACACCTCAAATTTGTAATTCTTTATAAGGATTAGAGTGCAACCCATGTCAATAACAGCTTTTTCTTATCATGGTTCAAGTGAGAACAAAGAACTTCGAAGTTAAGTGTGCTAGGACGGGAGTAGTCCCAAGGTGGGTGACCTCATGTGAAGTCCCCATGTTGGCATGGGATGGCGCTTCTAAGGCTCGGGCCTAACAAATGGTATTAGAGCCGACTCTGGGTTACGAGTGGGCTTGCTCCGATGGACGGTCGCTCGAACTGGAGGGCGGTCTTTGGGCCTTGATGAGCCCGTTAAGGGTTTAAGTAGGGGTTATTGTAATACCCTAAATTTATAATCTTTTATAAGGATTAGAGTGCAACCCACATCAACAAGAGCTCTTCCTTTTCATGGTTCAAGTGAAGACAAAGAATTATGAAGTTAAGCGTGCTAGGGTGGGAGTAGTACTAGGATGAGTGACCTCGTGGGAAGTCATCGGGTTGGCCAAGTTTTTTAGCTGGAATAATGATGGTCTACTTCGTTTTGGGTAGTTTTGTTAAATGAACAAAAACACTCTCTTTCCAGGACTCGAACTTGTGACCAACTTATTTTATCTAAACAATGGTGATCTACTTTGTACTGGGTAGTCCTATTGAAGGAGTAAAGCATTGTCTTCCCATGACTCGAATTCAAGACCTCTGATTAAGAAGTAAGTCAATTGCCAACTACACTTCGCTCGATCCTATGGACATTCATAAAAACTTAAAATATACTCTTACATCATATGAGCATTCATAGCAATCTTTGTTATTAACTCTTTATTCTTTATGTTTTATTCTATTATTCTCTTTAATAAAATGCATGATTAATATGTTATTCAAGTACTCGGTTCACGTGAGAAAGAACGCTATATGCAAACGTGAAAAAATGAACACATACTACAAAATATATGAATATATAGTATGAATACGGTTCAAGTGCATGATAGTCTTATGATATAAAGTGAGGAGTAATTGTGGTCACAAGATCTAGGAGATAAGGGGGCTAGGATTGGAGTGGCAAAAGTGCATATAAATATTGTATTTTCATAATAATTTGTACAATTTTTTTTTACAGAATCTTTTTTGTTTTTCAAAAAAAAATCAATTTTTTCCCCTGAATAATATTTTTCAAAATTTTATTTATTCTTGAAATTTATTTTGTTCACAAAAATAAATTTGAATATTTTTTGAAATATATTATATTTCAAGTGCATATATAAGCACCAAAAGTACATCTATATGAACCTAAAGTGTATATATAAGCACATTTTTTAAAGCTCACATAGAAAGCATCTTTAATATGTTAAAGTGTATGTAATAATATGTATATGTGCATGTTTAACATGTATATCAAAAGTGCACATTTTAGCTAGTGTATTTTATTATGCTAAAGTGCATATGTTAGTGTGTTTATGTACATGTGTGTTTAGTATGCTAAAAATTGCATATGTAATTATGTTAAAATGGATGTTTAGTATTATAAAATTAAGTGCATGTGTAAGTATATTACAGTGCATGTTTAGTATTCTATAATTAGGTGCATGTGTAAGTATGTCAAAGTACATGTTTAGTATTCTAAAATTAAGTGCATATGTAACTATGAAAGTGCATGTGTTAGTATGTTAAAGGGCACGATAAAGATGTTGAAGTGCATGATACTAATTTCTTAACTCATATGATCTTATCTCGATATAGTATAGAACATATAGACATACATTTTCAATAAATAATTAATACATCTAAACATACACTAGTGGAAAAAACACTTTTTGCTGCTCCCTTTTAGAGGCGTACATAGTTCAAAACGCCTCAACAACGACTTAGGCAATCACTTTTTTTGGTTTTTGAGGCGGATAATTAATTTATACGCCTCAAAAACATCTTTTGAGGCGGACAAATTAATATACGCCTCAACAAGTATCCGAAAAAACATTTCCCGCTAAAGTATTAGAGGCGGGCCAGTGTAAGGCCCGCATCTAATGCTAACTAATTGAGGCGGGCCTAGTAAAGCCCGCCTCAAAAAGTATGTCCAATAGAGGCGGGCATGTAAGGCCCGCCTCTATTAGACCATTACTCGGCCGAGTCTCGATCGACTCGGCCGAGTCGTAATACTTATAGAGGCGGGCGTGTTAGGCCCGCCTCTATAAGCTCAACCCTAATTAAAAAAAAAAAACAGCTGCGAGCGCCTTCATTTTCCTCTTCGTATCCTCCTCTTCGTCTTCAATTCGTTCGTCCCGAGCTCCGACTTCATCGATCTCCTCCGTCTTCGCCGAGCTCCGTCTTCCCGAGCTCCGACTTCATCTCCCTTCGCCGAGCTCCCTCTAATGCTCCCTTCAACAAGTATCAACAACGCACTCGAGGTTTCACCAAAACGAGCTCCCTTCAACGCACTCGAAGCCAAGTCAGGTATTATTTCAGATTTCTACCCTAATTCCTTAGGCCCTTGGCGGGATAGAATTCATAATTTAGGCCCTTGGCGTGATAGTTGAGTTTGTATTTTTTCTTGCTTGGTTGCGTATTATAATCTTCCTCCATGGTTGTGTAAGAAAGAAGAAACACATATTGCTATGTTTCTATTATATTCTTTTGCTTTCTCAAATTGCTCTATTGACTATTAACAATAATTCCTTTTTGGGTCTGATTTTTTTTTTGTAGACGAAAGAATACATTGATGATGCCCTAGTTTACCTAGATGCGGGATGCACTGAGAGTTTCCAGTTCACTGGGGCATTTCCTATATTAGTTGAGCATGGAGTCCGTGTTGTTTGCAGCTTAGAGAACATGTCTCCCCTTGATGTTGTAAGTGCATGCTATGATAAAAAAAATTTGCCGTTTGTAGCATTCCTAGTGTATCCCTTTTTCAGTGTATTAACTTGTGTCTCATGCTCATAAGGTATTGACTTTACCCCTTACAAAGATTAGATTGTGATGGGTTATACATGTAATAGTGCTAGAGTTGGTTTGGCTTGTACAGTGTACACCATTACATATCAACTAGTCTTCATATGCTCAAATTTGGAGAGTCAAATATCATTTTTTTCTTGTAATTGAGTGAGATTATTGTTGATAATGACCGTGGTGTGAACTGCAGTCATATCAAGAATAAGATTTCCCTAAACCCTAAATGGGTTATTCGAAAAAGGAATTAAGATGTAAGATTTACTATATTGCTCGGATTTCCCTATGGAAACATGCGGGAAGTAAAACCTCTACTAGGTTTAAATTTGAAATGACATTATTGATTGTGATTTCATTCCCTTTCAGGTTGCCAATTGGAATGCAAGTTCAGATCCAACTAGGAAAATTGTGATTATGACTTCATGTCTCTTAAGTGATACTCTTCGATACATACTACGCTGTCTCAGCACGCATCAAGAAATCCACCATTGTTCAATATTCACATCCATCTCAGAGGTACCCGTTCTTCACCATATTATATTTTTCTGAGACTGGGCCTATATCAATTTGTGTGTGGATTCTGAATGGGTTAGGTTATTTAACTGTTTCCAAATCTGCTTTGTTGAACTTAGGGCTTCTGCTCAATTGCTATCACAAATTTATGGATATCGTGATACATAAATGATAACTTATTGCATCTATATTCATATGACTCTTAACCCAAGACAATCTTGGAATTCTTTCAATTAGTCATTTAGTTTCCACATCTTAAACTGTTTCATTTCCAATTAGATATATGATGCTAGTTTTTGCCGTAAGTTGTAGAATTTTTCTGTAAGCATCGTGCTAATTCTTTCTTGTATTATAATCCATTTGCTCAATAAACAAGGTATAGTTTCATGTCAAGTTTCCAACTGAATCAAGTTGGTAGCTTAAAATGATGAACATTGTAGCAACTTCAACTTGATAGTCAACTGCTATATCTGATGCTTCTGCTTAACTGCATATGTTAATTGACTCTTGTTTCTGTTGTTCAACTTTAGGCAGCACACTCAGGATATCCCGGTTCACCTTTAGGTCCAGATGCTTTCCGTGAATATGAATCCTTGTTATTACAAGATTACGAAGAGCTGATAAATAAGCATAAGAAAGAACATGGATTGTTGGAACAGAGTGGCATGAGTGAAAATTTGACTGGTGATGGGGAAGGATGGTCAGCGTGACTTGTTGAGGCGGGCCTATAGAGGCCCGCCTCAACAAGTCGTTTACTTATTGAGGCGGACCTCCTAAGCCCGTCTCAACAAGTCCCTCATTTTGGCGCCAAAGTGAGGGACTTGTTGAGGCGGGCTTCGGAGGCCCGCCTCAATAAGGTCCTTTTAGAGGCGTAAAATGCCCGCCTCAAAAAGTGTCCCTACTTGTTGCAGCCCCCTTAGTTGAAGCGAACGGTATTCGCCTCAATAAGTGTCCAAAGGCCCGCCTCTATAAGGATTTTTTCCACTAGTGATATTTCCAATTCTCTCATATATATAAGCAGTTGTTTTCATATTTTATTCTCATTATATATGATACAATTAACAAATTATATGCCAACTCTTTTTAGCTTGTATCTTCATAGTTGGATATCACTAATATATAATATTTCGTGGGTTGAGATCTGGTGAGGATGGGAAGGGAGAAGAGGAATGAGGACGCATGATAGATGTTGGATGAGAAACAAACAGAGTGTTTAGTTCTTTTTACAAAAAATCGGCAAAAAATCGGCACGACCGAATTATTCGCGAAAAAGACGGATTCGCGTGCACGTGAAGTGCAGATTTGTGTGCATGCCAAATACACTGTTGTGTGCATACCAAATACACTACGGTGTGCACGTGAAATTCATTTTTGTGTGCTTGCATAAAACGCGTGCGTTCATATGGAATGAACAAAACGTGTGCACATGAAAACACAATTGTGTGCATGCGAAGTATATTACCGTTTGCATGCGAAGTATACTACTATGTGCATGTGAAAATGACATGTTTGTTCATACGAAATGCACTACGTGCTATGTGTGCATGTGAAACAACGTAGGTGTGCATGTGTGCACATGAAAATAACATATGTGTGCATGCGAAAATGACTCAAAGCGCATACGAAATAACATGTGTGCATACGTATGAAAACCAACAAAAATAACCTACGCGTGCATACGGAAATGACCTGTGTGTGCACATGAAAACAACGTGTGTGCATGCAAAACAACATATGTGTGCATACAGACTAAAATACGTGTGCACGCAGGACGCATTTTTTTCGCGAAAAATTCGGCCGTGCCAAATTGTATCCGAATTTTTCCGTATCTTTTCCTTGACTGATTTGGGCGCTCTTTTTCTTAATCCGACGGTCTTGGAGCGTCATCACTCCTCTCCTAAGCTCTCATCCTTACCTTATCTTTTTCCATATTTCGTTATGTTAAATTAATGATGTACAACGGTTGTGTTTCTTTATCTAAATAAAACAATAAGAGGTGGAAACAAAATGTTAAGAAAATGGTGAAAGTAACCACCAGCACCGCCATAATAATGATACATGATTTATATTCAGAAAAATAGTTCGGTTATTATTAGAGCCGTGAATCGGGTCGGTCAAGGCGGGTTCGATTTAGTTATTTCGGATTTGAGTTGAGAACGGGTCGGCTCATTTCGGATAACAAGTCAAGCCGGGTCGGGTCATTACTCATTACAGGTCAACATGCGATTCGGGTTGACCAACGGACAAGAGCGTCATTTTTAATTAATTTGTTTACTATTTGAAAATAATTTAAATAGTTAAAAACTAATTCAAATATGTCAAAATAAGTTGAAATGAATTAAAATAATTAAAATATTATTAATTATTTTAATGTAATTGATATTAGTAGACCAAAATCATTTTTTATTTTTATTTTTTATTTATATTATATTAATTTATAAATTTCTACATTATAAAAATAATATAAGTACAATAATGTTTTTTTTAGTATAATTGAACATATTATCATTATTTATATGTCATTTATCATATATATTTTATGTTATATATATTTTATTAATACTCCACATTTATTCGTTAATCGGGTCGGGTTCAGGTTGGTCGGGTTCGGTCTCGATAAATTCGGGTTACTAAATTTTTTTATCA
Organism: Rheum nobile; assembly: GCA_027886185.1. Classification (NCBI taxonomy): domain Eukaryota; kingdom Viridiplantae; phylum Streptophyta; class Magnoliopsida; order Caryophyllales; family Polygonaceae; genus Rheum; species Rheum nobile. The sequence goes on from WOAB01000081.1 coordinate 571,864, forward strand.
GATCGGATCGGGTTCAAAAACGAGTCGGTTAGGTCGATAAAACGGGTTCGATCAATTTTTAACAATTCTAGTTATTATTGAATATATGAACCGTTAATAGTATGAAGACATAATACCTGTTTGGAAACCTAATTCTTGCAGCTGAATGGTTGGATCTTGCCGAATTCTACGAGATGATAGAGCGGTGCAAGATTTTAGTGTATTTACACAAAATAATTATTGTAATTGGAAAAAAAGGTGGGGTCCTGACCGAGATGACCGTACCAAATTATATAGACGAGCATTCAGAAAACCGCAAACTCATACCAAATTATATTTTCCCTATTTGTCTCGTTGTTGTAATGATAAGATACCGTGACTAGTGCAGATCATACCAACAGGCAACATGTATTTATATTAAATGATCGACAAGAAGGTATCCAAAGCGTGTATGATAGACTTGTTTTCTACTAATATAACTACTATTTTTCTAATCTATTTTCTTAGGATATAAGTTAAGGTCCCGTTTGTTTTAAATTGTGAAAACGGTAACGGAAAGAAAACGAATCTAGTCCAATTTAGTGTCATTGATCAAAATGATAAAATTATTTTATTTTTCCCTTCACTTGACACTATGATGGAAGTATTTGTATCCCCAATGCAAGGATGAGTTATAAAATGATGAAATCATTTCCTTTCTCCCTTCTCTTGACACACAAATTTTAAAGCTCCCAAGCAAAGATAAATTTTTTGATGAATGTATCATGATGTCAAAGTGGACTAGATTCGTTTTCTTTCCGTTACCGTTTTCATAAGTTCAAACCAAACGAGCCCTAAGACTTTTCTTTTAAGAATATATTTTCTAAAGAAGAATGCTTAATTCCTTTTAAAAAAATATTAAAATTCCTAAATAATATAATCTAATAAAATCTTTCCATAAGAAGGTGCTTAAGGATATAGATTAAAAAAATCGATATAACTAAGGTCATCCACAAAGGGGATCTTGTGTTGAGGGCATTGAAGACTACATTATCTCTATAAATAACCCTTCAATCGTTCACCCATCTCATCCAATTTCGCCCCAAACTCAAGAACCCTAGCCGAGAATATCGTGGTTGTTCATTAAAGTAATTAGCCCTCTTCCTAGTTTCAGTTTTGCAATTGGTGGCATCCCTAGAACCATCAAGGAGCCCTCTTCAAAAGCCCTCTACCCCCAGCCCTAGTGGTGGTCCGACGAAGGCGAATTTCCCCGATCTTCGATAAGTGTCTACCGAGTACGTTTGGCATAGGTTCGGCTGTGTAGCTTTTGTAATTTTTGGCTTTGTTGGGGACACAACACATTACACATTATAAGCTATTATAATATATTAAAAGTTATTAGCTTTGTTCGGCCATTAATTTTTATAAGCTGTTTTGTAAGTCCATTTACTTTAAAATCATTTTCTAGACTCTTCTACTTACACGTACACAATTCAAAAATCTCATTTTATAGAATGATATATTATAATGTATAATATTTGTGAGCCGAACAAGCCCGTTTTTTATTAATCTTGGTTAATTACATTAATCTAGATTAGTTAAAAATTATGTTAGGTCAAATTAATTTTATTTGGATTAAAAAAAATTAAAATAGAATTTTTGGGAATATTATCTTGTATTATGAATGGTTAAATTATAACTCTTCATTTAGATAATATTTTGGGTGATAAATTATTAGGATTATAAATAAATAATTGGATCAATTTATTTATGATATGATTATTTAGAATATACGACTAATTGATTTTTAGAATCGTATAAACAATCATTTTATCAAAAAACCTTGAAATTGATTTATTTAAGAGTTAAATAAGTTCAATTAGAAACTGAAACATTGTATCCTTCCAATTTCGATATTGAATAAATTATCTAATTATAATTTATTTATTGTGTGTGATTTGTATACGTCTCGGAAATGCTTTTGGAACGGAATTAAAGCATGAGGTTAATTGCTAGTCGAAAGCAACCGCTATACCGTTCATCTTCTACGTGATTCAAGGCAGGTGGCGGTTCGCTCTTGCAATTTATTCCATATTTTTCTTAATTGACAATTAATCTATTATTTTAATTAAGTTGGGATAAATATTCTTAATTTTGTGTTTGTGAACTTTTTGTGTTAAATTGGTGTGTAAATAAACCTTATTATTAGATTGTATATTTGCTAGCAATGACCCTCATATATATATATATATTATTATAGGGTGCTAGATGAACTTTGGTATGGATTTGTTGTGCATTTGGTGTGAACTTATATGTTAGTTAGCACGAGTATTCGTGCGAACGCTATATACCTTGCGAGGTTTAGCTGTTTCTTTTTGACTTGGTATTAGGAGGATTATTGTCCTAATACTTTTGGTCATGACCTACCCTTATTGTATATAAGTGGTGGTGCACTTAGCTAGTGCCGAAATTTGGAATTTGTCCCATGTAATATATCTCATTTGCGAGATTGGTGTGGATTAAAAACTTTAACGTAAATGCACGTTTTGGAGTTAAATTGCACATAATTAATATACCATCGGGCAAGAAATACAACGTGGAACCCGCCCGGTCTCTTGTCTAAAGTAAGTCCCCTTTCCAATATGGATTCGCATTATACGATGAGGTTGGTTGAGGACTCAAATATTCAACGAGGCGTTTTCAAAACTTTGTGGTGATAATTATGAATGTTCCCAAACAAATTCATTTAATTTTCCCATAAGACTCAATTCGTTGGAGTCTTATCTTTTAGCATGTCATTTTCTTTCTTTTAGTAGAAGTATAGTAGTCATATACCATTTGTCGAGTTTTATTCGAGAAACAAGGATAGTGATTATATACGACTACAAGAACCATTCTGTTTGCACCATTGCGTAGTCTTTCATTAGACTGGCTAACCTTTCTCTTTTCTTGCATGGCTGGCTGATGTCATCCGTCCTATACGACACATCAGTGGTTGGTCTCAGACGCCTTGAAGTAACAAATCGAAGACGAAAGCTTGCAGTTGAAGTTTAGTTTGAAGAATTTTCAAGGTTGTTTGAATATAAGATTTAATTTCCTAATAAATGTAATAGGTGAAATTGTTATATCCTAATCATGTAAGTAGGATTTATTTAAAGTCTTCCGCTGTAATTTCAATATCGTTTGTAAATTATCATTCTCAATTTACGAGAGGAATTTTAATAAAAGATTGAGCTTTCGTTATATAAGTCTTCCGCTATTTACTCTTTATTATGATTGTATTTAAATATAATTGTTCAGCTTAAAGCCTAGGGTGGCTTCAGACTTTAAAGTTTGAGGTCACTGCCGTGTGGCACTACTGACATAAGTCGGAGGTGTTACACAAGGTCTTAGTGAAGGTAGAATAGAAGCAAAAAGTTACAGTTATATAGATAGAAAAGAAAGAATTAAGGCTAGATTTTAAGAGTGGACCTTTTTTGTCAGTGAAATTAGTTGGTATGGTGAATTTATGGAGAAACTTTAATCTCCCCTTGTGAATGGTTACAATGTTGAATGCTTTTCATCTTTCAATCCAATGTGAATATGGTTTTATGGTCCTCTATATGCTAATAAGCCTTCTTTTTAGCTTCATATTGTTGAATTATGGGTTGAGAATGATCGTTGCAGATTTACAGCACTTCTGTTATATTGCATTCATATATATTGTTGTAGATGAGTTCACATGTTCTCTACCCATTCTTTCCATGGCATTCTTTCGGTGGATTATTTATGCAGTTCAACTAAACTGAAAGTGATTGAGTTATGGTGAAGTGTTTGTTGACTAATTCGATTCATAAGTTACAAATTACAATGAAATTGTTGGTTTGCCTGTAAACATTTCCTTACTTTTACTGAAGAATGATTTGGTGATGCATACTCTATTTGTATATCTGAATTTTTTGCCTTTCTTATTTTCTATTGCTTCTTTCCTTTGATAGCCGGGCAATGTAGCCATAGCCCGACCCTTCTTTCTTCCAAATGCGTTCTGGATTTTACTGTAGATCAGTGCCTCTTTCACCCCTGATCCCGAAATGAGATGATCTATTGGTTGTGTTGTTGATCTGTAGTTGACAAAAAACATTGTATGTTGGGATCGTTGTTATGGGGTAGAGAGTAGAGCTGGATTGGAAGATCATAGAGGTTTGAGTTAATGTTTATAGCATTTGGACTCTCATCTTTTTTGTGTTATGTTTTTTTGTATGGTTTTTGGATTTTTGAAGGTTTGACGCTTTGGGGCATGAAAGGGCTTATGGGGACATTAACCATAGTACCTTTTTGGTGAAATTTATTTGTGTGTTATATTTGTGATATGTGTCTATGTTTGGATCTTCAAAAATATATTAAAAGGTCGTATTGCATAGATAATGCTTGTGAATGATATTTTCAAAACATGTTGATAAACTCCACTCGATAGTGTTAGAAAATGTAAACCATGAGTGGTACCTTTCAACTTTTATATTTTCACAGAAAATGTAAAACCTGAGTGGTACCTTTCAACTTTTATATTTTCACTAGTGGTGATGATGGAAATTGTCATCAACTAGTGGTGATGACGGAAACAAGTATAGGTGACACTACGAAAGTGTCACCGACTAGTGTTGATGACACTTCGAAACAAGAAGAGTCATCAAAATGAGAATTATTATCAAAATGAGAATAGACACTTCGAAACAAGAAGCGTCATCAAAACAAAAATTATTATCAAAATGAGAAGTGACACTTCGAAACAAGAAGCGTCATCAAATTGAGAATTCTTATCAAAACGAGAAGTGACACTTTGAAAGTTTCAAAATTGCCACCAAATAGTTTCAATGATAACTCGAATCATCACCAACTAGTGATATGATCGGCCTTCTTTCGTCCATGGTGCAAAGGAGACGCTCTAACTGAGTTCCAAGTGGAGGAGAGTATACATCTTGGTTTCAAAGGAAGGATCCAAATTCCAGGAAATCTGTCTTGTCTTCAACTGGCTTGTTCTCTCTCCGAATTGGGTGATTCCAAATCCCAGAGTTATATCCGAAAGTCTAGATGATTTCCTCAAAATTAGAGCATGAACGGATCAGGGAATCAGAAGTTGTGCGGAATTTACTGAAGGGTCGCAGGCAGTCCAACGAAGGAGGTGTTGATGATGTTGGTTCTACGAAGGAGGAGTTGAGGAGGGTGGAGATGAGTGTTTAGATGAACGAATGGTGAAGTTGAGTGGCTGGATAGGTGGACTTCAAAGGAGGATATGACACACCTCCAAGGAAGAACAAAGTTGAACCTCTTCGATGGGATGTGACTCACCCAAAGGAGAAGAACAAGATGAGCTCGATATAACACACGAGCTCAGGACTTTTCTTTGATAGAAAGAAGCTTGAAGCTGCTGGTTTTTTATTAAACATGTGATGATTATAAAAGGCTCACGAGGCTTGCTTAAATAGGCCTACAAAAATGGAGTTAAAAACTCTTGAACTAGCCTAGTAAAAGCATCCTCTAATTAGTGTCTTCCAAATCAAATAACTCGTAAACCCGAATTCTTTTGCGTTTGCCCTTCTAGAACATGGTATCTGGAGGAGTTAAGTGGGCCTCCTCCAAAAATGGGCCCAAATGCCCGAGGGAATTGAAATTGAGCCCATGAGGAATGCAGGTAGGTCACTCAGGCACGACAGCGAGCGCGTCACTGGCTTGGCGCACAAGAACCACCAAGCACCCTTCACATTTGCTCGACACTCCTTGGGTCATATGGCTTCTTTTGAGTTATAATTAATGATAGAGAAGTGATGTGACCCTGCCTCCCATGACGGCCCAAGACGAGGAAGAAGCCATGAGTCATCGCTCAGAGGGCCCAGTAATAAGGTCTAGGTCCAAAGCCATCGCCTCTGCCGTCACGTCACTTGTCGCACGCGTCGTCGCTGGCCAAGGAAGCCCAGACGCCAACCCAAGACTCATTGTCCTCACAACCATCGACATCGGAACAACGCGTTCTTCTCAGTCAGCATCGCGTGCACACACCCGCGAGTCGATCGACCCTTCGTCGTCATCTACCGCGATGTTTGACTGCATGCCTTCACCGAGTTAGGAATTTAATGCGTTATTTTGATATACTTTCTATATTTAGTATTTCGTGCGTGTTTTAGATAGTTTCCTTTTATAGTCTTTCCATCTTTTAGGGTTTGTGCCTTTTGCATGCTTGCATAGGCTAGCCCATAGGTTTGTCTCGGTCCAAGCCCATTAGGTCTTGGCCGAGTTCTTTGGCTATTTAAAGCCCCCGTTGTTATTTTTATTTCTTACGTTCAATTTAATTCAAGGTTTCAAGTCGAGTGTTTATCCTCCTTCCCTTGATCGGACGTCAAAACCCTCTATCTTCGCATGCCCTTCACTCCGCCGCTGACGCTACGGCAACTGCTTGAACCTTCAAGCCAGTCTTCCTTCGCATCTTCCTTCACCCGTAGTTGACGCTACGACACTAATGACTTGTCTCTTCAAGTTACCTATCCCTCATCAAACCGCTTCCGCCACCGCTATCCAGTCACCCATCAGCCGCGTTCACCACCGCGTTCACCACCTCCTTCACTGTCGAGACGTTCATCGTGTGACTTCTCACCCAAGACTAGATCCCAAGACGCCACCTTTTGACCATTGGCTTGTCATCGGAGACAAGAACACATCAATTGGTATCAGAGCCCAACAGTCTTGTAAGTCACGAACTCAAGTTTGCATTTTGTTCACAATTTTTCTTGACCCCCATCGTTTGCTTTCATAAAGATCTCGCGAGAAAAAGAAGAGAAAAACCACAAAGTTACCATCTTTGCAACACCTTCGGTTTCTACAAGATCCTATCTGGCCATATTTTGGTTGGTTGTTGTTCTTCGTTGTCTTTTGGTTCGTTTTTACTCCCATGTCTGGCCATATTGTTATAGGTACCATGACGATTGAACACGGTGAAAACCAACCTGGAGTCGACAACAACAACCCACCTCAACCACCGTTGGATCTACCCCAAGGCCAACCACTGGTTGACCCCCCACAACAGGACCCTCTCATCGTGTTGTCCGAGGAACAAAGGGAGATCCAAGCCCTTAGACAAGAGAACGCAGCTTTGAGAGCCCAACAACGCGATGCACAACTCGTGCCCAACCCAGCTTCTCTGAGTACTATGGATGCGCCGGCTCAACCACGAGCCACCGACGCAGGTCCATCAAAGACAAGAGTCGACAAAGGCAAAGGCATCATACCGTCGACGTCTCATCACCAACCACAACTCAATCGTATGCAAAGTGTCATCGAGAGTCGCCAAGGCTTCGTTTCGCATGCGGACCGCTACGTCCCTAGAGCCACACCCGCTGGCTTCGACAACGGCTCCGACTACGACCGCGATGCTGAGGACACTCAAGGTGAGTATTCTGAACCATACAACTTTGATGATCGCTATGCCTCTAGGAGAACCCAGAGACGCATACCAGACTCAGCGCCACGCAAAGGCCGCCCTCGCCGAGCGAGCCAGCCGACGCGACGCCAATGAGACCCAGTCACCGACCAAGTGGGCATACGCGACGCGATGAGACCAACTTGAGGACCCCACCTACCCAGCCACGGAGCCATGATGTACGCGATCACCTTCGATACCAGAGTGTTCGAATTCCGCGTTACGGATCTGATGGCTATGCGTCGATCACATCCAATGTCCACGACGAATTCGACGAGTATGACGACAAAGATATCGAGGACTCAGGTATGGTCAACCCTATTTTTTTTCACCCACCTCTTGGAGATCCACTTGAATTGCAGGATCACCCATCGGATTGGATACCTCCACCGCGTCTCCAACCCCAAGGAGAACGCATTCGTGACATTGGCGGCGAGCGCCGCGATGTTATGCCAAGAGACATTCGACGCGACAACTACGATGCCCAGCCACGAAGACGTCAACGCGATGACGCCTACGTACCCAGGGATGAGTATGTCCGCGAAGATCACCAAGCATGCGATAGATGCCAGGTTGGACGCGATAGACCACATGGAGTGCGCGCCTTTGAGAACCCTCTCTACGATGCCGCGCTAAACAACGCGTTCAACCAAGCACCTACCCAGCCTCGATTCCAACGACACCAAGTCAGGGTAAAAATCGAGCATTTTTATGGTGAATACAACCCTTCTGTTTTTCTTGAATGGGTGTAGGCTACGGAGTACACACTTCGATATTGTCGAGTGCCCCCTGAGGAGCATGTCGACGCCGCGACACTTAATTTCCGAGGAGCCGCGAGAGTGTGGTGGCATTGCTTCGAGGATGACTGCGTCTGACGCCAAAGGACCCGGGTCACGGAGTGGCACCAACTCGTGTACGTGATGACAAAGAAATATGTGCCTCCAGACTATAGGAATCAAATGCGAATGGAGATAGCCATGGCTCGCCAAGGGTTGATGTCTCCACTCGAGTTCTTTTCCAAGCTTGAAGACATTTATTACAAGGCCAACATATCCGTTGCACCATCGACATTGAGGATGAAATTCTTGAGTGGCTTAAACACCAACATCCGTGATTAACTCGAGATTTTGCCCATCAAAGATTTGAACACCCTCACACATACGACGCTGCAAATTCCTGCACAAATCTCTCGCCGAAAGTCTTACACTTATCCAAGTGGCCAACAAAGGTATTCTTCTAACCCTAGTGGATTACCTTCTACTAATGTTCGCCCTAGTGCCTCTACCACAGCCGCGTCAAGCCAAGCCCCCAAGGCAAAGCCACTGCCGCCAAGCACCGTGCCGCGCCAGAACACACCACGACAAGCTCCAGTGAGCATAGATCGCGCGCGCAATGTCGAGTGTTACAAATGTGGTGGAAGAGGCCACTATAAGAAAGATTGCCCAAACACTCGAAAGGTTCTGTTCTCCATAACCGCCGCCGGCTACGAGTCTTGTGACGATGAGGAGCAAACCCTAGAGGCCATCGATGAAGGCATCGACGAAGAGGAAGATGCCTACGACTGCGAACCAGCTTCACTGCATGCGGGCACACCATTGAGCTTGGTAACGCGTCGTCTCCTCACAGTCAAGGAAGCAAGCTTACGTGATCAATGCGAGAACTTGTTCAACACAAGAGCTCTCGTCCAGACGGCTTTCTTGAGTGTTATTGTTGATGGAGGATCATGTGCTAATATTGTGAATGAGAAGGTCGTCACACACTTCAAGTTGCCTACGACTCCTCATCCCCAACCTTATGCCCTCCAATGGATTTCTTCAAGTCCAGGTAACACAGTATCTCGCCAATGCTTACTTTCTTTTTCCATAGGGCAATACTGTGATTCTATACTTTGTGATGTCATTGCAATGGATGCCACCCATATTTTTCTTGGACGCCTATGGCAATTCGACAGGCGCGTGCTCCATGATGGCTATTTGAACACTTATGTGTTCAATTACCACGGGAAGTGCGTCACTTTGCATCCAATGTCTCCCCATGAGATCTTGCAAGACCAGGTTGAATGCGATCGCCAGAAAGCCATAGAGGCCGTGTCCACTAGGTCAAAAGAGTGTCCAGAGGCACTCTAGAGGCAAAACTTCTCCAAATCTGGCAACACTTTGTCTCCTCCAGGCACTGGCAAGAAGACGCACAACTCCATAGCTGGGACACCAATTGCCCCACAGAATTCGAGAAGCGCCTCGCCATCGACAAAGTTTGCCGCGCTGTTGCCGTAGACGTCTCCTTTGCAAGGAAAGTGTGAGCAACGCGTGCTTTTAGCCAGGCCCAGTGACCTCACTGCGTGTTTGACTGGCAAAGCTCCTTGTTTTCTACTTGTGCCAACTCCATGCATCCCTGAGTCGTCGAACACTGCGTCCGTGCCGCCAGTCATCGCGACCTTGCTCGCCACATTCGATGATGTATTTACCGATGAGTTGCCACAAGGTTTACCTCCACTGAGAGGCATTGAGCACCAGGTTGACCTTGTACCAGGTTCTTCCTTGCCCAATCGCGCTGCATATAGAGCTGGCCCAAAAGAGACCAAAGAGCTACAGCGCCAAGTGCAAGAGTTGTTGGATCACGGCTACGTAAGGGAATCTCTCTCCCCTTGTGCTGTGCATGTGATCCTTGTGCCCAAGAAAGATGGCACATGGAGAATGTGTGTTGATTGTCGCGCGATAAACCAGATCACCGTCAAGTATAGGCATCCTATTCCACGCCTCGACGATATGCTTGATGAACTTCATGGCGCCACACTTTTCTCCAAGATAGATTTAAAGAGTGGTTATCACCAGATCAAGATGAAAGAAGGTGATGAGTGGAAGACCGCATTCAAGACAAAGTACGATCTCTATGAGTGGCTTGTCATGCCATTTGGGCTCACGAATGCGCCCAACACCTTCATGCGCGTGATGAACCACGTCTTGAGAACATTCCTTGGCAAGTTTGTCGTCGTTTATTTCGATGAAATCCTTGTGTATTCACGGAGTCTGGAAGAGTATGTCGATCACCTTCGACTTGTGCTCGAATGCCTTCGACGCGAGAGCCTGTTTGCCAATCTGGCCAAGTGCAGTTTTTGCTCTGTGTCCACAAATTTTCTGGGCTACGTCGTGAGTAGTGATGGTCTATGTAATATCCCTTAATTTTAGCAAGGGTATTTGAGTAATTTTCCCAACCTTCGTTCAATTAATTATTTCGCTTTCAGTGGAGTTCGGATTTTCCGTAACATCCATGATGTCCGAAATAATTCCTTAAGTGGTATAAAATACATTCGATGTATTTTCGGGACTTAGAATATTTGTTTGGATACAAACATATAATTTGCGGGGTTTAAAAACCTATACCAAATTCTCCCTATCAAAAGTTGCACGCCACCGCTCCATGCCTGCCGCGTGTCTTCTTTGCTGTCAATGGCTTGCTCCTCCACCAATTTTTGTCAGGACACCTTCAATAAGCTTGTTGGGGAAGAGTCCCCTCCTTGGACTATATATGAGATCGATTGGAGGGATTTAGGACAGGCACCCAACCGCGCTCTCTCCCTTCTTTCCCGACGAGCCGCGCCAAGCTGTTGTCGGAAGCCGCAACTGCTGCGTTGTTCATTGTTGCTATCGCCGCTTGATGTGTAGCTGCTGCCCTCCATCACCGTCGCTGCTCAATCCGGCGAGCCTCCTTCTCCGGCGAGCCGCAAGCAAGACCGCCGGTGAGTGCAGTCGTGGGCTGCTGCGAAGGTTGTGCGTCGTCGTCGTGGGAGCCGCCGCTGCCCCTGCTGGTGTCGCCGTCCGCCCCTGATGTGCTGCTCCGCCGCTGCCGCTTCTTCCCGGCGAAGGTGAGCCACCGGCGACGAGGCAGAGAGATCCTCCCCGGCGAAGACCGTGCCGATCTGCTGCGTCGTTGTTACGTTGATGTCGCTGTTCGTGGCATGAGGAAGAAGGGGAATAGTGGTGGTGGGCTCCACTCCCCTTGTTTAATTGTTGTTGGGCCGAGAGGCTCAAAACCCTTTCTGTCCAGATTTAACCCGAAATTATTCGAGCGGTATAATTTCGATTCCCTTTCATCCGTATTTTTCTTTAGGAAAATTTAATAAATATTTTTATGATTTATAATCATAAGAATTTATTAAATTTAATTCCTTGAGTTCGTCCAAACAAATTAATTGAGATTAATTAATATGTCATATGCTGGATCACGTGTGGACTCGTAATCCGTTGGAGCTATCTGAAGCTTAGGCCATATCCTTGGAAAGGATATTTTCGGTAGTCGTCTCATCCAGATTCATCGCCGAATCTATTCCAGGCAAGTGGCGGTTCGCTCTTGCTCATCATTCCATATTTCCATTAATTATCAAATGTTTAATTGTTAATTAATTTGGGATGATTATTATTCTTGTCTGGGAACGGTTTTGTGAAACTGTTTTGGAAATTAAAATGGATATTATAATAGGTTGTATATCTGCTAGAACAAAGCTATTATATATATATATATATCTAGATTGAAATATATCTATGATGCTGGCCTTGATGGCTTTGATATGATTTTGGACAGTTCTGAACTGTTTAGTTAGAACGAGTATTCGCAGGAACGCTACTTGGTATCTCCTTGTGAGTACTAGTCATTTCTTTATAACCAAGTGGATGGGATGTCCAGGCCCCAACACTTCTCTTTGGTCATGACCATTCCCTGTCCGTGTACAGGGAAGGTGCACACAGCTGGTGCCACTCTCTGGGATTTAGTCCCAACTCTTTATATCTCAATATCCAGCGTGGATGAGATTCTAAAAGCTTGAAACGTGAATGATCGTTTTGGAACTAAATAAGATAAGTGCCCGAGTGCACATAATTAATATACCATTGACGAGTACTACAACTAGGTAATAGTGCAGCTAGGAAACTCGTCCTGACTTTGATCAGAGTACGTTCTCTTTCCAATCTGGATTCGCTTTATGCGGTGAGGTTGGTCGTGAACCGAAACATCTAGTTAGTTTTTAAACGCATGTATGTGAAACTATAATGTTCCAGACATTTGTCATGCTTCCGATAAGACTCACTCTTTTGGAGTCTTCTCTTGGATTAATTCCTATAAGACTCATTTCCGCTGGAGTCTTCTCTTGATCATGTCTTTTGATATATTCCAGTAGAAGTATGGTGGTTGGCTATCATTATCGGTTATTATCCGAGAAACGATGAGTTTAACCTAATACGACTACTTAGAACCACTCTGCTTTGTACCCTTGCGTAGTCTTTCATTAGACTAACCAACCGTAATTGTTCTCTGCATGGTTGGCTGGTGTCATCCATTCGATTTGGCACATCAGATAAGTTGCCACTCCACGAAGGCTAAGAACGACTATGACGGGAGGTGTTTTTGACAAGTTTATCCAGGTTGAGATCCTTGGCGTTGATCGCTGTGATCAAGACTTGTTTTATCTTTAAAAGACTTCCGCTATGCTTTAATTACTTTGATGACAATGTTTTATCCTACAGGGATTGGGTTGTAATCCCCCGACATATGTTTTAAAGATGGTTGTTGATTATATAAAAGTTGTTTATGATTTGTATAATCCGGTTTAGCCTTGGGTGGTTTCGGAGGTGAAATCCGAGATCACTGGCGGTAATACCCTTTCCAATTGGGTTAAGAATTTGGGGGTGTTACAGATTTGGTATCAGAGCTAAAGTTTAGTTTTTAAAACAGGTTGGGTATTTTGAAAGGTTTTATCCTTCTAAAACTATTTCTCATTTTGAACTGGAAAATGTCTTCCAAACGAATTTGAAATAAATACCGTTCATAGTCATGCCTTCTTTAGTCTGATATAAGAGGTATGGGAGTTACCTCTATATCTAGAAAGACTGATTTCTTCTTGTTGTTGTAAGACATAGGTGTTTGTCTATTCTTTTGAAAGGACTCGGAAGATGTCGAGATGATTCTATCATCTCTAGTAATGTTAGATTTCCCTGTTTCTCAGATGTATTTCGAGGTTGGAGGACCTAGTAGTTCCCTCGAAGGTATCAAGTATGTACTTCCTGAGTTGGTAGTACTTAATATCCTAGTGCTGTAATCTCCGAGTAATTTGGTGTGAACGCTCGGGAGATTAGTGTAGATGAATCTTGTGCTCTATGTTCATAATTCATCTATAGAATTACCAAGTTGATCTATTCTAAGTGATTTTATTACATTGATATATGGGATAATTAAGGAATCACTCTTAAGAGTTTTGATGTCTAAGTATGATGTCATATTCGTTGACATTCATTGTTGAGAAAACGAATACGGAGGATGAATGCTCGATGCAGTCGGGATTTGCATCCGTATGAGAATTCGTGGGATGAACCTATGGTAGAGTTCGTTGAGCCGTTAAGGTAGGCCAACGAAATATTGTAATAACGACGTTTAAATGGAAGCGATTTCCAAGGGAACTCTAAGGAAAATCCCGAGGAAGATCCTCAAGGAGAGGAAAATCCTAGGGGAGATCCCGAGGAAGATCCTCAGAAGAAGGAAGATCCGAAGGAAAATCCTCTAGAGGAGGAAGATCATGCGGAAGATCCTTAGGAAGAGGAAGATCCAGAGGAAAACCCTAAGGAAGATCCTCGAGAGGGGGAAGATCCGAGGGAAGATCCAGAAGGAACTTCCGATGAGAACCCGGAGGAAGACCGCGTAAGGTAAGGCTAGAAGAGTCTGATGCCTAAAGTGTTCATTTATGAGTATCTTTTAGGAAATAAGGATATTGGGAGAAGTTATGGAAATATTTGTTTCTTCTTGAGACATCATATTCCTAGTGTTTGGAGGTATAGGTTATGTGGAGTTAATGAGATTAAGAGTTATATCTCACTTGTGTACTTGGGATTTTTGTCCCATTAGAAGTATATAGAGGTGGACTAGTGTAAAGTCCGGAATGTTTAATTGTGGAATCATGCTGTAGGCATTAGTATGGATAAAGTGTTGTGAAGGAATAAGTTGATTAAAGGAATAGTTCTATAAGAACTCGTTTCCCCTATTGCGATCTTGAGTAAGACTGTGAAATCCTGGAGTTATGATGGTCGGGTTCATAAGTAAGTATGACCCATGTAGGACCAATGGTTAAAGCTTTTGGAAAAGCCAAGTGTGCGAAATCATAGATATCCTTTGAAAAGATCTATTTGAGATTCGTTTGAGGGAACATAAGGAAATGATGCAATTACGTCCTGGATGGATAGTAGATTGTGTGAGGAATATAAAGATTTTAAATTAGAAATAAGTCATTTAAGACAGTACGAGTCGTTGGACTCGATAAGTGGAATTTCCCGAGGATGAAGAGTTATGACTCTTGGGAATTGTCAAGGATTGACATCTTGTGAGTATGTCATCTATAAGACTTATGGTATCATTCTCTTTGAGGAAATAGGAGTAATATCTTATGTGATACGTTTCAAGGAACGTAGGAATAAGATGTTGTGATTATTCTTGGAAAAAGTTAAGGAATCTTAAAGGAGTTAAGTTAGGAATTGTTTAAAGAGATGTGTTAAATTATTCTTGTAAGGATTTTAAGTTAGAGATGGCGTAAGGTCAGTCTTACTTTGAGATAAATAATGGAATTGTGTAAAGTACCATTAAGGGAATTAAGAAAGTTAAGGAATCTTGAAGGTTCAAGTTATAAAGTGATTAAAGGAATAAGTTAAGTCATTACCGAAAGGATCCCAAGTTGGAATTTGGTATAAGGGCCAAAACCAATAATAATGAGTAAGGGAATTGTGGGAGATATCTTTAAGGAATTAAGGAAGTTATGATTTGAGGTTATTAATTATCTGGTTATAAGAAGATAATGTGTAAACCTTGAGGTTGTTTATAAGAGGATTGGAGGAGAAATGTGTGTTCTCCTATTAAAGGTGCAGTAATATCGTAATAATGGTTGTGGAAGACCATTATTCTAAAGTAGACATGATCTTGTGGAGGTAGTAAGAGTTATTACCTGGTATGTTATATGGAGATAAGGTTGTATGATGATGTCATGATTAAGGGTATTAAGTTCAGATAATAAGTTTGATAGAGAAGCAGGTTCCTCATTGGTTTAATGCAAGTTTCGGGGTCGAAACTTTTCTTAAGGGGGTAGTAATGTAATATCCCTTAATTTTAGCAAGGGTATTTGAGTAATTTTCCCAACCTTCGTTCAATTAATTATTTCGCTTTCAGTGGAGTTCGGATTTTCCGTAACATCCATGATGTCCGAAATAATTCCTTAAGTGGTATAAAATACATTCGATGTATTTTCGGGACTTAGAATATTTGTTTGGATACAAACATATAATTTCCGGGGTTTAAAAACCCATACCAAATTCTCCCTATCAAAAGTTGCACGCCACCGCTCCATGCCTGCCGCGTGTCTTCTTTGCTGTCAATGGCTTGCTCCTCCACCAATTTCTGTCAGGACACCTTCAATAAGCTTGTTGGGGAAGATGCCCCTCCTTGGACTATATATGAGATCGATTGGAGGGCTTTAGGACAGGCACCCAACCGCGCTCTCTCCCTTCTTTCTCGACGAGCCGCGCCGAGCTGTTGTCGGAAGTCGCAGCTGTTGCGTTGTTCGTTGTTGCTATCGCCGCTTGATGTGTAGCTGCTGCCCTCCATCACCGTCGCTGCCCAATCCGGCGAGCCGCAAGCAAGACCGCCGGTGACTGTAGTCGTGGGCTGCTGCGAAGGTTGCGCGTCGTCGTTGTGGGAGCCGCCGCTGCCCCTGCTGGTGTCGCCGTCCGCCCCTGATGTGCTGCTCCGCCACTGCCACTTCTTCCCGGCGAAGGTGAGCCACCGACGACGAGGCGGAGAGATCCTCCCCGGCGAAGACCGCGCCGATCTGCTGCGTCGTTGTTACGTTGATGTCGCTGTTCGTGGCATGAGGAAGAAGGGGAATAGTGGTGGTGGGCTCCACTCCCCTTGTTTAATTGTTGTTGGGACGAGAGGCTCAAAACCCTTTCTGTCCAGATTTAACCCGAAATTATTCGAGCGGTATAATTTCGATTCCCTTTCATCCGTATTTTTCGTTAGGAAAATTTAATAAATATTTTTATGATTTATAATCATAAAAAATTATTAAATTTAATTCCTTGAGTTCGTCCAGACAAATTAATTGAGATTAATTAATATGTCATATGCTGGATCACGTGTGGACTCGTAATCCGTTGGAGCTATCTGAAGCTTAGGCCATATCCTTGGAAAGGATATTTTCGGTAGTCGTCTCATCCAGATTCATCGCTTAATCTATTCCAGGCAAGTGGCGGTTCGCTCTTGCTCATCATTCCATATTTCCATTAATTATCAACTGTTTAATTGTTAATTAATTTGGGATGATTATTATTCTTGTCTGGGAACGGTTTTGTGAAACTGTTTTGGAAATTAAAATGGATATTATAATAGGTTGTATATCTGCTAGAACAACGCTATTATATATATATATCTAGATTGAAATATATCTATGATGCTGGCCTTGATGGCTTTGATATGATTTTGGACAGTTCTGAACTGTTTAGTTAGAACGAGTATTCACAGGAACGCTACTTGGTATCTCCTTGTGAGTACAAGTCGTTTCCTTATAACCAAGTGGATGGGATGTCCAGGCCCCAACACTTCTCTTTGGTCATGACCATTCCCTGTCCGTGTACAGGGAAGGTGCACACAGCTGGTGCCACTCTCTGGGATTTAGTCCCAACTCTTTATATCTCAATATCCAGCGTGGATGAGATTCTAAAAGCTTGAAACGTGAATGATCGTTTTGGAACTAAATAAGATAAGTGCCCGAGTGCACATAATTAATATACCATTGATGAGTAGTGCAGCTAGGTAATAGTGCAGCTAGGAAACTCGTCCTGACTTTGATCAGAGTACGTTCTCTTTCCAATCTGAATTCGCTTTATGCGGTGAGGTTGGTCGTGAACCGAAATATCTAGTCAGTTTTTAAACGCATGTATGTGAAACTATAATGTTCCAGACATTTGTCATGCTTCCGACAAGACTCACTCTTTTGGAGTCTTCTCTTGGATTAATTCCTATAAGACTCATTTCCGTTGGAGTCTTCTCTTGATCATGTCTTTTGATATATTCTAGTAGAAGTATGGTGGTTGGCTATCGTTATCGGTTATTATCCGAGAAACGATGAGTCTAACCTAATACGACTACTTAGAACCACTCTGCTTTGTACCCTTGCGTAGTCTTTCATTAGACTAACCAACCGTAATTGTTCTCTGCATGGTTGGCTGGTGTCATCCGTTCGATTCGGCACATCAGATAAGTTGCCACTCCACGAAGGCTAAGAACGACTATGATAGGAGGTGTTTTTGACAAGTTTATCCAGGTTGAGATCCTTGGCGTTGATCGCTGTGATCAAGACTTGTTTTATCTTTAAAAGACTTCCGCTATGCTTTAATTACTTTGATGACAATGTTTTATCCTACGGGGATTGGGTTATAATCCCCCGACATATGTTTTAAAGATGGTTATTTATTATATAAAAGTTGTTTATGATTTGTATAATCCGGTTTAGCCTTGGGTGGTTTTGGAGGTGAAATCCGAGATCACTGGCGGTAATACCCTTTCCAATTGGGTTAAGAATTTGGGGGTGTTACAGTCTACGCGTCGACGAGGCAAAGATCGCGGCCATCAAAGAGTGGCCAACTCTGACGACGCCGACACAGGTGCAAAGCTTTCTAGGCCTCGCAGGATTTTATAGGCGCTTTGTTCGAGAATTCTCTTCCATTGCCGCGCCATTGCATGAATTGACAAAGAAGGGAAGCACTGTCTTGTGGCTTGAGTCCCACGAAAAAGCCTTCTCGGCTTTGAAGAGGGCCTTGTGCCAGGCACCATTGCTCCAACTTCCCGACTTTTCCAAACACTTCGAGGTGGAGTGTGATGCCTCAGACACAAGCATTGGTGGTGTGCTACACCAAGAGAAGAGGCCCATTGCATATTTCAGTGAGAAGCTCACATGGGCCACACTAAATTACCCCACCTACGACAAAGAGTTATATGCCCTCATACGCGTGCTAAAGACATGGCAACATTACCTTTGGCCGCGTGAATTTGTCATCCACAACGACCATGCAGCCTTGAGCTATTTGAAGAGCCAAGCCCACCTCAATCGACGCCATGCACGTTGGGTGGAATTTCTGGAGACATTTCCTTATGTCGTGGTCCACAAGAAAGGAAAGGAAAACATTGTCGCCGACGCGTTATCCCGAAGGTATGTTCTCTTGACTCATGTGCAAACTAAAGTTTTGGGATTTGCTTTGATTAAAGAATTGTATGGTAGTGATCCTTTCTTTGCACCTATTTTAGAGCATTGCCTGAGATCGCGTGAGTTTGAGTCCTATTTCCTTTCTGAGGGTTATTTATACAAGGCTAGTCGCCTTTGCATCCCTAGGTCTTCCATTAGGATCCTTTTAATTCAGGAAGCACACGAAAGTCGTGGACACTTTGGGATTAGTAAGACATTGGCCGCGTTAAGAGAACATTTCTTTTGGCCTAAGATGACCCACCAAGTGACTAGGTTTTGTAGAAGTTTTGTGACTTGCCAGAGAGCCAAAGCTAGGTCTAGTCCTCACGACCTCTACACTCCTTTGCCCATACCGAGTGCCTCCTGGGAAGATTTGTCTATGGATTTCATCACGGGTTTGCCCCTCTCTAGACGAGGTAAAAACTCTATTTTTGTGGTCGTAGATAGGTTTTCTAAGATGACACATTTTATTGCTTGTAAGACAACCCATAGTGCTAGTGAGATTACCGATCTATTCTTTGAGCATGTGGTGCGTCTTCACGAATAGAACCCTAGGAGACCTCCTTCGCGTGATGCTTAAAGCCAACCCTAGGCGTTGGGAGGACTTACTATCACTTGTCGAGTTTTGTTATAATAGATGTAGGCACACGGCGACCAAGTTGACACCGTTCGAAGTGGTGTATGACATGAACCCCTTGACACCACTTGATTTGTCGCCGCGACCACTGTGAGACCCAGTGCATGTCTCCGCCGCCAACCACGCCGAGCAAGTGCAGGAGCTTCATCGATGCATCAGGGGGCAACTAGAGAGGAGGGTCGCGCAGTATGCCGCGCATAAGAATTCTGGCCGCCGCCGCGTCATCTTTGCACCAGGAGACCTTGTCTGGGTGCATATGCGAAAAGAAAGGTTCCCCTCGCGGCGCAAGCACAAATTGGCACCACGTAGATATGGACCCTTCCGCGTGATCAAGGCCTTAGGGGAAAATTCCTATCAACTCGAGCTCCCACCAGATTTTGGAATCCATGCGTCCTTCAACGTCGCGGACTTGACACCATATGTTGAGCCTGAGTTTGATGATGGTGAAACGGGAACGCTTCACAACAAAGTGGGGGAGGGTGATGTGACCCTGCCTCCCATGACGGCCCAAGCCGAGGAAGAATCCATGAGCCATCGCTTAGAGGGCCCAGTAACAAGGTCTAGGTCCAAAGCCATCGCCTCCGCCATCGCGTCACTTGTCGCATGCGTCGTCGCTGGCCAAGGAAGCCCAGACGCCAACCCAAGACTCGTCGTCCTCGCAACCATCGGCATAGAAACAACGCGTTCTTCTCAGTCAGCATCGCGTGCATACACCCGCGAGTCGATCGACCCTTCATCGTCATCTATCGCGATGTTTGACTGTATGCCTTCACCGAGTTAGGAATTTAACGCGTTCTTTTGATACACTTTCTATATTTAGTATTTCCTGCGTGTTTTAGATATTTTCCTTTTATAGTCTTTCTATCTTTTAGGGTTTGTGCCTTTTGCATGCTTGCATGGGCTAGCCCATAGGTTCGTCTCGGTCCAAGCCCATTAGGTCTTGGCCGAGTTCTTTGGCTATTTAAAGCCCCCGTTGTTATTCTTATTTCTTATGTTCAATTTAATTCAAGGTTTCAAGTCGAGTGTTTATCCTCCTTCCCTTGATCGGACGTCAAAACCCTCTATCTTCGCATCCCCTTCACTCCGCCGCCAACGCTACGGCAACCGCTTGAACCTTCAAGCCAGTCTTCCTTCGCATCTTCCTTCACCCGTAGTCGACGCTACGACACCAACGACTTGTCTCTTCAAGTCACCTATCCCTCATCAAACCACTTTCGACACCGCTATCCAGTTACCCATCAGTTGCGTTCACCACCGCCTTCACCAGTTGCGTTCACCACCACGTTCACCACCTCCTTCACTATCGAGACGTTCATCGCATGACTTCTCACCCAAGACTAGATCCCAAGACGCCACCTTTTGACCATTGGCTTGTCATCGGAGGCAAGAACACATCAACAAGCTATGACTCGAGCAAAGTTGCCATGATGGTGGAGAATGTCGAGAAGGAACATGAAAACCCTAGAAAGTGCGCGCGTTCGGGAAGCCAGCTGGAGTTGGTTGAACATTTGACCAGTTTCCTCGAACAACCTTGGTTGTGGGGCCTTATTGGGTCCAGTGGAGCCTTGTGGCTCATTGGTTTGCGAGCCAAGTGGTGGCGGGGTCAGTGGAGTCGGGGTTGGAGTAGTTATGAGCGCCACCGCCGAGAAAGAAGGCCCTAGAAGGAGCAGAGCAGCTTGAGGATCTTGGCCTTCTTGATCTTCATGATCTTCATGATTGAGCCTAATCAGGGTCACATCATCCTCCCCTCCTTCAAAAGGATTCGTCCTCGAATCTAAGTGCAACTCAAGAAAAAGGTTTAGATCACACAAAACTGCACAAAGCAAAACAAGGTAGTGAGGGACCAAGAAGTTCTTAGAGAATGAAGGGCACATGTGCGCACGCATCTTTAGATCTAGTGAATGCCCATGTAGGAACTTCCATGTACATGTGCGCACACATCTTTAGATCTAGTGAATGCCCATGTAGGAACATGAAATGCACATGACATACTTGGCAACAAATGCAAAGCATAGTACAAAATTTTTCTCATGCAACAAGAATTGTGAATGAGAACAATGATGCATATGAATGCCTAGTTCTACTTGAAGGAACTGGATGGCACAAATGCAAGGACTTGTACACATGATTATCAAGAACTAAAAGCATCCAACAAGTCATGATTTGACCAAGAGAACTATGGTGAGAGAATAAAACTCTAGTTCTATCAACAAAAACAGAATCATGGACTTGACATTCTATATCTCTTTAAAAATTTTCAGTTTGATGCAAGGGAGAAAGGATAGAAAGAGTAGGATCAAGAGATTCTCCCTTAGAGTAAATCTTCAATGGAACATTTGTCTCATCTTGGCTGGTATCAACCTCTTTATGGAGAAGAAATGGCAAGCTTGAAGGAACCATGTGTGTCAGGTCTGACCATGGAGTAGCTAATGATGCTAAGGAGCTACGTTTGATTGTAGGCCAACACTTGCATCTTGGAGAAGTTGGAGATGGCCCCAAGATTTCCTCCTCTTTTTCCATTGGTTTAAGCTCTTTTCCGTTGGCCATAGACGATGGTGATTCAGTAGCAAGAACATCCTCTTCTTTAGCCTCTTTTTGAACCACCAAATTGTCTTCCTTGGCTTCATAACCCTTAATAGACTCTTCTTTGCTGCCTAAAACTAGGGAAAGGTGACTAGCATTCGGTTCACTCTTGACCTCCTCTCCCACACAAGCATCAACCAAAGCTTCACTCTCAAAGGATCCTTCATCCTTGTAAGTGTAGTACTGGTTTGGACAAATTTCAGCCAAGTGACCTCGCCCATCACACATGACACATACAATGTCGCGTGTCCTAACCCGGGGTGGTGGAGGCATTCTTTCTCTGCCTTTGGACATGCTTGGTGGCATGTCCCTTGGAGCTTGTTGTGGCCGCCTAAGTGGAGGGAGATTCCTTTCTCTAATGTGCTCCCTTGGAGGTGAGTGTCTTAGTACATCTTGTCGGGGCAGCGATGTAGGGCTAGTCGGCGCCATGGGGTATGTTCGTTCTTGAGGCCTATTGATAGGATCTCTAGCTCCTTGTCCTCGGCCTAAGAAATCCTTGTAGGTGCTTGTGTGAGTTTGGGAGTTAGGGTACTCACCATAAGCCCGAAAGTAAGGATAATCCCTTATTGACATTTGACCCAATTCAGACGTCTCCATGTGTTCTTATCGCCGAAACTCCATTGGAAGTCGCCTTACCAACAACTCAGTCCAGTGAACAACATCTCACACAAGGTGATAGGATCTGCCTTTCCCTACAAGGTCAACAACTGAAGCAAAACCCAAGCAACAAGAACTAATGAAGACAAGATCAAACAATGGTCCCCTGAGCACGCAAGTGCTTAAAAGTTTGATTCAAAAGTCTCTACAAAGTTCAGTTTGCAAGCTTACCAAAACAAGGCCAATTGGGGTCGTTTTTGCAAACCAATAAAACCACAATAAACTTTGATTGAACTTGGTGTTTTATGCAGCCAAAATGAACCAAATCAAGTCACCAAAGAAGGTACTAAGACAAGGTCCTCAAGTTCAACTTGTGTTCGCTTTTTTCTGGCTACCAGCTGGAGTTGATTGAACATTTGACCATTTTTCTCGAACAACCTTGGTTGTGGGGCCTTCTTAGGTCCAGTGGAGCCTTGTGGCTCATTGGTTTACGAGCCAAGTGGTGGCGGGGTCAGTGGAGTCCGGGTTGGAGTAGTTTTGAGCGCCACCGCCGAGAAAGGAGGCCATAGAAGGAGCAGAGCAGCTTGAGGATCTTGGCCTTCTTGATCTTCATTATTGAGCCTAGGGTCACATCATCCTCCCCTCCTTCAAAAGGATTCATCCTCGGATCTAAGTGCACCTCAAGAAAAAGGTTTAGAGCACACAAAACTGCACAAAGCAAAACAAGGTAGTGAGGGACCAAGAAGTTCTTAGAGAATGAAGGGCACATGTGCGCACACATCTTTAGATCTAGTGAGGGCCCATGTAGGAACTTCCATATACATGTACGCACACATATTTAGATCTAGTGAATGCCCATGTAGGAACATGAAATGCACATGACATACTTGGCAACAAATGCAAAGCATAGTACAAAATTTTTCTCATGCAACAAGAATTGTGAATGAGACAATGATGCACACACGAATGCCTAGTTCTACTTGAAGGAACTGGATGACACAAATGCAAGGACTTGTACACATGATTATCAAGAACTAAAGGCATCCAACAAGTCATGATTTGACCAAGAGAACTATGGTGAGAGCATAAAACTCTACTTCTATCAATAAAATCAGAGATTCTCCCTTAGAGTAAATCTTCAATGGAACATTTGTCTCATCTTGGCTGGTGTCAACCTCTTTTTGGAGAAGAAATGGCAAGCTTGAAGGAACCATGTGTGTCAGGTCCGACCATGGAGTAGCTAATGATGCTAAGGAGCTACGTTTGATTGTAGGCCAACACTTGCGTCTTGGAGGAGTTGGAGATGGCTCCAAGATTTTCTCCTCTTTTTCCATTGGTTCAAGCTCTTTTCCGTTGGCCATAGACGATGGTGATTCAGTAGCAAGAGCATCCTCGTCTTTAGCCTCTTTTTGAACCACCAAATTGTCTTCCTCGACTTTATAACCCTTAATCGGCTCTTCTTTGATGCCTAAAACTAGGGAAAGGTGACTAGCATTCGGTTCACTCTTGACCTCCTCTCCCATACAAGCATCAACCAAAGCTTAACTCTTAAAGGATCCTTCATCCTTGTAAGTGTAGTATTGGTTTGGACAAATTTCAGTCAAGTGACCTCGCCCATCACACATGACACATACAATGTCGCGTGTCCTAACCCGGGGCGGTGGAGGCATTTGTTTCTCTGCCCTTGGACATGCTTGGTGGCATGTCCCTTGGAGCTTGTTGTGGCCGCCTAAGTGGAGGGAGATTCCTTTCTCTAATGTGCTCCCTTGGAGGTGAGTGTCTTAGTACATCTTATCGGGGCAGCGATGTAGGGCTAGTCGGCGCCATGGGGTATGTTCATTCTTGAGGCCTATTGATAGGATCTCTAGCTCCTTGTCCTCGGCCTAAGAAATCCTTGTAGGTGCTTGTGTGAGTTTGGGAGTTAGGGTACTCACCATAAGCCCGAAATTTAGGATAATCCCTTTATTGACATTTGACCCAATTCAGACGTCTCCATGTGTTCTTGTCGCCGAAACTCCATTGGAAGTCGCCTTACCAACAACTCAGTCCAGTGAACAACATCTCATACAAGGTGATAGGATCTGCCTTTCTCTACAAGGTCAACAATTGAAGCAACACCCAAGCAACAAGAACTAACGAAGACAAGATCAAACAATGGTCCCCTGAGCACGCAAGTGCTTAAAATTTTGATTCAAAAGTCTCTACAAAGTGCAGTTTGCAAGCTTACCAAAACAAGGCCAATTGGGGTCATTTTTGCAAACCAATAAAACCACAACAAACTTTGATTGAACTTGGTATTTTACGCAGGCAAAACAAACCAAATCAAGTCACCAAAGAAGGTACTAAGACAAGGTCCTCAAGTTCAACTTGTGTTTGCTTTTTTCTGGCTACTAGCCTTTATTTCTCGAGTTTTCTTGGGTTATAACCCTTTGATTACACTTGAGACAACAAAATTGAGTACAAAACTCTTGGTTGAGTTGAGAACACAACTAATTGGTGAAGGAAATTCAGTTTTGATTGATTTCAGTTGGCTTGAGTTATCTCAAGTCGTTTCTTATATCTTTTAGCTCCTCGATTGGTCCAATTGATCACATGAATCATACAACTTCAATCAAGGTTTGATGCAGCAAAAAGAAGGAAAATAAAAGCAGAAAACTCGGTTGAGTTGATGTAGGAAATTCAGAAAGTTTTCAACAAAACAATCCAAGAGTTAAGTGGGATTAATAGAAGTGGCTTCAATTATTGCAAGAGTTTTAAAAGGATAGCAGTTTAGTTCAGCTCAAAGGTTGTCTCCAACCTGCTAACTCCCACAATTTTAATCCAGAAATTCAGCAACTTACACAGCAAAGGCATGAAATCAGGTTTGCTTGCAAATTCAACTAAGAACGACTTCCAATTCAGAATTTTGAGTGTTTACCTTGCGTGGCTCTTATACCACGTGATAAGATCTGCCTTCTTTCGTCCATGGTGCAAAGGAGACTCTCTAACTGAGTTCCAAGTGGAGGAGAGTATACGCCTTGGTTTCAAAGGAAGGATCCGAATTCCAGGAAACTGTCTTGTCTTCAACTGGCTTGTTCTCTCTGGTCAAGACTCCGAATTGGGTGATTCCAAAGCCCAGAGTTATATCCGAAAGTCTAGATAATTTCCTCAAAATTAGAGCATGAACGGATCAGGGAATCAGAAGTTGTGCAGAATTTACTGAAGGGCCGCATGCAGTCCAGCGAAGGAGGTGTTGATGATGTTGGTTCTGCAAAGGAGGAGTTGAGGAGGGTGGAGATGAGTGTTTAGATGAACGGATGGTGAAGTTGAGTGGCTGGATAGGTGGACTTCAAAGGAAGATATGACGCACCCCCAAGTAAGAACAAGGTTGAACCTCTTCGATGGGATGTGACTCACCCAAACGAGAAGAACTAGATGAGCTCGATATAACACACGAGCTAAGGACTTTTCTTTGATAGAAAAAAGCTTAAAGCTGCTGGTTTTTTATTAAACATGTGATGATTACAAAAGGCTCACGAGGCTTGCTTAAATAGGCCTACAAAAATGGAGTTAAAAACTCTTGAACTAGCCTAGTAAAAGCATCCTCTAATTAGTGTCTTCCAAATCAAATAACTCATAAACCTGAATTCTTTTGAGCTTGCCCTTCTAGAACATGGTATCTGGATGAGTTAAGTGTTGTCTCCTCCAAAAATGGGCCCAAATGCCCGAGGGAATTGAAATTGGGCCCATGAGGAATGCATGTATGTTACTCAGGTGCGGCAACGAGCGCGTCACTGGCTTGGCGCACAAGAACCACCAAGCACCCTTCACATTTGCTCGGCACTCCTTGGGTCATATGGCTTCTTTTGAGTTATAATTAATGATAGACAAGATATGTCTTGAGCAAAGTTGCCATGATGGTGGAGAATGCCGAGAAGGAACATGAAAACCCTAGAAAGTGCACGCGTCCGGGAAGCCAGGTGGAGTTTGTTGAACATTTGACCATTTTCCTCGAACAACCTTGGTTGTGGGGCCTTCTTGGGTCCAATGGAGCCTTGTGGCTCATTGGTTTGCGAGCCAAGTGGTGGCGGGGTCAGTGGAGTCGGGGTTGGAGTAGTTATGAGCGCCACCGCCGAGAAAGGAGGCCCTAGAAGGAGCAGAGCAACTTGAGGATCTTGGCCTTCTTGATCTTCATGATTGAGCCTAAGCAAGGTCACATCAACTAGTTTCGGTGACAACTCGAATTATCACCAACTAGTTTTGGTAACACCTCGAATCGTCAATAACTAGTTTCAGTGACAACTCGAATCGTCACCAACTAGTTTCGGTGACACCTCAAATAACTAGTTTTGGTGACACCTCGAATCGTCACTAACTAGTTTCGGTGACAACTCGAATTGTCACCAACTAGTTTCGGTGACAACACGAATCGTCACCAAAATTATGTCATAAAACATCTGTCAAAAAAGTTGTTACTAAAACTCTGTCAGAAAAAGTGTGTGACAGAACCCGTCACCAAGTGTGTGATAGAATCCGTTACCAAGTGTGTGTGACAGAATCCATCACAAAAAAATTGTCACAAACATCTGTCACAAAAAATCTATCATAGACAATCTGTCACAGACACGGTCAACGCGGGTCAAAGGAAAGGGGAAGGGGTAGAGGAAGGGGGTCATGTACTTAATAAACAAAAAAATGGAGTAGAGTCACTTAGTAAATGGGGTGAGGGTCATTTTACATTTACAAAAATATTAAATGAAATAAAAAATTTTTAAATAGTGACAATATATATAAAATTATGATAAATATGATAATATACAGAAATCTCCACTAATAATAAATTAACAAAGATCAATTTGATTTCTTACATAATTAATATGGGATACGATAGAGATAAATACCTAGAGATAAATGAATTAAGAAAATTTGAATAAAATGGGATACGAGTTTTTTTTATAAATCTTTAATAAAAGCTCCTTTTGTAACTTTAGACACCTTGGGGTTTAGATCCGCCAAATCCCAGTGAGTATTCACAGTATTGGATAGTGAAACCTAGGGGTGTTCATCCGGTCCAGACCAGATCGGATTTTTTGAAAATGGTGGATCGGAGATCAGACTTTATTTTATTTTTTTAAAAAAATTCTTATTTAAAATCTAAAAAAAATATATATAAAACATATATACTCCTAACTTATTAAATTAAGAAAAATATTTATAAATAATATATATAAATCTCCAAAAAAACATATAAAATATATAAATTAAAAAAAAATTAAAAAAATCCGGTCCGCCGGACCGATTTTTTTCCGGGTTTGGACCGGACCGGATTAAGGGAAAATCTTGGACCGGAGACCGGACCGGAATTTCACCGGTCCGGTCTTTTCCGATCCGGTCCGGTTTTCTGATCCGGGCCGATTTTGAACACCCCTAGTGAAACCTTCATATCGAAGAACAAGGAGCCGTGGAGGTAATCAAGGATCGCCAGTGAACACAAAAAGTCGTAAATCATCACTGTTGGGCCACGTTTTGATCAGATTGGATCGGCCCATGAACGATTGAAGACCAAGGCCCAACACGCGGAGAAGATAGCCTGTCTGCTGAGGCATCCAACGACTCTTTTTTAAACGTCCGAGCGAAAGTCATGGGCATGATCTTAGCATTGAAGCGGACGAGTGATCCTCTCAAATCTGGCATTAACTCCTTTCATTTTAAATAGATTAGGATCAATCCATGGTAGGACACCTTTGATTACTCCACTCACCAGCGTATTCGAGCTTTCATTGTAATCTGAAATACAATTTTTCTAAGCAAGGCGGAGTTCGGTTGCTCTGAGCATCCATTCGACATTAGTCATCCTCATTCGACCCATTGCAATCCTTTGTAGCTAAGCTTTATTATCGTTATTTCGTCTCATCATTTTGATTCTTTGATTATTTGAAGTATTAATTTGATTCGTTCGACTAATAGCACCACATCGAAGGCAATTTAGGTTTGATATCTTTTTGCCCAAAACAATTTGGCGCCCACCGTGGGGCCGTTAGCCGATTCGTATTCAAAAGCTTCATCAAAAGTTATCCAAAAATGGTGAACGACGCTCCTCCTAGCACCTTCGGAGAGGGGTCAGTCTTGGGAGCAACCGCTAACGACGCCGTCGTCGTTACAACGAAGGTTTCTACTCAAGAGCAAATCCGCCAAATGGCGCAAACCCTGTCGTCATTACAGGAAGAATTAGCCGACCAGCGTCGGACTAACGAATCAATCCGTGCTACTTCCGTTACTGCAATTAATCGTTTGACTAATGAAAATGAACTTCTCAAAGCGCAGGTCCAATCCGCTGCATCCGCGCCAGCCGGAAGCAGGCGCCCAATCAACCTCGAAGGGATCCAAACTCGATTAGATATGGAGGGCATAATCGTAATGCCAGCAAGCGAGCGAAATCAAACCCACACGACCGGTATTCCTGAAACCTCTCGTGTCAACCCTATTATGACTAACAATGTTTCTTTTACCGGTTCCGAAGGGACCCGAGTAAACAATCCACAGGTTACGATGACGCCGAATATCCAGACGCTCATTCAACAGACTATCAATGAGCATAAGGTCTTTCGACGAGCGTCTCGCGAAGATCCCGGGCGTTCCCCAGCCTATCGAGAAAGAGACGCTAGACGGCTTCGAAGAGTCTCCCTTCGTGGATGATATTGCACGAGTAGAGATCCCAAAGAAGTTTCACCTCCCAAGCATGGCTAGCTACGATGGAACGAGCGATCCGAACGATCACATCTCCCTCTACAAGCAAAAGCTCATGACCATTCGCCGCCGAACGAAACAAAATAATCGATGACGAAGTCAAGAAGTTATTAGAGACCGGTAAGATTAGGGAAGTCAAGTACCCCGAGTGGCTGGCCAACGTGGTGGTAGTCGAAAAGAAGAACGGGAAGTGGAGGGTCTGTATAGATTTCAAGGACCTCAACAAAGCGTGTCCAAAGGATTCGTTCCCTTTACCACATATTGATGCAATGATCGACGCGACGGCAGGCCACGAGATGCTCTCTTTTATGGATGCATTCAGCGGCTATAACCAAATACTGATGGACCCCCAAGACCAGGAAAAAACGGCCTTCGTCACCAGTCAGGGGACCTACTGCTACAAAGTCATGCCCTTCGGTCTAAAGAATGCAGGGGCAACGTACCAGAGACTAGTGAACAAAATGTTCAAGGACCAGATTGGGGACACCATGGAGGTCTACATCGACGACATGCTAGTCAAGTCAAAGCAAAAAGGAGATCACATCGAACACCTGAAAGAAGCATTCGAGGTACTCAAATGCTATAATATGAAATTAAATCCCACTAAATGTTCTTTCAGAGTCTCTTCAGGGAAATTCTTGGGATACATGGTGACCCAAAGAGGGATCGAGGCGAGCCCCGAACAAGTAAAAGCAATTATCAATCTAAGGTCGCCTAGATGCGTCAAAGATGTTCAAAAGCTCACAGGACGAATAGCAGCGCTGAACCGCTTCATTTCGAAGTCATCTGACAAATGCAAGCCGTTTTACGACGTACTTAAGAAGAACAAATCATTCCAATAGGGAACGGAGCACGAGGCGGCATTCCAAGAATTAAAGAAATATCTGTCGAATCCATTGCTGCTCGCCAAACCAAAGGATGACGAGCCATTGCCCATCTATTTGGCCGTGTCAGACACATCGGTGAGTGCCGTTTTGGTAAGAGAAGAAGATGACAAACAATCCCCGATTTACTATGTTAGCCGATCACTACTCCCAGCCGAAACAAGGTACACTTCACTGGAAAAGCTAGTCTTGGCATTAGTCATGGCCTCTCTCAAGTTAAAACCTTACTTTGAGTCGCATACTATTATTGTGAGAACTAATCATCCCATGAAAGCAATCATGAGGAAAACTGAGTTCACAGGTTGAATGGCTAAATGGGCTATACCATTAAGTGGTTACGAAATCGAATACGAACCTAGAACATCCATCAAATCTCAGGCGTTGGCCGATTTTGTGGTAGATTTCAGCCCAACACTAGAACAAGAGGCCATAAAAGAAGCGACAGAACTGTTCACGACAGGCAAACAAGGCACTTGGGAGCTATACACCGACGGAGTATCAAACGTCAGGGGCACATGTTTAGGTGTTGTACTCAAATCACCACAAGGGGACAAGGTAGCCCAAGCCGTGAGGTGTGAGTGGGACGCGACCAATAACGAGGCGGAGTACGAGGCACTCATATTCGGCCTCAACTTAGCTCAAGACCTCGCGATCGACGACGTAAAGGTGATCTGCGACTCACTACTAGATGTAAATCAGGTCCAAGGACTATAATCGCCAAGGATGATAGAATGGTCGCATATTTGAGCATCGTCCAAGGGTTGATCGCGCAATTTAGAACATTCGACATCAGCCAAGTACCAAGGGAATTAAACACACAAGCAGACGCACTGGCTAACCTGGGGTCAACGTTAGATCCAAAAGAGTTCCCCAGTGTTCCCATAGTCCACGTCACGACACCTGCAGTGTCGAGAACGGCCAAGGACACAAAATGGCAAGACGAGTCGGAAAAAATCATCACCATAACACAAGACAACTCCGAAACTCATTCAGCAAGTGATTCCGAAGACTGGACAAAACCATTCATCGATTGGATAGCACACGGAACCCTACCGAACGATAAAACTGCGGCCAAACGTCTAAAGGTACAGGCCCTATCCTTCGAAATGAAAGAATGTTTTCTTTTCAAACGATCTGTCACAGGCTTGCTACTGAAGTGCCTCACGCCCATCGAAGCCCGAAAACTTCTTCAATCCCTACATGATGGGGAGTGCGGCAATCATGCCGGAGGACGGAGCTTAGCTTGTAAGGCTCGATGCATGGGATACTATTGGCCAACGATGAACGCGAATGCATTAGACTATGCCAAGAGATGCGACGCCTGTCAACGGCATGCGTCGGTCGCACACTAACCATCAGAACCCCTACATCCAACACTCGCGCCTTGGCCGTTCATGAGATGGGGAATGAACATTGTCGACAAGTTACCACCAGCATAGGGGCAACGCGTCTTCTTCCTAGCCATGACGAATTACTTCTCCAAATGGATCGAAGTCGAAGCCTATTGAGAGGTAAAAGAAACTCAAGTAATTTCATTCATCAAACGAAACATTTTGTGCAGATTCGGCGTGCCATCAGAGATCGTATGCGACAATGGCTCCCAATTCATCGGTCGTAAGACTAGAGCCTTCTGCGAACAGTGGAACATCAACTTAGTCACATCCACCCCCAGATACCCACAGTCGAATGGGCAATCAGAGTCCAGTAATAAAATCATCATCAACAACCTAAAAAAGAGACTAGAAGGCGCCAAAGGCAAGTGGACAGATGAACTCCCGTACATCCTCTGGTCCGACAGAACCACGCCGAAGAATGCAACAGGACAGTCACCCTTCTCGCTCGTCTACGGATGTGAAGCGGTCATTCCCGCTGAGATACTTATCCCTACAGCCAAATACGGCCTACAGACCCCAGAGCAGAACGACGAGGAGTTGTCGCATAACATCGACACAATCGACGAAGTCGGAGAAAAGGCCAGGCTAAGGATGGTCCAATATCAACAACAAGTCGCAAGGAGCTATAACAAGAATGTACGCGTCAGGGTTTTTAAAGAAGGCGATTGGGTCCTAAGAAAGACATTTCAAAACACCAAGGACCCCAAGGACGGTAAACTGGCCCCGCAATGGGAAGGACCCTACCTAATCACAGATGTCGTTGGACATGGAGCCTACAGATTACAAAACATGGAAGGACGCATCATCCCAAGAAGCTGGAACGCGACATACCTAAAGCAATATCATTTCTAAAAACCTTTTTGTTATTCGTCAGATTATCAATTACATTTTTCTCAAACCATTGATTGCCCGGATGCGTTCACTAAGTTAAGCATCGGAGGGCCGTTGGGTTCGCCCCCAACAGCCATTTCCTAGCGACCCTTCGCTTTGTTTCGTTCCAACACAGGCACACCAAAGTTCAAACAAAGCAGTGGATCCACTCAAGACAAACAAAAACGCTTACAACTTACATAACACGATCGATCGACACACAAGGAGTTGAACAACAAAGGCACGACGGTACACCACCCGCCTTATTACAAAATAAGGTATGCAAAACCTTAACATTTAACGCAAGACACACTTGCTTACCTCCATGGATTACGATATACAAATGTCATGACTAAACTTAACACAATTTACAGGCCTCCCCTCTTTCCGAAACGGAAAAGGCATCCATACAAGCATACATCAAACGCAGCACTCGCTAAAAACCAAAGAGTGCCATTCAAAAAAGAAAAAGAAGGCGAAATGCCAATCATCATTGTCTTACAAACACATGACTCGCGATGGTGGACGTGTCGCCAAAACACAGAGTTTGCCCACGTAACAGAGGGACTTACAACACAGCTAGTCCGAATATCCAAGCAACAGATTAACAAATTAAAGTATAAAGAGCTTCAAGCTTTGACATCTTTACCTAGGGCAGCGTCGGGGGCAGGATCGGATGCCATTTCTGTCCATCCAGAACGTACTCACTTCAGCTCCTTCTTCCGCCACGACTCCAACAGTCCCGCACGCTTGAAGAAAGTCGACGCCGGGGCAACCACTGGGAAATTGCTCATCCAAGTAGGCCTGCTCCTTCTCCAGATCCCATGATTTGTGGCGACCAGCCTGGAGATCCTCCATCATCTCGATCCTGGACTTAAGCGTGAAGTAGGCTCCAACATCAGTAGCAACCTCGCCGCCTTCCTTCTTGGCAGTTTCAAGCCGAGCCTCCAATTCACTAATCCATTGCTCAGAAACCTTCAAGTTAGTCTCAATAACGCGACGCGCCCCCTCCGACGCCTTCAACAATGCATCCGCTTCCTTTGCCCTGTCCTCGGCTTGGGAGATCTTCGACTGAGCATCGTCCCACATCTGTTTAGTCTTCAAATGACTAGACCTAAGATGCTGGAAAACTTGCACACACAGATAGCAAGTCAGCAAACTCGCCACAAACGCAAGTAAAAAAGAAGAAGGAGAAGTTTAAGATCAACCGTCCAAGAACTCGTAGCGGCCCTCTCCAAGTTCTCCAAAGCAGGAAGGTCTTCAATGTCGTCAGGCACCGGCAAAGTCAAAAGTTCAGGGAAATCGATGCTCCTCTTCACCGACTTGCCTTTCGACACGTCGTCTGAAACACGAACGGATTTCTCTTGTGGCCAGACGATTTTGGGGGGAGCGACTTCGAGGGACACCCTTTGGGGAGAGCCTTGGAACGCATCCTCTTCTCCAATAGATCTTTCGCCGAGAGACAAGCATTGGACCTCTCACTTCGAGACAAGGCTGCATTCGACAAGAGAAGAGTCAGTTGCAGTGGATAAAAGAAACAAAACAGGGTAAACCTAATTGGTACTCACGTTTGGAGGAAGACGACATCGGCGAAACTACTTCAACTGGGAGAGACTGAGCGGACGAAAATGCGTTGTTATTAGAGAAAGTCCTCTCGATCTTCGAAAGCTTCAAAACCGCTTGCGTCTTCGACTCCAAGACATGATCTTCCTCTGGTTCTTCAATCTCAGG
The DNA here is from genome assembly GCA_027886185.1 of Rheum nobile. Classification (NCBI taxonomy): domain Eukaryota; kingdom Viridiplantae; phylum Streptophyta; class Magnoliopsida; order Caryophyllales; family Polygonaceae; genus Rheum; species Rheum nobile. The sequence goes on from WOAB01000081.1 coordinate 605,957, forward strand.
TTCTGCAAAAAGTTACATGTAAGCCAAAGTTAAAAGCCATGCGATCAGCTTCAAGCACAAGAAAGAACACAAACCTTTCCACATCCAATCGGTCAGCAAGAACGGACAATCTCCCCCAAGCCCAATGACGTGATGTTCACGAAAAAGAACTGCGTTTTCCATCCGCGGTCGTTCACATTCAACTTCAAAACCAAGGGTTGGCGATCGGAGCGGCATCGAAGGTTATATTGGTATGATCGCTTGGACCCCAGACAATAGTTACAATCCAGAACCCTAAAATCTATACCAACAACGAAGTCTCTGTTCAAGCGATCCAAAACCTTAAGCAAGCGCCAAGCATGAGGCATTACTTGACAAGGGGCTAGAGAGAAGGAGGAAAGCACTAATTGGACCAACTCAGAAAAAGGAAAGGTATGACCTATTTTGAAAGAGTATTCGTAAAAACACACCCATCCTGGACATCTAGAGTCGGCACGTTCATTTGGATAAGGGAGACGAGCTCTGGTGCCCTTGGGGAAGCACCCAACTTGCAAAACCCTGTCGAGTTCAGACTGGGTCATAACATTCAAAACGCTTTCGTGCTCGCTAAGAAGGAAAAGAGGGGGGCGGTCCTCAGAACTTGATTCCGAGTTAGAAGCAGCCATGGACGAGACGCTGAAAAGATTCAAACTTGGGAAGAAGAAGAGTTACCTAGGGAGAAGAAGTTACAGACGGTAAAGGTAAGAAGAGAAGGCATAGGTCAAATCAATTTATTGACAAAGGCTGGAACCCAATTCTGAAGTTGAATCGTCCGATCCAGGGCACGTGTCTACGATCCACAAAGAAAGAAAACCGCCCAAGTTCGGCAAATTACTCGTCCGGTTTCCTTTGGGGCAATTGTTGGGCCACGTTTTGATCAGATTGGATCGGCCCATGAACGATTGAAGACCAAGGCCCAGCACGCGGAGAAGATAGCCTGTCTGTTGACGCATCCAACGACTCTTTTTGAAACGTCCGACCGAAAGTCATGGGCATGATCTTAGCATTGAAGCGGCCGAGTGATCCTCTCAAATCTGGCATTAACTCCTTTCATTTTAAATAGATTAGGATCAATCCATGGTAGGACACCTCTGATTATGCCACTCACCAGCCTATTCGAGCTTTCATTGTAATCTGAAATACAATTTTTCTAAGCAAGGCGGAGTTCGGTTGCTCTGAACATCCATTCGACATTAGTCATCCTTATTCGACCCATTGCAATCCTTTGTAGCTAAGCTTTATTATCGTTATTTCGTCTCATCATTTTGATTCTTTGATTATTTGAAGTATTAATTTGATTCGTTCGACTAATAGCACCACATCGAAGGAAATTTAAGTTTGATATCTTTTTGTCCAAACAATCACCATAATTAAGAAAATTTGAATAAAATGAGGTAATCAAGTATCGTTGTCTGATTTCCACTATTGTTTAATAAACACTTACGATTGCTCTAATTTGTTGATCTATACTTGCACACTTTCATCTCTTGAATTGGTGACGTCAACCAACTTGCATGGCTTGAATTTAGTGGAAATCAGACAACGATACTTTTTTTTTTTTAGAAAAAATTTAGGATGAAGGGATGGCATCCCAGTTCAAGGACAAAGAAGGCTAAAGGATTCAGAAAACACTTACAGAGAAATTTACATATGCCTCACCTTAAGGAACTAGTGGGACTCGAACCTGTGATCTGTCAGACCGAGACCCTGTCATGCTCCACTAGATCAATCCCTTAAGGTTAGACAACGATACTTGATTACCGCATTTTATTCAAATTTTCTTAATTACCTCCACGGCTTTTTGTCAAGTCGACGATGAAAGCATTCCTTAACTTGACGATTTTTATATTGTATTATGGTGAACTATTGTTTAGTTAGTTCTATTTTTCAATTAGTGTCAATTTTTTTTTAATAATTATAAGAAATGGGAATTAGAGTATTCACAATAGAAAAGCCCCAAGTTTCTCTCTTGTAAAATTGAAAAAGATAATATATACTTTTAAGTGGATTGTAGAGTTTCCTTTTTATTTGTGTTGATCTCTTGAAGAAGAGATTCAACGCGTAAATAGAGAAACCCAAATCTGAAAAAGTATAACAAAATCTAAATATATATTTATTATTTATTTATTTTTAGGGTGATGCTAGATACACTCAATTTTTTTTGCTAAATGTACATAGAAGAGGCACGTGTACACAACCCGTGGGCGTGCCACCAGCACGAACACGGATTGCGTGCTCGTGCCCATTGAAAAAAAGTTTTTACAACATTTAAAAAAAAATTGAAAAGCGGTACGCGTACGAACACACATCCTGTATGCGTGCCTATATTAGAAAAAAAATATCTTTTTGGATTTTTTGGTAACCCTAAGTTTATTATCGTATTATTCAAATGTCGGTTATGCTAAGTATAATGTAATCCTAAGAGCATGAACATTCATGACAACCCTATAAGAGTGTAACACCCCCGACTTATGTCGAAAGTGTCACACGTCAGTGACCCCAGACTTTAATGTCCGAAGTCACCCAAGGCTTAATTTCGAACAAAGTTTTGTAAGACATGTAATAAAATCATACAAATAGAATAGTAGCAAAAGTCTTTTTAAATAACAACAACTTATATAAATTCCCCTTATAAAGTGTGGAGATTTAATTTAACAAACATAAACGAACTAAGTATAGCGGAAGATTTATTAAAACTTTAATGCATATGATAAGTCTTTCCAATAGTAAATCTCCAAATTGCAATTAAAAACTTCACATGTAGTATCATGGTATCCATCCATCGCCACAATTGAGTGATCTCACGTTAATGATATTTGTAAAGAATTACCTATTACAACAAGTAGACAACCCTTACCGGGGTTAATTAGTCGACTCATAAGAAATGTACAACGTAACATGTATTCACATTGAAATATCATTAATGAGCATGATGCATAAACACAGGTAATAACTAATCATGAGTACAAGGAGATGGACACACACTAACAAGCAACACTTCTAACATCTCATCAATGATTATCTACTTTAACCTTATCGATTTTGATACAACTTAATACAAAAATAGAATATGGTTGATTTCATCACCTACTTCCCAATCATTGTACTAGTCCCTTTAAATATCACGCATACTCTCAATCAATTGATGCTACTTAATTACCCAAACATCAATAAGGTAAATTGTATCCTATATCAAGATGTTTATTCCTTGATCATAAAATTCCCAGATATTATATAAGTACCACAAGATCACTTAACCAACCACTTACCTAAGATCCTATACCCATCAATTCTAATTATCATGCACTTCCTCGATCTTGAATTCACATCTAAGTTCATTCAATAACCTCAACTTAGAATTTCCACCGTATAATCTATATCCAAAACTTATATCGAGTCAAGAACTCAAACCAACCGCACAACTTAGTCTATATTCCCCGAATATAAATATCCTCAATATCATCAAGTTAGAAATTCAAACCTTCAAAGAAACATCACAACTTAATCTATATCCCCTCGAGTATAGATTATCACCAATATCATCAAGTTAAAAGAACTCTACCGTCCCAACCACATCAAACAATTCATACCTAAATCAATTATAATTATAGCTCTATACATCCCAACTTAAATCCACAGAACACATTTTTGTCCCCTTATATCCATCAAAGAAACACATGTTCCTATTTATAGTTCTAAGCACCACATCATATACTAGTCATAACGTTCTATATAAGAATACCATGTCTAGCAACCAAACAAGACGTAGAAGATAACTAAACAGTCGTTAGACAATTATACTTCAAACATTTAACCACATATAGAATAATACAATTAAGATCACTTCATGTATCCGCAAATATATCACATCATAAGAGCATTAAATACAAAGGTCTATATCATTACATAATTGACAATGAATGCACGTTCACACACATCCACACCACACACACAAGGTCAGCATCGCTGAAACCTTTTATCACACACACAAGGTTAGCTCAATTGCAACCTTGAACACCACACTATGGATTTGGCCAAATCCGAGCTCATATTGGAAGTCCACGTCTGTACAAATACCACAACCTCAAGCATGCGGTATGGTCGTACATACCCCATCGAAGGCCTACTCTGAGGTATGCACCCACTATTGCACTCCCTACATGGGGTCGCCTTTGCCCATCATTTGTAGGGTGGTGCATCCGTGTCCTAATCACATGAAAACTCCACATAGAGGATGTCCTCACTTTTTCTTTTGACCACTCATATGAATGACCACACATATTTTCACAACACAAAAACAAGTCATTCATATAACGAACAAGTCAAGCACATACATGGAATCATTCAGATTTCATAATATAACATTATATAACATCTCATGAATGAGTCACAATAACATTACATGCATCAAGAAACTCACAAAACATTATCATAACAAATCTTAGACGCATAAAGCAATATTCAAACAAGCACACAAATGACCAACCGAGCAAGTATGAGAACTTGCCTTATTAATGACATCCGAGCCTTTAAAATGTATCATTATAGACCATATCCTCAAAAATTACCTAGGATGCAAATGATGTCACAATAAATGCTTAAGTTTCACAATTCAAATCTGAAATTTGACAACTTACTGTCCATTAAAAAACATAACTATAACTCGATGTAAATAATTTCAAAATTAATAAACGACGATTTGAATACATGAATGAGTCTAGTCATTCTTCAAGTGAAACGAACCCTAAATCAGTTACAAATTTTTGTGAAAAAGATGAGAGAAAATAGTTGTGTGATTTTAGGTTAAAAATAAGCCCTATTTATAGGGAAGAAAAATGATCAATTAAGATAATATTTTTGGAAAGAAGATATTCATGTTCCTTTTAATTTTTTTTTATTAGGACAACTTACCAGGAAAAGATAAATTTGACTACATTATTTTATCATTTTAAGTTTAAATTATACTCTTAAAATCGTTCATAAGGAATTTATTTGACATAAGATATACTTCGAGTTATAATATATATAAAAATTACAAAAATTTTATAATTTCTAATAAAATGAAAGACATTTACAACAATAACCTTATTTAAAATCTAAAATATTACAGGTTATTACAAAGAGTTCTCACCTATATTATTATTAATTTTAACACATTTTTCTCTCTTGAAAAACTCCTTTATTTTATGTCAAACACTGGATAAAACCATAGAGATTCTCATCTTAACTCTCTTGGAGAAAACTTATTAATAAGTTTTCGGACAAACTAAATACACGCGAGAATGGAGCTAAATGGACGCGAAACTACACGCTAAGCTAAGCGTCCGGTTTTACACGCTTAAGCTTCAGCGTGTAGGGATAGTATTTGTATTTTGAAAAAAACACGCTTAGCTTAAGCGTGTAGTTTTTTTTTTTTTTTGTAAGTTTAAAAGCACACGCTTATCTTAGGCGTACAGTACAATTTTTTTTT